>CM061751.1:221878877-222598729 GCA_030979885.1 Lolium multiflorum | reverse complement strand
AGACAAGTTTACTATGTTGAAGCTCAACCTACCGATTATGCAGAGGTGTTAGATGCTTTTGCATCCAAATCCAACTTCTGAAGTTGTGTGTGGCAGATTGTTACATCGTGCCGTGTTGGTTATGGTTGTTTTGTAAGACTTTATTGTGCCGTGTTGGTTATGGTTGTCTTGTAAGACTTTATTGTGTCGTGTTCGGTATGGTTATCTTGTAAGACTTTATGTTGTTGAGTACAATGTAATGTACCATGTACGTGGTACTTTACTTTAATTATCTTCTGTTTATTCTTGTATACACCTCGTATTTATCTATGGTTTATAGTTCAGTTTAGCTAGTATCTGTGGAATTTACACATTTACATATGTACTATTATGGGGACTGCTAGTCTGTTGTTTTTTGCTCATATTTTCGATCATCCGTGTTGTTTTATCTTTATATTTGCGTTTCTCTGCGAGGTAGGTACTGGTGCTAAGAGTGTCGAGTACATTTTTGCAGCAGAGACGAGTGCATGTGTATCATGAATAGGGGAGTGCTATATAATTTCTGTTGGTTTCTTGTCAGGTTTTCATTGTACATCGTAGGTACAGGTGCTTTATGGTATGGAGTACAATTGTTCTACTGAGACGAGTACGTCTGCAGCACGAGTAGGAGTACCAGATTATATGTTGTGGTTTTCGTTATTGCTTTCGATTCTGCGGAGTAGGTACTGGTGCTAGGAATGTCGAATACAATTTTGCAGCAGAGACGAGTGCATGTGTATCAAGAATAGGAGTTTTATATAATCTCTGTTGGTTTTATTGTCAGGATTTCTGTTGTACAACGTAGGTACAGGTGCTTTATTGTATGGAGTACAGTGGTTCTACTGAGACGAGTACATATTCGGCACGAGCAGGAGTATCAGATTATCTGTGGTGGTTTTCATTACTACTTTATTCTGCGGGGTAGGTACTGATGCTAAGTGTATCGAGTACATTTTTTCAGTAGATACAAGTACATCTGTACCATGAATAGGAGTGCCAGTTAATTTCTGTTGGTTTTCTTTGTCAGGATTTGTGTTGTATAACGTAGGTACAGGTGATTTATTGGGTGGAGTACAGTGGTTCTACTGAGTCGAGTACCTCTGCTGCACGAGTAGGAGTATCTGATTATCTGTGGTGGTTTTCGTTAATACTTTCTATTCTGCTGGATTGGTATTGGTGCTAAATGTATCTAGTAAATTTATGCAGTAGAATCAAGTGCAGCTTTACCATGAATAGGAGTGCCAGATAATTTCTGTTTGTTTCTTGTCAGGTTTTCTATTGTATATTGTAGGTACAGGTGCAGCTTTATGGTGTATAGTACAATGGTTCTACTGAGACGAGTAGTATAGCACGAGTAGGAGTACACAATGGTTATACTGAGACGATTACACGTTTGGCACAAAGAGGATTACTAGCTTGATTCTAGGTTAATTTACGCAACCCGCACAGTAGGTGTCCACAATAAAATATGTATTCCACACAGAAACACACATAATTTATGGTAATCGGTGTCCACAATAAAATATGTCCAACATATTCGGCAAATATAATACGCACATAACTTAAGCTACCAGGTTATAAATAAAGATCCATGCTTATGTATTCTTCCTCATTCATCGTCGGAAACTACAATCACTTCGTTGCAGCTTTTGCCTGGCGTGTCACACATGCATTTTCTTGCACGTCCACTGTCCCTGTTGATTCTATCATTGATTGCTTGTTTTTTGGATTGTGCAACTCCCATCAACATATCAATGGTGAAGACAACATCATCTTTCCTCTGTTGTATTGCACCAGGAGTTGCTTCATGGTAGTTTAGGTTGTCCAGTGACTCTAGGCTGGCATAGTAAAGTTTCCTCTCATCCTCGTCCACTGGAATTAGGTCCTCCATGTGAATAAAGTCTCTGTATTTTTCATCATCATCAGATTCTGATTCACTGTCCCTTGTTAGCATTGCTTCATCACCATCACCATCATCAGCATCATCACCATCATCATCATCAGCAGCAGCATTGCCTCCTTGCACAACATTATCTGAGTGATGTTCCTGTTCTTCATCACTTATAACAATCAGTTCAACCTCCTCGTGTTCATGATGGGTGCTCATGATTTCCTCATCTTTATCAACCTCTTTATTTTTATCCATGGCGTACTGATCCTTGTTCAAGCTTGATTCTGTTGCCTGCATTTATTGAACAGCAGTTGTAGTTTATATAAATTATTTTAGTTTGTCTTAGTATCCACTTGTACAACTGTAGATAGTGAACCCACACATCTGATCTAACTGCATTGTGATGTACATTAATTCCCAGACAGGTAGATTAAATTCACCACATGACAATGTAATACATATAACATGACAGAACAATTATATGTAGCATTTTATATTTGGATAAAACAACTCATATAATATATACTCTAGAGGTACAATAAAATCACTTACTCATAAATTCATCTTGTTTAATTGTAACAATATTATCTGAAACTGTAACTAATCAACATAGCAGTTTTTGTTTTAAAAGGTCAACAAGAACATATAATACTGAGCCGTTGTTTTCGTTTTACCTCATGAGCTGTCTCCCGGGCACATGACTCTTTGGGGAGAACCACAGCAGGGACGCGTCTGGAAGTTCTTCTGATTGTCGAGCAGGAGGAGAGGGATGCCATCCTTAGGAAGGGAGAAAAGCCGATGAACGATGCAGGTCTTACATTGATTGATCTGGGGGGGTCAGGGTACGCTCGTGTGGACACTCCCGTTCTTGAGCGGCGGTATGGCAAGACATGGGTGCAGATTTGCGCGCGGGAGCGGCGGCATGGATTCATTAGGCGAGGGATCTGTATGATTGATGGGAGGTACGGAATATGGCGCGGAGGGATCGGTGTGGTAGATCGCCTCCTCCATCGGCTATCCATAGCTACCCGCGACATCGATTTTGCCCACGGATTTGTGATGGGAGGAGGAGTTTTGTGTCGAATATGGAGATGAAACTAGGGTTTGGTAAGAGTTGTCTTCCTTCACGCGTGGGCGTGTGTCGTAGCGACATGTAGCATAAATAGAAGTCCACAGCGTTTGGCGGGAAAGTATTCCCGGACTCATCTTTTTCCCGCCAATGAATAATGGGATGTAGATCCCGCATCCTGGAGCTGTTTTTCGTTTTCTCTAGCGCAGGTACATTTTTCAGAGGGGCGTCGAGTACGGCAATGACGGCTAGTCGAGTAAAGGTGAAACAAGGGTTTGGTAAGAGTTGTTTCTCTGGAAATAATTATGTTTTCTCTAGGGCAAGTACATGTGCAACTATTGTGAAGCACCAATAGGAGCACGGTATTGTGTTTCTCTTTTGATTTATCTGGGAGAATTTCGTTTTCTCTAGCGCAGGTACATGTTATAAGGGATGTCGATTACGGCGATGACGGCTAGTCGAGTACGGGTTCCGCACCAGGAGGAATTCAGGTCTGTGTTTCTTTTCCGCTCTATCTATTGCAGATACAAGTTCAAATGCAAGGAAAGTACAGCGTTGAAGGCTAGTCGAGTACATGTTTCGCACCAAGTGGAGTACATTATTTTGTCTCTTTCCGTTTGCTCTAGGGCAGGTACAAGTGTAAAACGTGTCGAATACAGCGGTGACGTCTAGTCGAGTACAGTCTAGGAATGAAGAGGAGTACAGGATTGTGTCTCTCTCTTTTTTCTCTAGCGTAGTTACAGGAATAAAAGGACGACCAAGATGGGCAGTCCAATGAGATAGATTTTGTGAATGATCGTATATTAGGAAATGCTACTACTATAATAACTGTATAGTGTTGTAACTACGGTGTTATTTTATTTCAAAAATAAATAACGCACATTTTGTTTAATTAACTAAATCATGGTTGATAAAATCTGTCTCTTATTCGGGACCCACGTGTCAGCATTACTCTGTGCCGTTTCGTCCCCTCCGTCTTTCCGCCCACCGTCTTCCTCCCCTACCCGCAAAACTTCCAAGTTTTGAAAGCAGACTAGAATTGGGGAAAACCGCAAGAGCGTCGCCGGAGAAGCCGCCGCGCCGAGGAAGAGGGTCCTTTGCCTCCCATAACTGTTGCGCAGGGTATCAGCCGATTCGCCCGTACCTACTCTGCTGCTTTGCTCCGTTCGCGCCGGCCCTTATCGTGCTGGAATTGTTTTGTCGGTCCCGCCGCTGCTGATCTAGGGTTTCACAGTCGCCGCCTGAGTCCAAGGTCTTCTGCACCTGTAACGAGATGTCGTCATTTTCGCGATCATCCCCGCCGTTAAATCCTGGTACACTGCTCCGTTGTCTAATTTTAAGAAACCCTAGGGCGTAATAGCTTTTGGACTGTTGAATATTCCCAATCTGCTTTAGGGTTTCCTTTGTTCTACGGTGCTTCAGATTCGCTTGATCGGCAATTTGATTTTGGCTGTATGTTGTGTTCTGGTTTGTTAATACTTGAGGCCCGCCTTGATTTGTACTTCAGCCTCGTTTGTTTCTGTACTTGTACTTATCCCCATGTTCAAACTTTAGTCCTGGGACAAAACAGTCAGGTAGTAGTTAATTTGTTCTTGTTCATTCTTCTGTTGTTGTGTTTTCATTTATTTTTGCAGTGCAGCGGATTGATTGCGTTTGTGCCTGTACTCGTCAACTATTTAGAATTAATAGTTAAAGCTACTTTAGTCAGTATTTGCTTGTAATCTGTTTCTGAAAATCATTGGTTTCTTCTTGCTGTTGTGTATATATGCTTTGATGCAGGAACCTAACACGGTTTTTTGTGGATATTTTATTTTTGTTACGCAGATAATTTCTCAAGATCTCCAACAAGCAGGACCATTGGTGATACACTGTTTCTTTTAAGCACACAAGAGGCAGACACGGAATACCCACTCGCAGAGAGTCTTCCAGTTGAAGATAGAGCTGATCCTGCAGATATTCCAGTTCTGAACCCGAGAAGGAAGGAAAAAACTTTTACTTCTGTTTTCTCAAGAAGGCCGAAAAGGAAGGCTGGAAACGACGACAAGATGCATAATTCCAACACCAATTGTAGAGATGATGAAGTAGCTGCTCGTCCTGTTGAAAATGCAAAGGAGTGTGCCACTTCACTGACTGCTGCTGATATTAAGAAGGGTAGTCAGGTGCCCAAGCCGTTTAGGACAGATAACAGAGACATAACAGTTGCTTGTGAGAAGAAGGAAATTGGGCATAAGAAGAAGGGAATTAAAAGAGCCAAGCATGCTAGAGAATCTGTAGTTCTGCATACAGAGGGGAAGGTAGATGAAGGAACAAATGACGGAGCTAATCCGGCATCTTCATCCCAGGTTGTATTATACGATCCCCGTGTTGAAAGGTGTGAAGTAGACACTTCAATGAAGGGAACGGTTGAAAAAAGGACCAAAAGGTCCTTACCAAGCAAAGACAGTGGAAAGAAAGTTTTGCCTGCAAAAAGGATAAAGGTAAACAAGGATCTTTTGCCTAGCGAAGACAGTGAAGATCCTTCGGACAAGGACCATGTTATGAGTCAGATGTCAATCCAAACAATTATTGATGCTGCAAAACAACTGGCGAGGATCCCTAATCTTATAGAGAGTGTTAGAGATGCAGGGTTTGGTCCTTTCATAGACACTAAAATAAAGGGATCAGTCAACCGTAAGTGCATTTCTTTCATTCTAAAGAAGATAGATATTCCTACAATGACGGTGACATTCTCTGAAGAGAAGAAGATAGAAATAAATCGCTACGCTATCCACCATATATATGGCATACCAAATGGAAATGTGTCAGCTCCAAGGCCGAATGAAACCAGAGAAGTCCTGGCAGAACTCAGGCAAGAACTTGGGTTCAAATCAGGTGAAAATATCAATGCAAGGAAACTTCTTGTTAAGCTAAAATCTATGCTCGATGAGCATTTTAGTCCTAACAATCCAGTGGAAATCAATACAGACCTTGCACTGAAGATCTTCTATCTCATATTGTTTAATAAAGGTTTATGCGTTGGAATTGGATCACGCATAACTGCAAAAGAAGCAAGCATGGTTAAAGGACTTGATTATGGCAAAATGAAAGATATGGATTTCTGTCAGCTAGTGGTGGATGAGCTGCAGATTTCAGCGACTCACTGGCAGAGTTACAAGGTGTTAGCAAATAAGCACTTGGAAGGATTAGCTGTAGCACCGCTAATAATGTACCTGGATTCTCTTATTTACAAAGACTTAGCTCATATGGGAAAGGAGACACCTCGGGTGTTGGTTCTTGATGAACAAAAATTAACTGCAATTTCAAGAGCTGACAGGGACATGGCAGCGCAAAAAGGGAGCGAAGACTGGGCTTTTGGAAAAATAATTGTAAGCATGCTCTTGAAACAAACATTTTTCATATTTTGTTTCTTAGTTTTTTTCGATCTATCTATTTGCCATTGTAATGTAAGTTTAATCTTTTTATCAGACTTGGAAGGCACAAGATGATAGAGTTTACAGGACAATATCAGAAGAAAAAGCAGAGGAAACAATGGCAAAGAGACACAGATCCATTTGCTTTCCTGTTGCAGGAAGTTCATTTCACGGTGGCGATGACATGCCTGCGCGAACCGCACCTGAGCAACAAGGAGCCCTGATGATAGCAAACAGCTATACTGTCCAGAGCGATACGATTAACAGCATCAAGAACCTGATGCAACAGGCTTTAAATTTTACAGGCAGTCTGCAGACTACATCGCAGTTGCTAGATAGAGATATACCCGGGGATAATGATGACAGAAAGATTGAAAACCTCAAGGTCCAAACAGCCAACCTCTTATCGATGTTTGATTTGTTTGGAGATGAGCAGAGATATTTTCTTGACAGACACCGTACAGATGGACGTGTCAGTGAAACCAACAAATTGACATCAATTCCTGATGCGAATAAGACACATCAAACCGTGGAGGTTGATGCAGGGAAGGTAATCCTTTAATACACTCGCACATTTTTGTATAGCTTTGTATAGGCTAATTGGCAAAAGCATAAGCATGTGTGGAATTCAGTATTTGTACTCATTATTCATTGCTAACTGTACTCCATGTGTTGTCAGGCGACTTGCAAACAAAAGAAGAATAAGAAAAAACGTAAACTCTCGAGTAAAACAGGTAGCATTGGAGACAAGCTGCTAGAAGAAACCCATCTTGACCCCATGGAGCATCAGGCTGGTTTTCTCCCAGATATCTCCGAGAACATCCAAGAATCCAATAAGGATCTAGCCATCCAAATGTCCTGTGAAAAGGTACTAACTACAAAATAACCAATTCAGTGTTAATTTTTAAATTGCCCAAAACAGGGTGCTGCAGCTCACATGCCAGAGATTGTAACAAGTGTTGCTACAATCACTGAAATGAGTACCGATAAGCTAGCGGAATCACTTGATCCAAAAGTGAACCATAATTTTTTAATCATTACACTATGAAATAAATTATTATACAACTCATTAATTTTGGCCAACCACTCATTAACAGGATCAAGAGAAAACATGTACAAGCCAAACCACGATTGAAGAAGTTCATAACCCATCGGATAACATGCAGGAAGGAATCCAGGTACACTATTATATGTTTTTATATATCACTGTGTTTGTGCAATATGGAGACACAATTGCAATACATGTACACGGCAGCTTTGTAATAAATTATGGATATATATAATTTTCTGTATAACCTTAACGTGAAGTTTAATATCATCGGTGCAACCGAGTCTAGTTGGAGAAAAAATATAAATATAAGCATCCGCACATCCATGTGTTAACTGTATTAATAAATGTGCTTCATGTATTAACTTTATTTTGCCATCTCTATTATACGTAACTTCAGGCGACTGACGAACAACAAGCATGCATCGGAGAACAGCAGCTTAGAGAACCCCCTCTTGCTCCAGAGCAAACTATTGGACTTCTTCTACGTACAGAAGAATCCATCAAGGAACCAGCCACTGAAACGTCTGGTAAAGAGGTACTAATTTATATATTTTCAAATTTAGCACTATTTTGTTTCTCAGATATAAATGTTTCTAAATTCTTGTACAGGATGCGGGAACTTCGAATGCTAATGCCGAAGCTGATGCGCCATACGTTGAAACAAGTGCTGCTACTGTTAGTCAGAAAAGTGCTGATATGATAGCGGAGTCATCTGATCGAAACGTAAACCATCAAACATTTTATCATTCTAGTTAGATAACTTATTATATAACTCATTAACTATGGCCAACAGAATTCCATTGAAAAGCAGGATCAAAACATAAAATCTGCAAGTGCAACCAATAGTGAAGAAGTTCATAACCCAGGGGATTACATGGAAGGAGAGCAGGCGGAACATGATCTTGTGCCTGACGTAGCACATGCAGACCAGTGCACTTCAGACAACTTGTTGGAAGATTGCGTGGAGGGCTCAAAAGCACGAATAGAAGATGAAAACTCAGCCGCAGAGGAGCTATGCAATAAGGTTGTTGAGAATACACGCGCAGACGATGATGTGCAAGTTACCCAACAAATGGGTCTTGCGTGCACAGGCAAGTTCATGGATGGGACCTTTTTTTTTTTACCGTGCTATTTGTTAATTTACATAATACAGTTTCTTTTTATTTTCTTTCAGGCAATTATGACCAGCTCAAAATATCTCCACCAACGACTGAACAAATTGACGAAGAAGCCACAGGAGCTTTCTTATCGGTAACTTGTCGCAATGTAATACAAGTCCATCGATCTACCAAAGTTGTATGGAATTTGATGTTAGTGCATCTCCTAATGCTGCCAACCAGGATTCTAAAACCTCGACGGGCTCAGATGGCGATGGCTGTGACGTATCTGTAGTTGCAACCACTGTGGGGGAGCCCTCAACGGCTATAGCACCTGAGGATGGGCAAACGCTTGAGGATGGCCAGCACATAGGCAAGTACAGAAAATACATTCTTACCTTTTTTCCAAACTGTACACTGAAATGTCCACCAATTCATGTTTCCACAGTACAAGAAACTACTCAATCTGTGCCAAGCGAACTTATGTCTGAGGAGTCAGGAGATGCAAAACCTAAGGAAATCGTGGAGGGTTCATGTGCTACTGCTGACCAGAATGCAGATGATGCTCTTATCAAAGGTGCACACCCAATCATGGAATAAATATTTTAAAAGTAGTATATTGGTCTCTCCATATGATGCACAACCAAAATTGATTACATTCATGCCAGCTCATGTATTTTACCTTTTTTTTTTTTGAAAGATGTCTGCGATGAAGGTAACAGAATGGAAGAGAACGAGTCAGCCAAAACTGGTGGTAACACAGCTGATGGGGGAGAGGAAACCAACGTCGTGTCATGTAACCGCGATGAACATGAGCAGGTGATTTTCCTATCTCTTTAATTGCATACGAGACATACAGCAAGACACCATTATGTTGTATTGTTCATTGTGTCATCCAGCAAATTATCAAGGAGACGTTTGAGGAGTCAGGAGATGCAAAACCTAAGGAAATCATAGAGGGTCCATGTGCTACTGCTGATCAGAATGGAGATGATGCTCTTATCAAAGGTGTACACCCAATCATGGAATAAATACTTTAAAAGTAGTATATTGGTCTCTCCATGTGATGCACACCCAGATTTGATTACATTCATGCCAGCTCATGTATTTTTTTTTTTTTGAAAGATGTCTCCGATGAAGGTAACAGAATGGAAGAGAACGAGTCAGCCAAAACTGGTGGTAACACAGCTGATGGGGAAGAGGAAACCAACGTCGTGTCAGGTCACCGCGATGAACAAGAGCAGGTGATTTTCCTATCTTTTTAATTGTATAAGAGACATACAGCAAGACACCATTATGTTGTATTGTTCATTGTGTCATCCAGCAAGTTATCAAGGAGACGTTGTGGGTGCAATCTGAAGCGAATGAAAACAGCAACATTGCACCAGAAGAGACATCAGATCCAACCATGACCATTCAGGACGAATTGAAAATCATCCTGGATAATTACACGAGTGAAGGCAAGAGTCGAAAAACCCCTGTTGCATATTTAAAATTTTGCAAAGTTCGTAATCTATTTTTCCCATAAACTAAACATATGTTAGAATAACTGGTGTTCGTAATCTATCATATGTGTGAAAAAAAAGTATGATCATTCGCTGCAGCTGTTGACAAAACTCTTGAAGATGGGTATGATACCATTACTGATTTTGTCTATCAAGAAGTATGCAAGTACAGTACCAGATCATGTATCACTGAGAATCAGGATCCATCCAGCAGGGAACGCATGGAAAAATTTAGGTATCGTGTTTTGGCATATGTAAGTACCGTCAATGTAAAAACACTGCCTGACAAATAAATTATTAAATTTTTGCAGGAATCAGAAGTTTATTGGACATGGTGAGATGGATGTTACAGTTGGTGATGTTGCTGACTCATTTGAAGATGGTGCTCCTATTAAAACTAGTATCATGACAATCATGGTAGATCTAGCGCGGGATATTTTTGTAAGCCCTGAAACCAAACGTCTAATAGTGCCATTCATGGCAGTGGTAAGAAAAATTATTATTATTATTATTTTTCTTCATGCATGTTTTTGTGCGGAAATTTGAGGCGGCGCTAACATAAAAATATAACACCCACACAGTTAAGGTGCAACAGGATTAATAGGAACAATGATGGCAAAATGAATACGAGGAAATTGGTAAATCTCGTCAAGGCAATTAATCCGGTTGAAGATTGTTTCCAGTTGGACAAATACGATATTGTAAGTTTCAGTGTGGTGTCCATAATTATCTTAAAAGAAAAAGAGTGCCTCAAACAAATAGTTGGATTGCATTTTTTGTTCATGCAGATAAAAATTCCATGTTTCCAAAAAGGAGATGAAGAGTGTCCTGTGGGTCACTATTTCGTCATGTCCGTGAATTTAAAGAAGAAGCGGTTTGAACTTCTGGACTCACTTGGAGGGACAGGAGCTGAACAGCACTTTGTTAACACTGCTGACGTGTTCAAGGAAATTTGGAAGGAAGCGTACAAACAAAGCAACGGAAAGCTGTCACCTGAAAACCTCGACGAATTTTCGTACCAGAGGCCTAAAGTTATTCCACTTCAGGGAGAAACGTAAGAATTGTTGGACATTTATTAAATAAGAATTGCTGAACCTTTATTTATATATAAAGACATGCTAATGATTTCCATGGTGATCAACGCAGGTTAAACTGTGGAGTCTACATGGTGATTTTCCTCATGTTCTGGAGTGGAAAGTCTCTGATGTTCATTCGACCGGACGATGTATTGTACATCAGAAAAAGATTATTATACATGATCCTTATGTGGGAAAGTTTGGATGTTAATTTTGGTCTGATTGAAACAATCGACAAAGGTAGTTAGTACTGCGCATTTCTTAATAAAGATTTACTGCGCATATAGAAATTTCACGACATATTTATATTCTTGTTTTTTTGTTTGTTGTAGGTAAGCTTAAAAAAATCGTTTCGGGAGAGTACAAAATAATCAGGAAGATAACAACTGTGAGGCCAAACATGGTTGTTATCGTGGACCTACCTGATGTCAATATACCAGAACCTAGGGAGATCGATGATGGAAAAGAAAACTATCCTGAAGAACAAGAATATATACTCATCGGTAGCCAGGAAGACTACAGCATGGAATGCTTGAAGGAAAGACGCAGAGCGGAAGAAACAACAGAGGACGGCAAAGAAGACAAAGAAACAACAAAGAGCGGCGAAGAGGACAAGAATCAGAAGCAACAGAAATCTGTTGTCGCCATAAACTTTGAAGACAACAGCACTGAATACTTGAGGAATAGAGAAGCAAGAGTTGACGATCCCTCAAGATTGCAGCAAGTTTTGTTTACTCCAATAAACAGAACCTCTTCTTCACCGCCTGGTTATAAAATTGATAAAGATAAGTACTGTAGCCTCACGGGGTCACAAAGTCTTGAGACTCAACCGAAGGTTTTAAATTCCAGTTACGTAGAGGTTGAGCATAGAACTAATTTAGACAAACTGAAGAGGGACATTGTTACTCCGTCCAACGTCACGACAACAAAGAGACCGAGAGCTACTGCAAAAAGGTTATGCGAGCCTGTGCCAGATCATAGACCAAGGAAGTTCAAGTACCAGAAACAAGCAAACTCCTTATATGACATCGTACTGAAAAGAAAGAAATATGATGAGTAAGTATTTCATCTTGCACTGCATAATGTTCATCTCTTCAACTTGTTGTTTTTTAACCTCTGGATTATCATGCAGGACTGAGGTATTCAATGCACCAATTATGCACAGTGTTGTTGATGGCCTTGATTGCTCTTACACGGGCGCTGAAATTAAAAAACAATTTGGTGTTAATCAGTTACTGGATGGTACTTCCATGGACTACATCATTGACGAGATGAGGAGTACGTCCGATTTGTACGCTACTGGAGAACGAGTCTTGTTAAGCCAAGGATTTATCATGGTACGCATTGCAGTCAATATTGTATGCTGCACTATACCAATTATTATATTGTGCACTAACTACTGATATAATCCATGTTTGATATGTATGATGCAGCATGTTCTCGGGGTGACTGTTTGGTCTCAGACACAAGAGCAAGTCGAAGAATCCGTTCAAAAAATGAATGATTCAACTACCTACACAGAAGATTTTAACCTGGATATTGCAATGGAAAATTTCTATAGCTATGTTGACAGATCAAAGTGCCTCCTCAATGCAAAACTTGTAAGCTCCCTGCCTCTATAGGTGCAACATCATTACAGCGTACATATCTACTATTTCCATCTTGTTCTTATATGTCCAATCTCCAAACAGATAATGATGACGTACTTCAAAAGTTCTCACCATATTTTGTATGTGATGAACAAATATACACAAAAGTTCGAAATATTGGACTCTAGAAACTATGGTGCGAAAAAAGGTGATGTCCAACTTTATACAAGGAGCAGATTCCACACGGAATGCGGGAAAATAGTAAGTAGAGAAAAATTCCAGATGCATGCTTTTCAAATAATACTATTTGTTGTTGTCAACCATTATTTTACAATCATTTATTCCCTTATTCCTACAGATGGCAAGGATGGAACTTTTACTCAGGCGTGTTTACGGTAACGACAAATACAGTAAAAGTAATCAACCAAAGAGCTGGGTTGCCTGTGCAAAAAAGCCAAGATATATCCCATGCCCACACCAAGGAATAAACCAGTGTGCATTTTATGTTCTGAAGGGTGCGTACCTATATGATGGGATTCGTCTATTGGATGAAAATGACGGATATGAGCCAATTGTAAAGGATCATGTAAGTGTTACTGAAATACACATTTTTTAATAAGATGCAGTGTCTGTAGGATATGCTGTAATTGTAACTACTGTCGTCTCCATTCATTGCAGCCCAAGATAAACTCCATCAAAGGTGAGTACCTGTACGCTTTAATATTCACCCTGCGCAACAAGGTGATTTTGCCACATGGAATCCAAGAGTTACAACCAACTACCCCACTTTACGGATGATGCTGTCATAGTAAGCATGTTCACATGTTCAGCAATGAATTTTAACAAGACAATGACTTGTCTCATTTATTTATTAATTACTTTCATCTACTGTCTTTTTGTAGCACATTCCCTATGGTGAATGGTGGACAGTGCACGTACATCAGCTGCGCTTGCGTAAATTTAGTACTAGTACATGTGAAACATCTTGGTTAATACAACCGCACCGTGAACCGTCAGATAGTAAACTTCACTACATTGTGATTTATTAGTACTTGTGAATATGCTGGAGGTGTACTTTTGTGTCAGTACTTGTTAATCCCATAGAAGCAGTCATATACTCTTCCTGGTGCAGCATTCCCAACTGTACTCCTCTTGCTAACGATGTTGTACCTTCATGCACCTGTACTTTCCTGCAGAATCCAAAATTTGCAAATATTTATTTAGAGAAACAGTAATGTACTCCTCTTGCTGCCTAAGATGTACTAGTGCGCCTTCCACCGCTGTACTCGAAACAGCCGGCACCTGTCTCTTCACAGAGAACAGCAAAAATAGAGAAAACATAGGGAAACACTACTGTACCCTCTTCCTATCGAAGCTGTACTCGTGCACCCATCACCGCTGTACTCGATACACCTTACACCTGTACCTTCTTGCAGAACCCGATATTTGCAGACAAACATAGTGAAAGAGTAATGTACTCCTCTTGCTGCCCAAGATGTACTCGTGCGCCTTCAACCGATGTACTCGAAACAGCCGGCACCTGTCTCTTCACAGAGAATAAAAATCATGCAGAACACATGGAAACAGGCCTGTACTTCTCTTGCTAACGGAACTGTACTCGTGTACCCATCACCGCTGTACTCGACAGACCTTGCACCTGTACCTTCTTGCAGAACCCGATATTTGCAGACAAATAGAGTGAAACAGTAATGTACTCCTCTTGCTGCCTAAGATGTACTCGTGCGCCTTCCACCGCTGTACTCGATACAGCCGGCACCTGTCTCTTCACAGAGAATAAAAATCATGCAGAAAACATAGGGAAACACTACTGTACCCCTCTTGCTGACGAATCTGTACTCGTGCATCCATGACCGCTGTACTCAACAGACCTTACACCTGTGCCTACATGTAGAATCCACAATTTGCAAAAAAATTATAGAGAAACAGTCATGTATTCTTCTTGCTGCCTAAGATGTACTCGTGCGCCTTTAACCGCTGTACTCGACCCTGCTGGCGCATGTCCCTTCCCAAAGAACAAACAACGAGCAGAAAACACATGGAAACACGCCTGTACTTCTCTTGCTAACGAAACTGTACTCGTGCACCCATCACCGCTGTACTCGACACACCTTACACCTGTACCTTCTTGCAGAACCCGATATTTGCAGACAAATATAGTGAAACAGTTATGTATTCCTCTTGCTTCCTAAGATGTACTCGTGCGCCCTTCACCGCTGTACTCGTGTGCCCTCCACCACTGTACTTCTGCACCCGTAAAAGCTGTACTCGACACACCTTACACCTGTACTTTCTTGAATAACCTAAAATTTGCGGACAAATATAGAAAGAAAGTCATGTACTCCTCTTGCTGCCTAAGCTGTACTTGTTGACCCTTCACCGCTGTAATCGACCCTGCTGGCACATGTCCATTCGCAAGGAACAAAAAACTTGCAGAAAACTTGGAGAAACACTCGTGTACTCTACTTGGTGAAATCTGTACTTTTTCAACTCTCTCCGCTGTACTCGAGCCAAGCTGGCACCTGTACATTCCCAGATAACTCAAATCTTGCAGAAAACATATAGAAAAAACTCCTGTACTCCTCTTTGTGCCATTGCTGAACTCGATACATCTGACACCTGTCCCTCCCCAGTGAACTAAAAAACATGCTGGCAAAAAGTACTGCGACAGTGGCAGGGTTTCAATTGAATATATTCTTTTGTCAGTTTTTCGAGTGAATATATTCTGCACAGAATGACACGTCAGTGGCAGCATAAAAAGCATATAAAGCATATAAAGCATGCAGCGACAAGCAACTAAGTGACAATTCTCTGACACTCAGTGACAGTTTGTGGCAATGCTAATATAAAATGCAGTCACTCTGATTACACCATCTTACTGTGTTACTTATTTATTTATCCTATGTTTTGGGTGCTTGTTGAAATTATGTAATTAACCAACGTTCTATGACAGCACTTCTGAAACATTTATTTAGTTCCTGTGCAATCCTGGAATCTTTCTCTATCTTCCTCGGCTTATAGTAGTTGCTTTGCGTTGATGATTACGGCTTGGGTCCTCTGCCCTGTCAGTGTTTCGAGTGAATATATTCTGCAAAGAATGACAAGACAAATGCAGCATAGAAACCATAAAAAGCATGCAGCGACAAGCAATCGAGTGACAATTCTCTGACTGAGTGACAATGCAATTAAAAAATGGACTGATTCTGATTCCACTGATTCCACTGATTTCTTGTAGTGACTTCTACTTTTTTCATATAAATAGTAGCTACTGCATTGTTGGTTTGCAGATAGAAGCCATGCAGTATTCTCGGAGATCCACTGGTTCCAGGACACAAGAACCTGCTCCTGCCAATCTCCTAGTTTACCACAGGAGAAGTGCAAGAGAGAGGGAGTTGGCAGATGAGAGGAATAGAGCATTCCTGGAGCAGGAAGCTGTGGATGGTTTGGAGCAGCTAGGTGAGTGTCTTGTTAGAACAGCTATCATGGCACTCCCTTCTCCAAATGCTCCACCTAACATTAGAAGGGCTTGTAGACCTGGCATGCCATCGATGGCTGAGTTGCCAAGAAGAGTCGATGGATTGCATCCTATGGAGGCGAGAAATCGGCATATTTGTGCAGGGGAGTACCCTCCGCTGGAACACTTGGAAAGGGCTCTTGAAGGACAGTACCTTCATGCATTGGTACCTCCTGAGACGGAGAAAGAAGTAACTGCTTCAATTGTTCTGTGCAAGGTCAAAAGGGCCATGAAGAGATGGTTGACTAGGGTGAGAAATAAATTAAGGAAGCAATAGCGTTTTGTGTCTATGCAGCCATGTAGTGTATGTGTTTCTCTGCAACCATATAGTGGGTGTACGTGTGCCACTATGTATTATCGTGCAAGGTACAATAAAACGTGTCGTTCTTAATTACCAGCACTTGCCACATACATAGAAATGCATATGCAATTAGTTAATTGCATTACTTACACGATTTTACACTAGGGATAATACAAACAAGTACGGCGTAGTCTGATTCCTAAGTACAAAAAAACATAGTACGCACGTACTGAAATATTTTTGTATCAATACTTATTAATACCAGAAAAAGCATTCATGTATTCCTCTTGCTCCCTAAGCTGTACTCGTGCAACATTCCCAATTGTACTCAACCCCTGCTGGCATCTGTCTCTTCACATAGAACAAAAAACATGCAGAAAAACATATGCAAACACTACTGTACTCCTCTTGCTATCGAAGCTGTACTCGTGCACCCATCACCGCTGTACTCGACGCACCTTACACCTGTACTTTCTTGCAGACAGATATAATGAAACTCGTGCAACATTCCCAACTGTACTCGACCCCTGCTGGCACCCCTCTCTTCCCAATGGACAAAACACATGCAGAAAACATAGGAAAACACTATTGTACTCCTCTTGCTATCGATGCTGTGCTCATGCACCCATCACCGCTGTACTCTGCACATCTTAAACCTGCACCTTCTTGCAGAACCCAATATTTCCAGACAAATATAGTGAAACAGTTCTGTATTCCTCTTGCTGCCTAAGCTGTACTCGTGCCCCCTTCACTGCTGTACTCGGTCCTGCTGGCACACGTCCCTTCCCAGAAAACAAACAACGTGCAGAAAACACAGGGGAAAATCCCTGTGCCCCTCTTGCTAACATCACCGCTGTATTGTACAAACATTACACCTGTACCTTCACAATATTTGCACACAAAAACAGAGAAGCTGTACTGGTGCACCCTTCACTACTGTACTTCTTTTGCTTCCTAAGCTGTACTCGTACCTCCTCCACTTATGTTCTCGGTCCCTTCCCTGAAAACAAATATTTATTATTTTTTATAAAATGAAAGTAATGCCTCCGCCGGACAAGTGCCAAACTGACTTAGGCACGATACAGACTACGCAAGAAGATGAACCGCCTTGCGGTTAGTCGAGTAGTGGAACCGCTTTGCGGTTAGAGGAATTGAATCGTATACATCTGTAATCTAGCGCTCTACATTCCTCTTTAAATAACCACCACCATCGCCACTAACTCCCACTTTCTCCCCTATTTTGCTTTCCAATTCCAAGGATTGATCGCCGCGGCTTACACTGCTCATCGGTAGCGATGGAGCAAGGTGACAGCAGCAACTCGAACACGCACGCGCATGTTCTTGCTTCTGGTCCGCTGGCAAACATCACTTCGCGATCAGATATTCTTACCACCGCTCGCATTGCATATGGTATACCTGAAATGCGCAATGCAATCCATGAAGACCGGAGCCTCCCGTTCGGGTCGCCGTGCATTTTGCACAGTCCACGGCCACAGGAGTATTCTGCTGATCGCAATTCGCAAGTATGTAGTTTCATTACTAGTTTGTTGTTTATGTTAGATTTTCAACTACTGTGAGATTTGTGATGCAAAATTCCTATATAGGGAATTGAGGCTACCCTGACGCCATTAGACTCTGCTGCGGTACCAGCATTCGTTCCATGTAGGGTGATCGGCCGTAATAATAAACACTGGGTTGGTGCGAATGGGGACTGGGTTGCATTTGTTCAGGATCAGGCACAATGGACCTTGCTGAACGTCTACACAAAGGCGGAGATAACACTTCCTTCGATTCGCAATGTTGGGATCCATCCGGATGACCATTTCAGGTATTGCTGGACAAGTCACTATTTCACCATATTTTGATTCATTTAAGCCAACAGTTCTTATATAATACCAATCAGGTATCACTGGGAGATGGCTAGTCTCGTGTTACTAAAGATTCAGATTACTGGTGAACCATTCTTGTTTGAAGGCAGATGGCACTACTGTGCTATAGCGGTGTTTGACAAGACAATAGCAATCATGATGGGTGGAACGGACACTGACTGGAGGATCCTTAGAAATGACTTCCTTCGTCCGTCACTTTATGCTGATGCCATCTATGACGAAGGTAGGATCTATGCTGTTACGGAACCCCGTGGGGATGTACTTGTGTGGCAGCCGATGGAATATGGTAAGTTCGCATTCTATTTAATTTACAACAATATTGCACTTTTGATGTTAATTATGCCATCAAATACAGTTCACTGTTTCATAGACCAATTATAAGGCAGACTGCAATGAAAAAATCTTTCAATAAGAAATAATTTGTTCAAAATCCCCTACATTTTTTACTTTCTTCATAATTCACTTGTTTACTTAAATAACTGTCATGTTGAATATAATATAGGTATGTTCAATTTTCTCTATCCCCATTTTGATGTACTTTGCGTATATAATTTATTTTTCATGATTTTTTTTTCTTAAAACAAAAATAAAAGGTGCAAGATCAGGTCCCCGTGTAATCTCGCCGCCCTTGAACGTTAATGCTGGTGACCATGATTACAGAGTCTGGTTCCTAGCGTCTGGTCTTGGTGGCAACATTATATTGGTTTGTATCCATGGTCAAGGCCAGTCTGTTGGTATTCCAACCAATTACAAGGGCAAGGATGTGTGGAATTGTCCTTCCCTGCATTGTGAAGTATATGCAAGGAATGGGCAAGTTACCGATCCCGTTGATACAGACTGGCTGAGGCAGGGAGATCTACAGGGTAACTCTTTGTTCCTCGGCGTAAACTACCCATTCTTGCTAGATGCCCCAGAGCCAGAAGCTCACAACGCTGGCAACACATTCCCGTTGTTCAAGCCGGACAGTATTTTTGCTGCACCCAACTACGTCAACCATATACTACGGTTCCCAGATTGGTGCCGCATACCAGTTGATGGTGGGGATTCTGTAGGCTCGAGTTTTGTTTGGCGTGACCTCAACTGGGGTGAGTTTCACGAGGTACCGATGTGGTTTGTGCCAACCCTGCCATGGCCAGATATGTGAAACTTAGGTGTAGGATGTGATTTTTATGCTTGTGTGCTATGCTTTCTAACTCAATTTGTGGAACCTTGAATCTATGTATTGTATTTAAATATGTAAATTTAACATTCCCTTGAGCATCGCTGATGTATGTATTTTGTTCTTTATGTTAGATTTTTCAACTATTGTTAAGGAAAACCAACAAAGAAAACCTGGTACTATTATTCGTGCCGCATCTGTACTCGTCTCAGTAGAACCACCGTACTCGGCTTTATCATCAACTGTACCTACCCCAAAAAAGCGAAATTACGAACGAAGACCAACATATATAATCTTGTACTCCTTTTCGTGCCGCAAATTTACTCCTCTTATTATAACCGTCGTACTCGACGTTCCTAACAACTATACATACCCCAGATAATCGGATATATGAAGGAAAACCAAACTAACTAACCTGGTACTTGTCTCCAAGATGCACTTGTACTAGTCTCGGTTTCACAACTGTACTCTAGAATACTAACAACTGTAACTACTGTAAATAAAAATTGAACGAAATCTAGCAGAAATAGAAGGACCTGCGTATCTGATCTCCCTGAACATCCTGCCATGTCTGTACACGTCTGGAAGTAGAAGGACCTGCGTGTACACATATATCTGATCGAAGCCACAAGCTACGTTTTCTATATATATGCATCTGGCAGCAGCTTATTACCTCTATTGCACAATTTTCCTATGATGAACTAGCAACTCCTTGTCTGTACAATTTTCAGCAACCATGCCGTATAAACACTTTTGGAAAGAGGATGACCTGTAGCTTATTAAGGTATTGCATAGGCAACTATCGTGAAAAAGAAATAACAACCCAAAATGTTCGCTGAAAAATAAAGATGACACACATACAGATTGCTTAACATAAGACATGGTTCACGTGATCACGTCACAGACACATCGATGTCGAAGTTTACGTACAATGTTCATGCGCAACAAATGCTAAAACCATGTCCCAACATGGATAAAGTAATCAAAAGCTTAATACAAACAAGACAATGCACTCAAACTTCAAATGACATCAACAGAGATAACAACACCCTGCCTGCGTGTGATGATATCACCATAAGGATGGAAGAGAAACATCACCACTTGACCAGCCACTAGTCCCTTCTTTGTAGCAAAATCTTCCCATGCGTCAGGACTTATTATCATCCTACCATCAGTGGAAGGATAGAACTGTCCAACAACATCTGGTGAGTTATCTACTGATAAAACTACAGCACCTGAAGGTTCTAGCTGAAGACCTTGGACAACAATGGTTGGAATTTTCTGCACAGTACAACATAAAAGAAACAAACTAAATATATAAACAAATATATTCATGTGATGATTTGGACTTGGAAAAACATTTAAAAAATAGAGACACATATTACATACTTACCATCAGGGATCTGTTGATATTTGTGGCAGTGAGTTTGTGGATAAACAATGGTCCCAACCCAGTGCCTCTCCTATTGATAATTGCTCTCCAACTAACCAAGATGTTTGTAGACCAATCAAGTGGCCTTGTCATAACAACAACACTGTGTCTACCATACACTGATAACAAAAAAGCAAAACGAAGAAAGTCCGAATAAGCTAATGTTTGTTTAAGGTGGAGACATATTGCATCATAAGTAAAACATATGAAAAAATAAAAATCATATAACCTTCATCTGGTTCTTCATCACTTGATTCACTGTAAGAACCACTCGAAGTATAAGACTGGACATTAATGATCTGGGACGTTGTTGATGATTTGCAAGGTCCTACTTTAATTGGTCTATCGGAGTTGTTGGTCATTTCAAACATAATGAAATCACCAGGACGAGAACCGGAATTGCATAGAAATTCCTTCCACCCCCAACCATAAAAACTAGTTACCGACTCATTCTCCACGACATTGAAAGTGTAATTGTTGCCTACATAATCAGAGACACGGACTTCACTTCTGCCAGCACATATCATGTTTATCTTGTTCCTAACATAGCATGGGACATTCTACAAGAAAGGGAAACATGCAAAATCAAACATAATGTAAAAATATAAATAATACGTTGGTGCATAAATAAATATAGTAAAAAAATGTACCAGCAAATCTTCAGACTTAACCAACAGCTCTGATATGAAAAAAGAACAATCCCTTGTTTTGGACCTGCATGGTCCATCTGGATTACCACAAACATTGCAGACCATACTGAAGAAAATCCTGCACACATGGAAAAGGAGATCCGTAAGTAAAGTTTCTTAGTCACAAAAAAAGCATAAAATAGATGATCTCAAAGAGATTACATGTAATAGATATAGAAAGTATTAATTGTTAATTGTAGATCTGATCTATTACGTTTAAATCTTCAAATATGATTTGTTTTTAAAAGTTGTAGTCCATGGTACTTACCAGTTTTAGGATAAACATAGCAAAGAAAACGAAGAGACAAAAAAGGCAAAGAAAGAGTAAGATTTCTTACTGCACAAACAAGGGGGTAACGGGAATCAACAGAGATATGAGAAAACAAATATATACCCGATACAGCTATGGAGAAGACCCACCGAGACAAAGAAAGAGGACGATTACTTCGATATGGTCTGATGGACCAGCAGCACCAGCAGAATCTCTCGGCGCAGCAGAATCTCTCGGCGTGGGTGTAGATCTAGACGAGGGAAGATGGAAGAGGGAAGATGGAAGGGGGAATAGCTGTAAAGTGATAAGGTTGTCTATATATTGAATCCGAGCCGTCTCACTTCCCCAACACTGTAGCATTAAAAAAACCGGAGTAATAAAAGCATTTGACTCGGGCAGTAATAAAAAAGCATCTTGACTCATATGCTCCCTCCATACCGGATAACTAGGCATATAACCTGACCCAGCGGGACCTACGTAATCCCTGATTGGCTCCTAATTTATACGCAGTTTCTGATGAGTAATTGGAAAAGGCAAGCAGCAGTTCCGTGCATGCGTTGGCCTCATTAGCACCACTGTACCCATCGTTCTTTACCTATGCCAGAGTAGTGGGTAAACTATCAGAGAAAAAAGGTACTCGTCTTCGAGGCGCACTTGTACTCTACTCAACAGGAAGACTGTACTCGAGAATTCTAGCAACTGTACACTACATATAATATAAATTGTGAACTAAAAGCCAACATCAGAAACTGTCGTGCCGTACCTGTACTTGTCTTAGTTGCAACTTCATACTCTAGGCTATGAACAACTGTACCTGCACAGAGAAATAACGAAACCAACGGAAAACAATATGGTAATCCTCTTTATGCGGCACCTGTACTCGGTTCAATTGCTCCGCCGTACTCCACAAGTCTTGCACCTATACCTAGAGAAAACGGAGTTCTTTACAGAGAAACAAACAGAGACACGGCCCTGTACTCCTCTTGGTTCCGACGCTGTACTCGTCAATCATCAACGCTGTACTCCCCAAACAATGAACCTGTACCTGCACTAGAAAAAACGGATTTCTTTATGGAGAAACAAAAAGAAACAAGGTGCCGTAATCCTATTAGTCTGGACGCTGTACCCGTCTGTTATGCATAGCTGTACTCTTCAAGCCTTACATCTGTACCTGCGCTAGAGGAAACGGATATCTTCATAGATAAACAAACAAAGACACGGTCACGTAATCCTCTTGGTACGGACGCGGTACTCATCTTTCCTTCACCGCTGTACTCCTCAATCCTTGCGTATGTACCTGCACTGGAGGAAAACGAAGAACCGTGCAGAGAAACAAACAGAAACAATGTCCCGTACTCCTCTTGGTACGGACGCTGTACTCGTCTCTCCTTCAACGCTGTACTCCGCAAGCCTTGCACCTGTACCTGCACTAGATAAAACGGATATCTTTATAGAGAAACAAAGGGAAACGCGGTCCCGTACTCGGTGCGGACGCTGTACGCGTTTACTCTTCATAGCTGTACTCCTCAAGCCCCGCATATGTACCTGCACTAGAAGAAAACGAAGATCTTTGCAGAGAAACAAACAGAAACAATGTCCCGTACTCCTCCAGGTACGGACGCTGTACTCGTCTCTCCTTCAACGCTGTACTCCTCAAGCCTTGCACCTGTACCTGCACTAGATAAAACGGATATCTTTATAGAGAAACAAAGGGAAACGCGGTCCCGTACTCCTCTTGGTGCCGACGCTGTACGCGTCTACTCTTCATAGCTGTACTCCTCAAGCCCCGCATATGTACCTGCACTAGAAGAAAACGAAGATCTTTGCAGAGAAACAAACAGAAACAATGACCCGTACTCCTCTTGGTACGGACGCTGTACTCGTCTCTCCTTCAACGCTGTACTCCTCAAGCCTTGCACCTGTACCTGCACTAGATAAAACGGATATCTTTATAGAGAAACAAAGGGAAACGCGGTCCCGTATTCCTCTTGGTGCGGACGCTGTACGCTAGCTGTACTCCTCAAGCCCTGCATATGTACCTGCACTAGAAGAAAACGAAGATCTTTGCAGAGAAACAAACAGAAACAATGTCCCGTACTCCTCTTGGTACGGACGCTGTACTCGTCTCTCCTTCAACGCTGTACTCCTCAAGCCTTGCACCTGTACCTGCACTAGATAAAACGGATATCTTTATAGAGAAACAAAGGGAAACGCGGTCCCGTATTCCTCTTGGTGCGGACGCTGTACGCATCTACTCTTCATAGCTGTACTCCTCAAGCCCTGCATATGTACCTGCACTAGAAGAAAACGAAGATCTTTGCAGAGAAACAAACAGAAACAATGACCCGTACTCCTCTTGGTACGGACGCTGTACTCGTCTCTCCTTCAACGCTATACTCCTCAAGCCTTGCACCTGTACCTGCACTAGATAAAACGGATATCATTATAGAGAAACAAAGGGAAACGCGGTCCCGTATTCCTCTTGGTGCGGACGCTGTACGCATCTACTCTTCATAGCTGTACTCCTCAAGCCCCGCATATGTACCTGCACTAGAAGAAAACGAAGATCTTTGCAGAGAAACAAACAGAAACATTGACCCGTACTCCTCTTGGTACGGACGCTGTACTCGTCTCTCCTTCAACGCTGTACTCCTCAAGCCTTGCACCTGTACCTGCACTAGATAAAACGGATATCTTTATAGAGAAACAAAGGGAAACGCGGTACCTGTTCCAGTTGCAACGCTGTACCGTTGGCTTTTAATAACCGTACCTATCCCGCAGAAGCTGCAAAAACGGACGAAACAAACAGAAACAACCTGGTACTCCTCTTTGTGCTGAACTTCTACTCGTCTCAGTTCTAACGTTGTACTCAAGGTTATTAACATTTGAACGTATCCAAAACAAGAAAAAACTTGAACGTAAACCAACAGGAACTATCTAGTGTTCTGATCAAATCCGTCTCACATTGTATTAATCACTCTTACCAACTGTACCTACTACAATGAAGCCCGTAGTGAGCTTGCATGCCACAAATCACCAGCAAGGTAAAGGAATCCATGCTCCCAGACAGTCAAAACATTCCATGTCTCCTGCTTCGGGCTCACCCCTCGCAATAGGGCATAGCCCGGATCATACCGAGCGTACACCCTCGCAAAGGCGTCCGGACACAAGATACATTCATATGAAAAAATGTCTATTTCAAACATTTCGTTGATACCAACAAAGCAAAAAAACAATACAGACAACAGATACATTCATACTAAAACAAGGCATAGTTCAAAAAAACAAGCAAATATGTGTTCATTAGAAACAGCATTACAACTTTTCCTGACAGGGCAGCACTTCATTGAAAAAAAGAGGTGGGAACGCACTCCCAGCAAAAGATTAAGCAAACAAACTAATAGTTCACACGAGACATAACTAGTATTGTACAACATAGGAGTGCCTGGTCTAGCATTGATAACCAATGGATATCTTCAACTTGTCCTTCAACAAACACTTGATTCCACGTTCATCTGACATTGCAAAAACTTATATATATAGATTTATGCTGACTCAACAACATCCCAGGTGTCATTGATGTTCTGCCTGCTATAAATTGACTTGAACGATCCATCAAAATCAGGGTGTCTTTTCCTTACAGTAGCAACTTTATAAAACTTCAACATCAAGCGACCACATATGAAGAAGTGATTTATGGAAGTGAAATCAAACGCGTAACGATTGGAGAACTTCAAGTACAGCGAGCCTTCCTCATCAACAGCCCACTTCACATCTGGCAAGTTTGCAACACGCAATGCATACACAAAATCCTTAGGGCCAGCAAAATACTTCAACTCCACCCTGAGCAAACAATCAGCAGGCCCTTCCTCCACACCAAGGATCCACATTGTTGTCGCAGACAGTGTTGGGTTCTGATGGAGCTCCACATCTTCAGGTGACGTACCAAATCCCCTCGGATAGTTGAGTATATCCATCCCTTCGTGTATAGCAAGGAACTGCTGCACATTTCCGTAGAAAAAGATATCTTCACTTGGTGGCATCAAACTAAGCGTTTGAACCTTAATACATATGATCAACTTTTCATCATGTTTGAACATGATTCGTTCTGAACCCAACAAGTATGTATCAAATGGATTACTGCATCTAACAAGCAGTTGAGAATTGTTGGATGTGTTGATCATGTATCTTATTGGAGCAGTGAAGAGTGACTGCACTGTGTGTATTGCGTTGAACAAACTCTCAGTTCGAAAAGAGAAACGAACACACACAAGCATCACATCGTTCACTGCACCAGGTTCCAACCCCAGGTACTCCAAAACAAAACGTGAAACAACGGGCCTCCTAGTCTCCTCATGAGCCATAATGTGCTTTCTGTCCAAACAAATATACACATGTGTTACATGCATTCAATGATAAACTTACTAGACTATATTCCTTCACATTTATTTTAAATTTATACAGTAAAAACCAAACATTAAACTATAATTTTATGAGTGCACACATAGTACATTTTACTTGGAAAACAGAGTCAGAAAAGAAAAAAACAAACTAATTGCATACAGCCACCCAAATACCATAGATACAACAAACACGAGTACAAAAAACAACACAAGCACAAAAATGGTACAAAAAAATAGCATGTATTAAACCAATAATATACAGATCTGTATTAGGTGGACAGCGGAAATACAACAGCGGAAATATATGAACAAAACATCAATACTAGGTGGACAAACATCAAAATCAACTGTCGGATCTGTCTATTTCAGCACTTGAAGGTGGATAATCAATTTTTTTACCAGAAGAACAAAATGCCACCGGTAGAGGAAAGAGGGTATCCGATTAACCTGGCAGCGACGAATGAGGGCCTCCGAGGTCTGTGGCCCCGAAGAATCCTCCCGGCGACGAACCACCGAAGCAAATCTAACCACCCCTCCCCTCACCTCCGCCCCGCCCCACCAGATGATATCGTTTCGTTTCCCCTTGCAAAATGTCTCCCACGCTACAGTTTGAACAGGGGGAAGAGGGTCACGGGTCTTATCCAGAAAAGAGAGGGAGGCCGTGGTGAGACACGTGCTCCCGCGCAACGCTTACACCTGTGACCTAAATGAGAACACTTGGTCACACACATTAATGATTTAAGTTCACACACTAATTCCAATCTCGAATCACATCCAACGGCACCATGGCATCTGCCGTTCGGCATTCGCGGCAGATATCCTAGCAACGTGTCTGCGACTTGTCGCCGGGTACTGCCACGTGCCAACGCGTACACTGACGGCGCGACAATGGCAACCGCAGTATCGTCACACCGCTTCCTGCCACGTGCCACAGGGTAGACACGAACCGTTCCTCCCTCTCTGTTCCTCCTCAATGGCGACTCACTGCGACTACGGCGATGCGTTAGATGGTGGAAGAGGCGGCGGGCATTGCGACGAATATGGCGATAAAGTCTCGGAGTCCTGCGACACCTCGAACCCAGTCGAGGGCGACGTGTCGCTGTTCCCGGCGGCTGCGTCGCCATTGCCGAAGGTTTGGAAGGAGCGCCCGACTGAGAGCCATCGGTGGACCTCATCACTCGGCGGCGTCGAGTAAGCTTCCTTCCCTCCTCTTAGCTTAGAAAATCTAGGGTTTGGCAATATCCAGAATTTTGATTTGATTTTCCTGTGGTTTTTTCTTAGCTTGGAGGATGAAGTGTGGGATGTTAGGTTTCACCTAGATGGAAAAGATAATTTGGAGAAGAAACTAAGCAAATCTTACATTACATATACCAATATGCTAGCAATGTTAGAGATACGCGGATATGGCCGGGGTTACAGCCTGTACTATGTAAAAGAAGAGGGCACGGGCATAGAAGGGATGGCACTCATCAAGAGCATGATTGACGTTGAAGAAATGCTGGAACTGTATAAGGATGCCGGATGTGTTTCCATTACTGTAACCAAGGGTGAATCAGGTCTGCCTGCAGATATAAACAGGAAACAATGTGAAGAACAAATTCCTATATCTGAAATAGGAGTGCCTGTTGTTTATTCAGTAGACATGCAGGGTGTGCTGACTACAAAATACCACTTAGTACATGCCATTCCTATATCTGTAATGTATGAGGATTGTCTGTCGATTCAAAAAACCCAGGATCCAGTTATTACAAAAGGTTCAGATGATGATATGTACTCTAGAACCACCGGGTCACAAAGTTTTCAGACTCCAACGAAGGATTCAGAGTACAATTATGTAGATGTTGAGCATACTGATAATTTAGACAAAAAGAAGAGGAAACTTGTTTCTCCATCTGACGCCACGGCAACAAAGAGACCAAAACAAACTGCAAGAGATCATCGCAAGTCTGTGGCACAGTATAGACCAAAGAAGTTCAAACACCAATGCAAAGCAAAAAGACTGTACAACCTCCTAGTGACATCAAACAAATTTGCATCGTAAGTAATTTATCATGCCCTGCATAATGTTCATATCCTCCACTTGTTAATTTTAACCTTTTGGATTTCCTTGCAGAACTGAGGTATTCAATGCACCAGTTATGCACAGTGCTATTCCTGACTTCAATGTACCAAACAATGGGGATGACATTGCTAGACAATTTAGTAGTGGTCAGTTACTGGATGGTACTACATTGGACTACATCATTGACGAGATGAGGAGTACCTCCGAATTGTACGCTACTGGAGAAAGAGTGTTGTTAAGCCCAGGATTTATCATGGTATGCATTGCAGTCAACAATATATGTTGCATTATAACAGTGATTATATTGTACAATAACTACTGATATAATCTGATATAATCTATGTTTGCAACGTATGATGCAGCATGTTCTCCAGGTGGGTATTTGGAATCAGACAAAAGAACAAATAGAAGAAGCCTCTAAAAGAAGGGATCAAACATTCAACTACAAAAAAGATTTCGATCTGCAAACTGCACTGGACACTTTCCCTAGATATGTTGACAAAGAAAAGAGCCTTCTTGACGCAAAACTTGTAAGCTCCCTACTTCTAAAGGTGCAATACAATTACAGCATACAGAACTACATTTTTCATCTTGTTCCTATATGTCCAATCTCAAAACAGATATTGATGCCGTACTTCAAAAGTTATCACTATACTTTGTATGTGATGAACAAATACAAAAAAGAATTCGAAATATTGGACTCTAGAAACTATGATGACACAAAGGGATGTAGTCCACTGTATACAAGGAGCACATACCATACGGAATGCGATATCATAGTAAGTAGAGAATAATTTTCCATGCTTTCAAAATAATAATATTTGTTGTTGTGGATCATTAGTTTGGAATCATTTATTTCCTGATTCCTACAGATGGCAAGGATGGAACTTCTGCTCAAAAAAGTATATGGTTTAGACGCATACAATGCAAGTAATCAACCAAAAACATGGGTTTCCCTTGCAAACAAGCCAATATATATCAGGTGCCCACAGCAAGGAGTAAATCAGTGCGCATTTTACTGTCTGATGGGTGCGTACCTATACGATGGAAAGGTTCTGTTGGGTAAAAGGGAAGGATATGAGCCAATTCTAAATGATCACGTAAGTGTTAGTGAACTACACATTGTTAGTAAGATACAGTGTTTATAAGATATGCAGTAACTACTATTGTCTTCGTCCATTGCAGCCCTTTATAAATGACATTAAAGCTGAGTATCTGTACATCTTAATATTCACCGTGCACAACAAGGCCAATTTGCCAGAGGAAATCCTAGAATTAAAACCTTCATGCTCATTATATGAGTGAAGAAATCATAGTAAGAATGTTCACATGTTCAAAACTGATTTTTCATACAACAATTAAATCTCTCATATATTTATTAACTTCTTATTCACTGTTTCCTTCTATAGTTTGAAGCACATCCCCTATGGTGAATGGTGGAGCACTACACATGAATCGTATGTGTCGGTTCATTTCCTCGAATACCTTTTGATGCTGTTTTGGTGACAAAAACTTGAAAACATTGTGATGGTCTTAGATCTTACTACTTGTGTTGGACCTTCATCGTGTACTGTAAACCTATATCGTGTAGAACTTTGTATACACTATAATCCAGTTTTTTTTTATGCATTTTACAAGTAAGTACTTGTGTTGAACTTGCCCTTTTATCTGGTGTTTACTGATGAGTCGCATACTAGTGAATATGCTGCAGTATGTACTTTTTATATCAGTACTTATGTATCCCAGAGAACTGAAAACTTCGATAAAACATGAATAAACACTATGTACTCCTGTTGGTGACAAATATGTACCGTGCAACGTTGACAACTGTACTCGACCCTTCTAGCACCTGTCCCTAATCAGAGAAAACAAAACTTGCAGAAATCATATAGAAACAGTCATGTACTCCTTTTGGTGCTAAACCTGTATTCATGCAAACTTCACGACTGTATTCATCCCATGCACCTGTGTCTTCCTAGCGAACCCAAAACATGCAGAAAACATGAAAAAAAACTCACGTACTCCTATAACTTCCGACTGTGTACTCGCGAAACATTCACCAATGTACTTGATACAGCTCACACCTGTCACTTCCCAGTGAACAAAAAAACATGATGAAAAACATAGAGAAATAGTCCTGTTATCCTCTTTTGGTGCCAAAGATGAACTCTTAAAACCATCACAATTGTTATCGATTCATTGTGACACCTGTATATTCCCAAAGAAACCAAATCTTGGAGAAAACATGAAGAAAAGCAGTTCTGTACTCCAGTTGCTGTAAAACCTGAACTCGTGCAACCTTCACAACTGTACTCGACAAGTTGTGGCACCTGTATCTTCACAAAGAACCCAAATATTGCAGAAAGCATGAAGAAACACTCCTGCAATCGACTTGGTGTCAAAGCTGACCTCGTTCAGTCTTGACAACTGTACTCCATCCATTGTGACACCTGTACCTTCCCACACATAACCAAATTCTTGCTGAAAACATGGAGCAACATACTTGTAATCAACTTGCTGTTTAAGTTGAATTCGTGCAACCCTCACAACTGTACTCGATCCATTGTGGCACCTGTACCTTCACAAAGAACCCAAATATTGCAGAAAACATGGAGCAACATACTTGTAATCAACTTGCTGTTTAAATTGATCTCGTGCAACCTTCACATCTGTACTCGATCCATTGTGCCACCTGTACCTTCCCACACATAACCAAATTCTTGCTGAAAACATGGAGCAACATACTTGTAATCAACTTGCTGTTTAAGTTGAACTCGTGCAACTTTCACATCTGTACTCGATCCATTGTGGCACCTGTACCTTCCCACGCATAACCAAATTCTTGCTGAAAACATGGAGCAAGATACTTGTAATCAACTTGCTGTTTAAGTTGAACTCGTGCAACCTTCACATCTGTACTCGACCCATTGGGGCACCTGTAACTTGTCAGAGAACCCAAAATTTGCAGAAAACATGGAGAAACACTCTTGTACTCAACATGGTGCCAAAGCTGAACTCGTGCATCCTTCAGAACTGTACTAGACCCATTGTGGCACCTGTACATTCCCAAAGAACACAAAACTTGCAGAAATCATAGAGAAACACTATTGTACTCGACTTGGTGCCAAAGCTGAACTCGTGCAACCTTCAGAAATGTACTCGACCCATTGTGGCACCTGTACATTGCCAAAGAACCCAAAACTTGCAGAAATCATGGAGAAACACTCCTGCACTCAACTTCCTGTCGTAAAAGCTGAACTCGTGCAACCTACATAACTGTACTCGACCCATTGTGGCACATGTACATTGCCAAAGAACCCAAAACTTGAAGAAATCATGGAGAAACACTCCTGCACTCCACTTCCTGTCGTAAAAGCTGAACTCGTGCAACCTAAAGAACTGTATTGTACAACAGAAACCAATCATTGCAGAAAACATAGAGAAACACTCATGTATTCTACTCGGTGCCAAATATGAACTCGTGCAGCCTTCACTACTGTACTCGACGATTTTCGGCACCTGTACCTTTCCAGAGAACACAGATCATGCAGAACACATGGAGAAACACGCTTGTAATACTCTTCGTACCGTAGCTGTACTCACGCACCTTTCACCACTGTAATCTTTACAAAAAAACATGCTGTACTAGATCGCCCAGTGAACAAAAAACATGCTGAACATAGATAAACACTTATGTACTCCTATTGCTTCCCAATCTGTACTCGTGCGCCCTTCACAACTATACTCGATACAACTTGCACCTGTATCCCAGACTAAAAGCGGGTATACTTAAGGCCCTTATCGAATGTACGTACTACAACTGGTACTCATACTTTGTCAGCAGCTATACTCGTGCCAATACAACCGCTCAACCCAGTACTGATATACAAAAGAAAATTTCAATATCCAAATCACACATTAACACACATTACATTGATTAATAATTGTATATAAACACATTACAGTAAATCATATGAATGATAACAGTATCAGTCATACATTGTAAATTTATCCAGTAATATCGTATCCCTTAATTGCCCATTTTTTCCTAGGAATTTCAAAGCTTAGCCGTGCATCCAAGGCTGCATATTTGACCTGCTCAAAACTTAATTCGGGGCTTGCCCAACCTTCCTCTCTTATTTTCTTGCACGAATCACCTTTCTTTTCCAAACTTGTCCCCAACACAGAATTTGACAGGTCATAGAGTGATGGTATTCTTACATTCTTAACACCTTGACCTAGTTTATGGATATTGATCATCTTCTGCAAGTCGAAGGCACACCTGATTTTTAATCCGTACGGCATCAGCATCCTGCGATCCATATCAATTGCTGCACCAAAAAAACAGACCTTCGCCGAGCTCAAGAATTTCTTTAACAAATCTGGAACCTTTGTTGCGTGAAATATCTGAGAAAATCGAAAATAAAGATGAACGACGTATATAATTCGGAACATTTGGTAGAAAAAAAGTATGGTCTAATTCGTGATACCTGGAAAAGAATGATGTCATTGGCAACACATAGCTGCAAAACCGCTGCACGTTGCCGTCTATCCTCTGGAAGATGTTTCTGCTTTATTCCTTTCACTTTGTCAGTGAACTCGCAATCAAGACCAACAATCTTTGGCCTGGCGTCGCAAAGGAAATCTTCTGATACGCGGTATATCCACTTCTCCATTGTTGCAGACCTTGTAGTTACAGTGACCTTGAAATCCATTGAGAGATGCTCGAACGAATATACGGTGTCACTTCCTTGGCGAGACATAACGATGGGAGAAGAAAATGATTCAAATGATGGTTTTGACACTTATCTGCTTGGTTTGAGGTTCTATTTTATAGAAGATTAACGTGGTGACGATGAGTGAGAAAACACCACTGCCGAATTATATTCCCTCATTCGGATGTGAACAGCCAGATAGCCTAAAAGCGGATTAATTACATTTAATAAATAATAACTGTGAGTTATACGTGCAAACGTGCAGACGTACGGACGTGCGAATAAGGAAGGCGTGAGGAGGAATGATTATAATCAATTTTCCCTACTTATCCTATAGGGTTATCAACAAAACGGCAGGACGTTGACCGACAAAGTGCTTCCTTTTTTTTGTTCTTGCGATCGTTGTGTTCCTAGCACTTTAGATGTGACACGTGCTTCAATTGATTCGGCCATACCATGTCTAGCAGGAAGCACCGTTCCGATGTATCTGCCACACTACCATATACTACATTAAATACCTAACAAATGACATATTTTTATCCACTACATTACGCGGAAATTCTCCCGACACGACACGGTGCGGGAGGTTTCCTGCCTAGCCGACGTTCTATATTATCCCTCCCTCCCGCCTCATTGGTTCAAAAACCCTAGAAATATAACAATGTTCGATTCGTGCGACGACACGGCGCTAGAGACGGCCGTATAAGTCGTGTTAGCGGAACCACAACTTGCATAATATGAGGCGTCGGAGGAGATGACACCATCAGCAACCGTAGGTGCCTATGTCGCAGACGAGAGGCAGAGCTAGGAGGCGGAGCGAAGAGAGCGCAAGGAAGCACAACAACTGTAGGACGCACGGCAGCAGGCGGAGTAGTGGGGTCAACAGAAAGAGCAGTAGAAGCGGTAGGAGGAGGAACAACTAGCATTCAAGGAGGCGGAACGACTATATCGCCAGGAGGCATGGCGGTGGCGGGAGGCGGCAAGCCAGCGCTGGTGCTAGCCAGGCCAACATCAGTGGTGGGAGGAGCTTGCGTGAAAAACGAAACATTAGGGCGTCACCCATAGCGAAGTGCCGACGTCTCTGCCGACAACTATTTCGGGGGCGCAGATGCTCTTACATTACAAATGAAATGATTATATCACCTGTTATAATAATAATAATAAAAAAATGTACAACAGGTGTTGGATAGAAGATGATGTGACACAATTTACTAACAATTACAACCGCTGTTACTAAACTGTCCCACATCACCTCATATCCACACTCAGTTTTACCTCAACATAAATGACACGTAAGAGTAGTTGAACTCACGACCTATGCGTAACACCTTGGAACCACTAGGATATGTCATCCTTTGTGTTGCAATTCTTGTCTAATTAAACAAATACTAGTACTACCAGTACTACATAATATTCTCCCATTCCCGATGATTTTCAAAGCATTATTAAATCCGACTGACTGCCAAACACGGTTAGGGTTAGGTTTATCAACTCCTCAGCACCAGCACGGCGCGAACTATAACAGGATATTCAGAATTCCTGATATACTATAAGTCTGCCTGTGGTGAGCCCCAAACTCCCATAGGTAATTTTGTGTCAATTTTACTTTCCTGGTCCTGAATTAGACATCTAAATTATGAAAGTTCAACATAGCCAAAGATGGCAGAGGAGAAGCGTCAGACGAAACTGTGACGGAAGCTACTGCTACTGCAGATATGTTTAGCATCATCGTGGGCACACTTGTCAGGGCAGGGCCTAGAGGAGCAAATTGCAGCGGCGCAGGCAATGTTTGGATCTCAGGGGTGAGGATGACACATCGCGGAAGATGGCGGTTAGAGGACTCAACGATCTGGAGGAGATGATGCCGTAAGAGTCGTCGTGCCGGTGGTGAACCAGCTCTAACAGGCAACTCATTTAACAGACTATGTTTAAAGGTTAATGTAACAAAACATGTTTAGAGGAACAAACCATGATACTTTTAGTACAAACAAAAATGGTTCCAATTTTACATATATTATTATATAGATGGTTTTGTTGGTGCCACAGCTATACTTGTACTAAGGTAACATATGTACTCCACCACACTGGCACAGAAAAGTTGTGGATAAACAGATAAATAAACAGTTAAGAACAACAACATCTTGAATAACCAGAAGTCTGTTAAAATTTACAATACTACATATAAGATTCTTCAATACAACACAAACAAAGGAACATATAAGAATAAAACATCCTTGAAGCAAACTTTAATACAAATTCAACCCATGGTTTAAAGAACACATCTGCAATAGAACTGACTTAAAAATACTTCACTAGCGACACTTATAGAGTTCTCAGACACTTCTTCATCTCTAAAAGCCAAATCCCCACACTACAACTGGCAAAGTAGGAATAAACCACATAGGAGACTCCACAATATCACCCCAGTTAGCCACACCATACTCAAAAGTAGAACCAATGCCAACTCCACCATTGACTGACATCCTGCACCAATCTGGAACAGGCTGTGGTACTTGGTGGAAACGCTTGTGAGTAGCAAACACACAGTCTGGTGTGAAAACAGGAGCTGCATGGACACCGTCGACACCAGCTTCATCAGGAGGACCAAGCAGAAAAGGGTAGTTTATACCAACGAACACAGATGTGCCTTGCAGATCTTCAAGCCTGACCCAATTTGGTGTGACAGGGTCTTCACTGTAAGAATCTCTTGCATAAACATGACAACGCATCGACGGGTAATTCAGTAGCGCCCTACCCATATGATCCATGGGATCACCTTCACTGGGTTCACCATGACCTCTAACATTAATCCAAAGAATGGTGCCTTCATGCCCCGGAGAAAGGAACCACGTGCCGGGAGGAATGTTGTTACCATCATGAACAGCACCATGTAAGTTTGGCTGCTCAATAATCTCTGGAGCAGCTATCACCCGAGGAGCAGCACCAGCACCTGTTTATTTGTTTAGATGTAGTTAAGATACATCAGATATTACATAACTAGGAATAACGTCATGCAAAGAACACTACGCAATAAAAAATAATAAGAGCAAAAATAAAGAAAAAATTAAACTATAAGCACAGAAATCAAAAACTAACCCCAAATAGTAGGTTCCCAAACAAGGACGTCCCCTCTGGGTGCAGTAACAGCGTAGATCCTACCAGTCGTAAGAATGGCATCAACATACCTTGAAGGTGCAAGGTAATCATTGCGAAGGATCCTCCACTGCACGTCCCTACTACCACCACGCATGATTGCAATTATCTTATCAAACACTGCTATGACATAGTAGTTCCATTTGTTTCCAACCCTGTATGGTTCAGCAGTTATCTGAATCTTCAACAACTGCATGTGTGCCAAATCATACCGATACAAGAAAGGCCCATCAGGAACGATGCCAACGTTACGAACGGATGGCAGAGGGATCTCCTCATCTGTGTAGACGTTAAGCAGAGACCACCGTGCTTGCTCCTGAACAACTGCAACCCATTCGCCATTGGAACCAACCCAGTGCTTGTCGCCAGGCCCCTCCTGTGTAAAAGGAACAAATGCTTTTGCGGATGGAGAGTCCAGTGGCATCAGCGATGCGTCAATACCCTGCGAATTTACGAATTCTCTAGTGTGAAATACAGTACACAAACATTTTCATGCAATCAATGGAAAACAATGAATACCTGTTCAGTGCGATCAGCGGGCCATGAACGAGGATCAGAATGCAGCAGACACGGCGATTCAAAAGGAAACCTTGCATCCTCACGGATAGCATTGCGCATACCTGGCATACCTCGGGACATTCTAGCAACGGTGATGACGTCTGAGTGAGCGCTGATATGGGTCAATGGACCAGAAGCGATCTCAGAAACGAGAGAGGAAGAACCCTGCTCCATTGATGATGATTGCAGAGAAAAAGAGTGGATTTTCCTGTACGGCAGTATGTTGTTGTTTCTCAGCGGATGATGTGATAGAGACACAAGGAAATGTTCATGTTCAGAATATAAGGACTGGAGTTGGCAGTTAGTAGTAGCGGTTGCTAATTATAGACCATAAAAAACACTTATGCGCCAACACCTATAAAACCGTCAAAAGTAGTGGGGGTGAAAGCAGTTACAGGGATCAAGGGGTCGTCCATCAGTTCCAAAAATAAGTTTAATACATACCATTAAAATCATCAATTTCATTCTATGTAACCGTACTTACGCATCGATTGCATACTATGCAACCATACTTATGCATCATGCTGTACAGCAGTACAGTGCACCTGCTGGTTTAGCACTCCATCAACAAGATAAATGTACCTATGCAGCACATCGTTAGGTACTTATACATACTATGTATTAGTACTCGTGATTCTGATTGGACAGTACTCCATAACTATCAACTGGGATCAGCTGTACTCTACCCTATTACCAACTGTACCTATCACATAGAACAGAAGAAACCAACGGAAACAATCTGGTTCTCCTCTCCATGACACAACTGTCCTCGATTTAGTTGCAACACTGTACTCTACGATATTACTAACTGTACCTATCCCATAGAACCGAAGAAACCAACTATACCAACAGAAACAATCTCGTACCCCTCTCCATGCAGCACCTGTACTCCTTTCAGTTGCCACGGACTACTCCAGGCTATTAACAATATATACCTTATATAAAATGAAACATGAACAAAAACAAACAGAAACAATCTGCTGTTGCTCTTCGTAAATCAGATGTACTCCCGTCAATTTCATTTTTGTACTCCGCCCTCTTAGCAACTGTACCTACAAGAAAGGGAAATTATTATCTAAAACCAACAGACACGATATTTCTACTCGTTCCCGTTGAACAGCTGTACTGATGACAGTTTTACCACAGTACTCGTAAAGAATTTATACCATTTGAATAAGAACAAAACCAAGAAGTACAAATTCAAAAAACAAGTACCCAGACTTCCTTGCAACTTCAGCAATACCATGAAAATTACATCATACGGAAATACAGAACAGAATACAAGAACGAAGAGTGAAACAAATCAGAAGATTCCACAACCAGGTTCGTTGTAGACGACGTCGCTAATACTAGACCAACAGTGGGAGGAATGAAACGCGGCACGCCTCGTTGTTGAAGACCTTGACAACGAAGCTAGCAGTATCCTCCCTGTGGCGAAAGGACAGGACATTCCCAGACTGAAGACCGTAGAGAGCAGCGAACATGCCCCAATCGCCAGCAAAGTACAGGCTTCCATGTTCCCAGACAGTCGACACCTTCCATGGCTCCTGCTTCGGACTCGCCTCTCGCAAGAGTGCATAGCCCGGATCGTACCGCGCGTACGCCTTGGCAAAGGCGACCGGAAGCCTAAGCTTCATCAGCCCTGGGACGGTGACGAACACCAAGAACTCGTGCGCCGGTGACAAGGTCATCGACACCTCCTTCCACGAGCATTTCACTGGCGGCTTATTTTCCACGACGGCAACGGCCGGAATGTCCCGTGGCACCCAAAAGGTTGTTACGGCACCGGCGGACGCGGCGGCCGCGACGCTCACGAGGCAATTCTCGCCGGTGGCAGTGACGCCCCCACTGGGCCTCGGTACATCCGCAGGCGGGGCAGCGGCAGCCTTCAACTTCCTCGACGCCCGGGGGACCTTGTCCTTGCTTCCAATAGGGCGACCGCGTCCCCGCTTCAGGTTGCTGACCGTGGAATTGGACGCCATACCTACCGTAGATGAACTTGAAAAAGATGAACAAGACAAGACTTTGGTGGATTGAAGCAACGGAGAAGCACAGGAAGTTATGGAGAGCTCCACGCAATCTATATAGATAGCGAAAACAGATTCCGAGGCGACGGATGGGACATGAATGAGCTCCCCACAGTCTTCAGTCGGGAACAGTTTTCGGAGCGACGGATGAGACTCGACGATTCCTCTCTCGAGGCAGATCCAACGGCACCATAGCAACTGCCGTTCCGCATTCGCGGCGAAGATACTAGCAACGTGTCACGCGTCCTGCCACATGCCACCGGAGGTACATGTGCAACCTTGGTTCAACCCTTACCAACAATCTGTACCCGTTTTCGTGCCACGCCTGTACTCGCGCATACAGCACAAACGAACTACATAATATAAGCATCATTAGATATCACAGAAAACAGAAACTATCAACTAAAACCAAAAAGATACAATATTTGATCTTCGCGCCGCATCTGTAGTATCCCCAACAAAAACCAAAAGAAACAACCTGGTAATAATATCCATTATTAAAATAATGAATTAAATCGTTAGAGTATAAGTGGTATTGTTCAGAATATCAAAAAATCCCGCAAAAACCTGACGTGGTGGGTCCCACAATATCAACCAAATTCGTCTTCTACATCTATATTAGAACTGTATTAGGGCAAAAACCTAAATACTCAACTCTAATCTACTCAAACACACACGGAAGAACTCAGCGCAAGGACGCGGTACAGGCCGACCCCGTACAAGAACTTGTCGGAGAATCAAGAAAGTCTCCACTGCTGCTCCATCCGAGGTTAGTTTCCCATCAAGCAACAGACTGCACTACGATGCCTGAATTCGTTGTCTCCACAACTGTATTCCTTATATACAAATTAGAACAAATAGACTGTGTGGCAGCTCCCATTTCTTCCCCATCACCGGTCAAGCAAAAAGTGAGGGCAAACCCTAGCGAGCCGCCAAACACCTATCCTCTCTACAATCCCCTCCTCCTCATCGACCAGCGGTGAAGGAAGCTGTGGAGATCTGAGTTGTTGCTGCGGGGATTACAGTGGCTACTCTACTCACTCCGCCGACTCCGCCGGCCACCCTTCAATCCGCGACGGCGCGTGCCTTTAGAGATCTCAGATCTGTGAGTTCGGGCACAGTATGGATCAAGTCAACCGATTGCTCATCCTTTAGTTTCTTCTCCAATGGAATAGAAATTAAAGAAATAAATGGCATCTGCGTATAAAGAAGACCTTTCGTTATTAAATATTTATTTGCTTAGTAATCTGACTGTTGTAAACAGTTTTAGAACTGTAATGCACTATGTATCTCCAGCTACAAACCTTATTAATCTAAGGCAAAACTACAGCATTATGTGTGTAACCATGAGTAGAAACCAAGGAAAATTTAAATAATAACTTTAACCCCCTGCACATATTGCCTTATCAAATTAAAACATAATCACAGCTTTATGTGTGAAAGTGCGCTATGGCACTCATCTTAACAAAATTAATTTAAGAATAGTTTCCATGATAAACTTAAACAATTGCTTTCCTCCCATGCAGATTTTTGCATTTCAATATCAGGAAGAATAGCAAAACTCCGGTATGACAAGTCAGCAGGAATCACCGTCCTTGAATGAAGGTAATGTACAAACTTATCAATCAATGCAAAAATGTGTTACTCTTATGATTCTTTTGAAGTCAAACAGGCTTATCTTTAAAGCATATTTAAACAAAAAAAATCAAAATTTCTAATATAAAAATTTTCTGGTACTTATCATCCGTGACAATGAGTTTAAGATTAACTAAAACGTCTCTACAACTAAAACGCGTCTATATAAAACTATAATAGCTTCAAACAATTATATTAAATTTTAAATACGATTTCCATGTATTAACCTTTGGATAGATGATTTCTGCGATATTATTGCAGCCACTATAAATCACGAGGAAGCTCCAATTGCCCCACTAAACTTGAAGCCACTGGCGGTTGTGTTCCCAGAAGATCAAGACAACATAAATGCATTAAATGCAAATATACACTCTAAAAGGAAAAATTGTGAAGCAAGAACAAGCGCAGATTGCTCTAAAAATATTGCAACAGCAGTCAAACCGCCTCCTCGCAGAAACAATTTGAATAGCCTTGCAGGAAGAAAGCACAAGAATATATCATCAGAGAAAGAGGCAGCAAGAATGGAAAAAGAGTCTGAAAACATGTTAAAGAAAACTGCCGATATTGGTTCTAAAAGTCCAAGGAGAAGCAAACGATTGTCATCTACAAAAGAGACAGTAGTCACCAGCTCTAGCCAAAGTGCTCCAAATATCAATGAAGAAGAAAAAACACAGCCTACAAAATCTGACAAAGAAGGAAAGAAATCAGAAAACGCCGCCGCAATAAAAAAATCGTCTCGCAAAACCAAACATCACGCTGAGCATGACGACAACGAAGAGAACAACACCACCGTTGAAGAAAACGATGAATACAACGAGGTAAATATGAGTATTTTCTTAGTACATTGGATGCAAAATAAATGCATTTATTATATTGTTAAACATTTTTGTCTAACACAATTGATTTTAATCATGCAGAAAATATCTGAAAATTCAGAAGATAAAAAAATAAAGGCAAGAAACAGGAAAAGGCAAAAAGGACTGCAAAAAAGGCAAAAATAAATTTTATGGCCAGAACGATCAACAAGACAGTAAGATGCTCACTTAGACAGCTATTCACCTGTGTTGAAATATTGGAGGAACGGCATATAAAAAGGCTTCGGGATGCAGGTTTGGGTCCTTTGCTTGACAGCAAGATCAGGCAAAACATTAATATCCGACTTGCCTGCTTCCTTATGAATAGAATAGATCCAACAACCATGACTCTGAATCTAGGAGTAGCAAACAAAGTAATTGAGATTACTTCTTATGCTATCCATCTGCTGTTTGGGCTGCCAGACGGTTCAAACACAACTCCTAGACCATCAGAAAGTGGCAACGACAAAACATTACATGAGTTGAAGATTGAGCTTGGATTTAGGAAAAATGAGGATATGAATACTGATGACCTTCGCAAGCTCCTAAGACTGTTGGTTAAAGACGAAGCAAACGACGATTTAGCTCTGAAAGTATTTGTGTTGATTATGTACATGAAATTCATATGCCCTGGAACAGCTGTCCGTGTGTCAAGGGAGGCAGCAATGGTAAAAAATCTGGACATATCAAAGTTGAAGGACATGGATTTGTGTCAGTTGCTTGTAGATGAGCTCAAGAGAGCAGTCATCCAGTACAGAAAATCTAAATCAAAATGGACTGCCCTGCCTGGCTGCATCATAGCACCAGTTCTGTTATATCTTGACTGTTGTATGAAACAAGGCCTTTCAGACCTGGACACAAGAACACCTCGTACACACTTCATGGATTATGAAAAACTAAAGAGCATCGCTGCAGCAGACTGTTCTAAAAAAGGCGGGGAAGACCCCAATACCTGGATATTTGGAAACTTACCTGTAAGAAAATTTCAGTGACCCTTTATCTTTTCTGTTAATTATATCTCGTACTGCATAAGTTAATACAATGTTTTCATTTTCTCATCATAACAGTGGAAAGCACCAAATGACATAGTTTACTACCAGAAAAGGAATCCACTGAAAAGAATGTATCCGCATCATGAAGACCAAATGATGTCGGCAAAGCGTACTTTCAGAGGATCAAGCATTCCAACTGGTGGTTCCATTGAAGAAGAAAACACCAATATATCAGAAGATACATTGGAACAGATTGACATCTTGCTGACTAGCGCATACGACCTATCACACAAAGTACCAACTACATTTGACCTACTCAAAAATGGAACAGCTGCTGAAAACCAAGCAACTACTGTCAAAGAAATTTCTGACAACGAAGCTAAAGTTATAGAAAGTTTACAGAAGACAACATTTCATCTCAGACAAACTTTCGCATTGTTCAAGAAAGCACAGGATGAACGTTGCAAGCAAATTCAGCAAGATGAAAGGATAGCAAATAATGAGGTACGACAAAAGACATAATCACACTTGCAATTTTTTGTTGTCTCTGTTCAAATTTAACTAATTGAACTGCTTACAAATCATAAATTTAAAGTTAAAAGTACAACAATTTAAGACTAACAAAATTTAAATACAAAAAACCAGGTCGACAAAGAAGCTGCATCTCCAACTCAAGAAGGCACTGCAGAAAAAACAAGAAGTGGAAAAAATGTGAGTTAACCTCAACTACATGTCCAATACAGCAACCGTTTAAATTGTTTTTTAAACTTGTTAATGTATCATAACAGGGTGCGAAGTAACCTGCTTCTCCAAAACAAAGGATTCAGGTACAATCAAAAAATAAAGATAATATTAAGTTGCTCATTGAATACAAAATAAAGTAATATTATTAAGTTGTTGTAGTGAATTTACAAAATAAATAATGTTTTCCTAATTTTTGATTTAAAGGTGCAAGATGATGGCCCAGTGGAAGCATCAGGAAACTTTTACTTCTACAACTGAAGTTTGATAAAAGATGCGAATGCAATACTTTTCTTTTTCAAACCTCTGTACTAAGAAGTTGCTTTGAACTACCTACAACTTTTGTAGTGTCTGTACTTTTGTAACGTATGCAAAGTTGAAACTCCGCAAACATATGTTTCGAACCAGTGTTTATCAATGTGTAACAAGTCTACTCTTTCGAACAACCATGTTGGTTGGTGCATAAGTTTCTGCTCCTCTTAGTGCGGACGCTGTACTCGTCTCTCCGTCACCTTCGTACTCCACAATCCTTGCACATGTACCTCCGCCAGACAAAACACAAATTGCTGCAGAGAAAAAAAAGAAACGCAGTTCCGTGTTACCCTTGGTGCGGTCGCTGTACTCGTCTCTCCGTCACCTTCATACTCCACAATCCTTGCACATGTACCTCCGCCAGACAAACCACAAATTGCTGCAGAGAAAAAAAAGAAACGCGGTTCCGTGTTACCCTTGGTGCGGACGCTGTACTCGTCTCTCCGTCACCTTCGTACTCCACAATCCTTGCACATGTACCTCCGCCAGACAAAACACAAATTGCTGCAGAGAAAAAAAAAGAAAGGCGGTTCCGTGTTACCCATTGGTGCGGACGCTGTACTCGTCTCTCCGTCACCTTCGTACTCCACAATCCTTGCACATGTACCTCCGCCAGACAAAACACAAATTGCTGCAGAGAAAAAAAAGAAACGCGGTTCCGTGTTACCCATTGGTGCGGACGCTGTACTCGTCTCTCCGTCACCTTCGTACTCCACAATCCTTGCACATGTACCTCCGCTAGACAAAACAGAAATTGTTACAGAGAAACAAAGAGAAACACGACCCCGTGCTCCCCTTGGTGCGGACACTATACTCGTCTCTCAGTCACCTCCGTACTCCACAATCCTAGCACATGTACCCGCGCTAGACAAAACTGAATTTTTTGAAGAGAAAAAAAGAGAAACATGGAACCATACTCCTCACCGTGCGGACGCTGTACTCGTCTCTCCGTCACCTTCGTACTCCACAATCCTTGCACATGTACCTCCGCTAGACAAAACAGAAATTGTTACAGAGAAACAAAGAGAAACACGACCCCGTGCTCCCCTTGGTGCGGACACTATACTCGTCTCTCAGTCACCTCCGTACTCCACAATCCTAGCACATGTACCCGCGCTAGACAAAACTGAAATTTTTGAAGAGAAACAAAGAGAAACACAGCACCGTGTTCCCTTGATGCGGACGCTGTACTCGTCTCTCCGTCACCTTCGTACTCCACAATCCTTGCACATGTACCTCCGCTAGACAAAACAGAAATTGTTACAGAGAAACAAAGAGAAACACGACCCCGTGCTCCCCTTGGTGCGGACACTATACTCGTCTCTCAGTCACCTCCGTACTCCACAATCCTAGCACATGTACCCGCGCTAGACAAAACTGAAATTTTTGAAGAGAAACAAAGAGAAACACAGCACCGTGTTCCCTTGATGCGGACGCTGTACTCGTCTCTCCGTCACCTTCGTACTCCACAATCCTTGCACATGTACCTCCGCTAGACAAAACAGAAATTGTTACAGAGAAACAAAGAGAAACACGACCCCGTGCTCCCCTTGGTGCGGACACTATACTCGTCTCTCAGTCACCTCCGTACTCCACAATCCTAGCACATGTACCCGCGCTAGACAAAACTGAAATTTTTGAAGAGAAACAAAGAGAAACACAGCACCGTGTTCCCTTGATGCGGACGCTGTACTCGTCTCTCCGTCACCTTCGTACTACTCGTTCTCTTGGTTCCTACGCTGTACTCGTCTTTACGGCGGGGATGTACTTCACAGCTATTGGAACATGTACCTGCGTTAGACAAAACAGAAAATCTATCAAGAGAAACAAACAGAGGAACAACGGCCTTCGTACTCCTCTTGGTTCCTACGCTGTACTCGTCTCTACGGCGGGGATGTACTTCACAGTCCTCGGAACATGTACCTGCGCTAGACAAAACAGAAAATCTATCAAAGAGAAACAAACAGAGAACAACGGCCTTCGTACTCCTCTTGGTTCCTACGCTGTACTCGTCTCTAAGGCGGGGATGTACTTCAGCTATTGGAACATGTATTAGACAAAACAGAAAATCTATCAAGAGAAACAAACAGAGGAACAACGGCCTTCGTACTCCTCTTGGTTCCTACGCTGTACTCGTCTTTACGGCGGGGATGTACTTCACAGCTATTGGAACATGTACCTGCGTTAGACAAAACAGAAAATCTATCAAGAGAAACAAACAGAGGAACAACGGCCTTCGTACTCCTCTTGGTTCCTACGCTGTACTCGTCTCTACGGCGGGGATGTACTTCACAAGAACATGTACCTGCGCTAGACAAAACGGAAAATCTATCAAAGAGAAACAAACAGAGAACAACGGCCTTCGTACTCCTCTTGGTTCCTACGCTGTACTCGTCTCTAGGCGGGGATGTACTTCACAGCTATTGGAACATGTACCTGCGCTAGACAAAAGAAAATCTATCAAGAGAAACAAACAGAGGAACAACGGCCTTCGTACTCCTCTTGGTTCCTACGCTGTACTCGTCTCTACGGCGGGGATGTACTTCAGTCCTCGGAACATGTACCTGCGCTAGACAAAACAGAAAATCTATCAAAGAGAAACAAACAGAGAACAACGGCCTTCGTACTCCTCTTGGTTCCTACGCTGTACTCGTCTAAGGCGGGGATGTACTTCACGTCCTCGGAACATGTACCTGCGCTAGACAAAACAGAAAATCTATCAAAGAGAAACAAACAGAGAACAACGGCCTTCGTACTCCTCTTGGTTCCTACGCTGTACTCGTCTATAAGGCGGGGTTGTACTTCACAGCTATTGGAACATGTACCTGCGCTAGACAAAACAGAAAATCTATCAAGAGAAACAAACAGAGGAACAACGGCCTTCGTACTCCTCTTGGTTCCTACGCTGTACTCGTCTCTACGGCGGGGATGTACTTCACAGTCCTCGGAACATGTACCTGCGCTAGACAAAACAGAAAATCTATCAAAGAGAAACAAACAGAGAACAACGGCCTTCGTACTCCTCTTGGTTCCTACGCTGTACTCGTCGCTAAGGCGGGGTTGTACTCCAGAACCCTTGGAACATGTACCTGCGCTGGACAAAACGGAAAATCTATCCAGAGAAACAAACAGAGAAACAACGGCCTTCGTACTCCTCTTGGTTCCTACGCTGTACTCGTCTATAAGGCGGGGATGTACTTCACGGTCCTTGGAACATGTACCTGCGCTAGACAAAACGGAAATCTATCCAGAGAAACAAACAGAGGAACAACGGCCTTCGTACTCCTCTTGGTTCCTACGCTGTACTCGCCTCTACGGCGGGGATGTACTTCACAGTCCTCGGAACATGTACCTGCGCTAGACAAAACAGAAAATCTATCAAAGAGAAACAAACAGAGAACAACGGCCTTCGTACTCCTCTTGGTTCCTACGCTGTACTCGTCTCTAGGCGGGGATGTACTTCACGGTCCTCGGAACATGTACCTGCGCTAGACAAAACGGAAATCTATCCGAGAAACAAACAGAGAAACAACGGCCTTCGTACTCCTCTTGGTTCCTACGCTGTACTCGTCTATAAGGCGGGGTTGTACTCCAACCCTTGGAACATGTACTGCGCTGGACAAACGGAAAATCTATCAAGAGAAACAAACAGAGAAACAACGGCCTTCGTACTCCTCTTGGTTCCTACGCTGTACTCGTCTATAAGGCGGGGATGTACTTCACGGTCCTTGAACATGTACCCGCTAGACAAACGGAAATCTATCCGAGAAACAAACAGAGAAACAACGCCTTCGTACTCCTCTTGGTTCCTACGCTGTACTCGTCCCTAAGGCGGGATGTACTTCACTCCTCGGAACATGTACCGCGCTGACAAAACGGAAATCGATCCAGAGAAACAAACAGAGAAACAACGGCCTTCGACTTCTCTGGTTCCTACGCTGTACTCGCCGCTAAGGCGGGGTTGTACTCCGAACCCTTGGAACATGTACCTGCGCTGGACAAAACGGAAAATCTATCCAGAGAAACAAACAGAAACAACGGCCTTCGTACTCTCTTGGTTCCGACGCTGTACTCTCCCTAAGGCGGGGATGTACTTCACAGTCCTCGGAACATGTACCTGCGTTAGACAAAACAGAAAATCTATCAAAGAGAAACAAACAGAGAACAACGGCCTTCGTACTCCTCTTGGTTTACGCTGTACTCGTCCCTAAGGCGGGGATGTACTTCACGGTCCTTGGAACATGTACCTGCGCTAGACAAAACGGAAATCTATCCAGAGAAACAAACAGAGAAACAACGGCCTTCGTACTCCTCTTGGTTCCTACGCTGTACTCGTCCCTAAGGCGGGGATGTACTTCACGGTCCTTGGAACATGTACCTGCGCTAGACAAAACGGAAATCTATCCAGAGAAACAAACGGCCTTCGTACTCCTCTTGGTTCCTACGCTGTACTCGTCTATAAGGCGGGGTTGTACTCCAGAACCCTTGGAACATGTACCTGCGCTGGACAAAACGGAAAATCTATCAAGAGAAACAAACAGAGAAACAACGGCCTTCGTACTCCTCTTGGTTCCTACGCTGTACTCGTCTCTAAGGCGGGGATGTACTTCACAACGATTGGTAAAGAAAAATATCCAGAGAAACAAACAGAAAATCAAACGGAAATATTTCCAGACAATAAAAGAGAAAACGGAAATCTTTCCAGACAATAAAAGAGAAAATCAAACGAAAATATTTCCAAAGGAATAAAATAGAAAAAAAAACAATAGTTTGATGCGCCGAAGGCGCCTTGATACGAGGCGAAGCCGAGCCGTAGCACTCGCTTCGACATATGGGGGTAACGACAAACGGGGACAACGACATATGTTTGCCATTCATTATGTTTATTAATGTTTGATGCGCCGAAGGCGCCTTGATACGAGGCGAAGCCGAGCCGTAGCACTCGCTTCGACATATGGGGGTAACGACAAACAGGGACAACGACATATGTTTGCCATTCATTATGTTTATTAATGTTTGATGCGCCGAAGGCGCCTTGATACGAGGCGAAGCCGAGCCGTAGCACTCGCTTCGACGTATGTCATCTTGTAGCACTCTGTTGGAATTTAAAAAAAATGTTATTTGAAAGTGCTACCTCCCTCCCATTAATTCCCCAGAAAACTCACAGCCCGGAAATACAAAGGGAAAAAGCCAAAAAGGAAGTCCCGCCCAATTTTTTGAAAACGTACAGCGCGCGTAAAGGGAAAAAGAAGCGTAACGGGTCCGCATATTGTTAACGGGTCTACCGGAGCGCAAAGGGAAAAAACCGAACCCGGAAAACGATTCGCGTCTTTTCCCGGGGACACGTTCCGCGCGCGACACGTGTAGTCGCGACAGCACGCGCGCGGGATGGGTTTTTCCCTTCTCAAAGGTCGGTCTCTAGGTAGTGGTACCCGCGACGAGATGGCGCTGCTGCCGCCAGAGCGGCGCCGGCACCGACGCCGGTGTACTGAGCCTCTCCTGCGTGGAAGCTCCGCAGATCTGATGCGGGAAGCCTCGCTGTGTTGGCGCGTTTTCCGCTCACCTGCAGTTCTATTGCGAGGCGGGCCTACAACTAATTTTCAGTTAAAGCACGAGTCGAGAAAGGCAAGAACAGGAATAGACTAGCATCACACGGAAGCATGTACAATTGAGCTTAAAAAGCTTTCACTTTGGTCTCTCGAGTTTAGTTTGTTTTTTGAGAACCCCTGCCGATTTCCGTCTGGCTGTTGCTATTTGGTCTCTGATTCCTAACCGTGCCTTTGATTTGGCGGTTAGCAAAAAAGGCAGTATATATGGTGTAAGCTAATTAAATATAAGGTTGCAAGTAAATAAGTGCATGTAATATTTCTCTAACATTTTTTTCTCGGAAATGTACAAACAACAACAACAAGAACAAAAAAATAAGCGCATGTAATAGTTTGACCATGTATGTTCCTAAAAAAATTATTTGATACAATATACAATATTACATGGCAAGTTCCTAAAAATATTTATTTGATACAATATACAATATTACATGGCAAGTTCCTAAAAATATTTATTTGATACAATATACTATATGGCAAGTTGCTATAAGTTTTATCTCCAAAATAAAGACACAAACATATCACACTTCATATTATTTTTCTTTTACGATGTTAGAATAAGAAATATGGCTATAGGAGACATGGCATTTTAAGACCTCCGATACTAAATATAAAAAGTTTTATTTTGATAAAATAGCCTACCAAAACATCTTATATTGAGAAGTAGAGGTAATAATAATATTCAAAGGCTAATGTCTTTCATGGTGCACATCTTAATTTGTTTGTCCAACTATAAAACATATTTTTTCAATCTGCATGTTAAAATCTAAATTTATTCTGCTGTAGCAACGCACGGGCATTCTTCCTAGTGTTACCTTAATGCAGTATACCTCTAATGTTGTTCACCACCCACGTTTTCTTACTCTAGGAAATCTAAAATTGTGTTTCAGTTTGTTAATGTTTAGGCTGGAACGATGATCTTGGGAGTTACACGTTATATTGGCGTGGGAAAGCCCATCGTACAGAAGGGAAGGTGTGCCGATTGGAGTACTGTACTCCTTATCGGTACAACACCTTGATAATAAAAAAATAGAAAAATCACAATTGATATTTTACGGACACTAAAAAAAATATAGGAGTCATCCTGGAGCTAAATTGGTGCTTCAACTCATTTTGTATTATTTGGATTAATCCCCACACGTGTGATGTGTATAGTGCCATTTCCCTTTCTTTTTATGGGACTTACAGTAGGCCAGATTGCAAATGAGCCTTTTCTTTTCCGGATTTTCACCTTGGTTTATCTAGAAAGAAAGCGTCATGTTTCATGAGGTTAACGGGCTTAGAGCATCTCCAGCCGCATTCTCCAAGGTTTTTAGGTGCATCGAACACTTTTTCGTTTTCAGTCTCACACCCCAAAGGCCTTTTCTCCCCGGCATGGTCCAATATGGTGTCCGGCGCCTTGAGCCCGTTCCCGGTCCACATGGGACGGTTCAGGCGCGCCGGACACAACGAGAAGCGAGGTGGGGGTGGCGGGTCCGACACGTCATTGACACACGAACGACGTGCAACCGTCGCCTACCTAGCGACGGTGCAATTGCCGGGAAGGGGAACCGTCGCAGTGGCAACCGTGTCGATCGACGCGCGAACCGCCGGAATGGAGCGCGAACTCCGCAGAAGTGCAACCGTAGCCCTCTTCGATATCTGCACCGCCATTCATCTCCGCTCAATAAGACCCGTACGTCTATGCATCCCGATCTCCAACCGGCCGGCGGCATTCATCTCTACGACGCTATGAGCAACCTCTCTTTGCCATCGGACACCGATAGCGAGGGGAAGCCTCCGGGATGGCGCCATTGGTGGGAAAGAGCTTCCACGCCTAGCAGCTCTAATTCCCCGCCGACGGAAGGCCACAAGGAGGAGTGGGAGGCCGACGACGGCCAGGAGGAGGAGGCCGTTGACGACGATGGCCATTAGGAGGAGGTGGAGGCCGTCGTCGGCGACGGGCATGAGGAAGAGGTGGAGGCCGTCGCCGACAACGGCCATGAGGAGGAGGAGAAGGAGGAGGAAGAGGATGGAGATGCCAGCTGGAGACGTCTGGAGGCGGCGTTGGCAAAGGAGGCATGGGACCGGGCGAAGGCGAAGGCGGAGGCGCAGCCGGCGAGAACTGATGACAACCAATACATTAAGAACTACACGTAAGAGGGGGCACAAGCTCCTCGGACGCGTCGAACGCGACTACCTCTTCGGAAGTGGTGACGAGCAGGAAACGCTTCCGTGAGGACGACAATGCGGAGCCATCAAAGAAGAAGTAGTTTTAAAAATTAGTTCATATTTTTTTGAAGTTTTTATGTGTAATTTGTTACAATAGGTTGCACTACTTTGAAATTCTCGATGATACCTACAAGTTTCTTGTCTCTATTGAATTAAAAATGCAAAAAAACAAATAATGAGTTATTTTAATGTTTGGGGCGTTTGGGGGATGCGGCTAGGGAGTGATGTGCCCCAAACGCGGCACGAAGAAAAAGCGTCCCCCAAACGCTCGATCCGGCGCCGTTTGGGGAACACTTCGGGGGACGCGGCTGGGCGCGTACAGCTCGTCCGCACACCGCCGCAGCTCCATCTTGTCCGCATGGCAGCGCCACTGCTCCCGCTCTGCACGTCACCGCTCGCCCATCTCCTTCGCCCGGCACCGGTGCGCCTCTTCCGCCATGGTGGCGTTGAACATCGCTATGGTGTCCGCTAGCGCCGCCTCCTCCCACGCATCATTCTCCGCAGTCTCCGGGTCGACGGTGAACTCTTGTGGTGGGTGGAGATGGAGGTGGAAATGGAGATGAAGATGGTGGTGGAGGCAACTGGTCGGCGCCGGCGCGGTTCATCGTTGCGTAGGTGGTGCGTAGGCTACGAGGCATGTGTTTGCGGCGCAAAAAGGGATTATGGCGGCAGTGGTGGCGACCATTGAACGGAGGAGGCCCTTTAATAGATGCCTGCAGCTGAAATGGCTTCCAGTAAGCCGTTTCGGTCGTGACGATGGCTCATGCGACAAGGCATGTGTTTGCGGCCGAAAAAGGGATTACGGCGGCAGTGTGACGACCATTGAACGGAGGAGGCCCTTTAATAGACGCCTGCAGCTGAAATGGCTTCCAGTAAGCCGTTTCGGTCGTGATGATGGCTCAGGCAACGGACCTCGCTCCGCTTGTCAGAAATTAGTTTTCCTTTTAATATGAATTTGGATCACAATATAACAAATCTTCACCACCAAACTTCTTCACCTGAGCAGGCTTCAATAACTTTGGTCGAGTCGGACTCAGTTTGTACATTGCGGGATTGGCAAGAGCTTAGAGCATCTCCACCCGCGTCCCCAAAAGCATCCCCAAACGGTGCCGGATTTATCGTTTGGGGGACATGTTTCGTTTGTGCCGTGTTTGGAGGACGTCGCTCCCCAGCCGCGTCCCCCAAACAAAATATCAGATTTTTAAAATTTAAGGGAGATTTCATTCAAACTTGCTATATATTACATAGATTTGAACGAAATTTGATGAAATTTAAACTAAGCCCTAATCTAGTAGTACTTCCGGTGGCTAGATGCGTCGTAGTACTAGTGAAAGTTGTACATGTCGTCGACCATGACGTCCTGCTTGCCGCGTTCGTCGGGCTCGTTGACGGGCTCGTCCTTCATTGCGCCGCTTGGTCCAGCCTCGCCATTGTCGGTGAGGTCGACGAGTGGCTTACTGCTATCGTGGATGGACATTGCGATCGCCAAGTCGTGGTCGCCCCTCCAGGCGTCCTTGTCATTCAGCGACGCCACGAACACCTCGTGTAACCCTGGACAGTCATTGGGGTTGTCGCTGCTAGCGATGAGGCGTTGCTAGCGCTCATACTCCACCAGCTGCGCCACCTTCAAGGTTTCTTCATCGTCCTGCTCCTCCTTCACCCCCGGCTTCGGGATGAGGAGGGCACCGCCGGCGCGCATGTGATGCTGCCAGCTGACGCTGTTGCCGCCGCGCCTCGGATTGACGGGCGGTGTCAAGATCTCCGGCTCGTCCTTCACCTGTGATGCTGCCGGCTGACGCTGTTGCCGCCGCGCCTCGGATTGACGGGTGGTGTCGAGATCTCCGGCTCGTCCTTCACCTCGCGCTTAGGCACGGTGTAGGGCGCGGCGCGGTGCGACGAAGGCGCCGATCGCGCCGACCCTTACGAAGAAGAGTTGGAGGAGGACGAGTATGTCCTCCTCGGCTGCCAGCGTGCTGCTGGCATAGGAGATGGTGGCAGCGACGACGGCATCTCCAGCCTGGGCGCGTCGTGCTGGATGCCCTCGACGACGTGCTCTAGGGTGCACCCGGGAAAGCCCCAGAAACGAGGCGCCCCTCCCTGTTCCAGGTGTTCCGCCGTCCAATGAGGCCGGCGGTGCTGTGCATCTCGGCGTCGTACTGCGTTTGGAAGTAGTCTACCCACCACACGAGGATTGCCCGTGGGCACCTAGGTTGGAACGACTCACTCCTTGGCGGTGAGGCGAGCCCGACGGGTCCTGATCGCGTCCCTCCAGCTCTCCGTGCCCTGCGGCGGCGACGGCGGGACGCCGACGCCGTTGATGGCCATCCTCTACCCGCCGCTGCTTAGCAGCCGCATGTCCGGCGGGACAGGATATCCCGCGCGGTACAGCGCCCACGCCTCCGCCACGGTGAGGCTGCCGCGACCTAAGCCGTTCGCCACGATGCTCTTGCGGGACGACGACATTGGAGCTTGGAGCGGCGAGGGAGGAGAAGATTGGAGCGGCGAGAGATTGGGAGCAGCGACAGTTTGGAGCGGCGAGATTGGAATGGGGAAGAAAGGAGGGGCGCTCTTATTGTACAGCGGCGGCAGACAAAGCGGCAGTGGGGCATTGACCGCAATAAACGCAGGCGCGGATTTCCACGCGGCCATGCACGACGAGATGAGCCACTGCGTCATCTGGGAAAGCTGGGCGCCATTAATGTCGCTTGACCAGAGGTAGGTGACGGGATTTTAGGCTTCTGTGTCGCTGATGCGTCGGGCCCACGTCTCCTCACCTCGCATTTCGCTGTGTTCGACGTGCCCGAAGTGTCGTCTATTGAGCGGGAACAGGCTCGGGGCGCTGGACAGAAGGAGGCTTTGAGATGCGCGACTGGGAACACAATTTTATCCTGTGGTCCCGTATCCTTTTGGGCGACGCTTTGGGGACGCCGGCTGGAGATGCTCTTATCCCTCTCTCATAGCGATGGCAGACTTGATATTTGATAAACAATCACAACCAAAAAAATACCATCCAAAAACATACAGCTGAGTTATGCCACAAATACCTGACAGGTAGGCCAAGTATGTTTCAGATACAAAAAGAGCCTCCGAGTGACTACCAGTCTAGACCAGGATAAAAGGATAAAATTACGGATTATACGACAGGTCGGTACAAGATACCGCTACGCATCTTCCCCCACGGCACGGGCCTAGTTTTCGTGTTGGCCCGGTTCCGAATTTTTTGAATCATTTTTCTGTTCTGTATTTTTTTCCATTTCTGTTTCTTTTTCATTTCTGTTTCTTTTTTTCGTTTGTACTATTTAATTTTTAAAATTTACATATATTTTTGAATGTAAAATGTTCTAACTAAAAAAATTTAAGAAAATTTCAAATTCGAAAACTGTTCAAGTATAAAATTGTTCAAATGCAAAAATTGTTCAAGTATAAAAATTGTTCAAATTCGAAAATTGTTCAAGTATAAAAATTGTTCAAATTCGAAAATTGTTCACATATAAAAAATAATAATTTTTTGAATTTTTTTTCCAATTTAAATTTTGTTCTAATTTAAAATTTGTTCCAATTTAAAATTTGTTCCAATTTAAAAATTGTTCCAACTTGAAAAATGTTCAAATTTTGAAAATATTTAAATTAGTAAAAAAACTAAAATAATTTTAAAAAATCGGGTCGAAAAAGAATCATCTTTTAAAAAACGTAAAAAGAAAAATTAAACAGAAAAAATGAAAAAGCAAAAAAACAAAAATAACAAGAGTGGGAATGTGTTGGGCCGGCCCAACAACCCCCCTGGGGGGTGTGCGGCGCCTGGTCCGCGCCGACCAGGTCGGCGTACAGCACCCCCCATAAAATCATAATAAAAATTGAATAAAGACATACTATTGTACAACAGAAGATTCCAATTAAATAAAAAATAGTAACACTTATTGGTCCCAAGTACAATAATATGAACTTTACTTTATTATTAGAATTTTATAACCTGAAATCTTTTTATAGGGAAAGGAAGATATTACAAAGATATTGTTGCATTAAATTCGACTGTCTAAATCTTTTAGAAATCATGCGTGGGACATATTTTTAGTTGGCCCATTGATGACCCACAAGTATAGGGGGTGTATCATAGTACTTTCGATAAATAAGAGTGTCGAACCCAACGAGAAGCAGAAGGTGTTGACAAGCAGTTTCGATGAAGGATTCACTGTAAATGCTCACAGACAAGTATTCAGGGGGTTTTGATATAGCAGATGAAATAAGTACAAGTAAGTAAAGTGCGAGAGAAATAATTGCAGCGAGTGGCAATCCTTTTAGCACAAAGGACAAGCCGGTTTGTTTACTTATAATGACCAAACGTTCTTGAGGACACACGGGAATTTAGTCTAGTGCTTTCGCTTCATATAGCTGATTAATTTTCATTGTTTTGATAAGTGTTGTGTGGGTGAACCTATGCTAATGTACCGCCCTTCCTAGGACTAATACATACTTGTGATTATACCCTTGCAAGCATCCTGCAACTACAAGAAAGTAATTAAGATAAATCTAACCACGCCTTAAACTCGAGATCCTGTCCCTCCTGCCGATATACCAGCGGGGTTTAGGTTTCTGTCACTCCGGCAACCCGCAATTAGCAACCGAATACAAGATGCACTCCCTAGGCCCATAAATGGTGAAGTATCATGTAGTCGACACATGATACCACTAGAAGAATAACACCACAACTTAAATATCATAACATTGAATACTAACCAACATAATTCACTACTAACATTTAGACTTCACCCATGTCCTCAAGAACTAAACAAACTACTCACGAGACATCATATGGAACATGATCAGAGGTGATATGACGATGAATAACAATCTGAACATAAACCTTGGTTCAATAGTTTCACTCAATAGCATCAATAACAAGTAGAAATCAACACCGGGAGAGTTTCCCCTATCAAACAATCAAGATCAAACCCAAATTGTTACAGCGGTGACGAGGTGCAGCGGTGGAGATGGTGGTGATGATGATGGTGATGATGATGATGATGGAGATGATGTCCAGCTCGATGATGATGACGATGGCGTCGATTTCCCCCTCGGGAGGGAAGCAGATTTCAGCCTGAGAGAGCTCTTTCTCTCTGTTCTCCGGCCGGCCGTTCGGCCGCGACTACTCCTCGCTAACTCCTTCGTGCGAAGAGGAAGACGGACACGAAGGCGAGAGAGGGTGCGTGGGCCCCTCCTCACAGGCGGCGCGGCCAGGCTGCCGCCTTGGGTCACGCCAAGGGTCGACCGGTCCCCTTTCCGGCTACGTCTTCGGAAAATAGGATTTTTCATATAATTTCCGTCAAGTGTTGATCTTCCGAAATATTGCATTCGACGGTGCTTTTTCCAGAGAATCCTGACTCCGGTGCGTGATCCTCCAATAATCATGAAACATGCAAAATAGATGAAATAACATAAGTATCATCTCCAAATATGAAATATATCAATGAATAACGACAAATTATGATATAAAATAGTGATGCAAAATGGACGTATCAACTCCCCCAAGCTTAGACTTCGCTTGTCCCCAAACTGAGCTCAGTAAACAAGACCACATGTTTATGGAGTGAAGAGTCGATAAATAAAATACGGACAAGAAGCATCATATTAACTCACACAAGGCATTCTAGTAGACAACTTCCTCACATAATTCAACTTGAAACAAGTAGAAGGTAATCACAAATAAAGGTGCATAAGGAATCATAATTGGTGATGGCAAACTTTGTTCTTGGTCGAGAACAGTTAACAGATTATACTCATCTATTGAGCAGCGTTCTCATATTAACGCTTATGGTAAACTTGCATACTCAATCATCGCAATCTCCTCATAATCATTGATAACTTTCAAAGCTATATTCATTCAGATAAAGCTTGTACTAAACAAGGAAGAATAAAAGACATGATGAAATAGATCACAATATAAATGGTTTGATCACAACAACTCAAATGCTTGCTTGAGATGGAAATGGTTTCTTGACTCAACATAAAGATAAAGAAAGGCCCTTCGCGGGAAGAGGGATTAAATCATGTGCTAGAGCTTTTTGAGTTTTGAAATCATATAGAGAGCATAAAAGTAAAGTTTTGAGAGGTGTTTGTTGTCAACGAATGGTAGCGGGTACTCTAACCCCCTTGCCAAAGCAGACCTCCAAGAGCGGCTCCCATGAAGGACGTCATCTCTACCAGCAAGGTAGATCATCCCTCTTCTCTTTTGTTTACACATGTACTTTAGTTTATTTAAGGATAACACTCCCCCAACCTTTGCTTACACAAGCCATGGCTAACCGAATCCTCGGGTGCCTTCCAACAATCTCATACCATGGAGGAGTGTCTATTGCAAAATTAAATTGCTTACTGATGGGGGCAAAACATGTGAAGAGAGTTATTAATGAAGGTTGATTAATTGGGGTTGGGAACCCCGTTGCCAGCTCTTTTGCAAAATTAAAGGATAAGTGGATGAAGCCACTAGTCCATTAGTGGAAGCTGCCTAACAAGACTGAAAGATAAAACACCACATACTTCCTCATGAGCTATAAAACATTGACACAAATAAGAAGTAATAGCTTTTGAATTGTTTAAAGGTAGCACATGAAGTATTTACTTGGAGTGGTAGGGAAATACCACATAATAGGTAGTTATGGTGGACACGATGGCATAGGTTTGGTTTAAGGGTTTGGATGTACGAGAAGTATTCCTCTCACAGGTCTTTGGCTAGCAAGGTTAATTAGCAAGCATAAGAGTTGAGGGAAACAAACAAATATACATGTGATAGAAACAATCATGCATCTTACTTGTAAGCACAAACAATTTTAACCCGAATACTAAGCTAGGAACTAGCAAGAAAGATAATAACATATCTACATATGTTTCCTCTTTTCTACTTAAAACTCAAAGTGTTGTTGCTATTGACCAATGCTAAGTTTGCCAAAACCAAATAGATTTACTTAATGCTCCCAAAGTGATACCAATACTAACAACAAGATCAATCATATAATAGAGATTGCAAACTAAAATAAGATGTGCAATATGTAAATGATAAGACTTCTCATTAATATTCCATAACGATAACTCACACCAAGGGATACATAGATAACCAACTAAAGAGAGATACTTCCATACCGCAACACATCTTATATGATAACTTCCCTACTCATGATATGACACTACTTGAAAGTAAAAAGGTAAAAGATAGTGATGATATGATACCGCGGCACTCCCCCAAGCTTGGAACAAACCAAGGGGATGCCAATACCGATGATGAATTACTCCTCCGGCGGTGGTGAATTCTTCCCATCATCAGACTTCCAGGGAAGAGGCTCTCCATCAACAAACGACATCTTGGTCTCAGGGATCCTGAAACTAGCAGCATAGCTTATGTGTTTAAACCTGTTTTCATACTCACAGTTTTGATTCTGAACATCATAGAGTTGAGCTTGGAGTTTGTTGGTGGTGTCGTGAAGTGAGAGGATGTCGTCCCACAGCTTTGCAGTCTCCTTCTCGTGTTCATCAATAAGTTCAGACACGATCTTGTGGAAGATGTCCACTTCACGCTCAGCCATCTTCTTGTAGTTAAAGACCTCTTGTTCTAGCTTCTCCATCCTGTCTTCCAAGCTTCCTTCTCCCTTAGGACCCCGGACATCTTCAATCTGCAACTCTCCATCTACGAGCAGCAATTCCTTGGGGTGCATCTTCAACTCGCTCATGTACGGGTTGACGACGTCCTCAAGGAAGCTGTCCTTAGGAGTTCCTGACGAAGACATGGTGGTTCTAGCTCCGACGCAGATCCTGGCAGAAAACAGCTCGGAACAAAACACGACGAGAAAACGATATACGGCCCTCCAGGGGTCCGGGGGATTATATAGCAAAAAAATTCACGACAAAATGAAAGTACCAGGTCGAACCAGAGTCAGAGAGGGGAAGCGAGGCGGCCTCCTCATAGGGCGGCGCGGCCAGGCTGGGGCCCGCGCCGGCCTATGGGGGCACCTCCTCGTGCGTCTCCTCCACTCCGTTTCGATCTCGTAATTTTTCATATTTTCCAAAAGTTGCAAAAACATTGTTCGGAAAGTTAAACGCGAACTTTTTCTTACTATTACCTATTCAAAGTCGAACTCTGCAGGACTGTCAACTTGGCCTTTGATGAAGGCTTCCGGAGTTACCACTTGAATAACATCAACATCTTCATTATAAGAATCACCCGAGATATAATGCTTGAGTCTTTGTCAATTCACCACTTATGTGGCATTACCTTGCAGAGAGCTAATTTTAATTGCTCCTGATCGATACACCTCATCAATGACATATGGTCCTTCCCATTTTGAGAGTAATTTCCCTGCAAAAAATCTGAGACGAGACCGATACAATAGGACTTTATCTCCAACATTAAATTCTCTTTTGATAATTCTTCTATCATGCCATTTCTTAACTTTCTCTTTAAAGAGTTTATCATTTTCATACGCTTCACTTCTCCATTCATCTAGAGAACTCAATTGTAGCAATCTTTTCTTACCGGCAAGTTTAGGATCTTTATTTAGTTCTCTCACAGCCCAATAAGCTTTGTGTCTAGTTCTAAAGGTAAATGACACGCTTTCCCATAGACCATTTTATACGGTGACATACCCATGGGATTTTTATAAGCAGTTCTATAAGCCCATAGTGCTTCTTTCAATTTAATAGCCCAGTTCTTTCTAGATTTATTAACAGTCTTTTGCAGGATAGATTTAATCTCTATTTGATAATTCTACTTGCCCACTAGTTTGAGGATGATAGGAGAAGCAATTCTATGATTAATACCATATTTAGCAAGAGTTTTTCTAAAACCACCATGAATAAAATGAGAACCTCCATCAGTCATAATATATCTAGGAACTCCAAATCTAGGGAAAATAATATCTAAAAGCATTCTTAAAGAGGTCTCACCATCACACTTTTTGTAGGTATGGCTTCCACCCATTTAGTAACATAATCAACAGCAACAAGTATATGAGTGTTACCTTCTGAAGAAGGGAAAGGACCCATGAAGTCAAATCCCCAACAATCGAATGGTTCAATAACAAGAGTATAGTTCATAGGCATTTCATTGCGTCTGGAGATATTACCAACCCTTTGACATTCATCACAAGATAAAATAAACTTTCTTGCATCTTTGAAGAGAGTTGGCCAATAAAAACCTGATTGTAGAACCTTTTGCGCGGTCCTATCTCCGTGATGTCCTCCATAAACACTACCATGACATTTACTCAATATCTCCTGTTGTTCATATTCAGGAACACATCTTCGCATAATACCATCCACTCCTTCTTTATATAAGTGTGGGTCATCCCAAAAATAATGCCTCAAGTCATAAAAGAATTTCCTCCTTTGCTGAGCTGAAAAGGTTGGAGGCAAGTACTTGGATACAATAAAGTTAGCATAATCAGCGTACCAAGGACTATCTCGCGAGCTCACCTTTATTACAGCCAATTGTTCATTTGGAAAATGATACGTCTCCGACGTATCGATAATTTCTTATGTTCCATGCCACATTATTGATGATATCTACATGTTATATGCACATTTTATGTCATATTTATGCGTTTTCTTGAACTAACCTATTAACAAGATGCCGAAGTGCCAGTTCCTGTTTTCTGCTGTTTTTGGTTTCAGAAATCCTAGTAACGAAATATTCTCGGAATCGGACGAAATCAACGCCCAGGTTCCTATTTTGCCCGGAAGCATCCAGAACACCCGAGAGCCACCAGGGGGGGCACAGGCCCACCAAACCACACCCCGGCGCGGCCAAGGGGGGGCCGTGCCCCCCTATAGTGTGGGCACCCTTCGACCCTCTGCGCCGCCTCTTCGCCTATATAAAGCCCCTGGATCGAAAACCCTATGCGAAGAACGAACCCCAGAAACCTTCCCGAGCCGCCGTCATCGCGAAGCCAAGATGCGGGGACAGGAGTCTCGTAGGCACGCGCGCCGGGACGGAAGTGCCGAAGGCTTCTCCATCAACACCACCGCCATCTCCATCAACGCTGCTGCCTCCCATGAGGAGGAGTAGTTCTCCATCGAGGCTCGGGGCTGTACCGGTAGCTATGTGGTTAATCTCTCTCTATGTACTTCAATACAATGATCTCATGAGCTGCTTTACATGATTGAGATCCATATGATGAGCTTTGTATCGCTACTAGTTGTGTGCTACTCATGTGATGTTATTAAAGTAGTCTATTCCTCCTGCATGGTGTAAAGGTGACTAGTGTGTGCACCGTGTGGTTCTTGTCGTAGGCTATGATCATGATCTCTTGTAGATTGTGGAGTTAATTATCATTATGATAGTATTGATGTGATCTATTCCTCCTTCATAGTGTAATGTGGACAGTGTGTGCGCTATGTTAGTTCTTGGTTTATTTTGCAATGATCTATTATGCTCTAAGGTTATTTAAATATGAACATTGAATTGTGGAGCTTGTTAACTCCGGCATTGAGGGTTCGTGTAATCCTACGCAATGTGTTCATCATCCAACAAAAGAGTGTATGTAGCACATATGAGAAAGAGTTATTTATTATGCGATCAATGTTGAGAGTGTCCACTAGTGAAAGTATGATCCCTAGGCCTTGTTCCTAAATACGCTATCGCTGCTTGTTACTTGTTTTACTGCGTTACTACTGTGCAATACTACCACCATCAACTACAAGCAAGCTATTTTCTGGCACCGTTGCTACTGCTATATTATTCATACCACCTGTATTTCACTATCTCTTCGCCGAACTAGTGCACCTATTAGGTGTGTTGGGGACACAAGAGACTTCTTGCTTTGTGGTTGCAGGGTTGCATGAGAGGGATATCTTTGACCTCTTCCTCCCGAGTTCGATAAACCTTGGGTAATCCACTTAAGGGAAAACTTGCGCTGTTCTACAAACCTCGCTCTTGGAGGCCCAACACTGTCTACAGGAAAAGGAGGGGAACGTAGACATCAAGCACTCGTTGCGGGAGGAAAGGTAAAAGGTACTCACACTCCGGATCTCGGCTACTAAGCTATTTCCGGCGCCGTAAGTACTAAGCTATTTCCTTTAGACTCTGCAATTGCGACATTTGGTTTCTTGTTTACACTAGTTTGGCATAATGGACAACAATGAGCTTCTTATTCTATTTCCTGAGTTAAGACATGGATTGTTTGCTGCGAAAATTAAAAAACCTATGGAATCTTATTTGCATGCTAGTAGCAATGATATTAGTATGAACGCTTTGAACACCATTGTTGCTAATGATATGGAAAATTCTAAGCTTGGGGAAGCTGGCTTTGATGAGCATGATATTTTTAGTCCCCCAAGCATTGAGGAGAAAATTTACTTTGATGATACTTTGCCTCCTATTTATGATGATTATAATGATAGTAGTCTTTTGTTACCACCTGTTATGGAGGAGAAATTTGATTATGATTACAATATGCCTCCTATATTTGATAGCTACTTTGTTGAATTTGCTCCCACTACAACTAATAAAATTGATTATGCTTATGTTGGGAGTAGTAATAATTTTATGCATGAGACTCATGATAAGGATGTTTCATTTGATAGTTATATTGTTGAGTTTGCTCATGATGCTACTGAAAGTTATTATGAGAGAGGAAAATATGGTTGTAGAAATTTTCATGTTACTAAAACACCTCTCTATGTGCTGAAATTTTTGAAGCTACACTTGTTTTATCTTCCTATGCTTGTTACTTTGCTCTTCATGAACTTGTTTATTTACAAGATTCCTATGCATAGGAAGTATGTTAGACTTAAATGTGTTTTGAATTTGCTTCTTGATGCTCTCTTTTGCTTCATTTGCTATTTTCCATGTGAGCATCATTAAAACTGCTGAGCCCATCTTAATGGCTATAAAGAAAGAACTTCTTGGGAGATAACCCATGTGTTTTTTTTGCTACAGTACTTTGTTTTATATTTATGTCTTGGAAGTTGTTTACTACTGTAGCAACCTCTCCTTATCTTAGTTTTGTTGCATTGTTGTGCCAAGTAAAGTCTCTATGGTAAAGTTGATGCTAGATTTGGATTGCTGCGCAGAAACAGCATTGCTGTCTGTCACGAATCTGGGTCTAATTCTCTGTAGGTAACTCAGAAAATTATGCCAATTTACGTGAGTGATCCTCAGATATGTACGCAACTTTCATTAGTTTTGAGTTTTTCCGTTTGAGCAAGTCTGGTGCCATTTTAAAATTCGTCTTTACGGACTGTTCTGTTTTTGACAGATTCTGCCTTTTATTTCGCATTGCCGCTTTTGCTATGTTGAATGAGTTTCTTTGTTCCATTAACCAGAAGCTTTGTGCAATGTCCAGAAGTGTTAAGAATGATTGTGTCACCTCTGAACATGTGAATTTTTGATTATGCACTAACCCTCTAATGAGTTTGCTTAAAGTTTGGTGTGGAGGAAGTTTTCAAGGGTCAAGAGAGGAGGATGATATACTATGATCAAGAAGAGTGAAGAGTCTAAGCTTGGGATGCCCCGTGGTTCATCCCTGCATATTTCAAGAAGACTCAAGCATCTAAGCTTGGGATGCCCAAGGCATCCCCTTCTTCATCGACAACTTATCAGGTTCCTTCTCTTGAAACTATATTTTTATTCGGTCACATCTTATGTACTTTACTTGGAGCGTCTGTTTGTTTGCTTTTGTTTTTGTTTTTGTTTGAATAAATGCTTGTGTGGGAGAGAGACACGCTCCGCTGGTTCGTATGAACACATGTGTTCTTAGCTTTTAATGTTCATGGCGAAGGTTGAAACTGCTTCGTTAAATTGTTATATGGTTGGAATTGGAAAATGATACATGTAGTATTTGCTATAATATCTTGGATAATGTGATACTTGGCAATTGTTGTGCTCATGTTTAAGCTCTTGCATCATATACTTTGCACCCATTAATGAAGAAATACATAGAGCATGCTAAAATTTGGTTTGCATAATTGGTCTCTCTAAGGTCTAGATAATTTCTAGTATTGAGTTTGAACAACAAGGAAGACGGTGTAGAGTCTTATAATGTTTACAATATGTCTTTTATGTGAGTTTTGCTGCACCGGTTCATCCTTGTGTTTGTTTCAAATAACCTTGCTAGCCTAAACCTTGTATCGAGAGGGAATACTTCTCATGCATCCAAAATCCTTGAGCCAACCACTATGCCATTTGTGTCCATCATACCTACCTACTACATGGTATTTCTCGCCATTCCAAAGTAAATTGCTTGAGTGCTACCTTTAAATTTCCATCATTCGCCTTTGCAATATATAGCTCATGGGACAAAATAGCCCTAAAAACTATTGTGGTATTGAATATGTACTTATGCACTTTATCTCTTATTAAGTTGCTTGTTGTGCGATAACCATGTTTCTGGGGACGCCATCAACTACTCTTTGTTGAATATCATGTGAGTTGCTATGCATGTTCGTCTTGTCTGAAGTAAGGGCGGTTTTCACAATCAAATGGTTTGAGTATGCATACCGTTAGAGAAGAACATTGGGCCGCTAACTAAAGCCATGAATCATGGTGGAAGTTTCAGTTTGGACATAAAACCTCAATCTCTTATGAGAATATTAATTGTTGAATGCTTAAGCATTAAAAGAGGAGTCCATTATCTGTTGTCTATGTTGTCCCGGTATGGGTGTCTAAGTTGAAGAATGATCAAAAGCGAGAAATCCAATGCGAACTTTCTCCTTAGACCCTTGTACAGGCGGCATAGAGGTACCCCTTTGTGACACTTGGTTGAAACATATGTTATGCAATGATGATCAGTGTTAACCCAAGCTAATTAGGACAAGGTGCGGGCACTATTAGTATACTATGCATGAGGCTTGCAACTTGTAAGATATAATTTACATGATACATATGCTTTATTACTACCGTTGACAAAATTGTTTCATGTTTTCAAAATCAAAGCTCTAGCACAAATATAGCAATCGATGCTTTTCCTCTATGGAGGACAATTCTTTTACTTTCAATGTTGAGTCAGTTCACCTATTTCTCTCCACCTCAAGAAGCAAACACTTGTGTGAACTGTGCATTGATTCCTACATACTTGCATATTGCACTTGTTATATTACTCTATGTTGACAATTATCCATGAGATATATATGTTATAAGTTGAAAGCAACCGCTGAAACTTAATCTTCCTTTGTGTTGCTTCAATACCTTTACTTTGATTTATTGCTTTATGAGTTAACTCTTATGCAAGACTTATTGATGCTTGTCTTGAAGTACTATTCATGAAAAGTCATTGCTTTATGATTCAGTTGTTTACTCATGTCATTACCATTGTTTTGATCGCTGCATTCATTACATATGTTTACAATATGATCAAGTTTATGATGGCATGTCACTTAAGAAATTATCTTTGTTATCGTTTTAACTGACGAGCGAAGAACTTGGGATGCTGATACGTCTCCGACGTATCGATAATTTCTTATGTTCCATGCCACATTATTGATGATATCTACATGTTATATGCATTTTATGTCATATTTATGCGTTTTGGAACTAACCTATTAACAAGATGCCGAAGTGCGTTCCTGCTGTTTTTGGTTTCAGAAATCCTAGTAACGAAATATTCTAATCGGACGAAATCAACGCCAGTGTTCCTATTTTGCCCGGAAGCATCCAGACACCCGAGAGCCACCGGGGAGGGGGCACAGGCCCACAAACCACATGGCGGCGCGGCCAGGGTGGGACCGCGCCACCCTATGGTGTGGGCACCTTCGACCCCTCTGCGCCGCCTCTTCGCCTATATAAAGCCCCTGATCGAAAACCCTATTGCGAAGAACGAAACCCACGTAAACCTTCAGAAGCCGTCATCAAGCCAAGATCGGGGACAGGAGTCTCGTTCCGCACGCGCCGGGGCGGGGAAGTGCCCGGAAGGCTTCTCCATCAACACCACCGCCATCTCCATCAACGCTGCTTCCCATGAGGAGGGAGTTCTCCATCGAGGCTGGGGCTGTACCGGTAGCTATGTGGTTAATCTCTCTCCTATGTACTTCAATACAATGATCTCATGAGCTGCTTTACATGATTGAGATCCATATGATGAGCTTTGTATCGCTACTAGTTGTGTGCTACTCATGTGATGTTATTAAAGTAGTCTATTCCTCCTGCATGGTGTAAAGGTGACTAGTGTGTGCACCGTGTGGTTCTTGTCGTAGGCTATGATCATGATCTCTTGTAGATTGTGGAGTTAATTATCATTATGATAGTATTGATGTGATCTATTCCTCCTTCATAGTGTAATGTGGACAGTGTGTGCGCTATGTTAGTTCTTGGTTTATTTTGCAATGATCTATTATGCTCTAAGGTTATTTAAATATGAACATTGAATTGTGGAGCTTGTTAACTCCGGCATTGAGGGTTCGTGTAATCCTACGCAATGTGTTCATCATCCAACAAAAGAGTGTATGTAGCACATATGAGAAAGAGTTATTTATTATGCGATCAATGTTGAGAGTGTCCACTAGTGAAAGTATGATCCCTAGGCCTTGTTCCTAAATACTGCTATCGCTTGTTTACTGTTTTACTGCGTTACTACTGCTGCAATACTACCACCATCAACTACACGCCACAAGCTATTTTCTGGCACCGTTGCTACTGCTCATACTTATTCATACCACTGTATTTCACTATCTCTTCGCCGAACTAGTGCACCTATTAGGTGTGTTGGGGACACAAGAGACTTCTTGCTTTGTGGTTGCGGGGGTTGCATGAGAGGGATATCTTTGACCTCTTCCTCCCGAGTTCGATAAACCTTGGGTAATCCACTTAAGGGAAAACTTGCTGTTCTACAAACCTCTGCTCTTGGAGGCAACAACATCTCAGGAAAGGAGGGAACGTAGACATCGAAAACTATCATTAACGGGAATAGGATCATAAGCAATATTTTCCAATCTAGACAAATTATCGGCAACAGGATTATCAGCACCTTTCCTATCTATAATATGCAGATCAAATTCTTGCAAAAGAAGTACCCATCTAATAAGCCTCGGCTTAGCATCTTTCTTTGTCATAAGGTATCTAATTGCAGCATGATCAGTATGAATTGTAACTTTTGAATCAGCAATATAGGATCTAAACTTATCACAAGCAAAGACTACAGCTAATAATTCTTTTTCAGTTGTAGCATAATTTCTTTGAGCAGCATCAAGAGTTTTGCTAGCATAATGAATAACATTCAATTTCTTATCTACTCGCTGTCCAAGAACAGCACCTACAACAAAATCACTAGCATCACACATAATTTCAAAAGGTAAATTCCAATCGGGAGGTTCAACTACAGGAGCAGTTGTTAAGGCTTTCATTAGAGTTTCAAAAGCTTCCTTACAATCATCATCAAAAACAAAAGGTACATCTTTTTGAAGAAGATTAGTAAGAGGCTTTGAAATCTTAGAGAAATCTTTAATAAATCTCCTATAAAACCCAGCATGACCAAGAACACTACGAATAGGGCATCTTCTCAATTGCTTCAACTTTAGCTCTATCAACTTCAATACCTCTCTCAGAAATTTTATGTCCCAATACAATTCCTTCATTAACCATAAAGTGGCATTTCTCCCAATTAAGAACAAGATTAGTTTCTTCACATCTCTGCAATACTTTATCAAGGTTTCGCAAGCAATTATCAAAAGAATTCCCATAGACAGAAAAATCATCCATGAATACCTCTACAATACTCTCACAAAAGCCATGAAAAATAGCAGACATGCATCTTTGAAAAGTTGCAGGAGCATTACATAGACCAAAAGGCATACGCCTATAAGCATAAGTTCCATAGGGACAAGTGAAGGTGGTTTTCTCTTGATCTTTAGTTTTAACAGCAATTTGTGAAAACCCAGAATAACCATCAAGAAAGCAAAAATGAGTATTTTTAGACAACCTTTCTAACATTTGATCAATAAATGGTAAAGGGTAATGATCTTTCTTAGTAACCTTATTAACTTTTCGATAATCAATGCACATTCTATACCCTACAACTACTCTTTGAGGGATGAGCTCATCATTATCATTAGGCACAACCATCATTCCTCCTTTCTTAGGAACACAATGCACAGGACTAACCCATCTACTATCAGCAATAGGATATATAATACCAGCTTCAAGAAGTTTTAATACCTCATTCCTTACCACATCCTTCATCTTCGGAATTACACGACGTTGATGTTCAACAACAGGCTTTGCATCATCTTCCATATTGATAGCATGTTGGCAAATAGAGGGAGAAATCCCCTTCAAGTCATCAAGAGTATAGCCAATAGCTCCTCGGTATTTCTTCAATATTTCCAATAACCTTTCTTCCTCAATATCTGAAATCTTAGAACTAATAATAATAGGATATATTTTCTTATCATCAATATGAGCATACTTAAGATTATCAGGCAATGGTTTTAAATCAAAAACAGGATCTTCCTTTGGTGGTGGTGTTGTACCTAGATCTTCAACCGGCAAGTCATGTTTAAGAATAGGTTGCGAAGGAAAATTTCATCAAGCTCATTTCTTTCTTCCCTAAAGACTTCACTCTCACTATTCTCCAAATGTTGCTGCAAAGGATTATTAGGAGCAAGAGCAATAGACGCGCACTGTTCAACTCTAAAATCATTATTAGGCATATCAGCTTTTTAAGGAGTTTTGGCAAATTTAGAGAAATTAAACTCATAAGATTCACCAGCAAATTTAGTAACAATCTTTTCCTTCTTGCAATCTATAACAGCTCCACAAGTGTTTAGGAAAGGTCTACCAAAAATAATAGGACAATACTTACTAGCAGCAGAAGCAAGTACCAAAAAGTCAGCAGGATATTTAATCTTACCACATAGAACTTCCACATCTCGAACAATTCCAATAGGAGAGATAGTTTCTCTATTAGCTAGCCGAATAACCACATCAATATCTTCAAGTTCACAAGAACCAATTTCATGCATGATCTCCGTATAAAGCTCATAAGGAATGGCACTAATACTTGCACCAATGTCACATAAACCATAATAACAATGATCACCAATTCTAACAGAGAGCATAGGAACACTAGCTTTCCTAGACTTATTAGGATGCGAAACAATATTAGAAGCATCTTCACAAAAAATAATATGACCATCTTCTACATTTTCAGTCACAAGATCTTTAACTATTGCAACAGCAGGTTCAACCTTTATTTGTTCTTCAGGTTCTATAGGTTTCTTTGCACTTTTATTAACCGCACTAGATATAACAGAGTACTCCTTCATTTTAGCGGGGAAAGGAGTTTTTTCAATATAAGCTTCAGGAAGAACATGATCAACAGTTTCAATTATAGCACATTTATTTATAGATGAATCAATTTTATCTTTATATGGTTCATGATACTTATCAAAATTCTTCCTAGGCAATTCAAAGTGAGACGCAAAAGCTTTATAAAGATTTACAACGACTTGAGAATCAAGACCATAAGTAGCACTAATATTACGAAATTTATCAGTATCCATAAAAACTTCAATGCATTTATAATCAAAGTTTATACCTGACTTTCTATCTTTGTCGTTCTCCCATCCTTCAGTATTCTCCTGGATCCGATCAAGAAGGTCCCTTTTAAACTCTTCTTTGTTGCGTGTAAATGATCCGACAAGAAGTATCCAGCAAAGTCTTATCTTGAAAAGACAATCTTGCATAGAAATTATCAATAATAATATTACCAGGAAGCTCATGAATGGGAAATTTGAGCATTAAAGACTTCAATATCCCCCAAGCTTGGGCAATACTTTCTCCATCATGAGGCCAGAAATTATATATGCGGTTCCGATCTTTGTGAATTTCACTTGGAGGATAGAATTTGGAATAAAATAAAGGCATAATGTCCTCCCAATTAAGAAAATCCCTATTCTTCAGCAATTTATACCAGTGCGCTGCTTTACCAGACAGCGATAGAGAATAGTTTCTTCCTAACTTCATCCATAGCAATACCTGCACATTTGAATAACCCGCATAATTCATGTAAAAACAGTAAATGATCACCAGGATGGACAGTTCCATCCCCTTCATAGCGGTTATCCACAACACGTTCAATAATTTTCATAGGTATTTTGTATGGAACCTCGCTCTCACCTGGCGCCTCATCCACTACCCTTGCAGTAGTAGTAGATTTCCCAAAGAGGAATTCAAGAAAAGACCTCTCCATAATGATTTATAGCAGCAGGCAGAAATAAAAACAGCACGAATAGTAAAGGTTTTCCTTACCAATTCCACTTACCAATAGCGCTTCACTCCCCAACGGCGCCGGAAAATAGTCTTGATGACCCACAAGTATAGGGGGTATCGTAGTACTTTCGATAAATAAGAGTGTCGAACCCAACGAGGAGCAGAAGGTGTTGACAAGCGGTTTCGATGAAGGATTCACTGTAAATGCTCACGAGACAAGTGTTCGGGGGTTTTGATATAGCAGATGAAATAAGTACAAGTAAGTAAAGTGCGAGAGAAATAATTGCAGCGAGTGGCCCAATCCTTTTTAGCACAAAGGACAAGCCGGTTTGTTTACTTATAATGACCAAACGTTCTTGAGGACACACGGGAATTTAGTCTAGTGCTTTCGCTTCATATAGCTGATTAATCTTCATTGTTTTGATAAGTGTTGTGTGGGTGAACCTATGCTAATGTACCGCCCTTCCTAGGACTAATACATACTTGTGATTATACCCCTTGCAAGCATCCGCAACTACAAGAAAGTAATTAAGATAAATCTAACCACAACCTTAAACTCTGAGATCCTGCTATCCCTCCTGCACCGATATACCAACGGGGGTTTAGGTTTCTGTCACTCCGGCAACCCCGCAATTAGCAACCGAATACAAGATGCACTCCCCTAGGCCCATAAATGGTGAAGTATCATGTAGTCGACGTTCACATGATACCACTAGAAGAATAACACCACAACTTAAATATCATAACATTGAATACTAACCAACATAATTCACTACTAACATTTAGACTTCACCCATGCCCTCAAGAACTAAACAAACTACTCACGAGACATCATATGGAACATGATCAGAGGTGATATGATGATGAATAACAATCTGAACATAAACCTTGGTTCAATAGTTTCACTCAATAGCATCAATAACAAGTAGAAATCAACACCGGGAGAGTTTCCCCTATCAAACAATCAAGATCAAACCCAAATTGTTACAGCGGTGACGAGGTGCAGCGGTGGAGATGGTGGTGATGATGATGGTGGTGATGATGATGATGATGGAGATGATGTCCAGCTCGATGATGATGACGATGGCGTCGATTTCCCCCTCCGGGAGGGAATTTCCCCGGCAGATTTCAGCCTGCCGGAGAGCTCTTTTCTCTGGTGTTCTCCGCCCCGCAGAGGCGGTGACTCTTCGGAACTATCCTCTAGGGCTTAGGTTTTCGGGACGAAGACGTACGCGAAGAAAGGGAGGCGAGAGGGGCTGTGGGCCCCCTCCTCACGGGCGGCGCGGCCGGGCCTTGGGCCGCGCCGGCCTATGTGAGCCCACCTCGGGTCCTCGGCTCCCCTTCGCTCCCGTCTTGGAAAAATAGGATTTTTCATATAATTTCCATCGCTGATCTTCCGAAATATTTCATTAGACGGTGCTTTTCCAGCAGAATCCTGACTCCGGTGCGCGATCCTCCAATAATCATGAAACATGCAAAATAGATGAAATAACATAAGTATCATCTCCAAATATGAAATATATCAATGAATAACAGCAAATTATGATATAAAATAGTGATGCAAAATGGACGTATCACCCATCAGTTGGGCAACGGGATGACATATTTTTAATTGACCCGCAAGACCCTTGCGAAGAATGTATACTGTCGTTTCTTATTCGACGGTACCTCAGAGGAGGGATCCTCACGAGGGGAGAAAGAAGTAGGGTCATTGGGCGGAGAGTGCTCGGGACGGTGGTACGCGATTTACCCGCTTGAAACACCGATGGGGCCTACGTGCTTGTCGGAATTATATGGGCGCTTTCGCGTTGTTACAATGAGTTGTGGTTGTGCCTCTAGGGCTCCCAGGATCCGGCTTATAAAGGCGCCCAAATCTAGGGTTTACACAGAGAGTCCTAGCCGGAATACAAGTTGCCTAACTACGGAATATTACATTGCATCAACGATCCGCCTTCCCTTACTGTCATACTGGATCCGGATACTTCATGGGCCTTCACGGATCCGGCCTTCTTCGTAGGTCGGTTAGGATCCGGCTCCTGTCTCCTGGGCTGGTCTTCATCCATCATGATCTACAGCAACTGGGTCGCCCGATGGGCCACATGCCACATCACCATTTGTGGGCCACCCGGGCTTGCCGGATCTAGGCCATGCCGTTGATATACCCATAAAGTATACCCACAATAGTAGCCCTCGAAGTTCTCCGATATTCATCATTCCTCCGACTTCATTCAGCTCGGATCCGAAGAGAATCTTGAAAAGCTTCCAAAACTTCCTTGTTTCCGATTCGATTCAACCGGAAATCATTTGTTCTTCTGTAACGGTAACTTAGCAGATTTCACGCCCACATCGCGCTCAACTTCTTTTTTTCCCGCGCTAAATTTTCGTAGATGCGAATCTTCAGCCGGAAATTTCGGCGGTGCACAGTTAGATCACCATTGCGTCGTTTCACCGCTTTGACCTAAAACACGTGGCGGTCATCCATCGGTGCGACCGTTCCGTTTCCGCTGTTGGATCCGGCTCACGAATCTCCGCGCGGGGTCTATAAATACCCCTCGTGTTCGGTAAGTTTCATTCTTTCACCGCATTCACCACTTCATCTTCTACGTCTCGCCAGCGCCGCCCGACGGATCTCTACTCCGGCGAACTTCTTCTCATAGAACTTCGTCTGCCGCCTCTCCAAGGCCGCTCTCGACCTGAGATTAGCGCGGTTGATCAGGAAATTTTATCCGCCGCCGTTTCGTGGTCAAGCGGAGCTCTGCACACCAAGTCCGGCGGCCTCGACCTCGCCGGCGCCACGGGGAACCGCCACGCCATCGCCGGTAAGTCCACCGGACCCATAGAAGATGACTTAGCTAGTTGATTTAGTTCCGGGTTCTTAAACCATTTACCATATGCATGCAATCTGAAATATGTCCACTAGTTCACCTAAGTATACCGATAGCTCTCCGAATAGCCCAGAACCAAACTCCACAGAGCCAAAGTTCATTGAGCCCATAGCGTTCCTACCGCCGAATATTTCCGACATCCGATTAGCTCAACCATTTTCCGCCTCTTCCAGCAATTGCCTCTTCCAGCAATTGGTACCCCAATGACTCGACTCGACTCCTCCACTAGTAATAATTGATATGAACATAACTTCTACACTTGTGTTTCAGGAATTTTCTGAGGATTTCACAAAGACATACCTGCTACAGTTCTTGCACAAGTCAGTCCTAGTAGTAGTTAACTGCACAACAAGTCTGCAAACTATGTATGCAGAGATGAAACTTGAAGAGCAGAAAGCAGTGATGAAGGCAAACTGGAGCGACACTGTCGAAGCCCACGAACTGCAAGTGAACGATGCCTGCGCCTTCAGTTTCAGGGATGAGAGCAAATCACATCATAGGGACCCCAATGCGTTTCTTAGGCTGGTGATAACCAAGCTTAGGAACTGATCCTTAGCAAGCTGAAGCACCTTAGGAACTGAGTTCAAGTCCTTAGTTATGTGTTATTATGTGAACTTGATTATGTATTAAGTACAACCTGATAACCCTGGAACCACTACTTTTGGTGAGATGTATGCTGAACTACTTATGTAATGTAGTACCTACTGGTGATAAGTATGCTGAATTATGTGGTTGTGTTATGTTACTGCTTCTTACAATATTGATTGTATTCTGTTTGGAGCTGGGTTTTTCTAAAATGCAAGACATCCTAATTCAGTTGTGCTTGTTGATCACAACTGCTTGGAAAATTTCTTGCAAATAGCTTGGTTATTTCCTCTTTGAAATGGCATTCAATCTTTTGCTCTTTTTCTGGAAGTTATGAACGCAAGACATCCTACTGCAGTTGTGCTTATTGATCACAAATGCTTGGAAAATTTCTTACAACATACGTTGGTTATTTCCTGTTTGCAGTTGTGCCATATTCATCTTTGGTTGTTTTTGTTGATCACAATTGCATGTAATTATTCTTGCAAATCCGAAGTTTTTCCTGATTATAGGATATTTTGTTGCAAAAAAAAATAATCTGGGCCGGCCTAACCAATACAGGCCGACCTATCCAATACGGGCCGACCTAACCAGTATGAGCCGGCTTCACAGTTTGGAAAGGAAGAGGCAGTTGGTCTTGAGATGGTGGAGCATTAACCCTCTCGTTGGAGAAACCGAAAAGACTTTGCTTCTGTTGCTCACATTGGAGTTGATTCAACTGTTTTGATCAAGCTATATACAATGCAGGAGTACATAGTTCTCAACTTTGTTGAGATCATCAACTAGTGGAGGCAACTAGCTAGTTCAGATTATCAAGTAGTTTGGAATGTTCTAGCGGAATGTTTTACAGTAAACTTGTTCTAAATTATCAAGTAGTTTGGATTATCACCTAGTTTGGCTTTGAAGTTCCGTGTGATAGTTTGTGGGGATTTAAGTGTTTGAATTATCTGTTTTTATTATGAGATGTTTATGCCTGTTGTTTCTGTAGTTTCGACAGAATTTGATGTTGTTTAGTAGGCAATCATAACTTGAATTTCTTGTTGTTTTCGTCTACAGAATTCGGGGCACTTGACAAACTGTCCCAATAGGTATATACCAATTGGGGCACTCCTTCAAACTTTCCCAGTAGGTATATACAAATTGGGGCACTCCTCCAAACTGCCCCAATAGGTATATACCAATTGGGGCACTCCTCCAACTGCCCAATAAATATATACCAATTGGGGCACTTCTCCAAACTACCCCAATAGGTAGGGCATTAGAGACATTTTGCCAAAGTGCCTCTAAAGAGGAGTATTTAGGGGCACTTTGAAAAGTGCCCCAAGTCAAAGTGCCCCTAAAACTCTACCGTGTAGTAGTGTCTGCCAGCAAATTATTGCCGCAACAACGGAAAAGGCAAACCGAGCAAAATACTTACTGGAGTAGGATCCTAATTCGATCCGGTTACAAGGAACGGAAAGGAATCTCGGGGGCCTGCAAACCGGAAGATAAAAAACGAAAGCTCGGGCAGATACAGCTGACATCCAGCCATGGATTTCTCCACGTCGACGGACGTGCTGGTGGAGATCCTGCTGCGGCTGCCGCCCAGCGCCCGCCGCCGTGCCCGGCTCGTCTGCAAGCTGTGGCGCGAGTCCGTGGACGAACGCACCACGGAGATGCAGAGCCGCGCACAGCCCCTCCTCTGGAACACCCGCGCCGCCGTCGCCTACACCGACGACCCCTCGACAGGGAGCTGCACCGTCGTGTGGAGAAGCTCCAGGCCCTGCGCGGATCCCTACGCCGACGCCGACCTGCAGCTGGTTGGTACCTGCAACGGCCTGCTCTGCCTCTGCGACAACGGCGAGAGGAGCGGAGGCGCCGTCACCCTGGTCAACCCGGCGACCGGCGAGTCGCTGCTCGTTCCGCCGTTGCCGTGCACGGAGTACGTTTTCGGGCGCCGCCGCTGCCACAGGAGATGGGACAAGGCGTACAGCTTCGGGTACCACCCGACCTCAGGGCGGTACAAGGTGGTGCACGTCCCGTGCAGCTTTGGCGGCTGGTCCTCCGGCTCCGACGGGGTCTGTGACTTCGGCGCCCTGCAGGTGCTCACGCTGGGGCAGGAGGCGACCTGGCGGGAGGTACCGAGCGCCGGCGACACGAGGTGCAACCTTGAAGCCGGCATCGTTAGCGTCGACGGCACAACGTACTGGGTCACGGTGGGCAGCGCCGCCGCGAGGGTCATGTCTTTCAGCCTCGACGACGAGCGAGTCGTTGCATTTGCCATGCCGTTGGCTGCTCTTTTGGCTGGGCCCGGTAACTACCACCTTGCAGAGGTGCATGGGAGGCTGGGCATGGTCGTCCACGATCGCTCCGCCTCCGGGAGATCGACCGGGGTATGGGTTCTGACGGAGAAGGGGCTCTGGACTCGCCGATACAGCCTCCACTCCCATGACCTCACGCGGCCGCACTTCGTCTACGGCGAGGACGTCCTGACTCACCATGGGAGGTTGTTGTACGGTCACCGGCCAAAATCTGACATGCCTCTACCGTACCAAGTTATGAAGATCAATGACAAGGATCAAGGGACTCCGTTTGCAAGGGTCAGCGGCGAAACTAGCTTCTGCCGGAGCCGGACGTACGCGTACGTCCAGACGATGGAGCCATTGGGTGTTTACGCTGCCAGGTAAGCCCTGAGGCTGTCTATATCTGTTTGCTCATGACAACAACTATGTTCCAGTGTGTGCCTCAAAAAAAAAAAAAAACTATGTTCTAGTGAGAAGAGTTTATTCTACTTGTGTGTGTAGGTTTATAAATGTTAATTTTAGCATTCCAAGCCCAAATACATTTTTTTTCTGCTCTCTATTAGCGCCGGTATTCATGTCACATCCATTAGTTCTGGTTAATTCTAGCATGGATGCAATTGAATCCATTTTATCTCAGTTCTTGTTCATCTGAAGATTCCTAGTTAATATTTTTGATCAAAATGCTCCACTAAACTAGATGGGGATGTTTAAGTTGGATCCGACTGTTGGCAACCTAAATACTTGTGGCTTTGTGCCTGCCTAATCGGCTGGCAACTGAGACAAGACTGAATTGTGTTGTATTTTTGTTCAAGAAAATCGCCATTGCTATTTAATTACTTGTAAAAAATTATAGGATTCATTCTCAAGATAATTTGGTATTTTAACTAATCTTGTGTTCCTAATTGATCCTCGGAGGCAAATGGGCTAAATAATATTTTTATTGTGTGTATTATATTTGACCTGTATACTATCTACATGCTCTTTCAGATCTCCATCAACGGCGACGTGCCAAGGCGAGGGTGGCCTCCATCAAATACAAAGAGTAGAACAAGCCCAACTACGTGGTCTGCAAGCTCCACCTAGCGCTGCAGCAGCGCCTGCACCGGTAAAGTTGGCCAGGGTGAAACCTGAGGCAACTATCTTCTTCCTGCTGCTCGCCTTCTTAGGTCTGCTAGCTGCTCGCCCTCTTCATCATATGCGTGCACAGATGACTTCCCTCGAACGACTAATTGTTATTCATGCACAAATTATAGTTCACCTTTGACAAGCAAATAACAAAGAACGATAAAGAAAAACGCAGCGAGATACAAGATTTAACGTGGAAAACCCTTTCCAACACAGAAGGGGAAAAACCACGAACGGTAGCCAGCAAATACTTCACTAATTCAGGGAGTGTTTACAAACGTCGTGGGTTATCTTATAATTTGACAAACCCTAGCAGACAGCTTACAAGAGGTATATATGGACGGTGACATCGATCCGTACGCTTCGGCCCAAGCCTCCGGTGACGGGTTTCGTTCCGCTCGTCAGAAGTTAGCATCCCTTTAGTATGAATTTGGATCACAATATAATAAATTCAACCTTGAGATAAATTTTATTTTGTAGCATGAACTTCAACAATCTCCTGACGAACAAAGAAAACACTTTCTGGCGCCAATAGCCACTTGGGCTAAACAGTTTACCAACCAAGCTCGAGCAAAGCTCAAACATGGCAACAGAACTGACTTTGTCATCATATCGGCAGGATTATCATGACTATTTATCTTGCATACATTTAGATTACCTTGAGCAACAATGTCGCGAACATAATGGTACTTGACATCAGAGTGCTTTGTTCTCTCATGGAACATTCGATCTTTAGTAAGATATGTTGCACTTTGACTGTCACAACAAGGTAACGTAAGAATCATCTCCACAAAGCTCATCATACAAACCTTTCAACCAAACAGACTCTTTGGAAGCTTCAGCAATAGTCATATATTCTACTTCGGTAGTAAATTGGAACAACAAGTTGTAACGTTGTCTTCCAACTCACAGCACATCCACCAACAGTGAACACATAACCTATGAGAGACCGTCTCTTATCCAAGTCGACAACAAAATCTGAATTCACATTGCCAGCGAGTCCCTCACCGGTCTTAACAAACTTCAAGCAAGATTTGGATGTGCCACGAAGGAACCTAAAAATCCACTGAACAACTTTCCAATGTTCTTTACCAGGATTAGCCATGCATCGACTGACCAAACTCATATCAGATGACAAATCAGAGCGAGAACAAACCATGACATACATCAAGGAACCAACAACACTAGAATATGGAGCTCGTGACATGTACTAAATATCTCCATCGGTACTAGGACATTGCAATGATGACAATTTGAAGTGAGGAGCAATAGGTGTACTAACAGGTTTTGCATCATGCATATTAAAACGTTGAAAGACTTTCTTAATGTAATTTTGCTGACTAAGAAATAACACACTAGATTTTATTTCTCTTGTAATTCACCAAGATTCTTCATCTCAAATTCACTACTTAATTATGCTTTCAAAGTAGTGATCTCTTTCTTGCTCTTGGTAGCAATCAACATATCATCAACATATAACGACAAGTATACAGTGATCCATTAACAAACTTGATGTAAACACAACTATCATACTGAGATCTCTTAAACTCATATGAAAGCTGAAAGGACGAGATGTCGCCTAGAGAGGGGGGTGAATAGGCGTTTTTAGAAACTCTTGCGGATTTGGCTTGTAAGAATGCGGAATTAAACTAACGTTTAGTTTACAAGCACAACTCATAAATATGCTAGGCTCAACTAAGTGCAACAATAACAACTAGAGCTAAGCAAGATAGGCTCAAGATATATGAAGCACAAGTGATAGCAAGATATATGTACTTCAAACACGATGGCTATCACAAGGAAAGTAAGCTCGGATATAGAAATAACCAAGGCACGCGGAGACGCGGATGTATTTCAGTGTTCCCTTCCTTTGCAAGAAGGTACGTCATGTTTGGAGGAGTGGAGGTCCCACGAAGGATTCTCCAACGCCACGAAGGCTCACCCTATTCTCCGAGCCACATCCACGAAGGATAATGACCCTTTTCTTATGGTTAGCTTTTTCTCCACTCCGGAGATGGCAAGCTCAACAACCACTTCACAAGCTCCACGAAGGAGAAGCCCGGGCCTCTTCACAATCTTCCTTGAAGAAATCACAGGAGCACCAACCGCCAAGCCAACTAGGAGGTCTCCCTCCAAGAGTAACAAGCTCACAGTCTCTCACTCGAACTAATCGTGGTGGAGAGCTCAACACTATGCAATGATGCAAAGGAAGAACACTAGAGGTGTTCAAATCCTTCACACTAAAATCCCACCAAAGCAACAAATACTAGGATGAGATTAGAGAGGAAGAACAAAGAGGAAATCAATAGATGACTCCAAGATCTAGATCTAAAGAGTTCCCCTCACTTAGAGGAGAGATGGATTGGTGGGGATTGTAGATCTAGATCTCCTCTCTTAGATCCCTCAAGAATGAGCAAGAATCATGGGGGGAATCAAGAGAGAGGGTAAGTTCTTCAAAATCAACAATGGAGGAGAGAGAGTGGAAGAACTTCTCTAGCCCAAGGTGGAAGAAGGCCTATTTATAGTATAGGGAGAAATATAACCGTTGGGTGAGTTTCAGCTCAGCACAGTCGAGGAGGCCGGTCAACCGGGCCAGGGGCCGGGCCGTCCGGTCCAGGGGCCGGTCAGACCGGGCCACCGGCCGGACCCGGCCGGTCCAAACCGGACCACAGGCCGGACCAGCACCGGGCGAAGCTGGAAGACTTACTGGATAGTGCCCGGTTGGCACCAGTCCAGGCCGTTTGAACCGGGCCATCCGGTGGGGCGGCCGGTCACGCCGGGCGAAACCGGGCCAGGGAAAACATGTTATACAAAAATGTGATAACTTTTGTGTCGGGACCCCGATTGACATGAAACCAATTTTGTTGGAAAGATAACGACGAATAGAAACCCAACAAAAACTAGATCTCCAGCCCACGTGGGAACTCTGATGAGAGTGGGGAGAGGGGAGCCTACGTGGCCCTAAATCTTTGTCGTGTGTTTTTGTCACGAGATCTTTGTTGTGTGCTTTTCTACGCTAGTTCTTCCCCGTGTGTATTTCTAGGTCTTTATTGTGCCCACTTCTTTCACCATGTGTTTTCTTGAATATTGTCGAGATTGTGTTCTTTAGCGTGTGTTTAGGTATGCCGTACACGATAAAACTTTTCTTTACCATGTTCCGGGTATACGGGCAGCCCGATCGGTTTTCCTCATAGTAAATGCGGGCTAGATGACCACCAACAGTGGTAGTGGCGGACCTTGGAAATTGTCGAAGCCTAGACGCGGAGCGTTGCAAGGTAGCTAAATTTTTTCTTAGACAAATATAAGTACCACATAGAACAAATATTGTTTTTACGCTAGTTTTGGTGTATGGAGATATATCAAAAATAATACATTTCAAGATAACAACACATTTAAATGTTCACATGTTCACGACACATTTGAGTGTATGCACCGTTGAGGTCAAGCCTGACGAGCTGACGCCTCCCTGAGCTACCCCCAGTACTTCTAGACGCCGCATGCGGTTAGGCCTGGGACCGTAGGTGGATGAAGGATTCACATCGAGTCCTCCACCTCCCGGATCTATCGGTCCGCCTTCGTAGCCTCTAGTAGTTGGGCAAGGGTTTAGGAGAGAATCAATTAGGGGAATATATGGAAGCTAGCTTAATGTTGCACATACGAAGAAGGTTTTTACAAAACGTGCTTAGGAATTTATAAGAAAAAAGGGGTGAAAATAAAAATCTTACCTATTTCTCCATGAAAATAAAAAATTCAAGAAAATCGATATTATATAGCATATGAAAATATATTTCATGATGTATCTAATGGTGTTGATTTTGGAGTGTACATATTAATACGTAGTTTGACTTTTAGAAAAAACATAAGTACTATTCATTGGAACAGAGATATCAAATAGATAACTGATAATTTGGAGAAAAATAAAATTATACATGCTAGCAAAGATACATGATCTTTTAAACTGACTAATAAAGCTAATACTGCATCCGATCCAAATTAATTGACTACACTTAGATACGTATACATGTAATTTAAAAAATTAATAAAATATACGTGAATCTATGCAAAGTTAAGTCAATTAATGTGAGTAAGAGGGAGTAGCTTTTTTCTTACCTGAACAAAGCTAATATTTTCTTGAACGCTAGTAAAGCTACCTAGCTAACAAGGAGCAAAGCAGCGCTACTATGCCTTCCTCTATTTTTCTGATTGGGCTTTCTTCTCGTTACCTAGGAGGTCTCGGTTCTTTTTGTGGGACTGCCGGCCTTTGCTCGTTAATGATCGTTACCGCGTCGAGCATACGCTGATTCAGTCTCACGCGCGGAAAGAAGCCCGGGCACGCGTATTAATTAAGAAATCGATCTTTTCAAGCTGAAGTTGGTCTGACGCAACGCACCGGTGGAAACAGAGGCGCTCGGTCCGCCCGCACCAAGTCCAAGTTGAGAAACGTCATCACTATGACACCATCAAAATGAAAATAACTCCAGTGTCAGCGCATTAATTTCTCGATCCAAGTCGTCGTCTGCCGCGGTAATTGGCTAGAGGTGTCTAACCGGTTTCACTCAAAACCGTACCCCTTCTCGGGAACTGGAGCGTCATGGTAATTGTCCTGCGAGAAGTTGTATCTAGAGGCGCGTCTCTCTACGATCTGCAAGGGGCGTCCAAATGCACCGTTCAAAATGCCACTAGTGTTGCTGCAGCATACAGGCTACACCAGTTGAGCACTGTAATTTTGCGATGCCACTGGGCCACTGGGCTAGTTGCCCTGCGGCCCGTTTACTCTTGGATTGATAATGTAAGGAAATCACAAGTTCACAACTGAGTTGACCGGCTGCCACATCAGGACATTTACACTAGGACGACGTCAGTCTTCATTTAGAGTTGCTATGTAGAATTTTACTTAGTTACATAAGAGAAAATAAATAAATAAAAGTGGTAAGGAATGATCTTCTAGAAAATTAGAGAAGGCTATTTGTACCATATATCTCCGTTGGCAAATTATTATTTTTTGCTTAAAATAATTGATTCTCGTTAAGTGATAGGGATGACAATAAGATATAATGTATTATACAACATATATCTACTGTTTTCTCTAGATGATGTAGAGGGATAAGCGAAGGTATCTCGTATCTACCCTTGTACATGCCCCAAGCGGTTAAGTCGTAATCTCCCGTGGTAATCGACTATAGTAAGCGGCTTCACTCCAACCGTCGAAACCCACGTCTTTTTTTTCGAGTACCCGCAAGTGATTTGCGTACTTTGTATTAAGCTCGAAGGGTGAAATGGATAACATCCAATACAGAGGGGTAGACATCAAAAGGTTAATTTTAATACATTATCTTTTGAGGAATCTATTGACATTGAGTTGATATTTTAAATCTTCATATTTTTATATACATACAGTTGATCAAACTTAGTAAAATTAGGCTATTTTACTCAATCTATGTGTCACCTCTTTGGGACGGAGGGACTATATTGAGAGCTTTCAGAGGGTCATTCATTGGGCCTGGAGGCATCTATATGTACTAGGGCCTCGATTCATGAACTACAAGCTAGTACTAGATAAACCGTTGAAAAGCCACTAGCGATTATTACTTCTAACTCCACCCGTGAGGCTTTTTACGTTAGGGATAAGCAAATGTCAACCGTCCACTTAGCAAAATCGGATGGTCTATATTGATTGATACTTGTTGATTAAAGCAGTAGTATTTTTCCAACTAAGCACAAATTTGGTAGATAAAAAATAAATCTGTGCCAAGATTGAATCGGATAGTGTTAAATCTAATGAGGTCCTTATCGATTGTGCAGAGTAGCATTGCCTCTAGCCAAACACGGTTGGTTGTACAACACAACCTGTGTGCTGTGCATGATTTCTTTTAAACGAGTTACAAATGTTTGCCTCGTCTCATTTATTCAGAAGAATAAATTTGCTTAGTTAATTATCAGAAAACCGGGCAAAACCACTACAAAATATATCAATATCGTCACTTAACATGACCATATGCATTGTGAACTCTGGCCAACTTGGCCATCCACACGGCGCACACACACGATGTCTAGAAGGTCTCCTCCTCCCCATCCTTGACGTCGCTAGGGCCACTGTTTTTTACCTCCTCCTCATGAGCCACTGCCATCGTCAGTTAGATCGATGTAGTTGCCCATCTCACGTGCCGACCACACAATGCCGATAGATAAAGGCGCCACCATTGTTCTCAAGATGTTGCGCGATTCCTCGAGGGTGAGCGTGAGCCCTCGGTTTTCGTCAGGGTCGTTGGCGGCACGGAACAACGCATGCCTCCAGGAGTCGCCGAGGACGACGCGCGAGGCGTCATCCTCCTCGAAGTCCATCGTGTCGTTGCATGGGATGGCCAAGGCAGTGGAGGAGGTAGATGCATGCTCTCTGTAGCCCTAAATGTGGGAAATGACAATGTCGAGGGTGCTCCCAGAAACTCCCCACTAGAATCTGTGGTCCTCATTGTTATTGTTCTTTGGGAACCGGGCTGCCATCATGGCAGACGAGCTCTAGAGCCCACCATAGGCAGACGGAGGACTACCAGTGCTCCATGTTGTTCGCATCCTACAGAGGGCGGTGTGCTCCTCTCAGTGGTGGTAGGGAGCCCACACCTCTTCAACCGTCAAATTGAGGTTTGAAACCTTTTGCTACCGCGCCTTCGTTTCAACGGCGGTTTCCATTACCGCCTCGAGACATCGTTGGCCTTGCTAGCATTTGCTCCATTGAATTGTGTGTGTGAGGTAGTAGGCTTTGTGATTTGTGAATGTGAGCGAGAGGGTGGAGTGTTGGAGCATATTTATACGCCAGACGTACGCGAGGCAGCGGCGACGCACATTAACATCGCCGCATGGAAAACCGCAATGATGATAAGAGCAAGTACAATAAGGTCTAGTCAGCTGGCTACAAGGAATAAAATAATATATTTGTGTCTAGTTGGAGGGGAGAGAAGAGGAGAGAGAATGTAAGTGGGCTCTTATGCAAGAGCTAGCTCTAGCACGTGCTCCTAGACAAGGTGTGTGAATGAAAGGTGGGCCATCCATTGAAATAGTAGTACATTCTTATAGCCAACTATTGTACTTGTTGGCTACATGTTGACTATAGATGACATGGCATCTTGCTTATAGCCAACAACCGGCTATACTATTGGAGTTGCTCTAAGACGACTCACCTTCCACTGCTTGGTAAACCTTCGCTGCATTACTCAAAGTTGATAGGCGGTTAGCCGACATTAAATTAGGCTGGCCAACTACCAATGACATATCTGGCCCGCATTCCAGTAAATAACGTGGCATCGGCAATGGCTTATGTGTGGTGCTCCCGCAATATCATGTTGGGGCGCGACTGGTATGCTCTTAGGACCAATGTAAAATATTTTGTATAGATAAATTCTTGTACCCACCAAAATTGCTGAAATTTTGGTAATTGCGAAAAACAATTCTGATTTATGTATTTTTAATTCAAATAAAACTAATCTAAAATTTAAATGAAATACCCTGTTTTTTTTTCAAAGCAAGTATGCTTAATTTTAGATGCAACCTTGGATTATCTACTCAAAAGTAGTAATAGTAAATTCATGCGTCAAAAGATCCAACATCTTTTGCTGAACCGAGTCTCAGTACAAGAAACAAACATGTTTTTTTTTTGTCCACGTGTCATAGACTCAATCGGTTCACATACATGCTTGGTAAGTAGCAACGGTATATCAAATTCTGATTTGGCACAATTGCACTTAGATGGTATCAAATCAACCTTCTGTACCATGATTTTGTTATCATATAACTTATTCAAAATACTACTAGTCCATATGACTAATAAATTGTACCGTAAAAGACCTCCCCCACCCGTACAGCCACTTGAGCACCGTATTTTACCGATGCCACTGGGCCACTCGGCCAGTTGGCATAGAGATAGAGCCCGTTTACTCTTGGATCGATAGTAGGAGTATATAAACAAATCATCCCGAGATTCTAGCTAGTGCAGCACGCCAGCAGCTTCGTTTTCGCTTGAGTTATATAAAAAAAAACAGCTTCGTATTTGCAGGCTATAAGAAGGCAGCAATGAGAGAAACTTGGAAGACAGCACTTACCCGGATAAATAGAAGGAAGACATACAGCCTGCTAGGATCGTAGAGCCAGTTCCTCTCAAAATAACAGGAAAGGATCATAGAGCTAGTGTGAAGTAACCATGGATGCCGCCGACTTGGTTCTTCCTCCAGTCCATCTACCTCCAATAGATGATGCCAATAAGCTACTGCCCATAACAGGTCTCGTCGTCACCGGCGTGCTCGCCCTGTTCCTCCTCAATGTGTTGGGCTCCCTCCGCCGGAGGTCGAGCCACAAACTCCTCCACACCGTCGTGTTGGTAGCTTACACGCTCTCCTACACACTGGTGAGCTACACACTCGGGCGTATACAAGACCCCGACAACTACTTCGTCGAGTTCCCCGTGTGGGCAGTGTGCCTGCTCATGCTTCTCGGCGGCACTGACAACCTCATGGCGTACAACCTCAACGACGTCGAAAACTGGAAGAGCTTCCAGGTTAATCACCTCTTCAAGGGAGGATTGGTGATTTACATTGTTCTTGTGTACGGCCAGGCGGTGCCAGAATACCAGAAGCCGCTTTGGGCCATCTTGGTTGTCAATGTCCTCCAGTCATTCTTGCGAATCAAGTCCATGAGGATGGCGAGCAAGTCCAACCTGCTCTCCAAGAACGTGAAGCCAATCGTGGAGTATATGGAGCGGGAGGACCAACTGGCTGGAAACCAGCCAGTCGAACCCGGAGAAATGGAAGGCTACCGGTACATCGTTGCCGGTGAGCATAAACCAAGAAATTATGTCAAGCGGAACCGGATCAAGAATGCATCAAGGTCGCTTTTTTGTTCTTTTGCGGGGGGTGCATCAAGGTCGTTGAATGGGAGTTTTGTTGTAATTGAAGACCCGGACTTCTTGACCGTGGACAAGATCTGGCGTTGCAAAGGGAGACTGCTGCAGCCACCATCCGAGAGGGCCCTGCGGCTTAGGGACGTGTGCCTCTCCATGGCACTGTGCAAGATGATCAACCGAAGGTTCCTCGGCTGCGAGCTCTACGAAGCAAAGCTTCCCAAGACCCGTGACTTTGTGCTCAAAGGACTGCTTGATGGGGACACACGATATGAGCGGGCATTCAGGGTCATTGAGGTAGAGCTTGGTTTTGTGTATGACTTGTACTACACAAGGTACCCTTACCTCTACCGCAAGGTCCGCTACTTTGCGCTTTGCCTCCCCGTCACCATGGTCATTCTCTGCTCCTGGCTCACCTACGAGCTCTTCAGAGAACACAAGGATCCTACTAACGGTAAGAACGCCCCTCTCGGCACCACTGTCGCCTTGATGGCTGTGGTGACTTTCTTGGAGGCATTCCAGTTGTACCTGCACATGGCCTCGGGTTGGTTCAAGGTGGCGTTGGTCCGAAGCTATGTCACCAAGTATAACCTGCAACAGATGGGTCGTATCCGTCGTGCAATCATCGATCTTCTTCTGAGGCTGAAGACACTGGGGCCATGGGAGGGCAAGCTTGGGCAGTACTCGCTCCTCCAAAATTACAATGCCACACGTCGCATTAGTAAGTGTGTCTACTATCTGACACTCTGCCTGGTTGACAAGGACAAGAAGGGGCGCAACAGAGGGAAGCTTGTCAAGTTGTCCACGCAAGTGAAGAAAGTAGTCATCGATTCCCTCATGGGAACATTGGAAAGCGGTGGCAGCTTGACGAACGGGGCACAGTCGCTGCGAAACAATCGTGTCTACGGGAAGCTATCATGGGCGTGCAATCTCCACACGGTTGCCGAAACCATACTGGTGTGGCACATCGCTACAACCATTTGCAAGCACGAATTCGATGCCGCGCCCTCCGACCAAGATAGCGGTCAAGTCTCCACGGCCTCCAGCTTGTCACAGTACTGTGCGTACCTCATTGCTTTCGTGCCAGACCTCCTGCCAGGTCACAGCTTTGACTCGGCAGCGATACTCGATAAATCAATCGAAGATGCTCGTACCTTCGCACCACTCCAAGGTGCCAAGACGATGGAGGAAAAGTGCAGAATACTTATGAGCAACAGCAACAGCAGCGAAGATCTGCTCATCATCAAGGGCGCTCGGCTCGCAAGGGAGTTGACGGAGGCCATCCATGACAGTGCGCTGCGGTGGAGAGTGCTCTCAGAATTCTGGGCAGAGATGCTGCTGTATGTCGCTCCGTGCGACGACTCCAAAGCCCAGGCGCACCTAGAGGCCCTGGCGAGAGGAGGAGAATTCATCACACACCTGTGGGCTCTGCTCACGCATGCCGGCGTGCTGAATCGTCCCGTGAATAGTTCAGAGGCCGTCTGATCGATCCAACCTCAGCGCGTATGCAGGCCTATGTGAGAGAGTGCAACCATGCTGCATCACCAAGAATACATCAGTGACAAAAGCATTGTATCTTTACTTTTTTTTTCTTTCGAAATGGGGATTGAGAACCCATGCAACATTGAATGACGCCAAAACGCCAACAGCATCAGCTGCATAATTCTGGAGAAACCATTTCTAGTCGGTTGCACCTAATATCCGAGTCCTCTCGCTTCAGGTAAGATTGCATACGGATCCAATACGTACCTAGCGGCATAACCTGCATAAAAAGAAGTATATTTTGTACTGTTAAAGATAGTCATTTCGCACATTCTATATGGCCCAGAGAAAAGCACATACTCCTACACTATTTGTGCTTTCTCCTTTTTTTTTCACAACTCTCCTTAGCCAATTCTCTAAAAGCTGCCCAACATTTACACGGGGTATAATGTTAAAGGCCGCGCGAAAAATGTGCCAAATGATTTTTGCTAGTGGGCAAGTTATAAAAAGGTGTTAGATTGTTTCATCTCGATAAAAAAAACACTTAGTACTTTCTTTCCAATTCCTCTTTTACATGTTATCTTTAGTGACAAGCACCCCTCGATGTAAGAAGCACATGAAAATATTAATTTTTTTGTGGTACTTTTATCTTCTAAATATATTTACGTAAGCATCTCGTACTATTCCAAATATCGCTACACTCGCAAGGTGCAGAAGCAAAAGAAGCAAATCCTCAAGAATCAATGTGACTTCGCCAATGATGCTCACCACCGTGCCGATGAAGAGTTGGTCCCTTCTCCTTCCGCAAGCCGCTCCAACTCCACCATTCCCTATGCCGAGTACAACACCTCAAGTCTTCATTGGTCAGACTTCGGCGATGTCACTTCTATGATGAAGGCTAATGGCAAGGAGACCATGGATGAAGAAGAAGAAGAAGCACAAGGTGAAGAAGGCGATGAAGATGAAGATGAGGACTACAACGCTGATGAGTGATCTCCTTGGGATGCTTAGTACGTTCTTTTCCCTTTTTGCTGTATCGATGCCAAAGGGGGAGAAGTTGTTCTATTAGAATATTCATGGTAATTTGCATGGGATGGACATCATTTTCTTGTGTGCTCCTTTTTTTTTCTTCTTCGCAATGATGCCACGGCTATCGTAAGTTGAATTTTCTTCTATCTTAGTGAAGTTTTGTTTGTAATAACTTTAAGTAGGTGGTGATGGGGACTATGGACATCTTTGTCCATTTCTATGAGACGGTTGGATTTATTCTCTATATTTATATCTATTACCATCTTGTATTGGAGGCATATTGATATCTATTAGACGAGTTTTGTACTTTTCAAGGCCAATGTGTGAAATCTACTCCTAAAACTCTATATCTTGTGTTATGCCTATCTTGGTTTGTAAAGATGAGGGGGATCTTCTCTAAAATTTATGTTTACTTGTATTCAAAAGCAATTGTCAAATGTGCACACATTGAGGGGGAGCTCTATCAAGATTTTACAAGCTTTTGTTTCTATCATAATATCTATTATGAATTGAAAATTTGTGTGTTGTCATCAAACACTAAAAATGGGATGTTGAAAGAGAAAGCTCTATCTCTAAGTGTTTTTTTGTGTTTGTTAACAACACACGAATGTAGACCTACCTGTAGACCTGATTGTTTGTCACTCATCTTCTAGCATTGCATTATATTATTGTCTGTGGTACATCTAATGGTCTTGGTCTTGTTTCTGTTGATCATGGACTAATTAGGGAAATCTGGGGCTAGGTATTGAATCGAACAATGCCGAGAAAAAATGTAGTCAATAATTAGGTATGTTTTGAGTTATAAAAGTATTAGAAAAATAGAAAAAATGTATTTTATTTTGTGTCCAGCTTCAAAAACCGTGTCGGACTGGTTTAAGAGAAAATCACACTGTGTAAATGAAAGAACATCATCATATAATCAGGAATGGTAGAATTTATTGGAGGGTTGTCATTCTATATCAAAAGACTTTTTCATATCCAGGCTCCGATGAGAGAAATATTCTATTATTTCTGATATATTTAGGTGTTGCATTTAGGCTGGCTGAGGGAATAAGTCCTCAATGCGGGTGTTTTACATCTAACCCTTTTCACTATATTGGATGGTTATTTAAATTTTGTTGTGTACGTGTTCTCTATACAAAAAAAATGTCATGTATTTTTGAAGTCATGCTTATTCCTCTTGTGATTTCACCCTTTCTCTTATAACAAACCTTGCTGGTTGTATGATATGATTATCATCATTTGAATCCATGAAGATTTTCATTGTATAAATGGTCTTGGCTTACCCACCTACATTATTTCTTTCATGCATGTTCGTTTGACTCTTTTTTTATAAGCAACTTGTAGTGTTATTAGGTCATCTTTCAATCTTAAAGCAACCTGTAGCACATCCATGTTTCCCTAGAAAAATCCGGCTATTCCTTTTGTTCCATGTGTTCTAGTAGATGTACTACTCCCTCCGATTTTATAGTAAGTGTTGGGGCTTTAGTTCAAATTTGGGCTAAATTGAACTGATGCTCCAAAAAAATATTAGGGATTGGAGGGAGTACATGATATCACCATCTTTATTTTGTTACTTGGAGGGTTAGAAGTCTGGTGAATATGCATATTTGGGAATGAAATTTGAACTTTATTTGAGACATAATTGTGCAAGTTAATATATTCATCTACTTACTGTTTACACGGAATCTAGGAAAGGGGAAAATATGTTGAGATTCTTACTGTTAGGTACCTTGCGATTGCCTAATCTTGCAATACTTGTGGAGTGGATAGCTGATTAGTTCAATGCCTAGTACATATTTATTCACCAGGCCATGATCAATGCAAGTGTGTTTTGCATCCTCATTCTCAGGTTTGGCAACCCTGAAATATTTTTCTCATTTTTTTTTCTTATAGCTATTATGTTGCTACCTTGACATATCATCTCATATAGTTCATGCGTGTTAGCATTACTCATTTTTACCTAAGTGAATTATTTGTTCGTTTTATGGGATCCAAATTACATGGCAATCTCACCTAAAACTCGTTTTTAACAACAACTTTTTGGCTGAAGAGATCTCAGACGGATGCCTTTGAATTGATGATGTAATGCGACATTAGCTCCGGATCTTCATCATGTAAATTATGGCGCATCATAATACATCCTATACGTTGGGATGCAGGGTAATGAAAAAGTGTCAATACATTTGGTTTATCCCCCCACCCCCTTGATCTTTCTGCCTCGTCCAATTCGTGCAATATGTATTGCTATGTGCCATGATGACTATGTTGCATCGTTACACAGTCTTCACCGCTTTCTTGGTAACATGTCAGTCCTAGACCTCCAACCATATATACTAGTGTCATATACAAGTGTAATTTTCTAAAGTAAATCTTATTGATCTTCCTGGTTTATCTTTAGTTGATTAATAATCAGCCATTAACTTGCTTTACTTAGATATAAATAATTGTATAGCAAAACAATTCAGTGAGCTGGCTAGTTTGCATGTATGAGCAAACTAGATTCTTTTTTAGGGAAAACCTAATCGCATTTTATTGATCGAATCATAGTGTTACATCTTTTTTTACAACAGATGGAATGGAATCCGTGGGGTTTCCATCTCATACTAGATAGTTGAAAAACAAGGTAGACTTGGTATGGGTATGTGTCTCGCCGAGAGAGTAGTTTGCCTAGTCGACGACATGTGAGAGTGGGATCCATGCAAACATGAATTTCTCTCAGTCTTCATTGTTGATCAGAGTGGAAGACGATGCCAAATTTAACTTTTGATTCATTCTTTCTTAATATTTTGCATTGTTGGAAACTTGGAATAGGAGAAAGTGGATATTTGAGTGTGTGGATAAGAACATGGTTATCGATTAAGGAGTACCACATTTTTGTAGGGTATTTTAGGAGTACTACATTATTCCTTAATTTCCAACAAATGACATTTGTAGGGTATGTGAAGACTGACAGTCATAGTGTTTATAATAAAAGCAATCTTTTGAAGAAATGTTTGTGAAACATGCATTGACCTGTGATTTGATGATCAATGACCTATCACACTCTCGATTTTTAAACCTCTAAACTTGGGTTTTTAGGAACATAAGATTGTCACATAAACTTGGGGCATCTTTGCATAGTTTTATATACACATTGAATGCTACTTTTGGAATAAACTAGCACAGTAGCCCTCGCGCCACATGATACATGGATAACTGGGTATTGATCGGATTGTTTTTTATAAAAATTTCTACCTTTGTATATGCTGAGGGATTCTAATGTGGTTATCAACATACATCTACGTACCACCATCAGGCTTCCGTCAGGCTGGCGGAACTGCAAGGCGACGTGGCAGGAATCTATGTTGGAGGCTATAGTTTTTCAGACGGGCACCCTCTGCATAATGACATGTATGTCGCCGGCCGGATTTTGCCAAAGGTTTGTCCCAGAAAACCCCTGCATACCCACATGTATGCCGATGGCCATCTTCGAGAGCTCGGCATGTCGGCTTTTATGCTGACTGACCCTATATCGTGTTACATGTCTGTGTTTTAAATAAAGCACGAATCTAATTTGTATAGCCTTCGTGTTTTAAATAAAGCACGAATCCAATTTATATAGTCTCATGGTGTACATGTGGATAATTGGATATTTATTAGATCAATTTTCCGAAAATATCTTTAGTAGTGGTATTAGTTATTTTTTAAGTTTAGTTTTATATGTTCAGTCACTCTATATCCCGATTAAAATCTAGATTTTTTTATCGCTAAATTATTAACATACACACGAATCTAATTTGTATAGCCTCTGTGTTTTAAATAAAGCACAAATCCAATTTTTATAGTCTCATGGTGCACATGTGGATAATTGGATATTGATTAGATCAATTTTCCGAAAATTTCTTTAGTAGTGGTATTAGTTATTTTTTAAGTTTAGTTTTATATGTTCAGTCACTCTATATTCCGATTAAAATCTAGATTTTTTTATCGCTAAATTATTAACATACAATTAGTTTGGATTAGAATCCTAACGGAAAGGCGATTTGAACTTTCCTTTCAGGTGTAATACACGTGATGATTTTTTTTTTTGCCTGGAACACGTGAGAGGATTTGTAATGTAACTTTTTAGACTACTCTTTTTTATGTGTCACATACATGTCAAAGTGTATGTCCGTAAAATATATGTGCGAATACTTGTCACGGACATGTGAACGTGTATGTCCATAAAATATATGTGCGAATATGTTACGTAATCTTTTTAAATCTTGTCCATTAAAATTACAGATCTAATGGTCAAAATAATTCTGATGATGTGGATCAATGTAGTGCCTCTATTTTAGACCCTTATATTATGCTTTTAGTATATAATAGATAAGACTACCGTGATGAGATGATTACTATGTTAATGAAAGAGCTACTGGAATAAAATAAAGTTAAAATTACATGCTATTGAAGGAAAAGGGGAAGGGAAATAAAAGTTATGCATAGGTTTTTTTGTCTCCTATGCTTTAATGAATGATGATTTGCAAGTGTCATATTTAGTGCTATCTCTTATTCACATGCATAGATGGTTAACTCTAAGTTACTTTATCTAATAAGAAATGATTAGCACTATGGACACTTTTGCATGTATAGATGGTCAAGTTTCTCCCTATTGCTATTCCCAAAAGTAAGCAAACAAGAAAAGACTTGTGCATCCCAATCCCAATCCCTGTAAACCAAGATATTCCAGCAGTGTCCACCATATCTACATATATAGAAAATTATATTCCAAGTATAATATATGTGCTATTCCTTTGAACTAAAATTATCTCTTTCCATGTAATTTAAAGCTCATGAGAAAATAATATGCGGGAAAAAACTCATTGTGATTCTAATTATGTATGTTATATGTTTGACAATTTATTAGTTGATTGATAGTAGAACAATGTTGTCATGCATGGGGAACACTTATCAGTTGCCCTTTTTTTTGATGTCATGTATTCTTTTGGTTATGGATATCTATCAGCGTGAAATGAGCTGGATATGATCAAAGTTTTTGAGTATGCATATGCGCTAGAGGAAGCATTGGGCCGCTAACCTAGCTAAACATCATGGTTGAAGTTTACATCATGGACAACCTATGAAGCCTTTTAAATTAAAAGCCTTCGTAAATAAATAGAATCGCTAAGGGTTCCATTTGTCTATTTATCTTGTCATTTGAGTATGGATAGTCCGAAAAGCCTCTTCATACAATAGGGCAAAAGGTACCTCAATACCACCTTATCTGAAACAATATGCATATGATGATGGATATGTTGTGATGCTAAGTTGAGTAGCACGTAGTCTGGGTACTTGTGGCAACGGGCATGAGACATTCAACTTGTAAGGAGTCAAATATATAAACCATAATTATTCTCACTTTAGCAATAGTCATTCTTATGACTACTGTTAACATGAGTTTGAGTTGTATATCCAAAAATAAATGCTCTATTAAAGTGCTAGCATGCATTAATATACTTACTTTCTGTTACTCAATTGTCCACATATAGAAAAGAAAAAATAAAAAAATCTCGACCAAATGATATTAACTGCTTAAATGTTCTTAGCAGTCTCATTTATTTTACACATGATAACTTATTGTTGAACATGGATGTAGTGCACAAGAAATATAACTTTGGGTAGTACTACTTTTTATATCGACTACTGTTAACATGAGTTTGAGTTGTATATCCAAAAATAAATGCTCTATTAAAGTGCTAGCATGCATTAATATACTTACTTTCTGTTACTCAATTGTCCACATATAGAAAAGAAAAAAAAATCTCGACCAAATGATATTAAATGCTTAAATGTTCTTAGCAGTCTCATTTATTTTTTCACATGATAACTTATTGTTGAACATGGATGTAGTGCACAAGAAATATAACTTTGGGTAGTACTACTTGTTATATCGAACATAGCAATAAATTCCAAATTCCATGTTTAGTTTTATCACCTTCATGCTCGAGGACGAGCATAGGTTAGGCTTGGAGATGTTGATGCATGTAAAATTCATAGATGAACTTTTTAGTTTATTGACACACTAATGTGAGAATTACCCTTCGGGTACCTGACATTAGTCTACCTCCCTTGGCCCAACTAGGGGCCCACCAAGATTGTCCAAGACCAAGGTGGACCCATACGTTGGTTGCAACGAAGGAGACCTACCAGGAGACAACTTCTTGATGGACAAGACAAGAAGGAATCGTTAAAGGAATGATTAGATTAGATCTCAATGTAACCTAGCCGTGTTTGGACAGGACTCTCGGGACCTAGCCTGCTATATGAAGGCCATGAGAGGGTCTGCCGAACGAAAGAACAACAATACGTAGAACCACCGCAACTTAGCACAAACCCTAGAATCCTTGCCTCTCGGCGAGTCAACCATAGTAGTCTATCGGCTACCCCATTGTAATCCTTGTTAATCGATAAATCAAGATCAGACAAGCAGGAAGTATGGGTTTGATCTCATCAAGGGCCCCGAACCTGGGTAAATCTCTCTCCCCGTTTGTCTGCTATCCGATTTCTCGTGCTAGCCTGCAGTATTCCGTCAACCCTAAGCTCCTCATGGTGGGCATTGCCAAGGAGCTCCCTCAATAACTGGCGTTGTCTGTGGGAACCCTATTGGTACAAGGCACTTCATCGGCTGTTCCGATCGTGTCGTCTACAACTCTGCCGGCATCACCTCCATCATCGGCTCCATCATGGCCAAGCTCGGGGAACTCGATTCTTTTTGCGTCCTTCTAGTTTACTCCGCACCAACACGTCACGTTCGGCCTTCTCGGGCCTGAGCGGCAGGATGGACATGACGTTCGGGAGCGTCCACTTCGGCGTCGACTTAGGGGGCCTTCTTCGGCTCTCGGGCTCGATCGCTCCTGGTGCAACAAAAACCACGGCTTCATCGACTGCTACGTCTACTTCTTCATCACCAATCGCGACCTATCTATCGGCTTCATCATCGGTGTCGACTCCGGCGCCTTTATCATCACCATCGTCGTGTCGTACCACGTCTTCCATGTCCGTCGGATTTGACGATTCCGGATCATCGGATCTAACATCGTACTACTGCATCAACTGCGACACCAGGCACAGACTTGGCTTGGATGCTTCAACGTTCGTCTGCAACACCAAGTACTCCTCCAACGAAGAAAGTATCAACAACATCGCCGCCATAGTCGCAATACAAGCAACTCATCGCCAAATCTGTGTTATCCTCAACCCTCAGACGGGGGCTGAGATCTCCGGCGGTGAGCACACCCCAAGTGTCAATCGCGAGAGGCGATGAGATGCCGAGGCTAGCGGTAGCAATGCGGACAGCACATATATTGTCACCAAGTGATGAGGGATTAACTCGTGAATGCCTACAGATTGTAGACTTAGGTTTTCATAGAAAGTAGAGGGCAAGTAGATCTCGAAGGTTGTCAGACGAACAAAGGCATCCAACTCAACAAAACACAATGGCTAGGGTATGCAATGATTTGATCCTTATTTCGCCTCGGCTTCCCCTTTATATAGGAGGTGAAGCCGATGCTTTTCCGTGTCGTACAATTATAGATTATCGGGCCGCACTGGGCCTTTTCTTATATTGATACAAGTTTCCTATAATAACTCTATTTTCATAATCCGAACATCTTTAATCTTCTGTGCCTCCAAATCTTCGAGTCCATGGTCCTTCTACGTCAATTATGAACCAGGGGTATTCATGTGACATGCCACTTAGGCATACCTATGTCACCAATGAAGAGTGGGAAGCTCCGCACAACGCTGTAGTCAATAACACTCGGCTCCCCATCGGAGTATCGGCAGGCACCCTTAGCGCGTATCATATTATCCTGAAGAAAAACCGAGTTCGGCTAGCAAATGAGAAAGCTGAACTTGATCGACTCCGGCAGGCCGCCGATATGTCAAGCGAACGACGAAGGGGGCTATCTTCTCCGGGAAGTACCTCTAGAAGCAACCAAGGACCTAGAAGGTATCATCGCGTATTCCTTGCCTTTCGGAAGCCGACGGAAGGGAGATTACATCAGACCTCTCCAATTCTTTCATGACAATGGATACAACGGGCATGCTCAGGCCCAAAACTGTCAAAGAGGCGACATCCAACCTTGCGGCCTATCTAATCAATAATCAGCCAACATCCGAAAACCCGATGGCACCAGCTCATCGGGGCGCCCTGGAAAGTCTAGCTATCCTCGGGGACAAGCTCACCCCTAGGAAGGAGAAAACTACACACCATGGTAGCGGCTCTAAACATTGTTCATCATCGAAAGACGATATCACATAGAATAAAATCGATAAAGCTCACCGCCGACGTGCTACACATGTTGGCTTCGACAACGACAACTCCGAAGAAACCCAAGAGCATGATGGAGAGCTCCGTGGTGTCGATTGTCTTAGTCGCAAGATTAGGGAGGCAATGCCACCGAAGAGATTCAAGCCAACTCTTGTTGATGCTGCCAAATACGACGGCCAGTAGGAGCCAAGGTCATGGATAGACGATTACTTACAAACTGTGATCTTGCATAAGGGGAACCAAGTGGCGGCAATGCAATGTCTACAGCTATACCTAAAAGATTCAGCACGAGCATGGTTGAGAAGTCTGCTGAAGGGATCTATTAGATCCTGGGAAGATTTGGTTGATGCTTTCGTAAAAAATTCCAAGCCACATACAAGAGACCCGTTGGAATTGAAGAATTACGCCAATGTCACCAAAAGCCGAAGGAGTCAAAGCGGGCATACATCGGGCGCTTCACTAAGCTTCTGAACGCTGCCGAAGATGTCTCCAACGACAGGGCAATCGACGATTTCAGTGATGGTATCCGACATGAATCATACATTGAAGAACTCAATCGTAAGAAGCCGAAGACCATCATCAAACTCATGGAAATCGCCAATAGCTGGGCTGATGGAGAAGACTATGTGCGGAAACCACGCCCGTGCAGTGATGACAAAGAGGATGACCAGAAGCACGGACACGATTTGGGTTATCGGTGCGATCGTCACAAAAAGAGGAGAGGCCGTGGATACGAAACCTTCGGCGACACCAACATCGTTGCTGCAGGATACACTGATCGATGTGACGACCGGTATGATGATCGGCGCAGCGACATACATGATGATCGCCAGGACAACAACCGCAGCGAGGCCAGAGGAAGTCGAGGCAATTACAAGGATCGACCACCACGAGTGCCAGAGCTGCCATTTGCAGAACAGCTGAATGCTCTCTGTCACATACATGCATACGTCGACCCGAAAGATAACACAAAGAAATCGAGTCATCTGCTCAGGGACTGCCGGCAGTTTCTTGAGCTTCAGAAGTTTTATGAGTAAAGTAAAGGGCAAGCGTACCATACGGTACCTGGAGCACAGCTCCCTAACCCACCGCCTCCAACACAACATCCAGTTCAGCAAGTTCAGCCTCGCGCACCCAATGAAGCTTTCCCTCCACCTCGAGGACAGATGAGAATGATCCACAAAACTGGTGTCTCCAGGAGAGAGATGAAGAAACTTACGCAAGAAATCAATCTCGCAGAAGTTACCATGACCAACGTTCCTGAATTCATGGACAGGTTTGCACAAAGCATCTTGTTCAACAGAGCTGACCACCCGATATCTATTCCGAGACCATGCCACTCTGCTTTGGTACTCGAAGCCCAAATTGGTGGATTCAACATGAGCAAAGTATTTATGTACGGAGGAAGTGGATTGAATCTAATATTCGCAAGTACGGTCGAAGGGATGGGAATTACAGCCGATATGTTGCAAGAATCTGATACAAGTTTTCATGGCATTGTTCCGACCTTGCCAGCATACCCTATCGGCAGGATCTCCTTGAATGTTGTCTTTGGCAAACCCGATAATTTTAGGAGGGAAAGGCTCGAGTTCGAGGTGGTGAATTGGGAATCACAGTACCACACTATCCTTGGAAGACTAGCTTATGCCAAATTCATGGATGTGCCTCATTATGCATATCTAAAGCTCAAGATGCCAGTCAACGATGGAACAAATATCACGGTTCATGACAGCTTTTCTCAATCGGACAATTGTGATCGAGAGTTTCAGAAGATTGCCGCTAAATTTGGGATAAAGCAGGAAATCAAGACCTTGGATATTATTCCCAAAAAATTAGCTCTTGAAGACAAGGAATCTAAACCCAAGAAGGTAGAGAGCATCAAGAATTCGAAGAAACAGCCTGATGATCCTGTTACACCAATACCATTCATCAAAACTTCGGCATAAGTTGTTAGTGCCTCGACAGAAGTCACTAATACTTTGACATCAATTACCAATGCCTCAAGAGAAGCTATCACCACCGCATTGGAAGCTATCGGCACGTCAGCAAACGTTGGAAAAACTCAGGAAGACCCTCCTCTTACTTAAGAAGACGAGCGGTGGTATATATCTTTACCTTTCATAGAAATTTTACTTTCAATAAGGATTTTTAAGCCATAGCAGTTTAGCTTAATTTTTCTTGCAAGATTATTAATAAAGTTCAAGTTTCGTCTATGCAAGTTTTATTCCATATGAAGTATCCAATCGATTCGGGACACCCGACAAATTCTCAAGATCTCCGCTTCACGTCATGCACCGTGACCATAGAAAATTCATAATACAATAAACAAACCCGATAAAAACTTGGGGGTTGTGTACAATTGTTTCATCTAAGCCTCATGAAATATTCGGGTGCTGCAGTCGATGATAACCAAAGGACCTTCGTAAATACGACAAAACACAAACAATTTCCACGAAAGCCTTAGGGAACATGCGAGTGCTGGAATCGATGGAAATAGTACAAATTAAAAAAGGCCCACGCTGGTACGCTAAAAATTACTCGAGCTACGAAGCCGATAGTGCACACGAGTCCCTCGATTGACTCGGGGGCTGCTGCCGATAAAATACAAAAAATACATTTTCGATTCTAAGCAAAGTTGCGATTAATACGGGCCCCTTGGACCTGCAACATGAGCTTATCACATAGAAAATTTGCTGCCAACACTTTAACAAATACAAGCATCATAATACCGATGCCAAAGGGCTAGCACGCCTGTTGGGGGGATGACCCCCGGTATGCCAAAGGCATGCCAAACCGGATGGTTTGAGCCATCAAGATACCGGTTTAAAGGTTGTTCCGGAATGAGAAACTAGGCTTTTGGCTAAGTAAATCTATACCGGTATCCCAGGAGGGGTATGCCGGAATCAGCTAAGAAGGTACCAGATTACCGGTACAGGCAACACTGTAGCACATCGGTAAGACTGGTCAAAGATTCTCCCAAGAGCTAGAGGACAAGGATGAGCGAAGCACTACAGCTTTAATCGAAGCTCTGGAGCTAAAGCAGATGATGACGTAAAAGGTACCGGAGGACGTCAGCCTTCCTGATTAAAGAGATACCGGTGACGCCGGTAGCTAAAGAAGCTTGTAAAGTAGTTTGTCTAGTCAAAGATGCCATTAGGGTTTCTTAGGGTTTTTTCCCCTGTAAGCCACCCTCTCCCCTATATAAGGAGAGGGGGTACACCCATACGCGGGTACACACACACTACGTCCTGTCTTGTATCCAGAAACCTGTAACCTCTTATGATCAATGAATAGAAAGATCTAAAGGGGAAAATAGCTCTTGTGTTCTTCTTCTTCTACCTCTGGCCAAGGCCAAGTTCGTAGGAGATCCATCCGGAATCCATCCCATCCTTACCAAAACCCTCACCCGAATCCTCTAGCGCACATTCGGCCCCAACTTAAGCCATGCCATGGCATCATCACCACGACGACGGTTGGCGCCCACCGTGGGGGCAGCTGCGCTTGCTGGAGTTCATATTCGGGCGGGCCTCCTCACCATCGCCGGCGAGCGTGTCGTCACCGCGCTCGTCGAACGCGTCCTCTCCATGGACTTCATCAACGACAACACGGGCTATTTCGCCAATGGAGGTAAGTTCCCCAAGAACGGCCGCGTCGTCGAGTTCGGGAGCCTCCGCTTACCATGCCCGAGCGCCACCTCTCGCGGTGTTGGTGGCTCCGACCGCAAGGTCCGCGCCAGCGCTCTGGCTGCCCCGCCCGGGCGCGAAAAGCCCGCGGAGGAAGGGCACGCCGAAAGCGCGCGCCAGCCGACCGACCGCGACCAAGTTGCGGGTGCCATCGCACCCGATCGCCGGCCAGTGGACCACCGCCTGCCGCCCAAGCGGATCGATCCCACGGGCTCGGGCCTCGCGATGCCGCGAGCGCTCTCGAAAAGGCGCATCCAGGAGCCGCTCCCGACAACCTACTTTATGGCGGCCAGGCTTCCGGGATACCAGCCGGCTTAGAGCTCGAATAGCAGAACGTAAGGAGCTGCCGGAAGAGTACCTCTGTATCTTTGAGCATGGTAGAGAAACCTAAGTACAGTAGCCCGGATAAAACCATAAAAGCTGCTAGGGCTGCAGTAGAGTTGTGTGAATCGCTTACCGGAGATGCTTTAGCAAAACAACAGGATCGTGTTAGGGAGTTGCTTGACATGATAGAGGCACAGAATGCTGAGCAGCTTGCTAAAGTAAACAAAGCTGCGGCTTCAAATCCGTGCGTTCTACAAAGAATGCTGGAAGCAAGTCCCATGGGCAGGCATCGTCCCCCCATCCGGACAAAAGAAAAGAAAAAGAAGTGAATGCGTAGCAAATGACTGTGTACGATCCGGTGCTTGCCGGAAAACAACAAGCCGGGCGACATGAGGCCGGTAGAAAAAGCCAAGGGGCAGCTCGCGGTTATGCCGGAAAAGGCTATGCCGGAAATGATTATGCCGCTAGAGAAGAAAGCGGGCAAAATTATCGTGCACCAAGAGCAGCGTACTTGGAGGAAGAAATGCCTCCGCCAAGTGATACGTCTCCAACGTATCTATAATTTCTGATGTTCCATGCTTGTTTTATGACAATACCTACATGTTTTGTTTACACTTTATATCGTTTTGATGCGTTTTCCGGAACTAACCTATTGACGAGATGCCGAAGGGCCAGGTTGCTGTTTTGGTTTCAGAAATCCTACAAAAGGAAATATTCTCGGAATCGAACGAAATCAACGCCAGAACCTTATTTTCCCGGAAGCTTCCAGAGAGCCGAGAGAGGGACCAGAGGGGAGCCCAGGGGCCCCACACGTGGTGGCGCGCGGCCCAAGGGGCGCCCCCGTGTGGGACCCCGTGGCCCTCCGACTCCGCCTCTTCGCCTATTTAAGCCGTCCGACCTAAATCTTCGTCACGGATTGAGGAAACACCAAAACCTTCCCGAGCCGCCGCCATCGTGAAACTCCAATCGGGGGACGAAGTCTTGTTCCGGCACCCGCCGGACGGAATTGCCTGAAGGCATCTCCATCGACACCACCGCCATCTTCATCACGCTCTTGTCTCCTATGATGAGGAGGAGTAGTTCTCCCCGTGAGGGCTCTACCGTAGCTATGTGGTTCATCTATCTCTTTGTGATCTAGTTGAATATCATCTATGTGTTACTCTGGTGATGTTATTAAAGTAGTCTATTCCTCCTCCATGATGTAATGTTGAGGTGTGCATCATGAAGTACTTGGTGTAGGTTATGATTGTGATCTCTTGTATATTATGAAGTTATCTATTACTATGATAGTATTGATGTGATCTATTCCTCCTTTCATAGCTGATGTTGACAGTGTGCATGCTATGTTAGTACTCGGTATAATTGCGTTGGTCTATCATGCACTCTAAGGTTACTTAAATATGAACATCGAATGTTGTGGAGCTTGTTAACCGGCATTGAGGTGCTCTTGTAGCCCTACTTAATTAATGGTGTTTGTCATCCAACAAGAGAGTGTAGAGTGGTTTTATTATGTGATCAATGTTGAGAGTGTCCACTAGTGAAAGTATGATCCCTAGGCCTTGTTTCCAAACATCGAATCTCCGTTTATTTACTGTTCTGTTGCATGTTTACTCGCTGCCATATTTTATTCAGATTGCTATTACCACTCATATACATCCATACTACCTGTATTTCACTATCTCTTCGCCGAACTAGTGCACCTATACATTTGACAAGTGTATTGGGTGTGTTGGGGACACAAGAGACTTCTTGTATCGTGATTGCGGGTTGCTTGAGAGGATATCTTTGTCCTCTACCTCCCGAGTTCGATAAACCTTGGGTGATTCACTTAAGGGAAACTTTGCTGTTCTACAAACCTCTGCTCTTGGAGGCCCAACACTGTCTACAGGAATAGAAGCGTGCGTAGACATCAAGCTATTTTCTCGCGCCATTGCCAGGGAGGTAAGGTAAAAGGTATTCACATCCTCTGACTACTAAGCTATTACCTAGCACTATTGCCGGTGTGTGAGTGCTCGAAGCTATTTCCTTTAGATCCTGCAATTGCATCTTTTTGTTTCTTGTTTTTATTTTTCACTAGTTAGCATAATGGAAAACAACGGTGAGCTTTTAATCTATTTCCTGAGTTAAGACATGAATTGTTTGATGCGAAAATTAAAAAACCTATGGAACCTTATTTGCATGCTAGTAGCAACGTTATTAGTACGAACACAAGTCTTGCTAATGCTGGAAGCCTAAGCTTGGGAAGCTAGTTTTTATGATCTTTTTAGCTTCCCATCTTTAGGGGAGAAAATTTGCTCTGATAATAATTTATCTCCCATATGCGATAACTCTAATGAAGCTTGTGATATTTTAAATCCACCTACTGCAAGTACTGCTTTCAAGATACCCATGAAAATTATTGAACGTGTTACGGATAACCGTTATGAAGGGGATGGAACTTTCCATCCTGGAGATCATTTACTGTTTTTGCATGAATTATGCGGGTTATTCAAGTGTGCGGTATCTCTATGGATGAAGTGAGGAAGAAACTATTCTCTATTTTTTGTCTGGTAAAGCGGCTCATTGGTATAAATTGTTGAAGAATAGTCATTCTCTTGGTTGGGAGGAAATTGTATCTCTCTTTTATTCTAAATTTTATCCTCCTCATGAAGTGCATATTGATAGGAATTACATTTATAACTTTTATCCTCGTGATGGAGAGAGTATTTCCCAAGCATGGGGAGATTGAAGTCACTAATGCTCAAATGTCCCATTCATGAGCTCCCCGTAATGTTATTATTAATAATTTTTATGCAAGGCTTTCAGGACACCACAAGGACTATCTAGATGCCTGTTTGGAGGGATCTTTCACAAGCAAGGAGGTTGAAGCTAGGTGGGATCTTCTTGATCGGATTGGAGAACGCTGAAGATTGGGAGAACGACAAAGGTAAAGAGTCGTATAAATTATGATTATGAATGCATTGAAACTTTTATGGATACTGATAAAATTCGAAATATGAGTGCTACTTATGGTCTTGACTCTCAAGTTGTTGCAAATCTTTATAAAGCTTTTGCCTCCCATTTTGATCTGCCTAAGAAGAATTTTGATAAGTATCATGAACCTTTTAAAGATGCTTGCATGAAGGATGAAATTGTTATTAATGATTGCAATGAACATGCCCAAACTTCTGTTTCTTATAAGCATGTTAATTTTTGTGGAATGCATAGACCTGTGGAATTAATCAAATCGAAGATGAATATTGTATCCACCATATGAATGAAAAAACTAGAAAGTGGTCTAGGGCTCTAGATGATCTTGGTAAAAAAGTTTGTGCCAGCTATCCTTTTATTTGTGAACTTTGTCATAAAGTGGGTCATTTTAATTTTCAATGCTCCTCCAATGATAATTCGCACCCCATGAGTGCTGCAAATTTGTATTGTAATGATGAAATTACTCCTAATCAGCATGATGAACTTACTTTATTTTTGTGGTGTGAAGAGTTATCAAGAAAAATCTCTTTGTTACATATGAGTGATCTTGATATTGATGATGTCCTGCATGGGTGTTTTTCTTATTGCATTGATAATTGCCATACAAATACTTACATACAAAATATTTTAGAAGATGACACTTTGCCAAAATATGATAGGACCTGTGTTTTGAACTTATTAATGAAAAGGAGGAATCCTCCCAAGTTTCTTCTATTGTTTCTGGAAATAAATCAGGTTATGTGGAGGAGCCCCCTTCAAGCCTCTTCCTCCTAAAGAAGGGAACGAGGATAAGGAGGAGAAGAAGAAGAAGAAGAAGAAGAAGAAGAAGAAGAAGAAGAAGAAGAAGGGAACGAAGAAGAAGAAGAAGAAGGAATAAAAAGAAAGAGGTAACAACATATCCCCGTGTATGAGATAACGATAGGTAACCGTAAGTATGTTGCTCCTATGATTATTATGATAATGAATCTGAATACAATGATCTTCCTATGCCCTTTACCTACATTAGTGATCATGATTTGAAAGAGCACACTACTTTTGATATTGAAAATCTCTGGGAAACTAATTCTGAAAATGATGATGTTAATAATTGCCATAGTATCGGTACTATCCATGCTTCCTCCCATAATGATATAGAAAGCTCTAAGCTTGGGGATGAGGTGTTTGAAAATCCTTTTGCTACTGATCATTATATGATTGATACATCTCCTTCTAGTAACAATGATGGTATGGTCACAGATGAACATACTGTGAAAGATAACTATTCTATTTCTTATGATGACACTATGCCTCCAACCTTTGATGATTATTATAAAGAATGCTATGATATAGGTTATAACTATCCTTATGAAACTTTTCATAGTTATGGTGGGATCGCTAAAAATCATTCCCTTAGTATGCAACTTGTTTACCATGTTCAAATTCTTGATAATGATCCTGCTCCAATTACTATTAATGAGAAGAGTTTTCTTATGCCAAAATTAATGATACTTTTATGCATATGAACCATGATAAGAATGTTTTAAGTGATAGGTATATTGTGGATTTCATCAATGATGCTACTGAAAGTTATTATGAGAGAGGGAAACATGGTAATATGCATCTTAATAATATTAAGTTTCCCCTCTTTATGTTGAGAATCTTGAAGTTACTTGTGTTTTATCTTCCTATGCTTGTCACTTTGTTCTTCATGAATTCATTTGTGTACAAGATTCCTTCTCATAGGAAGTGGGTTAGGCTTAAATTTGTTTCATACTTGCCTTTTGATGCTCTCTTTTGCTTCAACTACTATTTCTTGAGAGTGCATCATTAAAATTGCTGAGCCCATCTTAATGGCTATAAAGAAAGCACTTCTTGGGAGATAACCCATGTTTTTATTTTTGCTACTGTTTTGTTGTGTCTTGGAAGTTGTTACTACTGTAGCAACCTCTCCTTATCTTTATTTCATTTCATTGTTGTGCCAAGTAAAGTCTTTGATAGTAGGGTTGATACTAGATTTGGATTACTGCGCAGAAACAGATTTCTTGCTGTCACGAATTTGGGCAGTTCTCGTAGTAACTCAGAAAAATCTGCCAATTTATGTGCGTGATCCTCAGATATTTACGCAACTTTTGTTCAATTTGAGCTTTTTCATCTGAGCAAGTTAAGTACCCCTTAAAAATTCGTATTTACGGACTGTTCTGTTTTGACAGATTCTGCCTTTTATTTCGCATTGCCTTTTTTGCTATGTTGAATGGATTTCTTTGTTCCATTAACTTCCAGTAGCTTTGTGCAATGTCCAGAAGTGTTAAGAATGATTATGTCACCTCTGAATATATGATATTTCAATTATGCACTAACCCTCTAATGAGTTTGTTTTGAGTTTGGTGTGGGAAGTTTTCAAGGGTCAAGAGAGGAGGATGATACAATATGATCAAGAAGAGTGAAAAGTCTAAGCTTGGGGATGCCCAGTGGTTCATCCCTGCATATTTTAAGAAGACTCAAGCATCTAAGCTTGGGGATGCAAGGCATCCCTTCTTCATCGACAACTTATCAGGTCACCTCTAGTGAAACTATATTTTTATTCCGTCACATCTTATGTGCTTTACTTGGAGCGTCTGTGTGCTTTTATTTTTGTTTGTGTTTGAATAAAATATGATCCATCATTCTTTATGTAGGAGAGAGACACGCTCCGCTGTTGCATATGAACACACGTGTTCTTAGCTTTACTTTTAATGTTCATGGCAAAGGTTGAAACTGCTTCGTTCATTGTTATATGGTTGGAAACAGAAAATGCTTCGTGTGGTAATTGGTATATTGTCTTGAATAATTTGATACTTGGCAATTGTTGTGCTCAAATAGATCATGTTTAAGCTCTTTGATCATGTACTTTGTACCTATTAGTGAAGAACTACATAGAGCTTGTTAAAATTTGGTTTGCATGATTGGTCTCTCTAGAGTCTAGATATTTTCTGGTGAGGTGTTTGATAAACAAGGAAGACAGTGTAGAGTCTTATAATGCTTGTAATATGTTCATATGTAAGTTTTGCTGTACCGTTTTATACTTGAGTTTGCTTCAAACAACCTTGCTAGCCTAGCCTTGTATTGAGAGGGATTTCTTCTCGTGCATCCAAATCCTTGAGCCAAAACCATGCCATTTGTGTCCACCATACCTACCTACATGGTATTTCTCTACCATTCCAAAGTACATTACTTGAGTGCTACCTTTAAAATTCTATTCTTTGCCTTTACAATATATAGCTCATGGGAAAATAGCCTTAAAAACTATTGTGGTGAAGAATATGTAGCTATGTATCTTATTTCTTAATAAGTTAATTGTTGAGCGGTACATGTTGGGGACGCCATCAACTTTTACACCTTTGTTGAATATCATGTGAGTTGCTATGTGCATGTCTTGTCTGAAGTAAGGGCGATTTTCATGATCAAATGGTTTGAGTATGCATATTGTTAGAGAAGAACATTGGGCCGCTAACTAAAGCCATGAATCATGGTGGAAGTTTCATTTGGACAACAATCCTCAATCTCTTATGAGAATATTATCTGTTGTTGAATGCTTATGCATTAAAAGGAGTCCATTATCTATTGTCTATGTTGTCCCGGATGTCTAAGTTGAGAATAATCAAAAGCGAGAAATCCAATGCGAGCTTTCTCCTTAGACCTTTGTACAGGCATAGGAGGTACCCCTTTGTGACACTTGGTTGAAACATATGTTATGCAATGATAATCCGTGTTAATCCAAGCTAATTAGGACAAGGTGCGAGCACTATTGGTAATCTATGCATGAGGCTTGCAACTTATAAGATGTCTTATACATAACACATATGATTTATTACTACCGTTGACAAAATTGTTTCTATGTTTTCAAAATGAAAAGCTCTAGCACAAAAATAGTAATCCATGCTTCCCTCTGCGAAGGGCCTATCTTGTACTTTATTGTTGAGTCAGTTTACCTATTCTTTCTATCTTACAAGCAAACACTTGTATCAACTGCGTGCATTGATTCTTACATGTTTACCTATTGCACTTGTTATATTGCTTTGTGTTGACAATTATCCATGAGATAAACATGTTAAAGTTGAAAGCAACCGCTGAAACATATATCTTCCTTTGTGTTGTTTCAAAGCTTTTTACTAAGAATTTATTGCTTATGAGTAACTCCTATGCAAGTCTTATTGATGCTTGTCTTGAAAGTATTATTCATGAAAAGTCTTTGCTATATGATTCATTTGTTTACTCATTATCTTCACCATTGCTTCGAATCGCTGCATTCATCTCATATGCCTTACAATAGTATGATCAAGATTATGTAAGTAGCATGTCACTACAGAAATTATTCTTTTTATCGTTTACCTACTCGAGGATGAGTAGGAACAATATCTATAATTTCTGATGTTCCATGCTTGTTTTATGACAATACCTACATGTTTTGTTCACACTTTTTATCGTTTTGATGCGTTTTCCGGAACTAACCTATTGACGAGATGCCGAAGGGCCGCTGTTTTCTGCTGTTTTGGTTTCAGAAATCCTACAAAGGAAATATTCTGAATGGATGAAATCAACGCCGGAACCTTTTTTCCCGAAGCTCCAGGAACAGAGAGGGACCGGAGGGAGCCCTAGGGGCCCCACACGTGGTGGCGGCGCGGCCAAGGGGCGCGCCCCCTAGTGTGTGGGACCCCCCGACCCCTTCTCGCCTATTTAAGCCTCCCGACCTAAATCTTCGACACGGATTGTGAAACACCGAAAACCTTCCGGCCACGCCATCACGAACTCCAGACAGGAAGTCTCTGCCGGCTGTGGGGAAAGGCCCCGGAAGGCATCTCCATCGACACCACCGCCATCTTCATCACCATTGTGTCCTATGATGAGGAGGGAGTAGTTCTCCCCCAGGGAGCTGAGGGCTCTACCGTCAGCTATGTGGTTCATCTCTCTCTTTGTGATCATATTGAATATCATCTATGTTATTAAAGTAGTCTATTCCTTTCCCTCCATGATGTAATGTTGACAGTGTGTGCATCATGAAGTACTTGGTGTAGGTTATGATTGTGATCTCTTGTAGATTATGAAGTTAACTATTACTATGATAGTATTGATGTGATCTATTCCCCCTTTCATAGCTGATGGTGACGGTGTGCATGCTATGTTAGTACTCGGTATAATTGCGTTGGTCTATCATGCACTCTAAGGTTACTTAAATATGAACATCGAATGTTGTGGAGCTTGTTAACTCCGGCATTGAGGTGCTCTTGTAGCCCTACACAATTAATGGTGTTTGTCATCCAACAAGAGAGTGTAGAGTGGTTTTATTATGTGATCAATGTTGAGAGTGTCCACTAGTGAAAGTATGATCCCTAGGCCTTGTTTCCAAACATCGAATCTCCGTTTATTACTGTTTTGTTGCATGTTTACTCGCTACCATATTTTATTCAGATTGCTATTACCACTCATATACATCCATACTACTTGTATTTCACTATCTCTTCGCCGAACTAGTGCACCTATACATCTCACAAGTGTATTGGGTGTGTTGGGGACACAAGAGACTTCTTGTATCGTGATTGCAGGGGTTGAGAGGGATATCTTTGTCCTCTACCTCCCTGAGTTCGATAAACCTTGGGTGATTCACTTAAGGGAAACTTGTTGCTGTTCTACAAACCTCTGCTCTTGGAGGACCAACACTGTCTACAGGAATAGAAGTGTGCGTAGACATCACCAAGGTACCGGAACGTTACGATGAAGCTGATTCAAGAGTTGAAAGAGTTGCAGCCTACCGGAACCCTTTAGGGGCACGGCTAGGGGAAAGATGCCTACCAGACCGGGATGCAAGGCACAGGCTGGATAGGGTATACTTATCTGAAATGATCGAGGCAGAAGGTCCTCCTGGCCCAAAGTGCTTTGGCCCTCGGATCATGAAAGAGGAACCACCGGTTCACAACTTCATGTTGCCCCGGGACACAAAAACATATGATGGCACCACTAAGCCGGAAGATTGGCTTGCAGATTACGTGACCGCAGTTTATGTCGCTGGTGGCGGAGGAACCGTTACCGGTGGAGGAAACCGGCGCTGGGCCGTGAGAATTATACCATCTTTCCTGGTAGGACCGACACGCATCTGGCTAAACAACTTGCCGGGGAAGCATAAACGGTGGTTGGACTTTGAGGAAGCTTTTGTGAGCAACTTCAGCAGTACCTACCGGAGGCCAAACAGGCCTCAGCAGCTCGCCTTGTGCATGCAGCGTCAACATGAAACAGACCGGGATTATCTGACCCGGTGGAACTCCATAAGAAACTCTTGCGAAGGGGTAATCGAGGCACAAGCCATTGCTTGGTTTTGCAATGGGTGCAAGAGGGGATCACCATTGTGGCAAAAGCTACAGAGAAATATGCCAACAACTATGGCAGAAATGATACGTGTGGCGGATAACTACGCGTTGGGAGACCCAATGCAACCGGCAGTGCAAGCTGAGCCGGAACAAACAAACCAGCCTCAACAGCGCCAAGAGCAGTACCGGGATAACCGGCACAACAAAAGAAGGGAAGATTTTCCGGATAGAAGGTACGGGCAGCAAGTAGCCACCGTGCAGGATAATTCCGGTGCGAGCGGAAGCCAGAGGCAAAAAACCGGATCGCAGCCATGGGCGGGTCCTAAGAAACAATGGGTTGAAAAGAAGCCGTGGGGCGAGAAAAAGAATTGGCAAGAACCTTCAAGATACACCATGGAATCCGCAATAGAGCAACCATGCCGGTTTCACACTCCGAATCCGGCGAAGCCGGCAAACCATTTGACAAAAGATTGTTCCTGGATCAAATACTTAATGTTGAAAGGTGCGGTAAAAGATGCGCAAGCACAAGGCTGTACCACCATACTACCACCATCGCAAGACATGTTGCGGCAGCAATTACCACCACCACCACCGCTTACCGGAGCAAATGCTCTACCGGTACAGCCTCAGCCAAACCGCCAGCAGCACGAGCAAGTTCATTAGGTGGGAGAAGGCAATAGCCAACTACCTCCAGCGGCACCTTTGGAACGTGAGGAAGAATCACTGAGCCACCAGGATCCGGACGTGTGATGTGTTGTGTTCGTCACTGAGCCAACAGACAGGCAAAGCCTGCATCGCCGCTCCATGGAAGTGAACGCTGTGATGCCGGCAGTACCAAAATACATGTTGTGGTCAGATCAGGAAATCGCCTGGTCGTTCAAAAATCACCCCAAAATAATGCCAAATCCGGGTGGTTATGCTCTTGTTGTAGACCCAATCATGCATGGGCCAACGACTCGAGTTAAGTTCAGCAAAGTGCTGATAGACAATGGGAGCAGCATAAACATAATGTACCGGCACACCATGCGCACGCTGGGGATAACAGAAAACATGCTACAACCAACTCACACAACGTTCCACGGAATCGTTCCGGGGCTGTCCTGTTCGCCCATTGGAAAAATCCGGGTGGATGTGTCCTTCGGAGGACGTGATAATTGCCGGGTGAAAAACATTCTGTTCGAGGTGGTGGATCTAGACAGTCCTTATCATGCACTGCTGGGGAGACCGGCATTGGCGGCATTTATGGCCTCCACTCATACGGCGTATCTCAAGATGAAGATGCCGGCACCTCGTGGACCCACTCGGTGGGAAACTACAAAGTCTCATCGGACAACCTCACGGATCAAATCTGGCAGAATCGGCTGGTGATTGCAGAGGAAAAAAGGAGGATGCAAACTGCGGTAGCGCTGGCTCACTCCTCACAGTTGAGCTTAGCGGCAATGAGTGGCAACTTGGGCACACCGGCGTTCAAGCCAACCAAGGAAATGAAGGACATTGTGCTGGACCCGGCTTACCCTGAGCGGACCGTTCGTATCGGTGCCGGTCTGAATGAGGCATAGGAAAGCGCGCTCACTTCCTTCCTCAGTGGAATCTTTGCTTGGTCTACCGATGACCTAGTAGGTGTTCCGGGAGTTGGCTGAGCACTCTTTAAATGTCCTAAGGATGGAAAGTGCGGCAACCCTTACGCCGGTTCGCCGAAGACAGGAGGAAAATCATTGGAGAAGAAGTAACAAAGCTGTTGGTTGCCGGTTTCATCGTAGAAGTACTGCATACTGAGTGGCTAGCCAATCCGGTGCTGGTCGAGAAGAAAAAAGAAGAGGAACCCAAAGCTCCAAAGGTGTGGCGCATGTGCATCGACTACCAACCCGAACAAGGCTTGCCCAAAAGATCCCTTTACCCCGGATCGATCAAGTGATTGATTCTGTGGTGTGAGCTGTTGTCTTTTCGGATGCTTATTCCTGACACGATTCCTGGAAAAGGAAGATCAAATAAAAGCTGCGTTCATTACCCCACGGGGCTTATTGCTATGTCACTATGCCTTTCGGTTTGCGCAACGCTGGTGCAACGTACCAGCGCTGTATGCAAAAGTGTTTGTTTGATCAAATCGGAAAAAATGTGCAAGTCTATGTGGACGATGTCGTGATAAAAACTAAGGTAAAAGAAACCTTGATCGATGATTTGAGGCAAACGTTTGACAACCTGAGAAGGTTCCGGATGAAACTCAATCCGCAAAATGTACCTTGGTGCCCTACGTTTGGTTTTTTCGTGTCAAGCGGGGAATCGAGGTTAATCCGGTAAAGATCCGCCATCGAAAGAATGACTATCCGCACGATCTCAAGGACGTGCAAAAGTTCACCGGGAGCTTGGCATCGCTAAGCCGGTTCATAAGGAGTTGGGAGAAAAGGCTCTGCCTCTCTATGCTTTGATGAAAAAATCCGATACCTTCGTCTGGACCCCTCAGGCAGACGCAGCGTTCAAAGAGCTAAAAGCGATGCTGGCAACCACGCCGGTATTGGCTTCACCTCTAGAAAGGGAGCCCATGCTGTTATACATCGCAGCAACAAACCGGGTTGTGAGTGTCGTAGTTGTGGTGGAAAGAGAAGAGGAAGGAAAAACCGTGCAAAGACCGGTATACTACCTGAGCGAGGTGCTCTCCCTCTCAAAACAAAACTACCCTCACTTTCAGAAAATGACCTATGGCGTGTTCATGGCCGCAACAAAGCTCAAGCACTACTTTGAAGAGCACCCAATGAAGGTGGTGAGTGAGGCACCCATTTCGGATATCATGTGCAACAAGGACGCTAGCGGTAGGATTGCCAAATGGGCAATTCAGATATCATCATACGTACCGGTATACGAAAGAAGAGATGCCATAAAATCGCAAGCTTTAGCTGATTTCTTGGTTGATTGGGCGGAAATGCAATACAAACCGCCAGAACAAAAGATAGAATACTATAAGATGCACTTCGATGGATCCAAGCTCAAAGAGGGTCTAGGTGCCGGTGTGGTTCTTACCTCGCCTAAGGGAGATCATCTCCGGTATGTTCTGCAAGTGCATTTCAGGGCATCAAACAATGTCCCTGAATACGAGGCTCTGATCCATGGGCTCAAGGTCGCAAAAGAAATCGGTGCACACCGGATCGTTTTCTATGGTGATTCAGATCTAGTGGTGCAACAGTGTTCCGGAGATTGGGACGCAAGAGATGCCAACATGGCCTCATACCGGTTTCACGTGCAAAAGATTGCCGACTTCTTTGAAGGATGTGAGTTTCATCATGTGCCACAGGCGGAAAATGAAGCCGCGGATACTCTCTCCAAGTTAGGCTCCTCCCGGCAGGAAATTCCTCCCGGGGTGGCTTTGGCTCACTTAAGGATGCCATCGATTAAACCGAGTCCGGAATCAGAGTCAATTTTTGTACCGAGTCACACGTTGTGCCAATGGACATTGACGAAGGAAACCCGGGACTGTTCCGGTAAACTCGGGAACTATAGGAGCTAAGCCGGAAGAGGCTATGCTGGTGGACAATATGGAGGTAGACGTACCGGTATTTCTGGTCCGGGAAGCACCAACTTGGGTTGAACCTATTAAGGAATTCCTGATCAACGGCACCCTGCCGGTTGACGAAAATGAGTCAAAAAGAATCCAAAGGAGATCCAAGGCCTACACCATCATCAATGGAGAGGTGTACAAGAGAAGTGTTACCGGTGTCCTCCAAAGGTGTGTAGAACCGGAAGAAGGAAAAGAAATGCTGGTGGAAATTCACCAAGGAGAGTGCGGGCACCATGCCTCATCAAGGGTGCTGGTGGCAAAAGTGTTCTGACATGGGTTCTATTGGCCCATGGCACTGGAAAACGCCGAGGATTTGGTGCGAAGATGCAACGGGTGCCAGCGGTACGCCAAGCAAAACCATACCCCAGCATCCGGTTTAAAAACTATACCATTAACTTGGCCGTTCGCTGTTTGGTGCCTTGACATGGTTGGCCCATTCAAAACTGCAAGGAGCAGCATGACCCACGTCCTAGTGATGGTGGATAAGTTCACTAAGTGGCTTGAGGTAAAGCCTATCGCCAAATGTGATGGGCATACGGCGGTGAAATTCTTGAAAGATGTTATCTTGCGGTATGGCTACCCGCATAGCATCATCACTGACAATGGAACAAACTTTGCTCAGGGAGAGTTCAAAAGATTTTGTGAGGATAACAACATCCAGCTGGATTTGTGCTCAGTCGCACACCCGCAAGGCAATGGCCAAGTGGAAAGAACCAATGCATTGGTGCTTTCCGGTGTCAAACCAGGGCTCATTGAACCGCTTGAAAAGACACCGGGGTGTTGGCTCGATGAGCTACCATCAGTGCTGTTGAGCATAAGAACGACTCCAAACCGGTCCACCGGATACACTCCTTTCTTCATGGTTTATGGGGCGGAAGCCGTAATACCAACTGACATCATACATGATTCACCAAGGGTTCAACTCTATACCGAAGAAGAGGTAAAAGAGGCCCGAGAAAATGATGTGGACTTGCTAGAAGAAGCAAGGGAGTTGGCTTTGGCAAGAACAACCATATATCAGCAGAACCTCAGACGCTATCATAGCCGGAAGGTTAAACCAAGAGTGTTCGGAAGGAGACCGTGCTACGCCTAGTGCGAGCGCACTGAGGGGCGCCACAAGCTCTCACCTCCGTGGGAAGGACCTTTCATTGTGAGCAAGGCTCTACATGATGCCTACTACTTGATCGATGCACGAATCAAAGAAGGGAAAGGCGGACGGTCGGAGAGGAGACTAAGCGTCCATGGAACATAGCTTTGCTGCGTCCTTTCTATTGTGCTGTAAGGAGTTCCTTTTTGTACCTTATATGCTATGAATAAAAGATGTGCGCACCTCGAATGACTCGGGGACTGCCTCTACTGAAATTGCATGCAATGTGTTTTTTTTTTCAGTTTACCGGTTGCTTGTCGAACATTTTTTCTTTCCGGTTTAGTAACGTGCTAAACCTACCGGAGTCTTCGACTCCGCTGATGTCCGCAACCCGGCTTCATGGAAAGCAAGATAAACCGGTAGGAATTAAGCACGCGAACCACGAAAAGAGGGAGTGGGAACGAACAATCCGGAAAAATTTAACTAACCCCGGTTATACCGGTTTTTTGTGAAAAATTTCGAGTTATTTCTAAGTTCAAGAAAGTGCTTTCTTGGCAAAAGAACTTTGTGACTCATACGCCAAAACACCCAAAAGAGGTAGGCAGAGCCAAAGCAAAAGAACCAAGTATGCATCGGATTGGATGCAGAAACAATTTCGGAATCTTCACAGTGCAAGATAAAAGCAAACAATGAGTAAAATGCTAAGATAGCATACAAACTTAACTTGATAAGTTATCGGTATAACATACCGGCATGAAATGTTGTAGCACAGCCAAAAGAATGACAAAGTATTATCTTACATCATAAACCCCGGTATACTGTGGTAGAATTTAACGAGCATTGTTTTTGAGACAACTAGGTGAGGCAAATGCATAACAAGAGGTATCTAGGCAACAGGGGGCTGAGCGCCGGCACCAGGAGCTTCCGGAGGGACCTCGCCTTCTTCCGGAGGGGCATCGCCTTCACCGGCTTCTTCATCCTCCTCGTCCTCAACTTCTTCCTCGTCATCAGAAAGTGCATCCTTGACGTCGGGAGGAGGAGGGATGAAAGTGCGGGTCTGGACGCATTCTGCGATCCGGTAGGCGCGATCCTGCCGCTTGGCGGTTAAGACCGGATCCTTGTCCGTGGGCGCGACGCCACGGAGGCTGTGGAAGGCGTCCAGATCCAGGTCCTCATACCAAGAACAGGCAACGCGTAGCGTTGCATCTGCTCCGGCACGAGCCGCGGAGCACTTCCATTCGCGGATCCTCCGGCATGCATCCTTAAGGCGGTCAGACATAAGCGTCACATTGACCGGCACGGCTTCCTCAGGCCATAGCTCTTTAAAGATTTCCATGGCGCGATCCGGAAGATCGACCAGGTGCCGGTCCACGGCGCGCATATGCTGGATCCGGGCGGAAAGCGCGACCAAGTGGTCATAAGGATCCTAGGGCGCATCCGGGTTGCTCATTTCTTGTTCCGCCCAGTGTTCCGCCACCTTGTTATGAGCATGCGCCTGGGAATCCGGAAAGAGCCCTGCAAGAAAAGAGAGAAACGATAAGGACATGTTACCGGAGATTATAAGCTTATAAGCGAAGGAGGGGAAAGAAAAAAGGCTTACTGAGGGCCAGCGCATCGGTCTGTACAACCAGCCGGTCGTACTCCTTTTTCTCCGCGTTTAGGAGGGCGATCCGGTCTTGCGCCGCCTTCCGCACCACGGTCTCCTCCTCCATCTCCGCCCGCACGACCGCAGTGTTGTTGGTGTACTCCTTCAAGGATTCATCCAGCTTGGCCTCAGCTGCAGCCCTGGCCTCCTTCAGCTCACGAGCATGCCGGAGCTCATCCTGCATGAGCTTCTCCTTCAGCTCACCAACGAGGGTCTTCTGAGTCTCCAGGGCCTTGTGGTGCTCTGAGGCAAGCTGCTCCTTTTCAGCTGGAGTCCGGAAAAGAAATGTTAACAGAAAGATAACCGGTAGGATGAAGAGAGGCAAACCAACCGGGAAAGAAATAGTACCTTGAAGCACGGCGAGCTGAGCTTTGAGGGCCTCGATGGAGGCTTCCGGAACAGCTGGTATGCAAAGAGTTTATAAGTACTAAAAAGAAAACATCCGATAAAAAGAAGCCGGGGCATAGAAACTAACCTTGGCACTTGATGTGAGCCTCGGAAAGCTCCCGGTGCTCCCACAACAACTCCTCGAAGAGCTGCTTCCGGACGTCCAGCATGCCCTGTTCAAGTTAAAAAAGATTCCGGTAAAGAAGGTGCCGGTGTTGAAAAAAGTTTCGCGCTGAGAACTGCGCTCTCAACCCGAAACTCGGGGACTGGCTATGCCGGTTTTTTCTGTTTTCTAACAAAGTTTCGCGCGAAGAGCTGCGCTCTCAACCCAAAACTCGGGGACTGGGAAGATATATATATCTACCAATGAAAGCATCTTTACATTTAGTCCATGAATCAATACTATTCTTAGGCAAAGATAGAAACCAATCTGTAGCTCTTCCTCTTAAGGAGAAAGGAAACAATTTCAGTTTTATAATATCACCATCTACATCCTTATACTTTTGCATTTCACAAAGTTCAACAAAATTATTAAGATGGGCAGCAGCATCATCAGTACTAACACCAGAAAATTGCTCTCTCATAACAAGATTTAGTAAAGCAGGTTTAATTTCATAAAATTCTGCGTAGTAGCAGGTGGAGCAATAGGTGTGCATAGGAAATCATTATTATTTGTGCTAGTGAAATCACACAACTTAGTATTCTCAGGAGTACCCATTTTAACAGTAGTAAATAAATCAAACTAAATAAAGTAAATGCAAGTAACTAATTTTTTTGTGTTTTTAATATAGAGCAAACAAGACAGTAAATAAGGTAAAGCTAGTAACTAATTTTTTGTATTTTTGATATAGAGAACAAACAAAGCAAAAATAAAAATAAAGTAAAGCAAGACAAAAACAAAGTAAAGAGATTGGATGAGGGAGACTCCCTGCAGGCGTGTCTTGATCTCCCCGCAACGGCGCCGAAAACCGTCTTGTTGGCGTGTAGTTGACACACGTTTGGGAACCCCAAGAGGAAGGTGTGATGCGTACGCGAAGTTTTCCCTCAAGAAACCAAGGTTATCGAACCAGTAGGAGTCAAGGATCACGTGAAGGTCGTTGGTGACGGAGTGTAGTGCGGCGCAACACCGGGATTGCGCCAACGTGGAACTGCACAACACAATCACAATACTTTGCCCCAACTTAACAGTGAGGTTGTCAATCTCACCGGCTTAAACAAAGGATTAAACGTATGGTGTGGAAAATGATGTTTGTTCGCGAAGAACAGTAAAGAACAGAGAGTTTGCGATGGGTGTATTCCAGATGTAAAAGAATGGACCGGGGTCCACAGTTCACTAGTGGTGTCTCTCCGATAAGAAATAGCATGTTGGGTGAACAAATTACGATTGGGAAATTGACAAATAGAGAGGGTATAACAATGCACATACATATCACGATGACTACTATGAGATTTAATCAGGGCATTACGGCAAAGTACATAGACCGCTATCCAACATGCATCTATGCCTAAAAAGTCCACCTTCAGGTTAGCATCCGCACCCCTTCCGGTATTAAGTTGCAAACAACGACAATTGCATTAAGTATGGTGCGTAATGTAATCAACACAAATATCCTTAGACAAAGCATTGATGTTTTATCCCTAGTGGCAACAGCACATCCACAACCTTAGAACTTTCTGTCACTGTCCCAGATTCAATGGAGGCATGAACCCACTATCGAGCATAAATACTCCCTCTTGGAGTTACAAGTATCAACTTGGCCAGAGCCTCTACTAGCAACGGAGAGCATGCAAGAACATAAACAACACATATATGATAGATTGATAATCAACTTGACATAGTATTCCATATTCATCGGATCCCAACAAACACAACATGTAGCATTACAAATAGATGATCTTGATCATGATAGGCAGCTCACAAGATCTAACATGATAGCACAATGAGGAGAAGACAACCATCTAGCTACTGCTATGGACCCATAGTCCAGGGGCGAACTACTCACACATCAATCCGGAGGCGATCATGGTGATGAAGAGTCCTCCGGGAGATGATTCCCCTCTCCGGCAGGGTGCCCCTGAATCCCCGAGATGGGATTGGCGGCGGCGGTGTCTCGGAAGGTTTCCGTATCGTGGCTCTCGGTACGGGGTTTCGCGGAAGGCTATAAGTAGGCGGAAGGGCAGGGTTGGAGGCGGCGCGGGGGCCCCACACCATAGGGCGGCGCGGGCCCCACCTAGGCCGCGCGGCCCTGTGGTCTGGGCGCCTCGTCGCCCCACTTTGTATCCCCTTCGGTCTTCTGGAAGCTTCGTGGAAAAATAAGACCCGGGCGTTGATTTCGTCCAATTCCGAGAATATTTCCTTTGTAGGAATTAAAACCAAAAACAGAAAACAACATTTGGCTCTTCGGCATCTCGTCAATAGGTTAGTGCCGGAAAATGCATATAAATGGCATAAAGTGTGTATAAAACATGTGAGTATCATCATAAAAGTAGCATGGAACATAAGAAATTATAGATACGTTTGGGACGTATCAAGCATCCCTAAGCTTAGTTTCTACTCGCCCTCGAGTAGGTAAACGATAACAAGGATAATTTCTGAAGTGACATGCTATCATAATCTTGATCAATACTATTGTAAAGCATATGAGATGAATGCAGTGATTCGAAGCAATGGTAAAGACAATGATTAAACAACTGAATCATATAGCAAAGACTTTTCATGAATAGTACTTTCAAGACAAGCATCAATAAGACTTGCATAAGAGTTAACTCATAAAGCAATAAATTCTTAGTAGAAGGCTTTGAAGCAACACAAAGGAAGATATAAGTTTCAGCAGTTGCTTTCAACTTCAACATGTTTATCTCATGGATAATTGTCAACACAAAGTAATATGATGAATGCAAATAAGCAAGTATGTAGGAATCAATGCACACAGTTGATACAAGTGTTTGCTTCTAAGATAGAAAGAAGTAGGTAAACTGACTCAACATAAAGTAAAAGAATTGGGCCCTTCGCAGAGGGAAGCATGGATTACTATTTTTGTGCTAGAGCTTTTCATTTTGAAAACATAGAAACAATTTTGTCAACGTTAGTAATAATTCATATGTGTTATGCATAAGATATCTTATAAGTTGCAAGCCTCATGCATAGATTACCAATAGTGCCCGCACCTTGTCCTAATTAGCTTGGATTCACATGGATTATCATTGCATAACATATGTTTCAACCAAGTGTCACAAAGGGGTACCTCTATGCCGCCTGTACAAAGGTCCAAGGAGATAGATCGCATTTGATTTCTCGTTTTTGATAAATCTCAACTCAGGACATCCATACCGGGACAACATAGACAACAGATAATGGACTCCTCTTTAATGCATAAGCATTCAACAACAGATAATATTCTCATAAGAGATTGAGGATTGATGTCCAAACTGAAACTTCCACCATGATTCATGGTTTTAGTTAGCGGCCCAATGTTCTTCTCTAACAATATGCATACTCAAACCATTTGATCATGATAAATCACCCTTACTTCAAACAAGACGAACATGCATAGCAACTCACATGATATTCAACAAAGGTGTAATAGTTGATGGCGTCCCCAGAAACATGGTTATCGCTCAACAAGCAACTTATAAGAAATAAGATACATAAGTTACATATTCAATACCACAATAGTTTTTAAGGCAATTTTCCCATGAGCTATATATTGCAAAGACAAGGAATGAAATTTTAAAGGTAGCACTCAAGTAATTTACTTTGGAATGGCAGAGAAATACCACATAGTAGGTAGGTATGGTGGACACAAATGGCATAGTTTTTGGCTCAAGGATTTGGATGCACGAGAAGAATTCCTCTCAATACAAGGCTAGGCTAGCAAGGTTGTTTGAAGCAAACTCAAGTATAAACCGGTACAGCAAAACTTACATAAGAACATATTGCAAGCATTATAAGACTCTACATTGTCTCCTTGTTGTTCAAACACCTCACCAGAAAATATCTAGACTTTAGAGAGACCAATCATACAAACCAAATTTTAACAAGCTCTATGTAGTTCTTCATTAATATGTGCAAAGTACATGATGCAAGAGCTTAAACACAATCTATATGAGCACAACAATTGCCAACTATCAAATTATTCAAGATATTATACCAATTACCACATGAAGCATTTTCTGTTTCCAACCATATAACAATGAACGAAGCAGTTTCAACCTTCGCCATGAACATTAAAAGTAAAGCTAAGAACACCAGTGTTCATATCAACAGCGGAGCGTGTCTCTCTCCCAAACAAAGAATGCTAGGATCCGATTTTATTCAAACAAAAACAAAAATAAAAACATACGGACGCTCCAAGTAAAGCACATAAGATGTGACGGAATAAAAATATAGTTTCACTAGAGGTGACCGATAAGTTGTCGATGAAGAAGGGATGCCTTGGGCATCCCCAAGCTTAGATGCTTGAGTCTTCTTGAAATATGCAGGGATGAACCACGGGGCATCCCCAAGCTTAGACTTTTCACTCTTCTTGATCATATTGTATCATCCTCCTCTCTTGACCCTTGAAAACTTCCTCCACACCAAACTCAAAACAAACTCATTAGAGGGTTAGTGCATAATCATAAATTCACATATTCAGAGGTGACATAATCATTCTTAACACTTCTGGACATTGCACAAAGCTACTGAAAGTTAATGGAACAAAGAAATCCATCCAACATAGCAAAATAGGCAATGCGAAATAAAAGGCAGAATCTGTCAAAACAGAACAGTCCGTAAATACGAATTTTTCTGGGGCACTTAACTTGCTCAGATGAAAAAGCTCAAATTGAATGAAAGTTGCGTACATATCTGAGGATCACGCACGTAAATTGGCAGATTTTTTGAGTTACCTACAGAAGGGCTGCTAAATTTCGTGACAGCAAGAAATCTGTTTCTGCGCAGTAATCCAATTCTAGTATCAACCTTACTATCAAAGACTTTACTTGGCACAACAATGCAATAAAATAAAGATAAGGAGAGGTTGCTACAATAGTACCAACTTCCAAGACTCAAATATAAAACAAAAATGCAGAAGTAAAATAATGGGTTGTCTCCCATAAGCGCTTTTCTTTAACGCCTTTCAGCTAGGCGCAAAGTGTGAATCAAGTATTATCGAGAGATGAAGCATCAACATCATAATTTGTTATAATAATAGAATCATAAGTTAACTTCATTCTCTTTCTAGGGAAGTGTTCCATACCTTTCTTGAGAGGAAATTGATACTTAATATTACCTTCCTTCATGTCAATAATAGCACCAACAGTTCGAAGAAAAGGTCTTCCCAATATAATGGGACAAGATGCATTTCATTCAATATCCAAGACAACAAAATCGACGGGGACAAGGTTATTGTTAACCATAATGCGAACATTATCGATCCTCCCCAAAGGTTTCTTTATAGCATTATCAGCAATATTAACATCCAAATAACAGTTTTTCAATGGTGGCAAGTCAAGCATATCATAGATTTTCTTAGGCATAACAGAAATACTTGCACCAAGATCACATAAAGCATTACAATCAAAATCATTGACCTTCATCTTAATGATGGGCTCCCAACCATCTTCTAACTTCCTAGGAATAGAAGTTTCAAGTTTTAATTTATCTTCTCTAGCTTTTATGAGAGCATTTGTAATATGTTTTGTAAAGGCCAAATTTATAGCACTAGCATTCGGACTTCTAGCAAGTTTTGTAAGAACTTTATAAATTCAGAGATGTGACAATCATCAAAATCTAAACCATTATGATCTACAGCAATGGGATCATTGTCCCCAATATTTTGAAAAATTTCAGCAGTTTTCAGGCAATTTTGCACGCTTTGCACTAGGAGTAGAAACATTGCCAACACCAATTATTTTATCATTGATAGTAGGAGGTTTAGCAACATGTGAAGCATCAACATTACTAGTGGTGGTAATAGTCCAAACTTTAGCTACATTATTCTCTTTAGCTAGTTTTTCTTCTCTTTCCCACCTAGCATGCAATTCAGCCATCAATCTAATATTTTCATTAATTCGAACTTGGATGGCGTTTGCTGTAGCAAATAACTTAATATCTTTATCTTCATTAGGCATAACTTTCAATTTTAAAAGTTCAACATCAGAGGCAAGACTATCAACCTTAGAAGCAAGAATATCAATTTTACCAAGCTTTTCTTCAACAGATTTGTTAAAAGCAGTTTGTGTACTAATAAATTCTTTAAGCATGGCTTCAAGACCAGGGGGTACTCCTATTATTGTTGTAAGAATTACCATAAGAATTACCATTATTAGAAGGATATGGCCTATAGTTGTTACCAGAATTATTCCTATAAGCGTTGTTGTTGAAATTATTATTTTTAATGAAGTTCACATCAACATGTTCTTCTTGAGCAACCAATGAAGCTAAAGGAACATTATTAGGATCAACATTAGATCTACCATTCACAAGCATAGACATAATAGCATCAATCTTATCACTCAAGGAGGAGGTTTCTTCAACAGAATTTACCTTCTTAATTACCTTGTGGAGCCCTTTCAGTGTGCCATTCAGAGTAGTTGATCATCATATCATCAAGAAGCTTTGTTGCGGCGCCTAAGGTGATGGACATAAAAGTACCTCCAGCAGCTGAATCCAATAAGTTCCGCGAAGAAAAATTCAATCCTGCATAAAAGGTTTGGATGATCATCCAAGTAGTTAGTCCATGGGTAGGGCAATTCTTTACCAAAGATTTCATTCTTTCCCATGCTTGAGCAACATGTTCATTATCCAATTGCTTAAAATTCATTATGCTACTTCTCAAAGATATAATTTTAGCGGGAGGATAATATCTACCAATGAAAGCATCTTTACATTTAGTCCATGAATCAATACTATTCTTAGGCAAAGATAGCAACCAATCTGTAGCTCTTCCTCTTGAGGAGAAAGGAAACAATTTCAGTTTTATAATATCACCATCTACATCCTTATACTTTTGCATTTCACAAAGTTCAACAAAATTATTAAGATGGGCAGCAGCATCATCAGAACTAACACCAGAAAATTGCTCTCTCATAACAAGATTTAGTAAAGCAGGTTTAATTTAATAAAATTCTGCTGTAGTAGCAGGTGGAGCAATAGGTGTGCATAGGGAATCATTATTATTTGTGCTAGTGAAATCACACAACTTAGTATTCTCAGGAGTACCCATTTTAACAGTAGTAAATAAAGCAAACTAAATAAAGTAAATGCAAGTAACTAATTTTTTTGTGTTTTTAATATAGAACAAACAAGACAGTAAATAAGGTAAAGCTAGTAACTAATTTTTTGTATTTTTGATATAGAGAACAAACAAAGCAGTAAATAAAATAAAGTAAAGCAAGACAAAAACAAAGTAAAGAGATTGGATGTGGGAGACTCCCCTTGCAGCGTGTCTTGATCTCCCAAACGGCGCGAAAAGCGTCTTGTTGGCGTGTAGGACACACGTACTGGGAACCCCAAGAGGAAGGTGTGATGCGTACAGCAGCAAGTTTTCCCTCAGTAAGAAACCAAGGTTATCGAACCAGTAGGAGTCAAAGATCACGTGAAGGTCGTTGGTGACGGAGTGTAGTGCGGCGCAACACCAGGGATTCCGGCGCCAACGTGGAACCTGCACAACACAATCACAATACTTTGCCCCAACTTAACAGTGAGGTTGTCAATCTCACCGGCTTGCTGTAAACAAAGGATTAAACGTATGGTGTGGAAAATGATGTTTGTTCGCGAAGAACAGTAAAGAACAAAGTTTGCAGTAGATTGTATTTCAGATGTAAAAGAATGGACCGGGGTCCACAGTTCACTAGTGGTGTCTCTCCGATAAGAAATAGCATGTTGGGTGAACAAATTACAGTTGGGCAATTGACAAATAGAGAGGGTATAACAATGCACATACATATCACGATGACTACTATGAGATTTAATCAGGGCATTACGGCAAAGTACATAGACCGCTATCCAGCATGCATCTATGCCTAAAAAGTCCACCTTCAGGTTAGCATCCGCACCCTTCCAGTATTAAGTTGCAAACAAGACAATTGCATTAAGTATGGTGCGTAATGTAATCAACACAAATATCCTTAGACAAAGCATTGATGTTTTATCCCTAGTGGCAACAGCACATCCACAACCTTAGAACTTTCTGTCACTGTCCCAGATTCAATGGAGGCATGAACCCACTATCGAGCATAAATACTCCCTCTTGGAGTTACAAGTATCAACTTGGCCGAGCCTCTACTAGCAACGGAGAGCATGCAAGAACATAAACAACACATATATGATAGATTGATAATCAACTTGACATAGTATTCCATATTCATCGGATCCCAACAAACACAACATGTAGCATTACAAATAGATGATCTTGATCATGATAGGCAGCTCACAAGATCTAACATGATAGCACAATGAGGAGAAGACAACCATCTAGCTACTGCTATGGACCCATAGTCCAGGGGTGAACTACTCACACATCAATCCGGAGGCGATCATGGTGATGAAGAGTCCTCCGGGAGATGATTCCCCTCTCCGGCGGGTGCCGGAGGCGATCTCCTGAATCCCCGAGATGGGATTGGCGGCGGCGTCTGAAGGTTTTCCGTATTGTGGCTCTCGAGTACGGGGTTTTCGCGACGAAGGCTATAAGTAGGCGGAAGGCGGGTTGGAGGTGGCGCGGGGCCCACACCATAGGGCGGCACGGCCCCACCCGGGCCGCGTGGCCCGTGGTGCGGCGCCTTGTCGCCCTTCGTATCCCCTTCGGTCTTACGGAAGCTTCGTGGAAAAATAAGACCCGGGCGTTGATTTCGTCCAATTCCGAGAATATTTCCTTTGTAGGATTTTTGAAACCAAAACAGCAGAAAACAGCAACTGGCTCTTCGGCATCTCGTCAATAGGTTAGTGCCGGAAAATGCATATAAATGACATAAAGTGTTACTCTAGTGATGTTATTAAAGTAGTCTATTCCTCCTCCATGATGTAATGTTGAAAGTGTGTGCATCATGAAGTACTTGGCGTAGGTTATGATTGTAATCTCTTGTAGATTATGAAGTTAACTATTACTATGCACTCTAGAGGTTACTTTAATATGGACTCCGGATTCACTCTCCACGGTGTGATGGTGACAGTGCGCATCGTGTGTGATTCCTTTATGAAGTTGTGGAGCTTGCTTACTCCGGCTTGAGGGTGCTCTTGTAGCCCTACACAATGAATGGTGTTTATTATCCAACAAGAGAGTGTTTGAAAGTAGCATTTATTTATTCAGTTATGTGATCATTGTTGAGAGTGTCCACTAGTGAAAGTATGATCCCTAGGCCTTGTTTCTAAGCATTGAAACACCGTTTCCAACAAGTTCTGCTACATGTTTACTTGCTGCCATATTTATTTCAGATTGCTATTACCACTCATATTCATCCATATCACTTGCATCTTACTATCTCTTCGCCGAACTAGTGCACCTATACATCGACAAGTGTATTATGTGTGTTGGGGACACAAGAGACTTCTTGTATCGTAATTGCAGGGTTGCTTGAGAGGATATCTTTGACCTCTACCTCCTGAGTTCGATAAACCTTGGGTGATTCACTTAAGGGAAACTTGCTGTTCTACAAACCTCTGCTCTTGGAGGCCCAACACTGTCTACAGGAATAGAAGCGTGCGTAGACATCAAGCTATTTTTCGGCGCCGTTGAGGAGGTAAAAGGTATTCACATCCTCCGACTACTAAGCTATTTCCTAGCACTGTTGCCGGTGTGTGAGTGCTCGAAGCTATTTCCTTTAGATCCTGCAATTATATCTTTTTGGTTCTTGTTTTTATTTTCACTAGTTAGGCTTAATGGAAAACAACAAAAAAAATTAGAGAACTTTATGAACTTTATATTGAATTAGGACATGATGTGTTTGAAGAGAGAATTAAAAAACCTATGGAACTTTGTTTGGAAAATAGTTGTAGCAATGTTATTAGCATGAACTCTTTGAATACTATTATTGCTAATGCTATGGAAGAATTTAAGCTTGCGGAAGCTGGTTGTGACATTTTTAGTCCCCCAAGTTTTGAGGAGAAAATTTTCTTTGATGATACTTTGCCTCCCATTTATGATGATTATAACGATAGTGGTATTTTGGTGCCACCTACTATGGAGGATAAAGTTTATTATGATTATACCATGCCTGCAATTTATGATGATTACAATGATGGTTGTGATAGTTCTACTCCCACTATTACTAATAAAATTGATTATGCTTATGTGGAGAGTAATGATACTTTTATGCATGTGAATAAGAATGCTTTATGTGAAAGTTATATTGTTGAGTTTGTTCATGATGCTACTGAAAGTTATTATGAGAGAGGGAAACATGGTTATATGCATCTTAATAATGTTAAGTTTCCCTCTTTATGTTGAGAATCTTGAAGTTGCGCTTGTGTTACTTTTCTATGCTTGTTGCATTATGCCTACATGACTTGTTTATTTACAAGATTCCTTTTCATAGGAAGTGGGTTAGGCTTAAAAGTGTTTCTTATTTGCTTTTGATGCTCTCTTTTGCTTCAACTCTTATTTCTTGTGCGAGCATCATTAAAATTACTAAGCCCATCTTAATGGCTATAAAGAAAGCACTTCTTGGGAGATAACCCATGTGTTTATTTTGCTACTGTTTTGTTGTGTCTTTGAAGTTGTTACTACTGTAGCAACCTCTCCTTATCTTTATTTTATTGCATTGTTGTGCCAAGTAAAGCCTTTGATAGAAGGTTGATACTACATTTGGATTCCTGCGCAGAAACAGATTTTTAGCTGTCATGAATTTGAGTAGATCTCTCTGTAGGAGACTCTAAAAATTCTGCCAAAATTCATGCGTGTTCCTCGGATATGTACGCAACTTTCATTCAATTTGAGCTTCTTCATCTGAGCATGTAAGTTCCTCGAAAAAATTCGTCTTTACGAACTGTTCTGTTTTGACAGATTCTGCCTTTTATTTTCACATTGCTCTCTTTTTTTGTGTTGAATGGATTTCTTTGTTCCATTAACTTTCAGTAGCTTTGGGCAATGTCCGAAGTGTTAAGAATGATTGTGTCCTCTCGAACATGTGAATTTTTGATTATGCACTAACTCTCTAATGAGATTGTTTTGAGTTTGGTGTGGAGGAAGTTTTCAAGGGTCAAGAGGAGGATGATATAATATGATCAAGAAGAGTGAAAAGTCTAAGCTTGGGGATGCCCTGTGGTTCATCCCTGCATATTTCAAGAAGACTCAAGCATCTAAGCTTGGGGATGCCCAAGGCATCCCCTTCTTCATCAACAACTTATCAGGTCACGTCTAGTGAAACTATATTTTTATTCCGTCACATCTTATGTGCTTTACTTGGAGCGTCTGTGTGATTTTATTTTCGTTTTGTTATCTTAGTTCTCCGAATAAATTGGACCATACCTTGTTTGGGAGAGAGACACGTTCCGCTTTTTCATATGAACACTTGTGTTCTTAGTTTTACTTTTAATGTTCATGGCTAAAGTTAAAAGTTGCTGCATTTATTGCTATTTGGTTGGAAACAGAAAATGCTTCATGTGGTAATTAGTATATGGTCTTGAATAATTTGATACTTGGCAATTGTTTTGAGTTCTCAAGTAGATCATGTTTAAGCTCTTGCATCATGTACTTTGCACCTATTAATGAAGAACTACCATAGAGCTTGTTGAAATTTGGTTTGCATGATTGGTCTCTCTAAAGTCTAGATATTTTCTGGTGAAGTGTTTGAACAACAAGGAGATAGTGTAGAGTCTTATAATGCTTGCAATATGTTCTTATGTAAGTTTTTCTGTACCGGTTCATACTTGTGTTTGCTTCAAACAACCTTGCTAGCCAAAGCCTTGTACTGAGAGGGAATGCTTCTCGTGCATCCAAAACCTTGAGCCAAAACCTATGCCATTTGTGTCCACCATACCTACCTACTATGTGGTATTTCTCCCCATTCAAAGTAAATTGCTTGAGTGCTACCTTTAAAATTTCATTCATTGTCTTTGCAATATATAGCTCATGGGAAAATAGCCTTAAAAACTATTGTGGTAAAGAATATGTAGCTTATGTATCTTATTTCTTATAAGTTGCTTGTTGAGCGGTAACCATGTTTCTGGGACGCCATCAACTATTATACCTTTGTTGAATATCATGTGAGTTGCTATGCATGTTCGTCTTGTCTGAAGTAAGGGTGATTTATCATGATCAAATGGTTTGAGTATGCATATTGTTAGACAAGAACATTGGGCCGCTAACTAAAGCCATGTATCATGGTGGAAGTTTTTGGACATTAATCCTCAATCTCTTATGAGAATATTATCTGTTGTTGAATGCTTATGCATTAAAGAGGAGTCCATTATCTGTTTTCTATGTTGTCCCGGTATGGATGTCCTTAAGTTGAGATCTATCAAAAACGAGAAATCAAATGCGATCTATCTCCTTGGACCTTTGTACAGGCGGCATAGAGGTACCCCTTTGTGACACTTGGTTGAAACATATGTTATGCAATGATAATCCATGTAAATCCAAGCTAATTAGGACAAGGTGCGAGCACTATTGGTATTCTATGCATGAGACTTGCAACTTATAGGATGTCTTATGCATAACACATATGAATTATTACTATCGTTGACAAAATTGTTTCTATGTTTTCAAAATAAAAAGCTCCAGCACAAAATAGTAATCCATGCTTCCCTCTGCGAAGGGCCATTCTTTTTTACTTTATGTTGAGTCAGTTTACCTACTTCTTTCCATCTTAGAAGCAAACACTTGTGTCAACTGTGCATTGATTCTCACATACTTGCTTATTTGCATTCATCATATTACTTTGTGTTGACAATTATCCATGAGATATACATGTTGAAGTTGAAAGCAACCTTGAAACTTATATCTTCCTTTGTGTTGCTTCAAAACTTTCTACTAAGAATTTATTGCTTTATGAGTTAACTCCTATGCAAGTCTTATTGATGCTTGTCTTGAAAGTACTATTCATGAAAAGTCTTTGCTATATGATTCAGTTGTTTAGTAATTATCTTTACCATTGCTTTGAATCACTTCATTCATCTCATATGCTTTACAATAGTATGATCAAGATTATGATAGTAGCATGTCACTTCAGAAATTATCCTTGTTATCGTTTACCTACTCGAGGGCGAGTAGGAACTAAGCTTGGGATGCTTGATACGTCTCCAACGTATCTATAATTTCTGATGTTCCATGCTAGTTTTATGACAATACCTACATGTTTTGCTCACACTTTATATCATTTATACGCATTTTCCGGAACTAACCTATTAACAAGATGCTGAAGTGCCAGTTCCTGTTTTCTGCTGTTTTTGGTTCCAGAAAGGTTGTTCGGGCAACATTCTCGGAATTGGACGAAACAAAGGCCCACGATCTTATATTTCACGGAAGGTTCCAGATGTCCGAGGGGGATACGAGGAAGGGCAGCAGGGGACCCACACCATATGGCGGTGCGGGTGGCCCCCTGGCCGCGCCAGCCTATGGGGAGGGGGCCCCCTGGCCCCTCCGACTCCGCCTCTTCGCCTATATAATCTCTCGTGACCTAAAAACCCGACACCAATTGACGAAACTCCAGAAAGACTCCAGGGACGCCGCCGCCATCACGAAACTCCGTTTCGGGGACAGAAGTCTCTGTTCCGGCATGCCGCGGGACGGGAATTGCCCCCGGAGTCATCTCCATCGACACCACCGCCATCTTCATCGCCATTGTCTCCCATGATGAGGAGGGAGTAGTTCTCCCCGGGTGAGGGCTCTACCGGTAGCTATGTGGTTCATCTCTCTCTCCCATGTGATCTTTATGTGATCATGAGCTTTGTATCACTATTAATCTATGTGCTACTCTAGTGATGTTATTAAAGTAGTCTATTCCTCCTCCATGATGTAATGTTGATAGTGTGTGCATCATGAAGTACTTGGCGTAGGTTATGATTGTAATCTCTTGTAGATTATGAAGTTAACTATTACTATGCACTCTAGAGGTTACTTTAATATGAACTCCGGATTCACTCTCCACGGTGTGATGGTGATAGTGTGCGCATCGTGTGTGATTCCTTTATGAAGTTGTGGAGCTTGTTTACTCCGGCTTGAGGGTGCTCTTGTAGCCCTACACAATGAATGGTGTTTATTATCCAACAAGAGAGTGTTTGAAAGTAGCATTTATTTATTCAGTTATGTGATCATTGTTGAGAGTGTCCACTAGTGAAAGTATGATCCCTAGGCCTTGTTTCTAAGCATTGAAACACCGTTTCCAACAAGTTCTGCTACATGTTTACTTGCTGCCATATTTATTTCAGATTGCTATTACCACTCATATTCATCCATATGACTTGCATCTTACTATCTCTTCGCCGAACTAGTGCACCTATACCGACAAGTGTATTAGGTGTGTTGGGGACACAAGAGACTTCTTGTATCGTAATTGCAGGGTTGCTTGAGAGGGATATCTTTGACCTCTACCTCCCGAGTTCGATAAACCTTGGGTGATTCACTTAAGGGAAACTTGCTGCTGTTCTACAAACCTCTGCTCTCGGAGGCCCAACACTGTCTACAGGAATAGAAGCGTGCGTAGACATCAGTCAGCTCCTCCGCGGGTGAGCTCGGTGATCCGGCCCAGCTGAGCTGAGGCCGTCTCTCCGGCCACAATGGCGGCGCGGCCGGCGTGCAGTACGAGGGACCACGTGCCGGAGGAGGGAGCGCTGGCAGCGGTGGCCACCGCCGCGGGTTCTTCCGCGGAGAGCTTGGTGCCCTCTGGCGGTGTTGGCTTGGCAGAGGCGGGCTCTCCGGCTGGGCTTGCCGGAAGAGGCGTTGGCGTGGTCTTAGGTGGCGCAGGAGCTTCAGACGTGTCCTATGCCGGAGCGGAGCTTGCCGGCGCGGAAGAGTCCGGCACGGTCTTGGAGGGGGAGGAAGCAGGAGTCTTCTTCTTCTTCTTCTTCGGGACGGGAGGAACCTGAGGTTCCGCCCTCCCGGCAGCTTCAGTATCGGTGCCGATGTTGCTGGCGCCGGTGTCTTGGGTTTCTGGAGGGGAGACAATGTCCTCCTCCGCGCGGTGTTCTGAAGGTTCATGGGCCGCGCGCCCCGCACTTGTGTGGCCTCCCAGAGGGGAGGCAGAAGGGTTGCCGGTACCATATGGTACCGGGCTTGGTTGAGGAGGAGGAGAGGCCCTCGCGGTTCCCTCAGAGCTTTCCGGCCTCATGCCGGTGGCGCTCTTGGAGATCTTGAGCGCAGGCCTGAAAAGATAAAGAAAAAGAGAGAGTCAGAAAAGACTAACGAAACAAGAGACTCACGAGACAAAAAGAAAAGAGGAAACAGAAGCTTACCCGGAAGCAACCGGCATTCCCTTCTTCCGGTAGTGCTTCGCGGTGACCTTCTTCCCGCCAACAACTTCCTTCCGGGAGCGCTTGGCAGGAGGAGCGTCGCTCGAACCGGCCTCGGGCGCCGGTGCCTTGTTATTTTGGCCCCGAGAGGCAAGCTTCTCCAAGAACTCCCGGCCAACCTCGGCCTATAGCGGAACAACGCGCTCCACGACCTGTGGGTTGGCGCTGGCTGAGGGAGCATCTACAGAAAGACAATGCATGAGGAAGCGAAAGAACAAAATACCTCGAGAACAGTGACCTCATCATCGGAACCGGAAGCTTCGGTTGAAAAGTTACTGGGGCACGAGGTGTGGGTGCGGCCCATCTTGTTCTTGGTCCAGACCACGTAAGGATCTGGATCCACCTCGTCCAGGTCGCGCTTTTGGCAAGGACCTCGTTCCTCCGCAGCGATGCGAGGAAAGCGCTGGCGGGCCTGAAAAAGAGAAAAAATCTGTTAGTTATGCATCGGAAGGCTACCGGGAAAACAGTCCGGATTGCTTAAGTTCTTAATTCGTCAGTTGGAGGATTTATGGAGCTGAGGGGAAGAAATCCCCACTCCCAATCCATCGGCATGTCGGTTTGGCAGATCTGCCTAGCCTTGAGGACTATGTCCTCTTAGCTTAATGCGATACCGGTAATTTTAGTGGGATCACGGGGGCCGCACATCTGGCTCATCTTGTGAGCCCAACACAGGAGGGGAAGCACCCGGCGTGAGATGAATACGCGGACGATATCCGGGGAAGCAGATGTCTGTTTCCTTCTTGAGCTTCTCCAAGAACCGAACAATCCGGTTAGTTTCGATATGATCGTTTCCCGGATTGAACCCCCAGTTGGCCCTCGTTGGCGTCTCCGGGTTATAGGCCGGCAGATTGATAAAATCTGCGGCGCCCTTGTTCCTCACATAGAGGACGGTCTCCTGCCATGCTCGGCATGAATCGAGACCGGAGAATTTGAAGAAGGGGCTCCCCTGGCGGGCGCCCACGATGCAGGATCCGCATCGCACCGGAGGCTTGGGCTTGGGGATGTCTTTGCCTTTGACCGAGTTGATCCGAAGGCAGAAGAAGCGAGCAAAGGCTTCTTTTGTGGGAAGGAGGCCAATGTAGGCCTCCATGAAAGAAACAAAGCAAGAGAGATAGAAGATGGCATTGTCAGGAAGATGGTGGGGTTGAAGTTTGTTGAAATCAAGGAACTCGCGGAAAAAATCGGAGGCCGGAAGGCCGAAGCCGCGCTCGAAGTGGGCAAGGAAAACAACGAATTCTCCGGGTTCAGGCGCGGGTTCCACTTCGTCACGTGGAATCCGGCAAGATACCTGTGCCGGTATCCTTCGGGAGCGGTACAGCCAGTCGATGTCCTGCTGCACCACATCTGAGCCCTTCCAGGCTCCGCGGGTGATCGCGGACAGGTCCACTCCGGAACCTTGGCCGGAGCTACCGGCCTCCTGACCTCTTCCGGCACCGGCCGCCGGAGCGGATGACGAGGTTTCCATCCGGGCGAGTTCAGCCGAAAGTCCGTCAGAGGCTTCTCTGTGATGGCTGCTGGTGGCTGGTTCGGAAAGATACTCTTCGCTAGACATGCAAGTCTAAAGATACCGAAATCTACCTAAAAACAGGTTTCCCCAGATCTAGCCTCGCGCGAAGATCTACGAATAAGAGAAAAACCAAGAGAAAAAGGGAAGGTAAATCCCCCACCGGCCAAAGAACAAGAAGGCAAGAAGGAGAGAGCAAAGAGGCATTGAGGCTAACCCGAGGCGGCGCAAGGCGTTGAGGACGACGGTCGCCGGAGGTGCGGTGAGCTCGCGGTCGCCCACGAGGTCTGGTGAGGAAGAAGAGCAGAGGTTGCCAAGGGGCGCTCGATGCAGCGACAGCGGAAGCACTGCAGAGGTTCTCCGCGGAGCAAGGCTTGGCGAAATGGCTGAGGAAGTTCGTCGGTGCGAGACGCGCTGGCGGCGAACGGCGACGGCGAGAACGCAACGGGCAAGAGCTCTGGGCGCGTGAGAAGTTGGGAGTGTGGAGAAGAAGAGGAGAAGGAACCGCTCCCCCTTAAATAGGGAGGAGAAGTAGTGGGCTGGCAACCGCTGGGCCGCGGCGGTTCGGTTCGTGGGCCGCCACGTGGCGCGATGATACACGCACGGAAAACAGAATGCCACAGGGAGGCCACACGGATCCGGAACGGCAGCGAGGATCCGATGCGGCGCCATGAATGCTAGCGCAGAAGTCGAAGGGAAGTGACCCCTGACACTGCTGCGCCGAATGCGCATGTCATGACTATGCCAGAAATTCTCGACTTCGCCGAGGAGAGTTTAATGACAAAGATGCCAGAAATGCTCGGTACGGAAAGACATAAGTTCGGCAAAAATGCCGGAAGGTTGGAACTGGTTACCGGAAGGATTAAACCGGTACCTTGAGAAATGGGAACCTGGCATGGTCCGCTGGACAGGCTCCACCGGACTATACCAGCTTCGGGGACTAATGTTGGGGGGATGACCCCCGGTATGCCAAAGGCATGCCAAACCGGATGGTTTGAGCCATCAAGATACCGGTTTAAAGGTTGTTCCGGAATGAGAAACTAGGCTTTTGGCTAAGTAAATCTATACCGGTATCCCAGGAGGGGTATGCCGAAATCAGCTAAGAAGGTACCGGATTACCGGTACAGGCAACACTGTAGCACGTCGGTAAGACTGGTCAAAGATTCTCCCAAGAGCTAGAGGACAAGGATGAGCGAAGCACTACAGCTTTATTCGAAGCTCTGGAGCTAAAGCAGATGATGACGTAAAAGGTAACGGAGGACGTCAGCCTTCCTGATTAAAGAGATACCGGTGACGCCGGTAGCTAAAGAAGCTTTGTAAAGTAGTTTATCTAGTCAAAGATGTCATTAGGGTTTCTTAGGGTTTCTTCCCCTGTAAGCCACCCTCTCCCCTATACAAGGAGAGGGGGTACACCCATACGCGGGTATACACACACTACGTCCTGTCTTGTATCCAGAAACCTGTAACCTCTTATGATCAATGAATAGAAAGATCTGAAGGGGAAAATAGCTCTTGTGTTCTTCTTCTTCTTCTACCTCTGGCCAAGGCCAAGTTCGTAGGAGATCCATCCGGAATCCATCCCATCCTTACCAAAACCCTCACCCGAATCCTCTAGCGCACATTTGGCCCCAACTTAAGCCATCCCATGGCATCTGTCTGTTCACCACGACGACAACGCCAAAGCATGCAGCTAAACTAGCAGTACTAAAAAAGTTGCCATTGGCACCTGAAAACACTTCTAGAAAGCAACAATGCTTTATCACAATGGAAAAAGTTATTGACTTCAAAGATTTGCTCGTCTCTGTGAGAACCAACATCACTATGATCATTACATTGTGCAAACAAGTTAATTTACAACAAATGTCTCGCTTGCACAGACGAGCAAAGCGACAAACTACTCATGAGGCGCTTCAACTGCATAGTTCGCTTCAGAACTAACCTTCAATCTAGCAACTATAATGGAGGCAGGGTCTCTGACGAGGGATAAGTATTGGTTCACGTCAGCATCAGCCTTAGCGATTGCTTCCAAGTGCAGCGAAGGATGCTGAGATAGCAAAAAAGCAAAAGTTGTTTCTGCTCCAGCAAGAAGTTGGCTACGCACCAAAGTGCGAACCCTTTCGACATTCCTAAAAGTCGACATCAAGGCCAGCAGCGTTGGAGGAACCCGGTTAAGAGGAAACATGGCCTTCCATATCATCCTCAATCCTTCGTGACATTTATCAAAAAACCGGTGCACCTCTTGCACCCGATCCTGGAATTTTGCAATGATCGCAACCTTTGATTTGTTGGTCCAGAAGACCTTGTTAAAATGCGACAGATTCGTCAAGACTTCAACTTGCTGATGGACTCGCTTGTTCTCTTCGAACAAGTTTAGAGCAATGAATGGTAAAAATGGTAAAGGAAAGTTTAGGGTCCTCATTTGTTGCACAAGGCCGGATTTGGAGCCAACAGCCGAAGCATCTTCAACAAAAGGAGCCACTGGTGTCACCTACAATACAACATCGAGTGTGCATCATAAACATATACAATATCAAGACCAAAAAGTTGGTAAAAGTTGGTGCGTACATATCATCGACTTATTTTATGTACTTTAGTCCTGGTTTTGGAACCGGGACCAACCATTCGGGACTAAAGGCCCTCCCCTTTAGTCATCCATTTTGTTATGCCTAATTATTTTTCGCTCCTTTTTTTCATTATTTAACTAAACTAGTTAAATAATTGAAATATGACCATTCGGGACTAAAGGCCCTCCCCTTTAGTCATCCATTTTGTTATGGTTAAGTAATAGTAATCTTTATGCATGATGAAATTATTAATTTTAAAAATGTAAAAATAGAAAATCCTGAATTTCTGGCAAAAACTAAAATCTTCCTGCTTTCATATTTTTATTTGGAATTTTGAGAATCTAAAAATTGGCTAACCGGGTAAACCCACGATGATTTTGATATATTATACGTTTTTTTTCAACGTCGTATGCAAAAATTAATGCGGTTTTACCATTTCTCAAACCTTTTTTGCAAAAAAGTGAAAATTCAAATTTGTTAATTTTCCCTATTAGTAGGTTGCATAACATACAAGAATCTAAAAACATTTTATTTTCTGAATTTTCTATTATTTTCTTTTCTATTTTACAGTGTTAAAAAGGCGATCCGGGGGGTGTGGAGGTGCGTGGGGAGGCAAAAAAACCCAAAACCCTTTAATCCCGGTTGGTAATACGAACCAGGACTAAAGGGTAGAACTTTAGTCACGGTTGGTAATACGAACCGGGACTAAAGGCTTTTGCCCCAGAGGCCACCCTTTAGTCCCGGTTGGTATTACGAACCGGACTAAAGGGTCCAAACGAACCGGGACCAATGGGTGGGGTACGCGCGGAACGAATCGGGACCAATGCCCCCATTGGTCCCGGTTTGGTTCAAAACGGGGACATTTGCTCCCAAGGACTTGGGACGAAAGGCCTCTTCTCCACTAGTGACTCTTGACATTTTTTACCGGATTTTTTTGACATTTAAATGCATTTGAAAAATCAAGAGCATATAAACCTAGGTGCAAAAACCCCATGTCCCAATATATTACTCCCTCCGTCCCGTGAAACAATTTTGTGAGAACGGAGGCCGGATGGAGTAGAAGTTTCCTGTGGACTTGAAGCCATAGAAACTCGTACTACTTAGGCTGGTTATAGTTGTAAGTATCATGTAGTAGTATCATGCATATGATCATTGTGTATGATACTATCTCTATAGTGGTTAGTATCATAAAGTAGTATCATAGTCATGATATATTCATTGCTTTTTAGAATCTCAATGCAAATTTGTGCACAAGATTTATTTGGCATTAACTTTTCTCGTGACATGCGCTATGATACAATATCTACCTATGTTACTCTAATCTCCTCTCTTCTCCTTAATTAGCTGCTACATCAGCATTTTTATGGGACCAATGTGCATGATACTAGCTATGATACTAGCACTATGGCTAGCCTTAGGATGGGAGCCGGGGATTCAGTTGAAGCACTTGGTATCAGGTCCAAACTTGGCAGCCGAATCAAATCACAAAAACTTGGCAGCCAAGTAATAGGTTTCGAAATACAGTAGTATAGAAAAGGAACCTGACAAGGAACCTGACAGCCAATTCCAACTATAATCCGGTCGATCCCCTTAGAAAGCCAGGGACGGAAACGACGGAGGGCAACCAGAAGATCCAAAAGAAACGGGCCGGAAACAACACCCATCTGATGGAGAGATCTTTGTCGACGGACGTGTTGGTGGAAATCCTGCGGCGGCTCCCGCCGAGCGCCCGTCGCCGTGCACGCCTCGTCTGCAGGCTCTGGCGCGACATCGTCGGCGAACGCACCACGGAGATGCATAGCCGCGCCAAGCCCCTCCTCTGGAACACACGCACCGCCGTGGCCTACGTGGTGGACGACGTCTCGCCATCTTCAACGGGGAGCTGCAGGGAGCTATGGCGGACGGTGTGTTCCAACCTGCAGCTGGTCGGCTCGTGCAACGGGCTGCTCTGCCTGTGCGACAACTACAGCAGCGGGAACAAGACGGGCGGTAATGTCACCCTGGTGAACCCGACCACTAGGGAGACTCTGGCCGTCCCGGCGCTGCCGTGCGCTCGACACTTCGTCGGACACCCGTGGCAGGCGACGAGGTGGGACAAGGCGTACAGCTTTGGGTACCATCCGACGTCGGGACAGTACAAGGTGGTGCACGTTCCGTGCAGCTTCGACCGGGTCTGCGAGTTCGACACCTTGTACGTGCTCACGCTCAGGGTGGGGATGGAGGCAGTGTGGCGGGAGGTGCTGCTGCCCCCCCGAGGCACGAGGTGCAACCTCGACGCCGGCGTCGTGTGCGTCGATGGCGTGACACACTGGGTCACGGATGGTGGCGCCGCCAGGGTCGTCTCTTTCGACCTCGACGACGAGCGGGTCACCTTGTCCACCACGCCGTTGCCAGCTCTGTCGGATGACTACAACCTGACCGTGGTGCACGGGAGGCTAGGAGTCGTCGTCCGCAACCCCTCGGGGACGAGGGACGCGTGGGTTCTGCAGGAGGGCGGGTGGATCCGCCGGTTCAGCGTCACCTGCTTGTGGCAGGACATCCCGCGTCCCAACTTCGCGTTCGGCGACTACTTCCTGAAGAGCGAGGGGTCGGCGTTGTACGGGCACCGGCAAAAAGGACCATCGTCATCCTCCGGCTGCAGCCGGGCGGGCGATGTGTTGAAGGTTAATTGGTCACAAGGATCGGGGCACGCTGGTTGCCAAGACGATGGATCGCAGCACAGAGCACTTCTGCTACTACCATACGTTTGCCTACGTCTCGACGCTGGAGCCATTGGGTGTTTTCTCCACAAAGTCTAGTTAATGCGCAAGCGCAACAACGATTTCACTGTGTGTGTGTGTGTGTTATACTGGTCTCAGAACTCCATCCCAGTGCTGAGGAAATAAAGAATGTAGTCATTGCAGGTTTGTACTTAATTACTTGTTTCTACCCCTCTTTAATTAATTACTTCAGAACTTTCGGTTAGTAGATTATTTCATCTTATGTTGCATAAAGTATTTTATTCAGTGGTATGTGCCACTGTGGGCTATACTCACAGATATATAGTGACAACAGAAGAAAAAGATTGGATATACTCGTTGTTGCTTATTTAGTATAACTTTCTGCTACAAATTGTATAACTTGTTTGGCGCGTCGGTGTATGCTGAGGGTAAGTCTCGTCTGTCAGAGCCATACCCATGTTGTGCTACGCCAGCGGTATATTACTATTGGTAGCATACCACCATATTGGTAGGCCGGTGGTGTTGGGGATATGTGTAGGCAACCCCCCCCCCCCACCCACCCATCGACTTTCAGTTTTGCAAACTTAAAATTTTAAAGTACATTGAGATGTAGTTATGTTACATAATCTAGTTGTTAGGAAAAATAACAAACATGAGTTTCAACAAAAGTTTCAAAAAGACGGTATGTTTCAGTAAAAGAGGTCTAGATTTTGCGTACGACATCGGATGAAAAAATAATTATATGAAAAATCATTTACATAAAAAGTTACATCCAAATTCAGTGGCCTATGGATGTTTGTGATTTTTTAGAATCCTTAAATTGCAGAGGAAAAATAGAGTTTTCTGATGTTTTAGATTTTGATGCAAAAACAAATTCGAAACCCTAGCACCCCACCCGCTCCCTAGCGTTTTTCCCAATGCCCCATGCACCGCTAACCTCACCTTCTCTCTCCTCACTCACTTTTTCTCCTCTTCTTCCTTGCCTTCTCTTCCTCCCTTCCTCCTCCACTGCCTCCTCCTCTTCCTCCTCCCCGCGGAGCCCTCCTTTTGCTCCCCTGTCTCCTCCTCTGCAATCCCCAACCCACCACTTCACCATGCGCAAACCCCGAGCGCCGCTCCTGTAGGCCGTCATCGACGATAGGGCCGAGGAGGAGCGACGATGACACGGATATAGGGAGGAGCGACAAGGACCACTGGCTGCTACTGCCGATGGAGGACTCCGTGAGCTCGTCTCCTTCCCCGAAGGACTCCTAGTGCACTTATTCGGCTATGACATAGTGATGCTTTTCACCCGCCTCGTTTGTGCGCGACGATGACAGAACCGAGGAGGCGGCGGCTTCCGCCGAGGCCTCCATCCATATCGGTCGGGAAGGACTTGGAGGACTAAATTGCTTTTTTCTTGTCTTCTCAGGGTCCTTGTTGAAAAAGTGCACACATGCCCACGAGGCTTTTTCTGTTTTCTGAAAAATAATACCCATGGGTGCGAGGGCGGTAGGCTGTTACCGTCGGCATGTTAGCATCGGCGTACCTACGGTAAGCTATTTGGCCTGCCGGATGTAGGCTGTTCGCTAGTAGTGGTGGAGGCAACCTGCAACGTCAACGATGCAACCTGGGAGCGTTTAGACGTCACAACGACGAGTGTAAGTATCCACTTTGGGCTTCATTGAAATATTTTATTTTATCCGGGTTATGTCTATAATCGGGACTTCTCTGTCCCAGTCCTACAACTTGGTATGAGGATATGTATACAGATTTAGTTGGCCCAAAGAAAACGAGAACCACGACCTGATGGGTGTGATCTGTGCAGGGCTGAGCAGGCTGCACATTTTTTCCCATGATAATTAATAGTGGCATACCAGGTGGGTACGCCACCAATATCTGGCTACCGGTGATGTAACAACCCAGGTTTTAGGACAAATGAGGGGTAGTATTAGAAAAGGGATGTGCATGTCATCACAAAACCGGGAAATTTTTCGCGCCTAAATGAATAAAACTTGGGGGGGGGGGATGTCTCTCTCTCAATGAACTAGGGTTTGGTCGTGGCGAGAGTTTGATAGATTTTGACATGACCTATTTGCATTTAGGTTTTGGAGGGAGAATAAAAATTGGAATTGGAATTCAAATTATACTTTAAACTTAAATTAGAAGTTGAGATGAGTAAGGCAAATAAATTTAAAACACTACCTCAAATTGGAATTTGAATAAACCATTTGAATAAATATTAGATCACAACTTGTAATTCAATAAACACTTTAAGAAAATAAAGAGCATATGAACCTGGGTGTAAAAACGTCATTTTCTAGTATATTAATCCCTCCGTCCCGTGAAACAATTTCACGAGAATGGAGGAAGCAGTAGTAGTTTCCTGTGGACTCGAAGACATAGAAACTCGTATTTAGGATGAGAGCCGGGGATTCAGTTGAAGCACTTGGTATCAGGTCCAAATTAACTTAGCGGCCAATTTAAATAAAACAAGACTTGGCAGCCAAGCAATAGGTTACTAAAAAAACGGAAACTTGCCAGCCAATTAATTACAACTCTAGTCTCATCCGATCGATCGATCGATCCATTAAAAGACGAAACGGAAACAAGGGAGGGCAACCTTAATATCCGAAAGAAACGAGAAACAGCACTCATCCCATGAAGAGATCTTTACCGAAAGTCGTGTTGGTGCACATCCTGCGGCGGCTCCCGCCGAGCGCCCAGTGCCGTGCAAGCCTCGTGTGCAGGCTCTGGCGCAAAATCATCGGCGAAGTCACGAAGGAGATGCAGATCCGCGCCAAGCTCCTCCTCTGGAACACACGCTCCGCCGTCGCCTACGTGATGGACGACCTCTCGCCATCTTCAGCGGGGAGCCGCCGGGAGCTATGGCGGGGCGGTACCAACCAGCAGCTGGTCGGCACGTCCAACGGTCTGCTTTGCCTGTGCGACAACAGCTGCGGGAGCCGGCCGGGCGGCGATGTCACCCTGGTGAACCCCGCAACCAGGGAGACTCTGGCCATCCCGCCGCTGCCGCACGCTGGAGAGTTGGTCGGGCACCACCGGGAGGCGACGAGATGGGACAAGGCGTACAGCTTTGGGTTCCACCCGACGACCGGACGGTACAAGGTGGTGCACGTTCCGTGCAGCTTCGACTGGGTCTGCAAGTTCGACGCCGTGTACGTGCTGACGCTGGGCAAGGAGGCATCCTGGCGGAAGGTGCCGGCAGGTCCAGGCACGAGCTGCAACCTCGACGCCGGCATCGTGAGTGTCGACGGCGTGACACACTGGGTCACGGTCACGGACGATGGCGCCGCCACCAGGGTAGTCTCATTCGACCTCGGCGGCGAGCTCCTCACCTTCTCCCCCACACCCCGGAAGCTTGGTCTGACGGATGACTACAACCTGACGGAGGTGCGCGGTAGGCTGGGAGTCGTCGGGCGCAAACCTTCGGGCACGAGGGACGCTTGGGTTCTGGAGAAGGGCAGGTGGATCCACCGGTTTCGCGTCAAGTCTAGGTGGCAGGACATCCCTCGCCCCAACTTCGCCTTCGGCGACTACTACTTGCTGAAGCGTGAGGGGACCAAGTTGTACGGGCACCGGATATTAGATTGGAGATGGTACGATATGGTTGAGGTTGGTTACGGCGATCAAGGAATGCTGGTCGCCAAGATGACCGGTGACAATACCTGCTACTTCTACGACTGCTACCACACGTTTGCATACGTCTCGACGTTGGAGCCACTGAATATTTATTCCACGAAAGTCTAGTTAATTAATGTAGCCCCAGCAGGTATAATAGTGCCTAGTCAGCAGGCTATAGCATTTGCCATGTCATTAAAATATTAGGTGGAAGATCTCAAAAAAAAAAAAATCTTAGGTGGAAGAGAGAGAAAAGAGGAGAGGGGAGAGAGCCGGCTGTAGCACAACGACCAAGAAAAAGTAGCTCCCACGCAGCTTTGCTCCAATCGTACACATGCAATGGATAATTAAATAGTAACTGGAGCCTGGTATACAGCAAATCTAACAGATTGCTACTATACTATATGAATGGGCTTTTTGTTTACTCTAGGTGACCTGGCAAGGCCATAGAACTAGCAACGGGCTTCATTATTAATCTTGCTCTAACATGAGGTAAGCAAAAATATATTTATTGGTAACCCGAAGCTTGGGCGCGGCGGGGCTATATCGTTGGTAGCAAGAAAGTTTCAGCTGTGGTGTTAAATACTACCTCTGTCCCAAGGAGAATAAGTTTGACCATAAAAATTAAGCAATAAAATCTTGGTTATACTATATGTAATTAGTATCGTTGGATTCGTATTGAAAAACACTTTCTAATGATGTTAATTTCATATAAACAATCTTTATATATTTAAAGTAATTCTTAGTCAAACGAAAAGCACGTAAAACGAGGGTGCCTTATTCCTTGAATCGGAGATATAGCTTGAAGAATATAACTGTGCAGGTAGATGGAGATTTGTCGACAACAACAATAATATGTACTCTTCCGTTCCATAAAACATGTCTGAAATTTATTTAAATTTAAATGTATCTACACAACAAATAGTATCTAGATCGATGCAACCAAATTTTGACAAATCTTCAACATATTTTATTGGACGGGGGGAGTAGTTTGATAATTATAATATGCTAAGATTTCTTAGATAGTACTAGTAGTAGAGGAGTAATGTTTTGGCTCTTGGATTCATATGCCCGAACTATCTTTTTGTGGCAGCAGGAATTAGTCTTTTTTCCACATAGTGGCTGGCGTTCAATTCATTCACAATGGCTAATCCATGTGGCATAATGACTCAGCGACTATCATGCGGGATAAGTAATTGAAAACGAGATATGAAGTGTTTTGGCCGGCCCGACGTGCCTCATCGGGTAGGTTACTTTCATATACTAGTTGAATGCCCGTGCGTTGCTACGGCTCTCGTATTTTTTTATCAGTTATGCATATAGATGCCAATTTCTTATAAAAATCTAACATAATAAAATAGGTCACACCATGTTTAATTGATGGTTCTTATCTACCATCAAACAAATGCACTTTTGAACCATGTGGTGACAAGCTACGGTTTTCTCTCAGAGACTCTTCACAATGTATCCTCTATGTTCCATGCTAACCTCTTGGTTTTGCGTTTTCTTCATTTTTTTTGTCTGTAACCAACTTTTAATGGAGGCACATGAAACACATCTACTTCATATTTCTCCCTCATTATGTTGTGGCCAACATACATGATCTGACGATTCCTTGCCCCTCTAATGTTCTGTAGCATTTCTACTCTTCGCTCACCAAAGAAAGCATCCTTGTGCCGCAAGAGTGTGGCCTTGTCATGGTTGATCAAGAGGTGGCTGGAGACGGTCACGGCGGTGGGGGCGTCGATCACATCGACGAGGCTGTCGGTGCAGGACTCCAGCGAGAAGCGGAGTAGATGACGCTCATGCTGACATGTCGTCGCCTTCCGACATTTGGCAGTCTGTCACCTGTCGCCATGCATACAGGCCTGGGTTGCGTATGGTGATGCGCCGCTCTGGCGGTCGCCGCGGCCGTCCAATGTCTTGTGCGAGCTTACGTCGAGCACCTGCTTGGGTCAGATCATCATGTTGCGGTCGAAGACGATCGTAGCTAGCAAGACAGAAATGAAAACGACGGCGGTGGCAAGTCCATTTTTTAATTTTGTTAATGCGGTGTGCTTTTCAGTTTTTTTAAAATAAATTGGTGGCACGTCCATGCGCTGGTAGTCATCTTGATTGCTTTCTATGTATTACCAATTGTTGTCTCTTATCTGATCCTCATGATGATCGGTCATCCCTTTATTGTAGCGATTTGACGATTAATACTTTTTGTTTATGTTTAGTTCCTTATTTAGCAGTTCCTTATTCAACTGCATAGGGTTGTTTCGTCTTCCCCGCACACCCCTACCGTTGATGTACCGAGCTGATGGCACGGACGCCTCCGCTGACCCGTCGTACCGAGCACTGGCATACCATTTGTGATGCGGGTGTTTTGCAGCCTCTCGTGATCCTCCTCGAACAAGTAAACATGAAAACATCACCCGGCTTGCAGCAAGATACATATGCATGAACTCGTTATAGCCACGCACATGCACATCAAGATGCATCTAACATAACATGTGGTTCGATTGGCATGCAGGGGCGTCGTACACCTAATCATCCTTATCCTGGTCCTGCACAACCTATGCATACAAATCACTTTAAGATCATACACTATTATCTTTTCTTTTGTGAAGAAAGATCATACTCAATTTAATTTGTTGAGTGTATGGCTTTACGCGTGGGATCCCGTTAATTAATTGATCCCTACGCGAACAATGGATATGCTTCAAGCGCGCCCCAGATGGTGTTCCCTACATCATGCACTTGAACTCGCCGAACTCGACGCCGTCGCCGTCACGGTCGACGTTGCAGATCATCTTGCACACGGTGGCATGGTTGCTGCCCTGGGAGAGTCCCAGCTTCTTGAGCACCTCTTGGAGCTCGGTGGTCGAAATGAACCTACCTTCATATGTCCATGTCGAACACCTTGAATGTCTCCCTCATCTCCTCCCAATCCCATCGCCAGCGGCCGCCTTGCCGTCCTAGGTCACGTCATCCAGCGCATCGTCGAGGGCGTGGTGGAGGAATGCTGAGTCCTCGAACCAGAGACCTACCATGCCCTCGTGGACGTACACACCCATGGTGGTGGTCAGGCTAGTGTGGCCCACGATGAGGCCGAGCGAATTGAGCGCCAGCACCATCTTGTCCATCGTGATCTCTCTGTCGTTGTTGTTGTCAAACAGATCAACACACGTCGGAGACGGACTGTGTTCATGCCGCAGTTGCATAGTTGGAACGACGACGTAGCGGCACCAGCACCAGCATCACCACTGCATGTGGGGAGCGACAGGTTTACAGCCGCCGCGACTCTCTGCTTCGTGTATCCGTATGCACGGTAGCTCTTTAAAAGTATATGAGGAAACTATACGTGATTGAGGTGATATATCTGCTGCCTAATACATGATTTTTTTTAAATGAGGTGATATTTGTTAGGCAAAATAAGGAAATAGTTGGCTTGATTCACGTGATACTTTTTGATGAAAAGAAGGAAATTTAGGTATATTAATTTATTTGCTGATGATAGCCTTCCAAATTTAGGAAAGATTGATTGGAAATATATCAGTAGCTTTCCTTTTACTCAGGATTTCCCACGTTCAAATACAGGTAAAGATATCCGACGGTGGGCGTGAATCAAATGTTCACTGAACATGTTGAACGGCCATGATTTCTTCAATGTTTGATGTCAAAGTGCACACCATCCCCAACTCTAATATAATAGTAAAGATTCTTCAATGTTTGATGTCAAAGTGCACACCATCCCCAACTCCAATATAATAGTAAAGATATAGTGTATAAACGATTATAAATTAAGTAACAGTAAAATGGAACTACCAAGGCCTCTTCACAGCGATTTAATATTCTGCACCGTCGGATCCGGAAAATCGACGTACTTGATTTTTGAATGTCCTACCGCTCACTGATCCCAAAACCACTGGTGGGCTCGTTTTTACTTCATCAATGGCCGAGCGAGTTGCTGGGCTGCTACTCCATAGATCTATCTACTTGCGCTCTCAATGGTGAATCGGGCCAGATTGTGTACCAGCATGGCCCAGATTGCTTCGCATTGGCCTGTAACATAAGATGGTCTTCAACTCTTCATCTCAGAAGGAAAAAAACGTACGATGGTGTTGATTTCTCGGCGGCGGCGGCGGCGCCACTCCCACTGCGCTGCCTTGAATTGGTGCATCGCTTGGCCTTTCCTCTCCCTTGCGTTGTTGCGTTCTTCAGTTACCATTCAGGCTGTGGCAATTAATTCGTTGCCCCTTTCATGCCTTCCAATTCATCAATATAAATGTCTTCCATTGAGTAATCCTTCAGCTGCTGTCATGCTACTCAGATTATCTTCACCGGTGGTCCTTTGCCGACCTCCATGCTTCAAGGTTTGCCCTATATCCCTCGGTTATATAGGTTTGGTTGGTCCCAGGTTCACAATTTGCATTCTTATTGTTTTCTTTAAATTTGCAGAGCCACCTTAGATTTGTCCCGCTCTCTCTCATGATCTGGGTGAATCCTCCTAGGTGTGCCGCCGCCCCCCCAACACCCCACCCGTCGCCTTCCCTCTACAACCGCAGTACAACCCTGCACGAGTGTGGCACCCCTCCCCCGATTTTCTCCACTACCGATTCTTATAAGCCACTAAACTGATTATGATTGTTGATTTTGCAGGTTATCAGGGTGGAGGTAGTTGATTTTGCAAGGCAACTTGCATGAAAGAGGACTTGCTGGTAGGCAAGTGCACAAATAAATATATTACTCTCGAGTAATCGGTATGGATTTTTGTTTGTAGTAGCATTTGGGTCAAAATCTCCAAATTGAGATTCATTACTTGTTAAGTTGTTTGTTTTTACAGGTTGGTATTTTCTTTGGCTGCAATGAACGTGGCCAAAATATCTGAAATGCAGGAAAGCTGATTGTGGTGAGATATTTCCATCCATCTGAATTTGTTGCCATTACGCCATGGTTAGAGGTTTAAATACTGAAACATATTCCTCTTTAACGAGATGCAATGCGGCACGTTGATTGAAACCTGAAGTCTGCTTTTCAACAGGCCGTCTCATGGAATAAAACCTGGACTCTATGGCAACCCCTCCTACTCTTGGCATCTTAAGGCGACCCGGCAGCTCATGGGGAGCATCCCAACCCCTCCTCCTCTAGATTTCCGTAGGTTTAATCATAGGGGTTTAGGGTAATGCACATCTAACCAACATGCATCTTAAGCTTCTTCTCAATTGCCCATTTTTATTCTGGTTTACCCTTCTTTTAAATACATTATGTTTAGTTACTCTTTTCAATGCAGGTTCTTGTGGTCCGCAATATGATTAACTGAACCGGGAAACGAATCATGAATGCACTGATTGAGAAAGAACATGTATGTCCTTTGCGTGTTGGAGATCTGAATACTGCTGCAAGAACATTCAAGGTTAGTTATGTCCTTTATTTCAATCTTGCTATGTATAATTCTCCGCTTCCATTTGGACATGGTTCTTGAGGAAATAACTAAAGGATAAGGGTATTGGAAATGATCTAGTGTCTACTTATAGATCTTATCATCTTATTTTGTAATTCATTTATGTTTCTAGGATGTTCCTTTGGCTATATCCTATTTAGTAGCTTGATTATTACGTCATTTCAAGTCTATTGGCTCACATGTTTATATACATAACTGTGGCACAACAACAAGAAATCGATTCCCAGTGTGAATTCAGTACAACTGATGTGATGCTAATTGCATAATAAAACTTCTGGTTAAGCATTTTTTCTCTCACCGTGCTCTTGTAAGTGTTGGCCAGGCAAATTCATGTGGTTGTCATCATGACATGGGAAGCAGAGGGTATGTGCTCCATGACCTCCTCCACCTGTAAGTTAGTTTTCTTCTTTTTCCCATGGACGAATTCACATCTCTAGAATTTTCCCACCATTTCCCCACCTGATTTCTGATATATTAAAGCGTGGAGATGGATGTTACGAATTACCAGGGAGGAAGATAGTTCACTAAGACGGGCATGCCAAGCGCGAGGGGGCTGCTTCAGTCCATACAATGATCTGACAAGCTTGCAATAGTGACCAGACTTCTCAGAATCAACAAAACCAGGAGGTTGCCTCATATAGACCTCCTCATCCAGAAAACCATTGAGAAACGCATTCTGAATATCAAGCTGACAGAGATGCCATTTGTGAGAAAGAGCCATAGTAAGCAGTAAGCGAATGGTAGCTGGCTTAACCACATGACTCAAATTCTCATCATAATCCAGACCATAGCGTTGTTTATACCCCTTAGCAACAAGACGTGCCTTGTACCGCTCAATCGAACCATCAGCATGAAGCTTAACCTTGAAGATCCACCGTGAATCAATCAGATTAACTCCAGAAACAAGAGGTACTAATTGCCAGGTACCATTACACTAGTAGGAAAACCATTATAGGTAGAAACAACAACTGTGGTGCACGAAACTGCCCATGCGCCACAAAATTATTTCTGTGGCGCACCAGCATCATGCGCCACAAAAAATTGAAAGTTTCTGTGGCGCATGTGTCAACTCATGCGCCACAGAAATTGGACATTCTGTGGCGCACTATGGCCAGTGCGCCACAGAAAGTTAGTGGGGCCCACGCGGGGTCCAGCACTGCACACGGGCGAAGGAAATTCTGTGGCGCATGTGGCGGATGCGAAAGCCAAAATTCTGTGGCGCATGGTGGCATATGCACCACAGAAGTTCATATTTCTGTGGCGCACTACGCATATGCGCCACAGAATTCTGCAGGATTTTTTCTCCCCACGCAACTCCACCCCCCGTGGATCGTCTTTTTTAGCACTGTAAAATAAGAAAAAAATAGATAGAAATTTCAAAAAATAAAATCCTTTAAGATTCCCATATAATATGTCATCTAGCACCACTGAAACTTAACAAACATGAATTTCAACTTTTTTTGCAAAATTGCGTTGCAAAATCATCAAACTGATTTTCTGGTCGCATACGGACTCAAAAAAAACGCACAATATATCAAAATGTTCCCACGAAAATTGTACATTCGAATTTGATGACACCGGGGTTTGCCCAGTTGGACAATTTTTAGAATTGCCAAATTCGAAAAGAGTAAAAAGTTACGTCCAGTTAAAGATTTTTTCCTGCAAAATAAAAAAAAGAAAAAAAATCTGTGGCGCACCAATGGGCCATGCGCCACAGAAGTTTGGCCAGAAATTTGAAATTCGGAGGCGCCAATCTCCTCCTCTTCTCCTCCACCACTTCTCCTCCACCACTTCTCCTCTCACTTCTCCTCTCACTTCTCCATCTCCTCACTTCTCCTCCCACCACCACCTCCCTTCTCCGGCGACCACCACCACCTCCTCCCACCACCACCACCACCACCACCACCTCCTCCAGCGAGCACCTCCGGCCACCACCACCACCACCTCCGGCCACCACCATCACCACCACCACCACCACCACCTCCTCCTCCTCCTCCGGCCACCACCACCACCACCTTCTCCTCCTCCTCCGGCCAACACAACCACCATCACCTCCTCCACCACCTCCACCACCACCACAAAAAAAAGGCGAAATTCCGGCGGCCCCAGATCTAGATCTAGATTTAGATCTGGCCGCCACTTTTTTTTGAAATTCGAAAAAAAAAATCTGTGGCGCATATTGGCATGGTGCGCCACAGAAGTTTTAAGAGAATTCTGTGGCGCATATTGGCATGGTGCGCCACAGAAGTTTCAAAAATTCGGTGGCGCACGTACATATGCGCCACAGAATTCTAATACTAGTTGCGTGGTAACTGGGGCGACGGGCTCGTGCGCCACAGAAAGTGATTTTCGTGCGCCACAGTTTGCCCTTTTTCCACTAGTGTTAGCCTGAAGAGCAGAAAACTCAGCCTCCATCGCATCGCGCCAATGGAGAATACGGAGTGCTTCTTTATAATCACGAGCGAACTCCATGAAACGGTACCATCTGTACGGATTTTGGGCTGTTGAATCCCACGACGCAGTCGCGTAACAGGGCCAAGTTGTTGTGGTGTTGAAACAGCAGTTGGTTCCGTAGCAGGAACAACTGAGGAGACAGTCTCCGCGGAAGAGATAGGCGTGGCACATGATCCAGGAGAATCAGAGGCTTCTGGTGATGGTGACCGGCCGGCAGCAGGTGACAGCGACGGTGACCATCCATCAGCTGAGAGCAAGAACAATAGTGTAGCCGGTAGCTAGCTATAATAATTTGCCACATCATTTATAGTCAATTTATAGCTAGCATGTACAATAGTAAGCTACAAAAGTGTATTACTTTTACAATACATGACCCACCTTTTAGTCTCACATAGTGTCTAGAAGCACGTGCTAGAGCTGGCTATTAGATAAGAGCCCACTCCTAATCTCTCTCCTCCAACTAAGCAAACTTATAATATTTTATCTCTTATAGCCAGCTGACTGTACCTTATTGTACTTGCTCCAGGCGAGGGAGGGCCTATCGGCCCGCATGCGCGACTGAGAGCAAGTTTAATAGTAAAGCCAACTGTTGGCTATAAGCCATGTGCCATGTCATCTGTAGCTAACATAGAGCCAACATGTATAATAGTGAGCTATAGAATTGTACTACTTTATCAGTGCATGGCCCATCATTCACTCTCACAAAGTGCCTAGGAGCACGTGCTAGAGCTAGCTCTTGCATGAGAGCCCACTCCTCTTCTCTCTCCTCATCTCTCTCCTCCAACTAGGCAACAATATATTATTTTAATCCTTATAGCCAGCTGACTAGGACTTATTGTACTTGCTCTGAGGCGCTGCATGCAGCGGATACTACGACTCGGCAGCCGAGATGCTGCTGGTCGGCTCCATGCGGCATGCTGGTATTGGCTGTTGCTGCTCAAGGGCCAAGGCACATGGGCGGAGCATGCACTAAGGCTGCAAGTGGGCCGTGATGAGGGGGCCCACGTATTTTCCGCATGTGCCCGCAATTAATTACGGGATGTCTGCGGCAGTCCGAAAATATTGATCTGTTTTATGCGGCTCCCGTTTGTGCCCGCATATAGATAGCATCTCTGCAACTTCTCGCGAACCCTGACCATGGAGGTCGTCTCCGTGCACCCTCGACCGGACTCCGCCGAGCCCTCCTCGATTCAGCTAGCGCTGGTGTCGATCCGGCTCTTTCGACCTCGATTCGGCCAACTCCGGTGCTGATCTCGTCGTCCTGCCTTGAATCGGCCGCCTCCGTTGCCGATCCGTCCGCTGACCACCCGCGGGAGGCCGTCTTAGCATCATCTTCGGCAGCGCGGGCGGCTGTCATCTCCGGCTGCGGCGTTTTGATCTCCTAGCCGAGCCTCGAGCGGTCGATGCCTTGTTTGCCTCGCTGGTTCTAGACTTTTGCGAAATATGCGGCCTAGGAAGTGGGCCGAGATGGGCCGAGTGGTTGCCAACTTAATCCTGCAAAAATAATTCAGTTTGACGCGGGCGCCCGCATTGGTAGTTTTGCCGAGCGGGCTGTGGGCTACCACGGTGGAGCCGCGCCAACTTGTACCGCATGCACAACTGTTGTTGGCTGCTTCTCCATGCACATGGGCGGAGCATGCATAGTTGGGGCCAGCGGTGAAAAGTCCACGATAGGGACATGCAGGGGCGGCAATCCCGAGATGGAGCCATGCAGGGGCTGCTCTGAATGATCGACGTAGTTATTTGATGGATTTAAAATCTCGAGGCGAGCTCCACGTCCAGTACCTGCATCATGGTTAGCGAGCAAACGTGAGGCATGTTGATGTCTACGGGTGCTTCTATTCTTGTAGACAGTGTTGGGCCTCCAAGAGCAGAGGTTTGTAGAACAGCAGCAAGTTTCCCTCAAGTGGATCACCCAAGGTTTTCGAACTCAGGAGGAAGAGGTCAAAGATATCCCTCTCATGCAACCCTGCAACCACAAAGCAAGAAGTCTCTTGTGTCCCCAACACACCTAATAGGTGCACTAGTTCGGCGAAGAGATAGTGAAATACAAGTGGTATGAATGAATATGAGCAGTAGTGCCAGAAAAGTGCTTGCTGGTGTGCTTGATGGTAGTAATATTGGGAAGTAAACATGCAGTAGAACAGTAAACAAGCAGCGATAGCGTATTTAGGAACAAGGCCTAGGGAATAGACTTTCACTAGTGGACACTCTCAACTTTGATCACATAACAGAATAGATAAATGCATACTCTACACTCTCTTGTTGGATGATGAACACATTGCGTAGGATTACACGAACACTCAATGCCGGAGTTAACAAGCTCCACAATTCAATGTTCATATTTAAATAACCTTAGAGTGCATGAAAGATCGACACGACTAAACCAAGTACTAACATAGCATGCACACTGTCACCTTCACACCATGTAGGAGGAATAGATCACATCAATACCATCATAGCAATAGTTAACTTCATAATCTACAAGAGATCATAATCATAGCCTACGCCAAGTACTAACACGGATGCACACACTGTCACCATTCGTGCAGGAGGAATAAAACTACTTTAATAACATCACTAGAGTAGCACATAGATAAATTGTGATACAAAACACATTGCAATCATAAAGAGATATAAATAAGCACTTCACTACGCCATTCATAACAGTGAATAAGTATTCTGTGAAATATAGCCTAAGAGACCCACACGGTGCACACACTGTCACCTTTACACACGTGGGACAAGGAGTCTCCGGAGATCACATAAGTAAAACCCACTTGACTAGCATAATGACATCTAGATTACAAGCATCATCATATGAATCTCAATCATGTAAGGCAGCTCATGAGATTATTGTATTGAACTACATAGGAGAGATGAACCACATAGCTACCGGTCGAGCCTCGATGGAGAACTACTCCCTCCTCATGGGGGACAGCAGCGTTGATGAAGATGGCGGTGGTGTCGATGGAGGAGCCTTGGGGCACTTCCCCGTCCCGGCGGCGTGCCGGAACAGAGACTCCTGCCCCCGGATCTTGGCTTCGCGATGGCGGCTCGGAAGGTTTCTCGTACCGTGGCTTTTTCGTCTCGAGGTTTTAGGTCAGGGACCTTTAAATAGGAGGCGCGATCGGAGGGCGACGAGGCGACGACACGGAGGGGGCGCGGCCCCTTGGCCGCGCCAAGGTCATGTGTGGTGGGCCTGTGGCCCCCTCGGTCCTTCTCGGGTGCTCTGAAGCTTCCGGTGAAAATAGGAACCGGGCGTTGATTTCGTCCCGAGAATATTTCGTTACTAGGATTTCTGAAATCAAAAGCAAACAGAACGGCACTTCGGCATCTCGTTAATAGGTTAGTTCCGGAAAATGCATCAAAACGATATAAAGTGTGAACAAAACATGTAGATATTGTCATAAAACAAGCATGGAACATAAGAAATTATAGATACGTTTGAGACGTATCAAGCATCCCCAAGCTTAGTTCCTACTCGCCCTCGAGTAGGTAAACGATAACAATGATAATTTCTTAAGTGACATGCTACCAACATAATCTTGATCCAATAATGATGTAAAGCATATGAACTGAGATCAAATCACTCAAAGCAAATGTCTATATTGATATAAGAGATGATAATGCAAGAGTTAAACAAGCTAGAAGTTTTCATGAACTATTGCTTCAAAGACATGAAACCGCACAAAGTTCATTAAAGATGTGTTAAGTATTCAGCATAGAAGTTCTATCCTTCATTCCAAGCATCAAGTAAATTTTCACAACATAAGAAGGATTCAGTCAAGTAAACATAAACATGAACGTCATGAATCAACTGTTTCGAAGTCTACTCAACCGGTGAGCACAAGCATTTGGTATTAGCACCAGGATGTTATGGCATAAAGAATGTTAATGGGGGTTTGGAAGGCCAAATGGAAGAAAGTCTCACAAAGCTATAAGTGATTACTAGACAAGAGGAAGTCTTATAATCGAAGCTATGCAAGGAGTAGTGATTGCCATGCAACGGATGCACATAGAGCTATATGTGTATGAAAGCTCTCCAATGGAACTAGTGGGGGTGCATCCAACTTGGTTGCTCACGAAGACCTAGAGCACTTTTGAGGAGGCTCATCATTGGAATATACAACCCAAGTTCTATAGTGTAAATTCCCCACATAGTTATACTAGTAAAACATGAAAACTCTCTCATATGGAGTATAGGTGCTAAACATGAGCACAAATGATGACTATGAATATGCAGGTGCTAAAACATGAGCACAAGTGTGGATAAAAGATAGTAATGCTGCCCCCTTTTCTTTTATTCTCTTTTTTTTCTTTTTCTTTTCTATTTTTTTTCTTTTCTTTTCTTTTTCTTTTTTTTTGATGGCCTCCATGGCTCTTTTCACTTTTAGGGGCAACATCCTAATATGACAACACACTTTTTGGTACAAATAACTCATAATGAATAAAACATGATGTATGAAACTGTATGCCTCTGCCAGTGTAGCAGGATGTGCAATGATCTAGCGTAACATGGGTAAACCACACATCAGCTGTATAGAATCATGCAAAGCAATATATAAATAATAAATGACAACATGTAATGTAATGTAAAATGGAAGTTGCATGGCAATATATCTCGGAACAGCTATGGAAATGCTGTGGTAGGTAGGTATGGTGGCTGTTTTGAGGAGATGTATGGGCTTATGTGTAGGAGAACAAGAGAAAGTCCTCCCACGGGTTTGGATGTACCGGCGAAGTATGCACAATTCTCAATGTGAGCAAAAGGCAATGCACAGTACCGAAGAGGCTAGCAAATATGGATGGTGGAAGTGCCAAAAACCGTAGCTTAACATTAGTCAAAAAGAACTCACAAGCTTATTGCAAACATCTAGCAGGTTCAACATTAAGAGCATGATTTAAAATTTTACCGACCTTCAGCACAACTTAGTCATTACGATGAACCTTTAGACATGGAAAGCTATCAAGTCCAACCACGCCTTCAACTATTTAAGTAGAGTTTGTAGTACGGCACAAGCTTAAAGACAACAATCCACTACTAATTTTAACTTATTCAAACCGCAAGCTTTACCATCTAAATACCTCAAAACGTTTGCAAAGAATCAAGTTATCAAAGCTCAATGATCTACAAGATTATGCAAGTGTTTCATTATACCACTACCACATGCAACATTTCCTTAACCAACCGAATAACAATGAACGAAGCAGTTTCAACCTTCGCCATGAACATTAAAAGCTAAGAACACATGTGTTCATACGAACCAGCGGAGCGTGTCTCTCTCCCACACAAGGATGAACTTATTCAAACAAAACAAAAATAAAAACAAACAGACGCTCCAAGTAAAGTACATAAGATGTGATGAATAAAAATATAGTTTCAAGAGAAGGAACCTGATAATTTATCGATGAAGAAGGGGATGCCTTGGGCATCCCCAAGCTTAGACGCTTGAGTCTTCTTGAAATATGCAGGGATGAACCACGGGGCATCCCCAAGCTTAGACTCTTCACTCTTCTTGATCATAGTATATCATCCTCCTCTCTTGACCCTTGAAAACTTCCTCCACACCAAACTTTAAGCAAACTCATTAGAGGGTTAGTGCACAATCAAAAATTCACATGTTCAGAGGTGACACAATCATTCTTAACACTTCTGGACATTGCCCAAAGCTACTGGAAGGTAATGGAACAAAGAAATCCACCCAACACAGCGAAAGAGGCAATGCGAAATAAAAGGTAGAATCTGTCAAAACAGAACAGTCCGTAAAGACGAATTTTAAAATATGCACCAGACTTGCTCAAACGGAAAAACTCAAAACTAATGAAAGTTGCGTACATATCTGAGAATCACTCACGTAAATTGGCATAATTTTCTGAGTTACCTACAGAGAATTAGGCCCAGATTCGTGACAGCAAATAAATCTGTCTCGCAGTAATCCAAATCTAATATGAACCTTACCATAGAGACTTTACTTGGCACAAAAACATGATAAGGAGAGGTTGCTACAGTAGTAAACAACTTCCAAGACTCAACAAAACAAAAATTGCTGTAGTAAAATAAACACATGGGTTATCTTCCAAGAAGTGCTTTCTTTATAGCCATTAAGATGGGCTCAGCAGTTTTAATGATGCACTCGCAAGATTAGTTGAAGCAAAAGAGAGCATCAAGAGGCAAATTCAAAACAAATTTAAGCCTAACATGCTTCCTATGCATAGGAATCTTGTAAATAAACAAGTTCATGAAGAGCAAAGTAACAAGCATAGGAAGATAAAACCAATGTAACTTCAAAAATTTCAGCATATAGAGAGGTGTTTTAGTAACATGAAAATTTCTACAACCATATTTTCCTCTCTCATAATAATTTTCAGAGGCATCATGAACAAACTCAACAATATAAGTATCACATAAAGCATTCTTATTCACATGCATAAAAGTATCATTACTCTCCACATAAGCATAATCAATTTTATTAGATGTAGTGGGAGCAAATTCAACAAAGTAGCTATCATTATTATTCTCATCAAGTGTAGGAGGCATATTATAATCATAATTAAACTCATCCTCCATAGTAGGCGGCACCAAAAGACCAATATCATCATAAATAGGAGGCAAAGTATCATCAAAGTAAATTTTCTCCTCAATGCTTGGGGGACTAAAAATATCATGCTCATCAAAGCCAGCTTCCCCAAGCTTAGAATTTTCCATATCATTAGCAACAATGGTGTTCAAAGCGTTCATATTAATAACATTCCCATTAGTTTGCATATAAAGTTCCATGGGTTTTTTAATTTTAGCAAACAATCCATGTCTTAACTCAGGAAATAGAATAAGAAGCTCATTGTTACTTTCCATTATGCCTAACTAGTGTAAACAAGAAACCAAATGTCGCAATTGCAGAGTCTAAAGGAAATAGCTTCGAGTACTTACAGCGCCGGAAAATAGCTTAGTAGCCGAGATCCGGAGTGTGAGTACCTTTTCCCCGGCAACGGCGCCAGAAAATAGCTTGATGTCTACGGGTGCTTCTATTCTTGTAGACAGTGTTGGGCCTCCAAGAGCAGAGGTTTGTAGAACAGCAGCAAGTTTCCCTCAAGTGGATCACCCAAGGTTTATCGAACTCGGGGAGGAAGAGGTCAAAGATATCCCTCTCATGCAACCACAAAGCAAGAAGTCTCTTGTGTCCCCAACACACCTAATAGGTGCACTAGTTCGGCGAAGAGATAGTGAAATACAAGTGGTATGAATGAATATGAGCAGTAGTACGGCGCCAGAAAAGTGCTTGCTGGCGTGCAGTTGATGGTAGTAATATTGCGGGAAGTAAACATGCAGTAAAACAGTAAACAAGCAGCGATAGCAGTATTTAGGAACAAGGCCTAGGGAATAGACTTTCACTAGTGGACACTCTCAACTTTGATCACATAACAGAATAGATAAATGCATACTCTACACTCTCTTGTTGGATGATGAACACATTGCGTAGGATTACACGAACCCTCAATGCCGGAGTTAACAAGCTCCACAATTCAATGTTCATATTTAAATAACCTTAGAGTGCATGAAAGATCGACACGACTAAACCAAGTACTAACATAGCATGCACACTGTCACCTTCACACCATGTAGGAGGAATAGATCACATCAATACCATCATAGCAATAGTTAACTTCATAATCTACAAGAGATCATAATCATAGCCTACGCCAAGTACTAACACGGATGCACACACTGTCACCATTACACCGTGCAGGAGGAATAAAACTACTTTAATAACATCACTAGAGTAGCACATAGATAAATTGTGATACAAAACACATTGCAATCATAAAGAGATATAAATAAGCACTTCACTACGCCATTCATAACAGTGAATAAGTATTCTGTGAAATATAGCCTAAGAGACCCACACGGTGCACACACTGTCACCTTTACACACGTGGGACAAGGAGTCTCCGGAGATCACATAAGTAAAACCCACTTGACTAGCATAATGACATCTAGATTACAAGCATCATCATATGAATCTCAATCATGTAAGGCAGCTCATGAGATTATTGTATTGAACTACATAGGAGAGAGATGAACCACATAGCTACCGGTACAGCCCCGAGCCTCGATGGAGAACTACTCCCTCCTCATGGGGGACAGCAGCGTTGATGAAGATGGCGGTGGTGTCGATGGAGGAGCCTTCCGGGGGCACTTCCCCGTCCCGGCGGCGTGCCGGAACAGAGACTCCTGTCCCCGGATCTTGGCTTCGCGATGGCGGCGGCTGGAAGGTTTCTCGTACCGTGGCTTTTTCGTCTCGAGGTTTTAGGTCAGGGACCTTTAAATAGGCGAAGAGGCGGAGTCGGAGGGCTGACGAGGCGACGACACAGTAGGGGGGCGCGGCCCCCCCTTGGCCGCGCCAAGGTCATGTGTGGTGGGCCTGTGGCCCCCCTCTGGTCCTTCTCGGGTGCTCTGGAAGCTTCCGGTGAAAATAGGAACACAGGCGTTGATTTCGTCCAATTCCGAGAATATTTCGTTACTAGGATTTCTGAAATCAAAAACAGCAGAAAACAGGAACTGGCACTTCGGCATCTCGTTAATAGGTTAGTTCCGGAAAATGCATCAAAACGATATAAAGTGTGAACAAAACATGTAGATATTGTCATAAAACAAGCATGGAACATAAGAAATTATAGATACGTTTGAGACGTATCAAGCATCCCCAAGCTTAGTTCCTCGCCCTCGAGTAGGTAAACGATAACAATGATAATTTCTTAAGTGACATGCTACCAACATAATCTTGATCCAATAATGATGTAAAGCATATGAACTGAGATCAAATCACTCAAAGCAAATGTCTATATTGATATAAGAGATGATAATGCAAGAGTTAAACAAGCTAGAAGTTTTCATGAACTATTGCTTCAAAGACATGAAACCGCACAAAGTTCATTAAAGATGTGTTAAGTATTCAGCATAGAAGTTCTATCCTTCATTCCAAGCATCAAGTAAATTTTCACAACATAAGTAGGATTCAGTCAAGTAAACATAAACATGAACGTCATGAATCAACTGTTTCGAAGTCTACTCAACCGGTGAGCACAAGCATTTGGTATTAGCACCAGGATGTTATGGCATAAAGAATGTTAATGGGGGTTTGGAAGGCCAAATGGAAGAAAGTCTCACAAAGCTATAAGTGATTACTAGACAAGAGGAAGTCTTATAATCGAAGCTATGCAAGGAGTAGTGATTGCCATGCAACGGATGCACATAGAGCTATATGTGTATGAAAGCTCTCCAATGGAACTAGTGGGGGTGCATCCAACTTGGTTGCTCACGAAGACCTAGAGCACTTTTGAGGAGGCTCATCATTGGAATATACAACCCAAGTTCTATAGTGTAAATTCCCCACATAGTTATACTAGTAAAACATGAAAACTCTCTCATATGGAGTATAGGTGCTAAACATGAGCACAAATGATGACTATGAATATGCAGGTGCTAAAACATGAGCACAAGTGTGGATAAAAGATAGTAATGCTGCCCCCTTTTTCTTTTATTCTCTTTTTTTTCTTTTTCTTTTTCTTTTCTATTTTTTTTTCTTTTCTTTTTTTCTTTTTTCTTTTTGATGGCCTCCATGGCTCTTTTCACTTTTAGGGGCAACATCCTAATATGACAACACACTTTTTGGTACAAATAACTCATAATGAATAAAACATGATGTATGAAACTGTATGCCTCTGCCAGTGTAGCAGGATGTGCAATGATCTAGCGTAACATGGGTAAACCACACATCAGCTGTATAGAATCATGCAAAGCAATATATAAATAATAAATGACAACATGTAATGTAATGTAAAATGGAAGTTGCATGGCAATATATCTCGGAACAGCTATGGAAATGTTGTGGTAGGTAGGTATGGTGGCTGTTTTGAGGAGATGTATGGGCTTATGTGTAGGAGAACAAGAGAAAGTCCTCCCACGGGTTTGGATGTACCGGCGAAGTATGCACAATTCTCAATGTGAGCAAAAGGCAATGCACAGTACCGAAGAGGCTAGCAAATATGGATGGTGGAAGTGCCAAAAACCGTAGCTTAACATTAGTCAAAAAGAACTCACAAGCTTATTGCAAACATCTAGCAGGTTCAACATTAAGAGCATGATTTAAAATTTTACCGACCTTCAGCACAACTTAGTCATTACGATGAACCTTTAGACATGGAAAGCTATCAAGTCCAACCCACGCCTTCAACTATTTAAGTAGAGTTTGTAGTACGGCACAAGCTTAAAGACAACAATCCACTACTAATTTTAACTTATTCAAACCGCAAGCTTTACCATCTAAATACCTCAAAACGTTTGCAAAGAATCAAGTTATCAAAGCTCAATGATCTACAAGATTATGCAAGTGTTTCATTATACCACTACCACATGCAACATTTCCTTAACCAACCGAATAACAATGAACGAAGCAGTTTCAACCTTCGCCATGAACATTAAAAGCTAAGAACACATGTGTTCATACGAACCAGCGAAGCGTGTCTCTCTCCCACACAAGGATGAACTTATTCAAACAAAACAAAAATAAAAACAAACAGACGCTCCAAGTAAAGTACATAAGATGTGACTGAATAAAAATATAGTTTCAAGAGAAGGAACCTGATAATTTGTCGATGAAGAAGGGGATGCCTTGGGCATCCCCAAGCTTAGACGCTTGAGTCTTCTTGAAATATGCAGGGATGAACCACGGGGCATCCCCAAGCTTAGACTCTTCACTCTTCTTGATCATAGTATATCATCCTCCTCTCTTGACCCTTGAAAACTTCCTCCACACCAAACTTTAAGCAAACTCATTAGAGGGTTAGTGCACAATCAAAAATTCACATGTTCAGAGGTGACACAATCATTCTTAACACTTGGACATTGCCCAAAGCTACTGGAAGGTAATGGAACAAAGAAATCCACCCAACACAGCGAAAGAGGCAATGCGAAATAAAAGGCAGAATCTGTCAAAACAGAGTCCGTAAAGACGAATTTTAAAATATGCACCAGACTTGCTCAAACGGAAAAACTCAAAACTAATGAAAGTTGCGTACATATCTGAGAATCACTCACGTAAATTGGCATAATTTTCTGAGTTACCTACAGAGAATTAGGCCCAGATTCGTGACAGCAAATAAATCTGTCTCTGCGCAGTAATCCAAATCTAATATGAACCTTACCATAGAGACTTTACTTGGCACAAAAACATGATAAGGAGAGGTTGCTACAGTAGTAAACAACTTCCAAGACTCAACAAAACAAAAATTGCTGTAGTAAAATAAACACATGGGTTATCTCCCAAGAAGTGCTTTCTTTATAGCCATTAAGATGGGCTCAGCAGTTTTAATGATGCACTCGCAAGATTAGTTGAAGCAAAAGAGAGCATCAAGAGGCAAATTCAAAACAAATTTAAGCCTAACATGCTTCCTATGCATAGGAATCTTGTAAATAAACAAGTTCATGAAGAGCAAAGTAACAAGCATAGGAAGATAAAACCAATGTAACTTCAAAAATTTCAGCATATAGAGAGGTGTTTTAGTAACATGAAAATTTCTACAACCATATTTTCCTCTCTCATAATAATTTTCAGAGGCATCATGAACAAACTCAACAATATAAGTATCACATAAAGCATTCTTATTCACATGCATAAAAGTATCATTACTCTCCACATAAGCATAATCAATTTTATTAGATGTAGTGGGAGCAAATTCAACAAAGTAGCTATCATTATTATTCTCATCAAGTGTAGGAGGCATATTATAATCATAATTAAACTCATCCTCCATAGTAGGCGGCACCAAAAGACCAATATCATCATAAATAGGAGGCAAAGTATCATCAAAGTAAATTTTCTCCTCAATGCTTGGGGGACTAAAAATATCATGCTCATCAAAGCCAGCTTCCCCAAGCTTAGAATTTTCCATATCATTAGCAACAATGGTGTTCAAAGCGTTCATATTAATAACATTCCCATTAGTTTGCATATAAAGTTCCATGGGTTTTTTAATTTTCGCAGCAAACAATCCATGTCTTAACTCAGGAAATAGAATAAGAAGCTCATTGTTACTTTCCATTATGCCTAACTAGTGTAAACAAGAAACCAAATGTCGCAATTGCAGAGTCTAAAGGAAATAGCTTCGAGTACTTACAACGGCGCCGGAAAATAGCTTAGTAGCCGAGATCCGGAGTGTGAGTACCTTTTACCTTTCCTCCCGGCAACGGCGCGGAAAATAGCTTGATGTCTACGGGTGCTTCTATTCTTGTAGACAGTGTTGGGCCTCCAAGAGCAGAGGTTTGTAGAACAGCAGCAAGTTTCCCTCAAGTGGATCACCCAAGGTTTATCGAACTCAGGGAGGAAGAGGTCAAAGATATCCCTCTCATGCAACCACAAAGCAAGAAGTCTCTTGTGTCCCCAACACACCTAATAGGTGCACTAGTTCGGCGAAGAGATAGTGAAATACAAGTGGTATGAATGAATATGAGCAGTAGTACGGCGCCAGAAAAGTGCTTGGCGTGCGATTGATGGTAGTAATATTGCGGGAAGTAAACATGCAGTAGAACGTAAACAAGCAGCGATAGCGATATTTAGGAACAAGGCCTAGGGAATAGACTTTCACTAGTGGACACTCTCAACTTTGATCACATAACGAATAGATAAATGCATACTCTACACTCTCTTGTTGGATGATGAACACATTGCGTAGGATTACACGAACCCTCAATGCCGGAGTTAACAAGCTCCACAATTCAATGTTCATATTTAAATAACCTTAGAGTGCATGAAAGATCGACACGACTAAACCAAGTACTAACATAGCATGCACACTGTCACCTTCACACCATGTAGGAGGAATAGATCACATCAATACCATCATAGCAATAGTTAACTTCATAATCTACAAGAGATCATAATCATAGCCTACGCCAAGTACTAACACGGATGCACACACTGTCACCATTACACCGTGCAGGAGGAATAAAACTACTTTAATAACATCACTAGAGTAGCACATAGATAAATTGTGATACAAAACACATTGCAATCATAAAGAGATATAAATAAGCACTTCACTACGCCATTCATAACGGTGAATAAGTATTCTGTGAAATATAGCCTAAGAGACCCACACGGTGCACACACTGTCACCTTTACACACGTGGGACAAGGAGTCTCCGGAGATCACATAAGTAAAACCCACTTGACTAGCATAATGACATCTAGATTACAAGCATCATCATATGAATCTCAATCATGTAAGGCAGCTCATGAGATTATTGTATTGAACTACATAGGAGAGAGATGAACCACATAGCTACCGGTACAGCCCCGAGCCTCGATGGAGAACTACTCCCTCCTCATGGGGACAGCAGCGTTGATGAAGATGGCGGTGGTGTCGATGGAGGAGCCTTCCGGGGCACTTCCCCGTCCGGCGGCGTGCGGAACAGACTCCTGTCCCCGGATCTTGGCTTCGCGATGGCGGCGGCTCTGGAAGGTTTCTCGTACCGTGGCTTTTCGTCTCGAGGTTTTAGGTCAGGGACCTTTAAATAGGCGAAGAGGCGGAGTCGGAGGGCTAACGAGGCGACGACACAGTAGGGGGGCGCGGGCCCCCCCTTGGCCGCGCCAAGGTCATGTGTGGTGGGCCTGTGGCCCCCCTCTGGTCCTTCTCGGGTGCTCTAGAAGCTTCCGGTGAAAATAGGAACCTGGGCGTTGATTTCGTCCAATTCCGAGAATATTTCGTTACTAGGATTTCTGAAACCAAAAACAGCAGAAAACAGGAACTGGCACTTCGGCATCTCGTTAATAGGTTAGTTCCGGAAAATGCATCAAAACGATATAAAGTGTGAACAAAACATGTAGATATTGTCATAAAACAAGCATGGAACATAAGAAATTATAGATACGTTTGAGACGTATCACATGTGCATGGGGCATGTTGAAAAAAGGAAAGACGTTCTCATAAAAAATGACATCCCTAGAGATATAAACTCGATTAGAGGGAACATGGAGACATTTATAACCTTTATGAAGAGAGCTATATGCCAAGAACACACACTTCTTCGAAGGGAAATCAAGCTTGTGGCTATTATAGGGACGAAGATGGGGCCAACAGGCACACCCAAACACCTTAAAAAAAGGTATAATCAAGTGTCTCATTGAGAAGTTTCTCAAGTGGAGTTTTCATATCAGTGGTGCGACTAGGAAGCCTATTAATGAGAAAACAGGCTGTAGCAAAAGCATCATTCCAATAGCATAATGGTACAGAAGCATGTGCAAGCAACGTAAGACCGGTTTCAACAATATGACGGTGTTTACGCTCCGCGGTACCATTTTGTTGGTGAGTGTGAGGACAAGATATACGGTGGGAAATACCCAAATTGTGAAAGAAGGGATGGAGTTTCTCATACCCTCCACCCCAATCAGTTTGGACATGAATAATCTTGCGATTAAGGAGACGTTCAACATATTTTTGGAATTGAAGGAACACCTCATAGACATCAAATCTATGCTTAAGTAAATAGAGCCAAGTAAAACGAATATAAGCATCAACATAACTCACATAAAAAAGATGTCCACTAACAGAGGTTTGGGCAGGACCCCAAACATTGGAATAAATAATCTCTAAAGAAAATTTTGTTAAACGTGTAGACAAGGAGAAGGGCAGTTGATAACACTTCCTTTGTTGACAAGCATCACAAACGGACTCTATTTTATTTGACTCCTGAAGGGATGGTAACTCATGACTACGAACAACATGTTGAACGACTTGCAAAGTGGGATGTCCTAAACGGTGATGCCACATAGTGCGGGAGACCCTGACACTGCTGAGAGCTTGCTTGATGACAGGGGTTTTAATCTCGTACATACCTCTAGTGCAACGACCTCTAAGAATTGGTGCTCTCGTGTCCCGATCCTTTACAAAAATATCATGAGGATGAAGTTCAATGAACACATTATTGTCATGGGAAAGTTTACTTATAGACAACAAATTACGAGTTGCATTAGGAACATGGAGGACATTATTGAGAGATAAAGACCTAGACGACGGAGTAGGCAAAATAGCATCACCAATATTATGTATGTGCATACCTTGACCATTAGCCGTATGAAACTGATCGGTGCCGTGGTAGGGCTGACAGGAGGTGAGTTTATCCAGCTCATGAGTAATTTGGTGTGTCGCGCCTAAATCTGCATACCATGATGGATCAACGGAATGTGAGGATGCCACAGAATTTTTGCCATCATTGCCTATGCCCAAAAAATCACGGTTGAAGCGCTTGAAGCACTTGGAGGCTCTGTGACGTGGGATCCCGCACAACTGACAGACAACACTACCACGCCCATTGTTTGTCTTAGGCGCAGTGGGGGCTGGCTTGCCCGGCGGGTTGAAGGAATATGGCGCCGGATGTGATGCCCCACGAGTGGCGCCAAACGCGGCAATAGGGGGTGTGGTGGCTATGTGGGCAGCAGGATAGTGCGAGGTACCACCGCTTCAACGTTGAGCCAATTTGCGCTGTTCCGTAGACTGAAGTTGTACAAACAGGTCACGGATTGGCATGGGGGTGGTACGGGCAGTCACAACCTCATAAAGAGCATCATATTCATCACCAAGTCCAGCAAGGATATATGAGATAAACTCCTCGTCGCGAAGAGGCATACCAATGCTAGTGAGAGAAACGGAGAGAGCCTTCATCTGATGAAAATAGACTGTGATGGTCTTGTGTTCCTTTTTCAGCTCAGCCATCTCCTGTCGAATAGCGGAGGATCTTGCGATGGACGTAGAGGAAGAAGCTCCACTCAATATCTCCCAAGCCTCGCAGGACATGCCCGCAAACATGATCATCCCGAGGACGCCTTCAGTCATGGAAGAAACAAAACCTGAGAGAATCACCCGGTCTTGTCGTGTCCAATACGGGTATGCCTGATTAGGCTGCTGGTGTGTGCTGCCGGCATGAGGGACCATGACATGAGGATCAGGACAGCCAATGGAGACATCGACATAGCCCATAAGCATATGGCTGCGAAGGAGTGGGCAACTTGTACACACCAGAACATGTAGTTGTCGTTCGTCAGCTTGATGGTAATAGCTGACACGATGGTGACGATGCTCGGCAATGCTTGGTTGGGGAAGAACGAGCCGGGCTGAAAACCATGGAAACCATATTGTGGCGGCAGTCCGTACTGGGAGTACCCGAGCATGGGGTATGAGCCGTCCTGTGCAGCATAGGGCGTATAGCCAGGAGATGCAAAACCACCGAGCGCTGGGGCGTTGCCGGCTGTCCGTCCCATCAAAAGATTGGTATCGTCAGTATTTTCCGTTGTTCATCTTTGACTTGCTACCGGACCAACCACTACGTGAAAACATCAAGGTATCGACGGATAGGATCTGTGATTACGACATTTTGTCGGAACCGTCGGCATAGGAAAAAGGGTAACTTGTACCGACAGCCATTGTCGGCACAGAAAAATGTCATCGGCAGGCCCGGTCTGGCCGTCGGCACAGGGGTCGATCTCCGTCGTGACAGCAGGGCAACAACGTTAGGATTGTCCGTCGACACATGTTTTTCTCTCTTTTTCCTCTCCAGGCCGTCGGCACAAGATTTTTCTCCAACGCACCCCCTCCACCCCCAACCCCAGGAATCGCCTTTTCAGTTTTTAAAAAAGTATAAGAGAATGTCAAAAATTTCAAAAAATAAAATCTTTTGAGATGACCATGTATTATGTGGTCTAGTTGATAGAAAAAATAACAAACATGAATTTCGATATGCTATGCAAAATGGCGTTATATTTTTGGTAAAACGGCTTTCCTGGTTGCATATGACCTTCGATGAAAATGTTTTTTATATGGAAATGCATCTACACAAAATTTTACATCCGATTTCAGCGGTCAACGGACGTTTGCCGATTCTTAGATTCCTCAAAATCAAAAAGGAAATATGATTTTTCGGCTTTTAGATTTGATGAAAAAAAATTATTTAATTGTTTTCAAATTTATTATTAGAAAAAATAATAAATCCATTATTCTTTAGTCAAACAATTGTTTGGATTTCAAATAATAAAGAAGTGTGATGTCATGGCCCAAGGGTCATTATGATTCACAAGGTACTATTGTCAACAAAGAATAAATGTTATGCAGGAAGCTCACTAGGAAGGATCGAAAAAGTTTATACTAGGAGATTAGGAGATATACACAATCTCTAAAAGAAGGAGATTCACATTTTTTGGGCTGGCATTATGGTAACTAAAAAATATTTTTTTTCATATGGGTCTTTCTCCATCAAGGATAGGTCAGAAATAAGGTTTTGCGAGGATAAATAGTTGGGCACAACTACTCTTAGAAAATAATATCCAGCCTTATACAATATTGTGTGTCATAAAGGTGATACCTTGCAGAAGGTGATGGAAACATCTTCACCGTCTATAACGTTCGGGCACAATCTCATATTTTTGTTTGAAACTTTAACACTAGGAAAGGCTCCAATTAATTTCTATATTGCTCATAAAACAATTTTACATCTTATATATTTACATCTGTGAAAAGAGACCTCTTAGAGCAAGGCTGGAAATAACAACTATACTATGCTAAAGGTTCTCAGCAAGATTACAAATAAAAGAGTGTAACTCTTTCTTAGTTCTATGAATAAGTAGTGGAAAAAATTCCTTGAATCTTCTCTTCCGTGATTCCACTGTTGAAGAAATATTGCTAAAGAGCATGTTATTCCTTTCTTTCCATATGCACCAAGAACCAACAGTGAAAACCTCCATGAACATATTCTTGTTTCATTGGCCACTTCCTTGTTCTATAATCTGTAGTCGTGTACCATTATTCTGCCAATGAATATCCAAAGCATCCCAGCACGCAGTGCTGAATGTACAATGAAAGAGTAGATGCTCAATAGTTTCTTCCAAATGTTGGTCACACATCAGCCATAATCTTATAGGACCCCGGCTGGCTTCTTGAAATTAATTGTGACAACGGTTAGCTTCAGTTCAGTTGGTACCTGGAGCTGATGAATTCTTCTCGGGACTTGCCAAGAATGGTGTATTCTCGGTAGGATCCATGTACAAGGCTTTAATCGAACCCATTCGGCTGGTCATGAATAATAAATCTATTTGAAAGATGAATATACTGTTGAAAACTAAAGTATTTTGCATGGTACATTTAGCGTGGTATTATTCTTACAAAAGATAACCTTGCAATATGTAACTGGCATGGTTGTAAGAAATATGCTTTCTGTCATGAAGAGAAGACAATAAAATACCTTTTCTTCCGGTGTCGATTTGCTAAATCTATATGGTCAATCATTCAGATAGGTTCTACCTTATATCCTCCATGTAGCATTGCAAATATTTTTGGTAATTAAATAAATAGGATGGATTCGAGGTATAATACACTTATCAGAGTGGGAGCGGTGGCCATCATATGGTCTCTTTGGCTATGTAGGAATGACAAAAAAATTAATGGCAAAATTTCTTCTCTTATGCAGGCCATCTATCAGTGTACGGATTTGTTTCATTTATGGTCGTCGCTTAAGCGATTTTAGGACTGCGACCTCTTTACGGATACGGCTAAGGAGTTTATTATCCGACATGGGTGACTGCATAACCGCAGGATAGCGCAACCTACGACTTAGTTGGCTACTCATGATTTTCTATTTGCCTTCTGTAACGATTTGTGTGGCTCCTATTATTTTTAGACGGTTGTGTGTATCCTAACTATGCAGAGGCCGGATATAATGCTTAAAACTTTTTAAGTAATAAAATGTCCTTTATAAAAAAACATGGATGAGCCGCAACATTCATCGTTAAGCACAGGGCAGGTCCGCATGAGACGGCGCGGTGCGCGGAAGGAGCAAGCAACAAAATGCACCGGCGGCGACGGCAGCAAGGCCATGAGGCAGCGCTGTGAACTCGGCGACGATGCTCCCTGATAGTGCGCGCCATCAGCCGTGGCATGCAACTATGATGATCTCGCCGCGGTCGGACGTCTGCTAGGAGGACTCCATTGGCAGTGGTGCATGGCGTGTCTGTACTGCGCGCACATCCTGTACAAACTACTGGCTGCAACAGCATGAGGCAACGAGATTTTTACTCCAGTGAGTAGTTACCGAGATGGAATGACGATGGATTGCACGCTTCAGTGTTTTCCAGCCGTGAGCAGCGGAGCTAGCTAGCTTCGTAGTGCGTGGAGCAGGCCGTGCTGTGCAGAGATAGATGATGTGCCCGCGGAGATCGTCAAACAGGTAGACAAGAACGTCTAATCATTTGGTGATCTATATGCAGCAAATATCGATCAGACATAAAATCTACAAGGAGGAAAAAGACGCCAAATACTGGAAGGTACGCATATGCATGATGTAGATGTAAGATATCAGAATGCATATTGCCGTAGGAGTAGTAGTAAAAACTGGCTTGAAACTTTTTATTAGTAAAACATAGCTTCAAACTTATCAGTAACCAATATATCCATTATTGTTTAGATTTAGGCCTAGTTTGGCTGTTAAGTTTTTTCTGAAACTGAAGTGTTTCGGTGCATTGGAAAGGAATACTTCATTATCTTGCTATCATAGTATTTCTCAGTTTTGGTAAAAACTTCAAGGTGTTTGGGAACTGCTGTTTTACCGTACTTTTGACTGGTTGTTTTGTTTCATGCATGATCCTTTTAGCTCATACTAGGTGCGTTCCATGACTGTTACATGCATGGCTGAGCGTGAGTTGCTGGCCTTGAATGATTCAGTTCAAGACATCAATAAATTAGGCTTTGATATGTTCTGCTTCTACTATCAAGGTGAGTCATGTGGTTGTACCGTCTGGTGTAAATCCAGCCTGCCGCGCTGCCATTAGTGGGACTTTTACACCACCACCAAGTCAGCATAGGCTGCAGCTAGTAGGTGATAAGCAGCAGCAGAATTGGGGATAACTAGCAGCAGTAGCAGTAATAGATCATTTTGATATAAAAGCAGAAATAAATCCTTTGAATCCGTATGAAAGAGAAGAACTTAAAAGAGCAAATGAGGGCTTGAATAAGTTAAGGCGGGAGGAAGAATCTAAGTGTGCTCAACGCGCAAAAGTTAAGCATATCCAAGAAGGGAAGAATAATACAAGGTATTTCCATTTGATTGCAAATGGTAAACATCGAAAGAAGAAAAAAATTCAATTAGAGCAACAAGAAGGGACAATTGTTGGAGAGGACAACCTTAAGGTGTATATCACCGAATTTTATAAAAAGCTATTTGGGCCACCGGAGCCGACCAACATTTCTTTAGTAGAAGGAATGGTGCATGATATTCCACAGATTTCATCTAATGAAAATGATATTTTAACAAATCCTTTTACTGAAGAGGAGGTTTTTTAGGCGATCTCACAGATGGAACATAATAAAGCACCAGGCCCTGATGGCTTTTCGGCGAAGTTTTATCAAAAGTTTTGGGAAGTAATAAAGTTGGACTTAATGGCACTTTTTAATAAGTTGAGTACAGGAGAATTGTCTCTTTACAAACTCAATTTTGGTGTCATCACTTTATTACCCAAGAAAGAGGATGCGGTACAGATAGAACAATATAGACCTATTTGCTTACTAAATGTGTGTTTCAAAAAATTTACTAAGGTAGGAACAAATAGAATAACGGGGATTGCCCCAAAGGTTATTAGACCGACACAAACTGCCTTTATGCCGGGTAAAAATATTTTAGAAGGAGTTGTCATTCTCCATGAAATGATTCATGAGCTTCACAGTAAAAAATTAGATGGGGTATTATTTAAGATTGATTCTGAGAAAGCATATGATAAAGTTAAATGGTCTTTCTTACAACAAACCTTGAGAATGAAAGCTTAATTCGGCAATTTGTGCAAGGGGGAGTGTGGGAGTGAAGGTAAATGATGATATTGGTCACTATTTTCAAACAAAAAAAGGATTGTGGCAAGGGGACCCTTTGTCCCCAATGTTGTTCAATATTGTAGTAGATATGCTTGCCATCTTAATTGAACGAGCAAAAAATGATGGTCAGGTTGGAGGGCTTATTCCTCATCTTGTTGAGGGTGGCATCTCTATACTACAGTATGTCGATGATACGATCCTTTTTTTGGAACATGACCTCATCAAAGTTGTAAACATGAAGTTAATCCTATGCATCTTTGAAGAACTTTCCGGACTAAAAATTAACTTCCATAAAAGTGAGCTTTTCTGTTTTGGAAAGGCAAAGGATGAAGAGGATCAGTATAAGCAGATCTTTGGATATGATGCTGGATATTTAGGTATTCCTATCCATTACAAAAAAAACTAAGAAACTCTGACTGGTATCCAGTTGAGATACGGTTTGAAAGCAAACTGAGATGCTGGAAAGGAAAATTATTGTCTTATGGAGATAGATTGGTCCTTATTAATTCAGTTTTAACTAGTTTACCTATGTTCATGTTATCCTTTCTAGACATACCTGTTGGGGTAAGGAAACGATTGGATTTCTATAGATCTAGGTTTTTCTGGCAATCTGATGAAAATAAGAAAAAATATAGGCTTACAAAATGGAATATTGTCTATCGGCCTAAAGATCAAGGTGGCTTAGGTATTGAGGTACTCGAACTCAAAAACAAATGCTTATTGAGTAAATGGCTCTTTAAGTTGCTTAATGAGGACGAGGTGTGGCAGACTGTTACACAATAAATACTTAAGACACAAGACCTTATCGGCAGTACAACCTAAGCCCATAGATTCTTCCTTCTGGAAGGGTTTAATGCGAGTGAAGGAGGAGTTTTTAAATAGAGGTTTCTTTAAAATTGGAAATGGAGTGAACACTCGTTTCTAGGAAGATACTTGGTGGGAAAACCCCTCTAGCGAATCAATACCCGTCGTTATATAATATTGTGCGTCACAAAAATGTAACGGTAGCTCATGTGCTAGCTCAAACCCCGCTGAATATTAGTTTCAGACGGGCGCTGTTGTGAAACAAATGGATTTTATGGTTACAGTTATGCCAAAAACTAATGAGGTTAAATCTAAATAATGAGCAGGATCGCTTTGTTTGGGGTTTGACAACCAATGGTAGGTTTACGGTAAAATCTATGTATGAGGATCTTATGGGTGATCACACCCCATACCTGAGAAAATATTTGTGGAAAGTTAAAGTCCCTTTAAAAATAAGAATATTCATGTGGTTCCTTAGTAACAAGGTCCTATTAACTAAAGATAATTTATCTAAACGGAATTGGAACGGATGTATGAAGTGTGCTTTTTGTGGTGAACAAGAAACCGTTGAACATATGTTCATTGAGTGTCCATTAGCTAAACTTCTTTGGCGTACGGTTAATTTCACTTTTAATCTTTCACCTCCAACCAATATTACAAATATGTTTGGTAATTGGTTAAATGGAGTAGATAGACAATCTAAAGCTTTCATCCGTATTGGGGTTTCTGCTTTATGTTAGTCTATTTGGAAGGCAAGAAATGATATTATCTTTAACAAAAAACAATCTTTTCATTACTTGCAGGTTATCCATATGATGGCACACTGTGTTCAACTATGGGCTCTCCATTCTCCGGAGGGACAGCGGGATGCCATGGTTTCTGGATGCACACGGCTTCAGACGGTCGCTCAGGATATCTTGTGTCAGGCTGGCTGGCGTCATACTAGGAGGCTACAGTGATATGTAGTTTTACTATGTTCCTTTTGTTCCGCTGGTTAATTTTTGTATCAATTGTAGGCGGTGATTGAGATGTGAGAGTTGTAAGACTAAATATTACAATTTTTTAATAAAAGATCGTGTGTATCATCATGATGCAGATGCCGGGGTTAAACTCCCCATTTCAAGAAAAAAAAGCAGTACCGCTTGGATTGCTATTTGCTAACCAAAGGTCGATGCATTTCCTTGCTCCCTAAACTGACTATCAATCTGTCATGCTGCTACCTCTGCCCCTGTCTGAGAGACCAACTGTTGCTACAACGAAGCAGATGCGCTTTTGGGTTGCTTTGCTTCAGAAAAAAGAGGTCCGGGCTGAAGTTTAGATTACGTCAAAAAACTGAAGTGTTGGAGATACTTCAGTTTTTAAAACCTTTTGTATTTCGTGGACCTAAACGCTTTGAAGTATTCAATACTTTATTATTTTTTGAAAAATGAAGTATTCCGGTAATACTTCATAAAAAACTGAGCTTCCAAACGGGACCAGTGTTTTAACCAAAATAAGTTCATATTATTTAACTATATTCACTCCAGGCGCCGGTCGCGGCGCCTAGCTCCACCTCCTAGCGCCGATGGACGTCCGCCGCTCTGCTCACCATCGGATGGGCCGCCCCGGCCACGCGACTCTGGCCGCCGTCTGCTCGTCGTCGGAGGGACTAGCTCCACCTTAAGGGAGTAGTGGTGGTAATTATTCTCGTGCTCTATGTGTGTGTGTGTGTGTGGGGGGGGGGGGGGGGCAGTGCCTGAATCCTCTGGGCCATCTTAGTTGTGAATGTCCTCCATTCATGCGTGCGGATCAAGTCCATGAGGATGGCGAGCAAGTCTAACCTTCTATCCGAGAACGTGAAGCCGATCGTCGACCACATGAAGCTCGACCGCAACAACACGGTGGACGATCCCGTAACCATGAAAGGATACAAGTACATCGTCAATGGCGAGCATGTGGAAAAAAACAATGGCGAGCAACCTGGGAAGATCACCACCGTGGACCAGATCTGGGGGTGCAAGGGGAGCCTGTTATCCTCCAAGTCAGAGACAGGCATGAAACTCAAGGACATCTGCCTCTCCATGGCTCTATCCAAGATGCTCAACCGGCGGTTCGCCGGCTTCGAGCTAGCTGAGGTGAAGGCGAACCGTGAGAAAACACATAACTTTGTGTTTGATGGCCTGCTGCTTGGTGGGGACAAAGAGGACAAGTATGAGCGGGCATTCAGGGTCATCGAGGTAGAGCTCGGCTTTGTGTATGACCTGTACTACACCAGGTATCCTTTCCTCTACCAGAAGATACGCCACTTGGCACTCTGCCTTCCGGTGGCCATGGTTAGCTTCTTCTCGTGGCTCACCTATGAGCTCAACAAGAAACACAAGAAAGATGCTGACGACATCCCTATGACCGCCACTCTGTGCTTGATGGATGTTGTTACATTCTTGGAGGCACTCCAGTTGTACCTGCACATGGCCTCAGATTGGTTCAATGTAGCGTTGATCGATACGTCACCAGGCGTGATGATGTGGTAAAAACTGGCCATTGCGTTCATATGATCATCGGCGTTTTGTTGGGATTGAAGGCACTCCGGCCATGGGAAAACAAGCTTGGGCAGTACTCTCTCCTCGACAAGTACGACAGCAGACGATACACAAGCAGTTGTGTTCATTATATGACACTCTTCCTGGTTGACATGGCCAGGAAGGGGGAGGAAATCATGTTAAGCTGTCAGAACAAGTGAAGGAAGCAGTCATTGGTTCCCTCGTCACAAGCAACGGCCACCTGACAAATGGTGCAAGTTCACTGAAGAAGCATCGCGTCCACAAGAAGCTCTCGTGGGCCTGCAAGTTGCCCACGGTTGCCGAAACCATATACTGGTATGGCACGTCGCTACAACCATGTGCAAGCACGAATTTGATGATGCATCTGCACTGGCCAAAGTCCCAGATAGCAATGTGGTCGACACGGCCTCCAGCTTGTCACAGTACTGTGCATACCTCGTCGCTTTCGCGCCGGACCTCCTGCCGGGTCACAGCTTTGACTCTGCGTCCATACTCGATAAATCCATCGAAGATGCACGCAGATTGTTAGATTTCAAAGGCACTAAGTCCACCATGGAGCAAAAGTGTGTTAAACTGAAGAGCATCGCCAACACCAGCAATCTCGCCATCATCGTCCAGGGCGCTCTGCTTGCGAGCCAGCTGACAGAAGAGATCGGAAACAAGAAGCCGCAGTGGGAATTTCTCTCAGATTTCTGGGCAGAGATCATGCTCTACGTCGCGCCGTGTGACGACGCACAGGCCCGGGCGCACCTGGAGGCCCTGGCAAGAGGAGGAGAATTCATCACGCACCTGTTGGCGCTGCTCACACACGCCGGCGTGCTGAAGCCTGCCCCAACTGGGTCAGAGGCCGTCTGATCAATCCAAGCCTTCCCTCTTCCTCCTGGAACTTCGATTGATTTGGATCGAGTTTAGAAACTAGTTGGTTTTTGTGAGTTCTTCTTTCCATTCTGTTTGGCCTTGGCCTTGTGAGTTGTAAGAGTGCATATTTGTATTGGTTCTTCTCCTATCTAGTATTTAAACAAAAGATGTACATTCTCGCGTGTTTCTGGAAAAAGAAAACCACTGCATATGCATATGCCTCGTCGGATACAAGTGGAGCCAACCCATACCCCTTAACCCCTAGGTATACAGGCTCCCACCACTTGTAAGAGTATGTCTAACAAATCCTCTATTTTGCAGCCCCGTAAAACGCGAGTAGAGGACCCTGTATTCACTTTCCACCGACCGAAAACTCATCCGAGCTACAGATTCTGTTTTACGGGGTGGGGATACGGGATCTGCTAGCTCGGACGAGTTTCCAACCCCTCAAAATAGGGTTTTACACAACAATTTCAGACAACTATTTCTGATCAAACATAGCACATCCAAAACATGTGATGCATAGTTCATAGTTTTTACATCACAAAACGATCAACGCGATCATAGCCAACGTTCAAGCCACGGAGGTTCCCAAAATGTTGCCACCACCAACACCATCAATGCGATCAACGAGTCCATCGCCAGCGCCGCCACCACTCGTCGGAGACTCACCTCATTTGAGTATACTTGGGCTGCACAACAACAATATTAATGTGATGTTTGCACATCATCAACACATAGTATGGACAGCAATAAACTTGGAAAACTTACATAGTCCTCGGCACGGATCCACTAGGTGGGTTGTCGGTCACTTGGTCCATGGCAGCACTCCAACGAGAACAAGCTGGTTTGATGGTGTTCCACCGACCTTCAAGGGAGCGGTAGGATCTGTCGGCCATACTCTTGGTGCGAGGCTTCAGCTGGTGGTAGAGATCCTCGATGCGCTGTCAATAGCGCTTGCCGGCTTGGTCCACTCCGGTGCACGCATCCATCCCCACCCTACCCCAAGCACGGACCAAGGTCACTTCAATCTCGGTGTAGTTCGAGGTGCGTGGCTTCGGCGGCGCGAAAGAACCGGCGGCAGCTGGATCAACCTCAACCACCTCCTCGTCATCGACCGCTTCGTTGCCCTCACCATCCTCCTCCTCGGCATAATCGTCAATCCCTTCGACATTGTCCTCCCCATCGAACGCATCGATGCCGGCGTCCAAGTCCACCGAGGAAGCGTTGAGCATGTCCATGTACGATGTTGTGGACTCAACATCGAACACCTTGTCGCCGTCCATGGAGGGTGGCGGCGGCACGGGCGTCACCGCGGACGGAACGGAGGGAGGAGGGGTCGTGGCCTTGGATGGCGGTGGAGGCGCGAGGCCGATGCGGCTGACTGACTTTGTCTTCACCTTGCTCGGCGGGGCACCCCTCGGCCCGGCCGCCTTTGTCTTAGCCCTGCTCCCCTTCTTGGCAGCTCCAGCAGTCACAGCCGGCGGAGCTGCGATCGCCGCAGGGGCTTCGAAGAAGTGCTTCGGGATCCTCTTCCTCTTCAACGGGATGGTGGCGGAGATCATGGCTGACACGTCGCCGGCGCTTGGCGGACCTCCGACAGGGACATCAACCACCGCGGGCGAAGGTGGTGCACCGCCGGCGGTCGGCGGGGGCGGGGGATTCGGCGGCGAGATCCGGCCCGTTCGCGCGCAGTGGAGGGGAGAATGGTGGTTTGGCCCTCTATTCCCCTTCCCACCCCGCACAAGTAGGGGGCGAAGAGCCGCCCCATAGCCAAAACTGAAAAAATTCGATTCGGGATGCTAATTTACGGGGTCTGCTAGACGGCCGGGTAGAGCTTTACCCCTTATAGCGGCGGTTATTTTACAGGGTTGAGCCTTTTAGGGGGTCTATTAGACTTGCTCTAAGCTCACTACAAAAGTTTCAACCAAGAGTGTCATTACAAGTTTTAGTGGCGATCCCCTCCTCTAGTCATGTGTGAACGTCATGTCAGATTGTCAATATAAGTTTATCTTTCTCGGACTAGAGTGTCCTTACAAGTCAATGTCAGTTGTAAATCTTTCTTGGAATCTTGCAGGTTGACATTAGAGCTTCTCCAGTCGCGTCCCCCCAAAGCGTCCCCCAAAGCAATTTGGGGCGCGCCAGACCAAAAAACGGTTCTAGCCGTGTCCCGCAAAGCCCAATTTTATCCGGCGCGCCCCGATATGGTGTCCGGCGCCCCGAGCCCGTCCCCGCCCCACAGGGGAGGCACCGGGGACGCCGGACACACCGAAAAGCGAGGCGAGGAGTGGCGGAGCCGACCTGTCAGCGGCACAATAAATTTTAACCTAACCGTCGCCTACCTCGCGACGGAAGTAATTGGCGTGCAACGATGGTGCAGTTCCCGCAGCGACGATGCAGTTCCCGAGAGGCGCAGCGACGCGTCTCGTCGCGCCTGGCTCGCGTGCGGCGTTAATGAGCGCCACCGCTCCCCCGCCTCCCTCCGGCCTATAAAAGGGTCGCCTCTCATCGTCCCTCTCACACACAAACCCTAGCGCCTCTCTCCCCAACCCTAGCCGCCACCATCTCAACAAGAGTCGACGCCATGTCCGGTAGAGGCGGAGGCCGAGCTCGCGGCCGTGGTCGTGGTCGTGGTCGTGGTCGTGGCCGCGGCAGAGCTGCACGCTCGTCGTCGCCTGCCACGTCGTCGTCTTCATCGTCGGAGATGGACGTGGAGCCGGGCGTGTTGTTCGAGTTCGTCCTCGTCCTCAAGGGCGACCCACGCGGCATCCAGAGGCTGCCGGACTCCTCCGAGTACGTCGCCGGCGACGACCGCCCGCGCACGATGCATCTGCGGGAGGCTTCGTGCGGCTACTACCGGTGGATCGTCGACGTGATCTACGACGCGCGCGGCAAGATGTACCTCAACGTCGGCTGGGAGAAGTTCGCGCGCCACCACAGTCTCGAAGCCGGCTTCATCCTCCTGTTCTCCTACTTCGGCGACAGGGACATGAGCGTCAAGGTCTTCGATGAGACGCGCTGCCGCCGGGACTACCACGGCGACAGCATCGACGAGGAGGACGACTGATGATGAAGAGTGTTGTTTCTTCGCAGCGAATACGTGCACGGAAGTTTCTGGATGTTCGTCTCATCGGTAGAACCAACAAGGGCACCATCCTCCCGCTGGATTTTCCAGTTTGGGTGACTGGGTGTGCCCCCGAGTGTTCTTTCTTAGCAGCGAACACAGGAAACCTTCGATGCACGGCCTAGTTAGGTTTAGTTTTTTTGCAAAATTTTATATTTGTGTCCACCATGGTTTAAACTATGTATTAGTTTGTGGAAAACCATGTTCCAAATTGTGTCTTCCTGTAAACCACGTTCCCAATTATGTATTAGTTTGTGGAAATTAAAATAAAAATGCCAAAAAAAGTATTTTTAATGTTTGGGGGCGGCGCGGACGTCCCCCAAACGCGGCACGAACGAAACACGTCCCCAAACGTTCAATCCGACGCGTTTTGGGGAACGCTTTTAGGAGACGCAACTGAAGATGCTCTTAGTTTGTTTTTCATGACTCAAGTGGTTGTCGCCTCAGTCGGTTATACTAACATTCCTTGATCAACCAACCTGGCTACGGTAGGGCTGTTCAGTGTCAATGTTACGTAGAAGGTCGCGTACCGCCTTGTCACTACAGATTTTTTTTTTTTTTGCGAAACACAGTAATACGCACACCCCTATGAAGATACGCATGCACAACCTACCCTTATGAGCAACTCCGAGAGACTGCGTCAAAGAAACTTTATCTGGCGGATCTTAAGATTGACGAAGTCACCACTGGCGTCTCGCTGTCGACGAGAACGCCGCCTCCCACTGAAGAATATTCCACCATTTTATAAAACACCAAAGTGTTAAACTTGAGATTTGAACTCTAGTGAACTGGGGGCGCTATTGCTCTCCTAATCACCCAACCACGGGTTAATTCAAACAGGAGTGTCATTACAAGTTTTAGTTTCGTCCCCTCCTCTAGTCATGTGTGAACGTCACGTCAGGTTGTTAATATTAGTTTTTGTTTCTCAGACTAGAATGTCATTACAAGTCATTCTTATGTCAGTTCTACATCTTTCTTGGCATCTTGTCAGGCTGGCATTAGTTTGTTTTTCATGACTCGAGTAGTCGTCGCCTCGGTTCATTTATAACATTTCTTGAGAGCAGGGTAGTTCAGTGTGAATGGAAGGTGGTAGAAGTCACGTACTGCCTTATCACTACAGAAGTTCTAAATTTTCAAACAAGAGTGTCATTATAAGTTTTTGTGACATCGATTGTGATTTTTTTTTCACGTCATAGCGCTGTTGGGTAGTATTAGTATATAGACAGTCTGTATTCATTCATAGGTCAGGATTAGTACTATATAGTGGCAACCCCACTTCTCTGTTCATGTGTGCACATCAGGTCAGAATATCAATACAGGTTTTTTTTCTAAGACTTGAATGTCATTCTCCTGTTAGTTGGGAATCTTTCTTAACATCATGTCAGGTTGGCATTAGTTTGTTTTTCATGACCCGGGTTGTAGTCTGAGGCGGCAAAGTAAACGGTCTCCAAAAAAATCCTCCCTTAATCAAGCACGCCATCTGTTGCAAAGCTGTATTCTAGAAAGAAAAAAAGTAATGTTTGTGAATCTTACGGATGCTCATTGGCTATGAAAGCATCGGTTCGGTTATAGCATTCCTTGACCAACGAACGTACAGGACGGCTGTTCAGTGTCAATGGAAGGTGTAGCTACCTAGTACAGCCGAGCAGCAGCCACTTGGGCACTTTTTTTGTTGCTGTTTTAACGATGCCACTAGGCCTGGCCTGTTGGCTTGGCTTAGCTATAAAAGGCGTAGCAAGGGTAATGCAGAAGGCAACACATAGCCAGATAGGAATAATAACCGACTAAGGTGGGAAGGAAGCCCTAGAGCCTACTAGGAGCAGAGAGTGAAAATACCATGGATGCCGCCGACGATGTAGCGTTGGCCCCCGGTACCTCCCCCTCTCACCGCCGACATCCCCTTGGCCAGCTAGTGTACATAACAGTGCTCATCTCTGCGGGCGTGCTCGCCATGTTCCTCCTGCATGTGCTGGGTTCCTTACGCCGGAGGTCGAGCAACAAGGCCCTCCACGCTGTCGTATTGGGAGCTTATACGCTCTCGTACTTACTGGTGAGCTACAGCCTCGGGCTCATGCAAGACTCAGAGGACTACTTCACCGAGTTTGCTGTGTGGGCAGTGTGCCTGCTCATGCTCCTCGGCGGCACCGACAACCTCATGGCGTGCAAACTCGATGATGTCGACAACTGGAAGAGCTTCCACGTGAGACACCTCTTCAAGGGAGCACTGGTGGTGCTTATTGTCGCCGTCTATGGTGGGGAAGTGAGTGAATACCAGAAGCCGCTCTGGGGAATCTTATGTGTCAATATCCTCCAGTCATGCGTGCGGATCAAGTCCATGAGGGATGCAAGCAAGTCCAACCTGCTCTCCAAGAATGTTAAGCCAATCTCGGATTACATGAAGGGTGAGGATAAGCGGCAGCTTTCTTCGGCCGTGACCATGAAAGGCTATAGGTATGTTGTCGCCGGCGAGCCTAGTCTGAGAAAACATGGTAAGGAAGCCGTGGATGGGTCAAGGGACGACAAGGAGATCACCACCGTGGAGCAGATCTATGAGTGCGAGGGGAGCTTGTTATCCTCCAAGTCCAAGAGAGGTATGCGGCTCAAGGACATCTGCCTCTCCATGGCTCTATCCAAGATGCTCAACCGAAGGTTCGCGGGCTTCGAGCTAGCTGAGGTGAAGGCGAACCGTCAGAAAACCAATGACTTTGTGTTCCAGGGTCTGCTTGCTGGGGACAACAAGTATGAGCGGGCATTCAGGGTCATCGAGGTAGAGCTTGGTTTTGTGTATGACTTGTACTACACCAGGTATCCTTTCCTCTACCAAAAGATCCGCCACTTTGCGCTCGCTCTTCCGGTGGCCATGGTTACCTTCTGCTCGTGGCTCACCTATGAGCTCTCTGAGAAACACAAGATCAAACAAGGTGAAGACATCCCTCTGACCGCCACCCTGTGTTTGATGGCTGTTGTCACATTCTTGGAGGCATTCCAGTTGTACCTACACATGGCCTCAGATTGGTTTAAGGTGGCGCTGATCCGGGGCTACGTCACCAGGCATTATTTGCAAAGAAGTGGTTGTACTTGTTTCTCTCATATGGTCATCGGCCTCGTGCTAAGATTGAAGGCACTCCGGCCATGGGAAAGCAAGCTTGGGCAGTACTCTCTCCTCGAGAAGTACAACAGCACCCGTTACAGAAGCAATTGTTGTCATGTTATTACACTATTCCTGGTTGACAAGGCCAAGAAGGGGCGCAAGAGAGGGGATCTTGTCAAGCTGTCAACACAAGTGAAGCGAGCAGTCATTGATTCCCTCATCAGAAGCAAAGGTCAGCTGGCAAACGGAGCAAGGTCACTGGAGGATAATGGCGTTCACGAGCTGCTCTCCTGGGCGTGTGCTGCTAGTGACGAGACGCTCATCCATTCCATACTGGTGTGGCACGTCGCTACAACCATTTGCAAGAACCAGCTTGATGCTGAGCCGACCAAAGGTGCCAAGCAGATTGCCGCCGAAGATAGCAGTGCGGTCAGCACAGCTGCGCCCTCCGTCCAAGATAGCAGTGCGGTAGCCTCCAGCTTGTCACAGTACTGTGCATACCTCGTTGCTTTCTCGCCAGACCTCCTGCCGGGTCACAGCTATGACTCGGAATCCATTCTCGATCAATCCATCGAAGATGCACGTAGTTTCGCACCACTTAAAGGCACCAAGAAGATGAAGGATAAGTGCAAGATACTTCTGAGCACCAGCATAAATGACAATCACCCCGTCGCTCAGGGCGCTCGGCTTGCCAGGCAGTTGATGGAGATCCAAGACAAGGCACTGCGGTGGAAAGTGCTCTCAGATTTCTGGGCAGAGATGATGCTCTATGTTGCACCGTGTGACGATGGCCAGGCCCGGGCGCACCTGGAGGCCCTGGCGAGAGGAGGGGAATTCATCACGCACCTGTGGGCTCTGCTCACGCACGCCGGCGTGCTGAAGCGTCCACCAAATGGATCAGAGGCCGCCTGATCGATTGATCGATCCAACCCCAGCACTATGCATATGCCCATGCGAGACTGTAACTGGGATGCATCACTAAAAGAATGTCAGTGACGAAACATTGTATTTTCACTAGAGTGTATTGTTTGCTTTTACATATGCGCTATGGTCAACTTGTTGCTCTCAGCAATCGTTTATTCACTTCTCAAACTTGCGCTTAACCAGATACAACAGTGCAAACATGTTTCTAGGTAATCAATTCCTGTCACAGCCTAGAACAATTCCTTACACGAGGAAGTCACGACTTAGGAGAACCTCCAGTGACAAAGATCCTCAAATAAGACTCCCTTACAGAAAGGAAAGAAGAGAAAAACAACTATATCTGGTGCTAACAGTACGCTTCTCTTCCAATCTCTACAGTAAAAAATCTAAGAATTTCAATTGAGGAAACAGGAAATGGAAGAAATTAACCAGAAAATGCAGGAACATGAAGACTGGGTGGTTCTCTATAACTGGCGTGTCTCCAGAGTGCCGTCAACTTTTCACAGGTGAATATAAGGCTCATGCTACCTGCTTTCCTTTCCTAACTCTATCTAGTTCAGCCTCAGCTATTTGAAGTGATGATTTCAGAGTAGACACTCTCTCTTCTAGCTCCTCCACGCTGCCCCTTTTCAGGGTGGGTGTGTATGGTGCAAGGAAGTGCTTGGAGAAGTTTTGTAGAGCTTGAACACCACATACCTGGAGAAAAGAAAAAAAGGAGACAATTATCTTTCAAGTACTAACAAGTAGAAGTTTCAAAATGCTAAGCAGATTTCTTGCCTCCTCTGGGAGCAATGGCAATTTGGTGATATTGAAGTCGTCGTACAGCATATGAAACTGATCAACATACTTTTGTTGCATCTTTACCCGTGCTTTTAGCAGTTTCGACTCAACAGCTGCAAGGTCATGACACATGAGTCTATAGAAATGCACAGATGCAATGGAATACGTTTGAAATGAATAACTATAGTGCAGAGTTCTTGTTTTGTCTAGTACATATAAGGATTCTTTTCTTTAACACTACAGAATCCCTATTGAGCCAAAGTTCATCAGAAACATGATTCTCTGCTTGCACACTATGGGTTTATGCTATTCAATCAACTAACTGGTATATTTAATTTCCAGGAGAATCTTTAAGACAGTAGATTTGCCAAATAACACAACTTTCATACTAACCTTCCTCGTCAAAAATAACTTGATTGATTATAATGTTATGTGCATCAATCTCGAATTTCGCTAGCTCTTGCACCAATCTCTCCGTTTCATACAATGAAAGAAACTCAGGAATACAGACACAAACAAAGGTTGTCAAGTCCTGAGAAGAAAACAAAAAATGAGTCAGAAGGGGATAACTAACGTTAGGTGCTCTCAATTATGAGACATAAACCAATGGTAAAATTATGAGACAAACCAGCATGATTGAAAATTCTATGCTGATCTTATATGCATAAGTTGAAACAATTGAAGAACATTTGACAGGCTTACACAGCTACAGATGCATGCATAATGTATTGCATATACAATGTTTCTCAAGGCACCAAAAGCTACAGTTACAGCTCACGGTTGCTCTATAGACAGCAGTAACTATAAAAACGTTTTATTCTAAGCATACCGTGGAATGGTTCTATTCCCTAGCAACAAATTTAAATTTGATAGTTTCGCAGGAGCAACAATATATAACTGTGAATACAAGCCTAGACCATAATTCACATGGGCTATAGCTGAGTATTAATTGATTTTTGTATGGTACATGCCCATTATCAATTGTATTCTCAACTTTTTGCATGTAATGCATGACTGTGTAAGCATAGTTCTTCCAGTGGCAGTTTGGCTTAGTTTACTCTTTTCCTTCACAGACAGAAGAGAATTAACATGCTAAACATCCTGCTTATTGTTCCAGAGGGGGTTTACCCCGGTACCATAACAGAATTAGCAGAGTTCGTGGTCCGAAGCACATTCAGGTTAGGAAACACGTGCAGACTGTGAGTGCATCCTCGAAAGCATACGTAATGCTCCAGGATCACACACCCAGCTGCAACAAGCAGTGCATGACATGAAACATTAAATCTGGCATACAATTCCTAGGGCATTACCAACACTGAAAAGCAAAAGCAGCAAAAATAACTGGGTATACTTTTACAACTGCACTTGACAGGGCAACACAGAACAGAGACTAAAGTAAAGTAATAAACATTCTATCATGCCAGTACGTAAATTTATTTGGTTTTCTATAAAGTTGGTAGTCTTACGGGATCTTTAAATTGCCTGTTCACTTGCTCGATCACATCCTTCATGCCTTCGATCCTCCCAAGCATTGCATCCTCGTTCAATTCATCACCGAGACCAAAAAGTCGAGTGGCCTGTCACGGTCACATATTGTTGTGCTTATCTCAGTTAGTCAAATTACAAGTTTGTACGACATGTTAAAGTACATATCAAGGGCAGATTACCATTTAACTTCAATACAGTGGAACAATGCTATAAAGTCATCACGATATTATTTTAATTTCTACAACTCAACATATCAAGCAATTAAGTAACCATATTTTATTCGTGATGTCATTAATTCCTCAACATCTTGCAGCAGAACAGACTTCCACTGCTATTTATTTTTTGTAAGTTATTATACAATGTACTGTCAAGATGAAATGAATAAACACAATATGTTACTTAGTTCCCAGAAAGCTAATTAACATCAGAAGAAAAGCAACACGACCATGTGCGTACATGTGTGGCCAACGTGACAACAACCATAGTTTCCAATGCGTTGAATTTTTATAAGATTAATGGATACCTGATTTATCAGGCCACCAAATCTATTTTTTAAGTCCATCATTTTCTCTAGACCCTTCTCCAGTGTTGCAGGGAACTGCAGCAATCTTAGAGTATGCCCTGTAGGAGCAGTATCAAAAACTACAACAGAGTAATCCATTGTTTGAACTAATCTGCAGTAATAAGAGAACAAAAGTTAGACTCTGAGAGTTGCTGGAAATTGAGCAATGGGCTGAATAGAAGTTCTTTTTTGCGAAGAGAAGTAAGCTAACACCAAACTGGAGGCTATAATTACTTCAGCATTTCAGCAAAACTCATAGCTTCATCAACTCCTGGAATTGCATTTGTCAATTCTGAAATAAATCCTTCCATTCCTTCATTGCCAAAATCATCATTTTCTACTTTGGGATCAATTTCCTGAAAAATAAGCAGTGAAGTGGATTAGCCAGAACACCTTTTTCCGGTAAGAGGAGTGAAGTCTTTATTTTACTGAAAGAGTCAGACTAATGAAAGTGGAAAATCCAAATGATAAAACAACCAAGGGTAACTATAAAACTGAAGAAAAAAAAAAACAAGATACCAGCTAGCAATAGTCTGCAAAATAAAATTATGACTTCAGTAGAACCTTTTGTATATGGTGTATCGCAGTGAATAACTGAATATCTTGCAAAAAAATCTTTGTAACATGTTCTTAGACGGAGGGGATATAAAACATGGGTCATAAAGGTTATGACAACTGAAGCAATAACAAGAGTCGTACTAACCAAAAGTCCTCTTTGCAATGAATCAGACAACTTATTTTCTACTTTCCCAGGCATAATAAAAATGAATGAAAATGCTAGATAATAGGCTTTTTATACAAGTCAGGCACCTTACTCTCTACTACAAGTCCATCCTTAATAAAAATATATAAGAAGGAAATTTCTAAACAGGGTATTTAATTCCCACTAGTCAAAGACCTTTCGAAGGAAGATATAAGGTGAAATCACTACTGTATTACTTATTCAAGCAAATGCAGAATCTGCATTCGGAAGGTTGGTGAACATACAGGTCCCATCACTAGGCAACAAACCCACATATCAGAAGTAGAAACAAAAGCCCAAACGAGTCCATAATTGGAAATTTCCACTTTTAACAGCCATCACGAGCAGGGGCCTCTGGTAAAGATGCATCTCTAGTACTTAGTTCCCTACCTAGAGAATAAGAATAGGGATAAGGTAAGGATATTTTAGTGACACTCCCTCTCCTCTCCGCAGTACCATCACTATGGTCACCCCGAATTGGGTGCACCTATTAGGCCGATGGAATCACCTAGCCACGGGCATGGAGTCTCAATCGACGCGAATACCAACGAATTTGGGCCGACTCGAGCGAACCGGCGGGGAGTGAAAAAGAAAAGAAAAGAAAAGAGGGGGAGGAAAATACTATAAGATTACCATGGCGTAGAGGTTGGAGAATCCCTTGACGAGGGTGGGGAACTTTGTGAAGCGCTGCTGGAAGGCGTCGCTGAGGTTGTGGGCGGGGTCGGTGGAGATGACGAGCACGGAGCTGCGGACGGAGGCGAGGAGGATGGAGACGATGGAGCTGCAGGTGGTCTTGCCGACGCCGCCCTTGCCGCCGACGAAGACCCACTTGAGGGTGTCCTGGTCCAGGAGGTTCCGCACGGACGGGTCCGGCATGTCGCCGGCCTGCACCACCGCCACCGACGACATGGTCGCGCTGCTCCGATTCCGCGGTCCGGGGCGGGCGAGAGAGAAAGAGAGAGATCTGGAAGGGGGACAGAGGTGGGAGGCGGACGACGCCACGGAGGAGGTGAGGACAGGTGGTGCACCACACGGATCGATTCGTTTCCACTCCTGGACGTCTCCGGCTTCTTATTTTTTAATCAAAGGGCAACAAAGCCCAACGATTAAACTAATAACGCCCTCAACAGCGACAAGGTACATGGAGCTGAACCCAACTTACAAAACACACCAGCACACACGAATTGCCAACAAGGCTACAACCAACGCGAATAACGAACACGACCCTTACGAAGAATTGGAGAAGACAATGGACAACAACAGTGTCGGGCGAGGGCTGACCCCAAAGTGAGCCATCAAGCACGCACGCTGTCCACGGAGCTCCCCATCGCATGCAACCGATCACCACACTGTGCATCGACCCCCGCCGTTCACACACCAACAAGCAGCACCAATGAAACTCGGCGAGGAAGCAGGGCACAACGCAAGCCTTGCCGGAGGTCGCCAAGCGAAGAGCCAACGTTATCCGAAGAACAGCTAGCTCCAAGACGGTGTCTTCAAGAAGAGCACGACAAAAGAGTGTTGTCACCGTCCGATCCGAGGATCTTAGGTTTTCACCCGAAGCGCAAAGGTGGGCGAGGGTTTCATAAGAATACACACATATCACAATGTAAGAAGAGTTTATCTACCAAATTTGTATGGTTTTTTACGTTAATGCATCTCTTAATGCTGCCAACCAGGATTGTAAAACTTCGACGGGCTCAGACGACGCTGGTTGTGACGTATCTGTAGTGGCAACCACAGTGGAGGAGCACTCAACTGCTGTAGGACCTGGGGATGGACAAACGCTTGAAGGGATGGCCAACACATAGGCAAGTATCCGTCTATCTGTACACCGAAAATATATTTTTACCTATTTTCTAAACTGTACAGTGAAATGCCCACCAATTCATGTTTCCACATCAGTAGAAACAACTCAAACGGGGCCAAGCGAACTTATGTTTGAGGAGTCAGGAGATGCAAAACCTAAGAAAATGCTCGTAATCATGGAGGGTTCATGTGCTATCTCTAACCAGAATGCAAATGATGCTCTGATCAAAGGTGCAGACCCAATTTGAATACATACATACTTTAAAAATAGTATAGTGGTCTCTCCATATGATGTGCAACCCAGTTTGATTACATTCATGCCAACTCATGTATTATATTTTTTTGTTAAATATGTCTCCGATGAAGGTACAGAAGAAGAGAATGAGTTAGCCCCAACGGGTGATAACACATCTGATGAACAAGAGGAAACCAACGTCGTGTCATGGCACCATGAACAAAAGCATGCGATCTTTCGATTTCCTTATTTGCATACAAAAAATACAACAAAATACCGTTGTTTCATTACATTATGTTGTATTGTTCATTTTGTCATCCAGCAAATTAACAAGAAGACGTCGGGAGTGCAATCCGAATCGAAGGAAAACAGCAACATTGCAATTGAAGAAGAAGCGATTGTCGACGTAACTGCAATTGAAGACAATCCCGACAACTACAGTCCTGAATTTGCAACAGAGACAACCATGACTACGCAGGACGAATTGAAATACCTCATCAATAATTCCATAAGTGAAGGCAAAGACAAAAAAAAAACCCTGTTGCATATTTAAAATTTTGCATATTTCTTAATCTGTTTTTCCGTAAACAAAGTATATGTTATATATACACGGTGTGAAACATATGATCATTCGCTGCAGATCCTGAAGGTCCTGATGAAGTTTCTGATGATGGGTATAATTTCATTACTGATCATGTTCATTAAGAAATATGCAAGTACAGTACCAGATCATGTATCACTGGAAATCAGGATCCATCCAGTAGGAAATGTATGGAAAAATTTAGATAACGTGTTTTGGCATATGTAATTACAATCATTGTAAAAATACTGCATGAAAAATAATTTATAAAATTTTCCATGAATCAGAAGTTTATTCAATATGGTGATGCGGAAGTTACAATTGGCGAGCTTGCTGACTCCTTTGAAGATGGTGCTCCTATTAAAATTAATATCATGACAATCATGGTAGATGTAGCGCGGAGTATAATGAGTAATACCAAACGACTAATAGTGTCATTTATGGCGGTGGTAAAAAATAAATTTTTTTTTTCTTCATGCATGTCTGTATGCGCAAATTTGATGCGATACTAACATAAAAATATAACACTCAAACAGCTAAGATGCAATAGGATTTAGAAGCTAAGATGCAATAGGATTTAGAGGAACAGTGATGAGAATGTGAATACGAGGAAATTGGGAAATCTCGTCAAGGCAATTAATCTCGTTGATGATAGTCTCCAGTTGGACAGATGTGAAATTGTAAGTTTGAGTCCGGTACCCAGAATTAGCTTAAAAGGAAAAAAGTCTTTCAAACAAATAGCTAAATTGCATTTTTTGTTTGCGCAGATAAAAATTCCTTGTTTCGAAGAAGGAGATAAAGATGATCCTGTGGGTCACTATTTTGCGATGGCCGTGAATTTAAGGAGAAAGCGGTTTGAACTCCTGGACTCACTAGGAGGAGAGGGAGCTGAATAGCACTTTGTTAACACGGCTGAAGTATTCAAATAGATTTGGAAGGAGACGTACAAACAAAACAAAGGAAAGTTGTCACCTGAAAACCTCGATGACTTTACGTACAAGAAGCCAAAAGTTATTCCACTTTAGGGAGCTACGTAAGATTCAACTAGCAGTACAACAAATTAAATAAAACTTGTTTAACCTTTATTTCTAGTTACACGCCTATTAATGATTTACTTAGTGATTCACGCAGGTTAAACTGTGGAGTTTACACATGATTATGTTCCTCTTGTTCTAGACTGGAAAGTCTCTGTTTCACATTCGAGAGGACGATATATTGTACATCAAAAAAATATTATTGCACTTGATCCTTATGTGGGAGAAGTTGGAGGTTAATATTGGTCTGATTGAAACACTCCACACAGGTAGCTAGTACTACCCATTTATTAATAAAGTTTTACTGCGCATAGAGAAATTTCACAACATATTTATATTCTTGTTTTCTTGATTGGTGTAGATGACTTTATAAAGATCAATTCGGGAGTGTACAAGATAATCGGGAAGCCGACAGTTGTGAAGCCAACCATGACTGTTATCGTCAGCCTACCTTATGTCAATATACCAAAACCTAAAGAGATTGATGATGGAAAAGAAAACTATCCTGAAGAACAAGAATATGTACTCATCAGCAGCCAGGAAGACTACAACATGGAATGCTTGAAGGGAAGAGGCAGAGGGGAAGATGACTCAAAGAAACATTTAGATGCAAATAGTTAACCAGAAGAAACAACAAAGAACGACAAAGAAGACATGAATCAGTAGCAACAGAAACCTGTGGTCGCCAAAAACAATGAAGATGGCAGCATAGAATACTTGAGGGAAAGAGAAGCAAAATTTGACGATCCATCAAGAAATTCAAAAGAGAAAGGACCACCTATGATTAGAAAGAGAAAAGTTGACTTAGTTTTATTTACTCCACCAAACAGAAAATCTTCACCGCCTAGTTATGAAATCGAAAAAGATATGTACTCTAGCCTCACAGGGTCACAAAGTTTTCAGACTCCACCGAAGGATTCAAAGTCCAATTATGTAGATGTTCAGCATAAAGATAATTTAAACAGAGGGAAGAGGAAACTTGTTACTCCATCTAACATCACGTCAACAAAAAGGCCAAAACTTACTGCAAGAAAGCTTTGCGAGCCCGTGGCAGAGTATAGACCAAAGAAGTTCAAAAACCAAGTCATAGCAAATAAACTCTTCAACCTTCTAGTGAGATCAAACAAATTTCCTAAGTAAGTATTTTATCATGAGAAGCATAATGTTCAGCTCTTCAACCTGTTAATTTTAACCTTTGGATTTCCTTGCAGAACTGTGGTATTCCATGCACCCGTTATGCACAGTGTTGTTGATGACATGAAGGTCCCAATCAATGGCGCTGACATTAAAAGACAATTTAGTAGTGGTGAGTTCCTAGATGGTGGTACCATGGACTACATCATTGACAAGATAAAGACTACCTCCGAATTGTATGATACTGGAGAACGAGTGTTGTTAAGCCAAATATTTATCATGGTATGCATTGTACTTGATACGTTGCAAACGTATCTATAATTTTTGATGCTCCATGCTTGTTTTACACCAATTTATATATGTTATGTTTACACTTCTTTGCACTTTTATACATTTTTCGGCACTAACTATTGAAAAGATGCCACAGTGCCAGTTCCCTGTTTTCTGTTGTGTTGTATTTCAGAAAAGTTGTGCAGAAAATATTCCCTGAATTGGACGAAACAAAAGCCGAAGTTCTTATTTTACCGTAACGGAGATGGAGTCCAGAGGAGAGACGAAGGGGCGCCATAGGGCGGCCACACTAGCCCTTGGTGCGGCCCAAGCCCTGGCAGTGCCATGGGGTGGTTTGGGCCCCCAGGTGTCTACCGACCTCGCCCTTCCGCCTATTTATTCACGATCTCGGGAAAAACCTAAACACCGGAGGCTCCATCCACGAAAAGTTCCGTCGCGGCTGCCATCGCCGACCCTAGCTCGGGAGTGTTCTGAAGCTCTTCCCGGCACCCTTCCGGAGAGGGAGATCGTCATCACCAGAGGCCTCTACATCGTCATGCCCGCCTCCGAAGAGATGTGTGAGTAGTTCATCTCTGGACTACGGGTCCATAACAGTAGCTAGATGGTTGTCTTCTCCAATTTATGCTTCATGTTTAGATCTTATGAGCTGCCTATCATGATCAAGATCATCTTTATGTAATGCTACATGTTGTATTTGCTGGTATCCGATGAATATTGAATACTATGCTGAGATCGAGTATATACTTGTCATATGTTATTTGTGATCTTGCATGCTCTCCGTTGCTAGTAGATTCTTTGGCCAAGTAAATGCTTGTAACTCCAAGAGGGAGTATTTATGCTCGATAGTGGGTTCATGCCTCTAGTTTTATGGAAGAGTGACAATAACTTCTAAGATTGTAGATGTGTTGTTCCTACTAGGAAGAAAACAATAATGTTTTGTCTAAGGATAATTATATTGTTTACTTTACACACATTGCTTTAATAATGTTGCTTGCAACTTAATACTAGAAGGGGTTCGGATGATAACCTGAAGGTGGATTATTAGTCATAGACGCAGTTGGATTACGGTCTATGTGTTATGTTGTAATGCTTAAACGAATCTCATAGTGATCATCTTTATTCTGTCAATCGTCCAGCTGTAATTTGTTCACCCAGTATGTTATTTATCTTTATGGAGAGACACATCTAGGGAACTGTGGACCCCGGTCCTTTTTTTACACTGATAAAATCATCATGTTCTGTTTACTTACTGCAAGCACTGTTCTTTTTAATTCCACTGCAAACAAACATCATCTTTCACACTATATGGTTAATCCATTGTTTTTAGCAAAACTGGTGAGATTGACAACCTCACTGTTAGTTGGGGCAAAGTATTTTGTTTGTATTGTGTGCAGGTTCCACGTTGTTGCTGACTCCGGTAGTGTGTCCTGCCACAAGTCAGCTAGCAACACCTTCAGAAGTCACGTCTTTCTCCTACTGGTTGATTAAACCTTGGTTTCTTACTAAGGAAAAACTTTCTATCGTGCTCATCATACCTTCCTCTTGGGGTTCCCCAACGTTGTGCAATCTGCGCTCATGAAGCTCTTTTCTGGCGCCGTTGCCGGGGAGAAAGAGGATTTCTGCAAGGGGAGTCTCTCATCTCCAATCTCTTTACTTTGTTATTGTTTTGCTTAGTTTTTTTACTTTGTCTTATTTGCTTCATTATATCAAAAACACACAAAAAGTTAGTTTCTATTATAGCTTTTATTTTGTGTTGCTCTATTTTAATCTTGCTAAAATAGGTACTCGTGAAAATACTAAGTTGTTTGACTTTACTAGTACAAACAACAATGATTTTATTTGTACACCTATTGCTCCACCTGCTCCTGAAGCAGCTTTCTATAAAATTAAACCTGCTTTGTTAAATCTTGTTATGAAAGAGCAATTTTCTGGTGTTAGTATTGATGATGCTGCTTCTCACCTTAATAATTTTATTGAACTTTGTGAGATGCAAAAGTATAAGGATGTAGATGGTGACATTATGAAACTTAAATTGCTTCCTTTCTATTTGAGAGGGAGAGCTAAAGATTGGTTGCTATCTTTGCCTAGAAATAGTATTGATTCTTGGGTTAAATACAAAGATGCTTTTATTGGAAAATATTATCCTACTACTAAGATTATATCCTTGAGAAGTGACATAATGAAATTTATACAATTGGATAATGAACACATGTTGCTCAAGCTTGGGAAAGAATGAAATCTTTGGTAAAGAATTGTCCCACTCATAGACTGACTACTTGGATGATCATCCAAACTTTTTATGCAGGACTGAATGTTTTCTTCAAGAAACCTTCTGGATTCAGCTGCTGGAGGTACCTTTATGTTCATTACTTTGGAGGCTGCAACAAAACTCCTTGATGATATGATGATAAATTATTCTGAATGGCACACCGAGAGGGCTCCACAAGGTAAGAATGTAAATTCTGTTGAAGAAACCTCCTCTTGAGTGATAAGATTGATACCATTATATCTATGCTTGTTAATGGTAAAGATCATGTTGATCCAAATAACGTTCCTTTAGCTTCTTTGATTGCTCAAGAAGAGCATGTTGATGTGAACTTCATTAAAAGCAATAATTTCAACAACAATGCATATAGGAATAATTTTGGTAATAACAATTATAGGCCATATCCTTCTAATGATGGTAATGATTATGAAAATTCTTATGGTAATTCCTACATCAACAATAAAAGTGCACCCTCTGATCTTGAAGTCATGCTTAAGGACTTTATTAGTAAACAAACTGCTTTTAATAAATCTGCTGAGGAAAAGTTTGGCAAAATTGATGTTCTTGCTTCTAAAGTTGATAGCCTTGCTCTTGATTTTGAATTTCTTAAATTAAAGGTTGTGCCTCATGATGCTAAAGAAATTAAAACTTTGAATGCCATTCAAGTTAGAATTGATGACAATGTTAGGATGTTGGCGAAATTGCAGGCTAGGTGGGAAAGAGAAGATGAAATTGCTAGAAATAATAATTTGACTAAAGTTTGTACCATTATCACCACTAGTAATACTGAAGTCTCAAATGCTAGCAAACCTCATACTACTAATGGTAAAATAATTGGTGTAGGAAAAGTCCCCACTCCTTCTACAAAATTGCCTAAAACCACTGAAACTGTTTCTGATAAGAGTGCTGAATTTTTTTGGGGTATGGGAGACAATAGTTTTTTACCTTTTACAATAATAACTTTGATTTTAATAATTTCAATATCTCCGAAGTAATTGAGTTCTTACAAAACCTTGCTAGAAGTGCTAATGCTAGTGCTATAAATATGACTTTTATAAAACATATTACAAATGCTCTCATGCAAAGTAGATAAGAGAAATTAAAATGTGAAGCTTTTATTCCTAGAAAGCTAGAAGATGGTTGGGAGCCCATCATTCAGATGAAAGTAGATCACTTTGATTGCAATGCTTTATGTGATCTTGGTGCAAGCATTTCCGTTATGCCTAGAAAAATCTATGATATGCTTGATTTGCCACCGTTGGAACAATGTTATTTGGATGTTCATCTTGCTGATGTTGCTAAGAAGAAACCTTTGGGGAGAGTTAATAATGTTCTTATTATGGTTAATAATAACTTTGGCCCCATTGATTTTGTTGTTTTGGAATTGAATGCAATGCTTCTTGTCCAATTATTTTTGGAAGACCGTTTCTTAGAACTGTTGGTGCTGCTATTGATATGAGAGATGGGATTATTAAATATGACTAGTTATGATGTTGATGCTTCTTCACTTGAAAATACTTGATGCTAGCTTTTTTTCTACGCCTAGCTGAAAGGCGTTAAAGAAAAGCACTCTTGGAAGATAACCCATATTTATTTCTGTAATTTTTCTTTTGTTGAGTCTTGGAAGTTATTACCTTTGTAATATCCTCTCCTTATCATTTTTATTTCGTTTTTGTGCCAATAATAGCCTCTAATAGGAAGAAAGTAAGATTTGAGGAAGTTGCTGTCGTGAAACAGATTCTGTGTTGTCGCAAAAAAAAATTCGTATTTCCAGTCAGAACGTAATTTTGAGCTTCCAATTTTTTAGCATATGCCTCAGGTTATTATCTAACTTTTGTTAGTTGAGAACTTTTTGATCCGAATAACATAAGATTTTCTAAAAACCCGATATTTACATGCTGTTCTGTTTTGACAGATTTCTGCCACTATTTGCATTTGCCTCTTAATCTCTTTCTTTTTGAGTTCTTTTGAGGAAAGAGATTTTTGAAGAAGTTGCTATAGTACCTAATGTTTTAATGGATGTCTGATATATGTTAGAACTAAACCCAATTGGATTTGTTATTTTGATTGCACTAATGTTGCTAATAAGAATTGTGTGAAATTTTGTATGAAGGAAGATTTCAAGTGCACAGGGAGAGAAGAATGATGTAATGAGATGAAGTATGGATAAAATCTCAAGCTTGAGGATGACCATGTAACCCTAAGAAATATCCAAGAGGTACAAGCGTCAAAGCTTGGGGATGCCTTGGGCATCCCCTCTGCATCAACAAAGCATCAGGTCATCTTTCTAGATGCTATATTTTTATTGCTTCATATGCTATGTGTTGTTCTTGGAGCGTCTTTATTTTTTTAGTTTTATTTTATTTTGTTTGTTGCAGCATATGGTTGGATCCCAGCATATTTGTTTTGGAGAATGACACATTCCATTCTAATTGCATAGAACACTCTAATTTTCGCTCTTATTGTTCTACGAATGTTCTCGTTTGCTAGTACAGCGTTTAGCTCTTGTTTTTTCACTCATATTTTGTTCAGAGCTTGTTAGTTTTCTTTATTTAGATATAATTATCTCTCTGGTCCTTACTGATTATTATCTATGAGAGTTATTTTAAATAAGACGATTGTTGTTGGAGACGAGTAAAATGTTTCATGCTTATAGTGATGTAGAGAAAGCTTGTTTACACTCTGGCATAGACGTTGGCATGTCATGTTGGATGTTATTCTTATCATATGCTTAGTGGTTATTGTTGTAGCATGACTTGTCTCAAATAGCTGAGAGTGCATAATATGCCATTGAAAGAATCATGTTTTGTTTCCATCATACAAAGCATAATATTGTGGTATTCTCTTTTGATGCTTTATTGGGTTGACTTGGCACATGTTTAAATCATGTTATGACTACAAACCAGTCAACTAAAGCCTCTATGATCATTTAATTTTTGACTTGTAATATGACTTTATGCTTTGATTAATAATATTTTGTCGTTATGCATGATTATGGCCATTATTGCTCTCTTAGTTGGTCGCTCCTAGTCTTTTGCTAGCCTTCGCATGTACTGAGTATGAGCTTTACTCATGCATCCAACTACCAAAAACCAAAATTTGCCAATTGTGTCCACCATACATACTTATATGTGGTATTTTACCGCCACTCCAAAGTGAATTACTTATGTGCTACATTTAAACCTTCAAACATCACTACCTGTTTTGTGTTTTGTTTTAGCTCATGAGGAAGTATTGAATGGTTCATTATCTATTCATGACTTTATTTCGTGACTAGCATGAATACTGTGTTGGTCCTAAATATTGCAAAAAGAGCAAGACAACTGGACGCCATCCCAAATAAAATATAAATAAATAAATAAACAAATAATGCTCCGCACATTATGTACTGGAGAGATCCTAAATAATGATGTGCAATGGAGAACTACATGAGAGCCAATCTTGAGGTCACTATATGAAAGAATGATATATCATTTGATGCCATTCGTTGAAATAGACATGCATACCTCTTAAAATATATATTTTTAACACTCCTATTGCATTCAAAATAAAAAGCTCTAGCACATGAGTAACCATGTTTCCCTCTGCGCATGGCCTTTATTTTACTTTTATGTTGAGTCTTCATCTTCTTTCTTTAAGCACCAATTAAGAGAGCATAGTTGTCATTCTGAGTATAATGTGCATAGTCAAATTTATTATTGATTGATTCATGACTATGATATTGCTTGTTCTCAAATTACTTGTATCTAGTCACCCTTTGAACTTTAAAGGTGTCCTGCCATTTATGTTTTGCTACTTCATAAAGGACAAGTTGAGTACCACTTTGCTACGTGTTCTCGATGCTCAAAATCAAACAGTTGCTTTCAGTGCACAATTATTCATGATCCTTTGTTTGAGTTACTTTTCATGTTATAACATAGTTGCTAAGTTCTAGTGTTAGAATTATATCTATCATGCCTATGTTTAGAGTACTTTCATCCCAGCTCACAATGCTTTTACAATAAACTTGATCAAGATTGTGTTGGCTTCATGTCACCTCAAAAATTATTTTTGTTATCACTTACCTACTCGAGGACGAGCAAAAGTTAAGCTTGGGGATGCTGATACGTTGCAAACGTATCTATAATTTTTGATGCTTCATGCTTGTTTTACACCAGTTTATATATGTTTTGTTTACACTTCTTTGCACCTTTATATATTTTCTGGCACTAACCTATTGACAAGATGCCACAGTGTCAGTTTCCTGTTTTCTGATGTTTTGTATTTCAGAAAAGTTGTACAGTAAATATTCTCGGAATTGAACGAAACAAAAGCCGAAGTTCTTATTTTACCGTAACAAAGACGGAGTCCACAGGAGAGACGAAGGGGCGCCACGGGGCGGCCACACCATCCCTTGGCGCGGCCCAAGCCATGGCCGCGGCATGGGGTGGTGTGGGCCCCCCAGGCGTCCACCGACCTCGTCCTTCCGCCTATTTATTCACGATCTCAAGAAAAACCTAAACACCCGAGCCTCCATCCATGAAAAGTTCCATCGCGGACGCCATCGCCGACCCTAGCTCGGGAGGGTTCTGAAGCTCTTCCTGGCACCCTGCCGGAGAGGGTGATCATCACCGGAGGCCTCTACATCGCCATGCTCGCCTCCGAAGTGATGCGTGAGTAGTTCATCTCTGGACTATGGATCCATACCAGTAGCTAGATGGTTGTCTTCTCCGATTTATGCTTCATCTTTAGATTTTATGAGCTGCCTATCATGATCAAGATCATCTTTATGTAATTCTACATGTTGTGTTTGCTGGGATCCGATGAATATTCAATACTATGTTGAGATTGATTATATACTTGTCATATGTTAATTGTGATCTTGCATGCTCTCCGTTGCTAGTAGATGCTTTGGCTAAGCAAATGCTTGTAACTCCAAGAGGGAGTATTTATGCTTGATAGTGGGTTCATGCATCTAGTTTTCTGGAAGAGTGACAATAACTTTTAAGATTGTAGATGTTTGATGTTGCTACTAAGGAGAAAACAACAATGTTTTGTCTAAGAATAATTGTATTGTTTACGTTACACACATTGCTTAATGCGACATTCTGTTGCTTGCAACTTAATACTGGAAGGGGTTCGGATGATAACCTGAAGGTGGATTATTAGTCATAGACGCAGTTGGATTACGATCTATGTATTATGTTGTAATGCTCAAACGAATCTCATAGTAATTATCTTGTCATGTATGGTCTTTATTTTGTCAATTGCCCAGCTGTAATTTGTTCACCCAACATGTTATTTATCTTTATGGAAAGACACCTCTAGTGAACTATGAACCCCGGTCATTTATTTTACACTGATAAAATCATCATGTTATGTTTACTTACTGCAAGCACTGTTCTTTTTAATTCCACTGCAAACAAACATCATCTTTTCACACTATACGGTTAATCCTTTGTTTTCAGCAAATCCGGTGAGATTGACAACCTCACTGTAAGTTGGGGCAAAATATTTTGGTTCTGTTATGTGCAGGTTCCACGTTGTTCCTGCCACAAGTCAGCTAGCAAACACCTTTAGAAGTCACGCCTTTCTCCTACTGGTCGATTAAACCTTGTTTCTTACTGAGGGAAAACTTGCTAATATGCTCATCATACCTTCCTCTTGGAGTTCCTCAACGGTGTGCAATATACGCTCATCAGTAGACAACAATGAACGTTGCACTGTAACACTGATTATATTTTAGACTAAGTCTTTACTATTAAATGGGAGTTGGTCGTTTGACACTCAATGCACTTTGATGATCGTCATTAAAACAATCCGGGCCATCCAATTTAATCTCACGGTCTAAGCTTAACGTCCACTCTAATTACAAGGCAAGTTGTACCTCTTTCCTTTTTCTCATCGCACAATATCAAAATCATGGTTCCCCGCAAAACAAAATCATGCAGTATCCCATGAATCATATTCAATCAATCACGTATTTCCCAACGTGTGATACACATTAGGAAAGATATAATTGCGGGCATTTTCTTTCCTTACTTGCCCTGATGTCTTTCCTATTCGTAGGTGTAAGGAAATATACATGAAATATATCTCTGCTTTATCGCCGATTTTTCTTCTCGCCGCCATAGGCTCCCAACTTGTGCCGCCTATGTAGTTTTTTGGCTCCGCCGCGCGACCTGCCTGCAGAACCTCTACGACGCCGCAGGTTCCCACCACCCAGGTCGGCCTCTCCTGCCTGCCTCCATGACCGGCACCGCCTCGCCTATTCCCTTCCGTCGACGACCTCCATCGCCACAGTCCCAATCCTGGCAACCATCAACGTCGCATACGTCATCACCAAGATGTTGCACACTTCCGTCAATGTGCCCTGGATCCTGGGCAAGAGCGCGTCGGGCTGGTTCCCCCTCTGGCCGTCCGTCTTCTTCGGCCCCTTCCTCATTTGGGCCCGTACCTGCTCCAAGGTGAAGAGATTTCATTACCACACATGCCTGGACGCCACCGGCATGATCCTCGTCAAGTCCATGCCTGGCATTTTTTGGCCACACTTCATTGTCTTTGCATATTGCACTCCATGTGTTTGATTTATTGCATTCCCGAGTGCTAAACCTTTCTAATATGATGCATGCTTATGTCCCCAGTTGATAGATTTCAATGTGCTACCCTCTGCTACTGTCTGGTTCGTCACAAACTTGAATTTCATATTCAGCTGCGTTGGAATGGTCATCTTGGTTCCATTGCAGGACATGCGAAGAGCGCTGCAAAGGAACATGCAAAGGACACTGAGGGATGGGTAGATGGCTTTGCACGCGGATGACAACTTTGATGACGGGATCAGAACTGAGCACCGGAGGAAGAGAGGAAGATGTTAAAATAATGCTGGAGGGAGTGGTGCAGGGAAGAGGCGGCGGCCGCAAGCACAAACTTCGGGGAGGGAGGAGAGTCTGCTATGCCTATGAGATGAATCTGCTACCTACTCTGCTGCTGATGCAGCAACCGCCTGGATGGCGTTCTCCCGGCTTCTATTTTGGTAAATATGTTGTTATATGCAATGTGGCAACCGGTGAGAATGCATTTAATCTTACTTATTGTTGTAGGAGGAACCAAGACCCCTTCGTCCCCGCATGCTCCACGAGAGGTGAATAGCATGTAGGACTAGGGGTCATCAAGAAAACACCAATGCAGGTCCAGATCAGGTGATGACACATCTCATCGATGCGACCAGGCGACGATCTTAAGGCCTACAAGAGATTTTGCGGCTGATCCTGCATAGGACTGAGTCAAACCAAAGTTCACTTTTCAGCATTGGGAGTATATCAATCAGTGATGCAGCTTCGTATTTTTTTTTGCACTTTACGAATATTTTAGCATTGAAATTCATGAGATAGCTCTTCTCATTAGAGCTTGTATCCTGTTTGGCCCATAGAGGTCTCTTTTGCATGCATCGATAGAAAATGTGCTTTGTACACTGCTCTTTCACAAAAGAATTGTTCACCTGATTTTGTAGTAACACCAATTCAACTTCACCAACTTTTCTGCTGGTAGCTTTTCATATAGATACACTGCTTGAGAAAAATAAGCTAGAGATATGAGTGAATAACATAAAATTGGCCCAACAAATAGTCTGCACGGAGTAGACATAAATGAAACATGTTTTCTATACCAAATTGAAGCTGGTTCTCAATGGTTCTAGAGCGTAAATATACCTAATTGGTAGATCACCCCGGTAGTATCTCTTCATGCACTACATCTGTATAAAAAATAATGAATTTTCTGCATATACTATAAAACCAATGAACTATTATTGCTGGCCAAACCTTTGTTTAGCTAGACCACTTTGGTTTAGCTTCTTTTATTCACGCGCCTTGTTTGCTGGAATAATACACCGAAATCTGGGTACATGAAAGTTAACCTACTAGGTAACATTATATGCACCACACCTCTGAAAATTTAGCAGTCTAGCATCCTCTTTGATTTGGGAATAGCTAGAGTTACTCTAATGCATGCCAAATTGAAGAGCGGATCTCCAAATTATGCAAGTAAATCACAGTTACTTTCATCGTAAGTATAACTTACTTATTTTGGGTGACCCTCTCTATCATTAAGATACATTTGATGTGTGAGATGAGATTGTCATTAATAAATGGTTATTCTTTTCATTACTGTTTGCCCTTTGTCTTCTATCTTCCTGTTTAGTCTTCAGTTGATCGTTTTTTCTTCTTTATGTAGAAAGGATGACCCTCTCTTGCGAAAATTCGGTATAATTACGGGGCTGAAGGTAGAGTCCATAGGAGTTTGAAACATGTTTGTGATTGGAACATTGCTCGAGGATGCTGGTCACTTGTGGATTCAGGAAAGGGGAAGACACGTGGTGAGGTACTACGTGGGCGACGAAAATGAGGAACTATGCCACACTTCAATAGATGAGATGGTATATTAATTCCAAATAGGTTCTTGAAAGTTGATTGTCATGAGTTTGACATATCATGTTGTGGAATTAGATTTTATGAATTGCTTCTCATGGTAATTTCTCTAAATATTTCATTATAGTCACACTGTGTTTTCTGTGCGTATGAATTTTCATTCGTATTACTTGACTAATCCGTAGCAACGCACGGGCATTCAACTAGTACTAATAGAATCTATGTTTGCAATGCATCATGCAGTATTTGGAATCAGTCAACATAACAAATAAAAGAAGCCGCTGAAAGAAGATTTCAATCTGCAAATTACATTGGATGTTTTCCCTAGATATGTTGACAAAGGAAAGAGCCTTCTTGACACAAAATTTGTAAGCTCCCTACTTCTAAATGTGCAATATAATTACAGCATACAGAACTACATTTTTCATTTTGTTCTTATATGTCCAATCTTCAAACAGATATTGATGACGTACTTCAAAAGTTCTCACCAAACTTTGTATGTGATGAACAAATACAAAAACAGTTTGAAATATTTGACTCTAGAAACTATGCTGTCAACAAAGGAGATGTTCAACATTATACAACGAGCACATTACATACGGAATGCGATATCATAGTAAGTAGAGAATAATTTTCCATGCTTTTCAAATAATACTACTTATTGTTGTCAACCATTATTTTAGGATCATTTCTTTCATGATTCCTAAAGATGACAAGGATGGAACTTGTACTCAAGGCAGTATATGGTTTAGATGCATACAATGCAACTAATCAACCAAACAGCTGGGCCGCCTATGCAAACAAGCCAAAATATATCAAGTGCCCATACCAAGGATTAAATCAGTATGCATTTTACTGTCCGATGTGTGCGTATCAATACGATGGGAATGTTCTATTGGGTAAAAATGAAGGATATTAGTCAATTCTCAAAGATTATGTAAGTGTTACTGAACTCCACATTGCTATTGAGATACAACGTTTATAATACTAGATGATACCCTACGCGTTGCTGCGGGAAATCCATAAACATTTAGAGAGATGCAAAAGTAAGGAATGATAGTACGTATTTTAGATATTCATAAAAGTAACACATATCGGCAGAAGCACAACTGTAACATGCATTTGTCCACTGAAATCTCATGTACCAAGCAGTAGTGTATCATTCGGCTGCTTAGGAATCTACAGTGTGACTTACGGTTATACTGAGGAAGATGACTGCTTCGGCGTGGAATAGAATTAATTATGGCTTACATAAGGAATCAGATTATAACTCACTATTCGGTTTGTCTGCTGTGAAGAAAATAAACAATCGACAAAGCACCTTTCACATATCGATAAAGAACACTAAAAAGCCTAAATCATGCAAAAATATTACCTTGCAACTATTCCATGAATGTCATTTCAGAAATAGTATATGTCTGCATAAACGAATATCATTTGCACAATTTCTTTAGGAGAATTGGATGTAGGAACATGAAGAAACAGTTTGTACAGGAGGTTAAGGATTAAATGCTTAGACATCTCTACATGTCTGCCAATGCAATGATATCACTTTAATTTCCTGAATGTGTGGACAGGAATATTAAAAATTACACATGCATTTGTAAACAGAAACACATCAAACTACAAATAGTTTGAAATGTGCTATCCCCATAAATCATCTCATGTATTCGCGGGCATCAAGTCAATAATAGAGGGCAGAACAGAGAAATAAGGACTTGCAATAGAAGTGCTTGCTATGCCACGCAGTGATATTAAGATCCTACAATAAGAAATGAGAAATACACATGGATTAGCGCTGACGAAGAGATATATTTGGAAGGCTTTGTACTGGCCATGAGGATTATCAAATAAATAGCTAATTCGCTTAGCATCAACGTAACACAATCAACCATATATCATTGAAGTACATATAGTTGGTTTAAAATGAGGCCATTCAGAAACCACAACAGAAAAAAATTACTGGAGGAGATGATAATAAAACACACTTGAAGATTTTTAGTTGTACAACTACTGTAGGCCAAGAGATCTATTAGTACTGACCCTTTAAAAGAAATGTGTCTTGTTTGATAAAATCGCATTGTGGTAACCACAATAAATAGACATGTGTCAGTTCAGTGGTGGCAAGTCCAATCATCTAAATGGTATGGGGAGAAGGAAGAATAGGCAAAATACAATACAAAATTAGTATATACACCGGTGTAGCCCTTGTGTTACTATTAAACACAATTCGGTATAATCAGCCATTCAACAAATCGCGTATTGAAGATTCTTAGCTCACCTTCTTCAGTATGATTCCGTATAGGATAAGCAAGGTTGAAGCAGATCCATTGATAGCAATGACCTGCTAACCGTGATTACATATAGTCCGTTGCACATAGTTGCAATATATTAATTTGAGAGTTTGAAATGCAAAAATATATTATAGAACCAACCATGGTAAAGTCTGACAGGATGTCACTAACAGACCTGCAAACTGCAGGCACACAAATTTCTATAAAAAAGAAGCAGGTCGTACGCGCAGTTCTGGTCTCTAGCCAGGGGAGAAAAATCCAATGTAAAAAATTCAGGGGATTTTCGAGGGTAACAAATAGAAGGTGCATATGCTCATCAGATGTAAATAGAAAAATAAGTGTAAGAGATGAGAGTTGCTGTACCGATGGAAGCAGCTAGAATTGTCCATCTTGATGGTAGCTAGTTCCTCCTTGCTTGGGCGGCCAGGACGCAGAATACAATTGAAACCCAATCAAATCGGGGCTGGCTTGAGTTGCTGTACACCGAATCCCATGTAAATCCAATAAAATTAGGGGTAGGCAAAACGCCGAGAAGCTTTTGAGCAGAACCACAACCTGGCAAATTAGCAAACATGAGTGGGACGATAGAAAAAAGAGAGGAAGAGGGTAATCAAAAGCGGGCAGCTACCGGACTCAAGCCTGGTACCAGAGAAGCTGAGGGCTGGCTTGAGTTGCTATACGCCGAATCCCATGTAAATCCAATAAAATTTGGGGTAAGCAAAACGCCGAGCAGCTTTCGAGCAGAACCACAACCTGGCAAATTAGCAAACATGAGTGGGACGATAGAAAGAAGAGAGGAAGAAGGAAATCAAGAGTGGGCAGCTAGCGGACTCAAGCCTGGTACCAGAGAAGGTGAGGCGAGCATCCGGGAGATACCAGACAACATGGGTAGGTTTTTAAACATGGAGACGGCTTGATCCGAGGAGTTTCTTGCGCATTAGTAGGGCAATAATACCCAATGAATGCTAGGCATCGGGTGGTTTCATGAGGATTAGTGGCGAGGAGCCCTTAGGTCGTAGTGGGATTTGAGAGGCCATGGGTCGCGGCGGCCAGGAACACGAACGGCGGCCTGGACTTTTTTCTTTCTTTCACGGGGCCACGGTGAGGAAGGAAAAGGCGGAAGGGCGAGCGAGCGATGAAGACGCGATGCCGCGCGACACAGCGCACAAGAAATAAGGGTGACGTGGCTTGCTGTGAGACCAACAAAATGGGGCCATCTATTAAGAAAGAGAAGATATGCAATACTTACATGTCAGCATTTGTACTACTGTCTTCATTCATTGCAGCCCTCTATAAGAACTGAGTATCTGTACACCTTAATATTCACCGTGCGCAACACTGCGAATTTGCCAGACGAAATCCTAGCATTACAACCATCATGCACATTTTACGGGTGATGAAGTCATAGTAAGCATGTTCATATGTTCAAATTTGAATTTTCATAAGACAATGACCTGTCTCATATATTTATTAATTTATTAATTAATTTCGTCTACTATATTTTGTAGCACATTTCCTATGGTAAATGGTAGACATTGCAGAAGGAAAAGTTGTGAATGGTGGACATTGCATAAGGAAAAGTTGTGAATGGTGTGGAGCACTACCCATGAATCGTATGTGTGAGTACATGCACATCGGGTGCTTTAGCACTTGTGAAAACTTTGTATTAATACTTGGCAAACCACCACGCCAGTACTTGTGAAACATCCGGGTTAATACAATTGTAATGTGAACAGTCGGATAGTATCCATTGTGATGTTGTTACATGTTAGTACTTGTGTTGAACTTTTTATCCGTGTACTGCTTTTTTATCCATTGTAATCCAGTTCCCTTCAAGGATTAAACCTGGAAGGAAGTGGATACGTTTGTGGAGATCCTGGTGAAACTATTCAAGACACCCCTGGAACTGATGTCAAGCTGAAGTGCACCAATTTCGAGTGGATTTCCTCCTGGACTCCTGCCTCCAAGTTTGAGCATGGTGGGAGAGCTTCTCTGGCTTACCTAAAGGAGCATCTAGAGGAAGACGCCTCGGTCCACGTCGTGTTGTGATGCTCGGTTCCAATAGAAAGATAATAGTTTTGCTAGTGTGCTTGTGTTGTAATGTAGGTGGTGGTTTTTGCTTAGTTGATGACTAGGAAAGTTGGCGTGCTTTTGCTGGCGCTGAGATGAGGTGTTTTGGTTTAGTTCCCTGGATGGGCTGGTAGCTGTAGGTTTTGAACTTGTCGCTCTGGTTCAAAGTTGTGGCTTTGTTCGAGCGTCCCCAACATTTTTAGTTTGAATTCGGTTCCCAGAACATTGGTTTCGTTTATGATATAAATGGAACCGGGGAGGCTATCTTCCCGTGAATCTAGAAAAAAGGAGAAGAAGCAGCGCAAGCGGAGGGAAATCGCAAGCAAGGATGTGACTACACGGGCAACAATGAGTGTCCGTTTTATTCTTCCCTTCTAGTGTAGGTGGAACACTCATTTAATTTCACGTCCTCAATATTGCTATGATTTAGACTCATAACTTATTCACATGTTGTAGGTATTTCTTGGAATATTAAAATCATTTGGTGGCAGTAGCACCGTAGCACCCAATGTCGCAGCCCAACCACCCAAGTATGTCGTGTTAGTAGTTTCTTAGTTATTTTATGTTTTTTCATTCATGTAGTTTGTGGTTGTTTTTCATGGATTATGAAAACTGAATCTTAGTGGACCATTTGTCTTGTTGAATAGACTTACTTTTGTGTCTAAAAAAATATTTGAACTTATATGTTCGTCCCGGGTCATCTAAAGGAAGTACTACCTCCATACCAGCGATTAAAGTTTATATTATTTAAAAAGTTAAACTATGTTAAGTTTGATTAAGCTTTTACCAAAAATATTAACATGCAACATATAAAATAATATAATTAAATAGATAATAAAATATATTTTAGTATGATATCTATAAAATATTATATTTGTTGATAGTTTGTTCTAAAAATTTAGTTAAACTTTATTTAGCTTGACTTTAAAAAAAAAAATCTCAAGCTTTGGGATGAAGATAGTAACTCATAAGTAACCTCATGCACGAGCCACAACAAACAAGTAAACAACGAACCAAAAATCACAAAGTCACGCCACATGTAACAAAAATCGCGGCCATGCTGGCTAGCTAATAGAATAGCGAGTTGTAGGTGGAGAGCGTGGCGGCGATGGACGCCACGCAGATGAGCAGCGACGGCAGCAGCGTCGCATTGAGAAGCATCCCCTGGCCAAGGTACCCGGCGAGCGTGATTGTCCCGTCGGCGGCCACCCGCGCGAGCGTGCCGGCCTCCGTGGACAGGAGCCCGCCGTTCCAGGTGCCGCGCGACAGCCGGGCCGGCATCACCTGCGACAGCAGCGACAGGTTCACCCCCTCCAGCACCTCCGCGGACACGAAGGTGAGCAGCGCGGAGCACACGTACTGCGCCGCCGTGTAGGTCGACAGAAAGTTGAAGCTCAGCAGGACGCCCGCCAGCAGCACCACCTCCGACGCCACCAGGATCTGCCGTTCCTCGAACATGTTGCTGATGTAGGTGCCGACGACGGCGTTGATGGGGAGGACCGTGAGGCCCAGCATGGCCAGGAAGATGGCCACCGTGCTGGTGGTCCAGCCGAAGTAGTAGCTGGTGACCACGCTCGACTCCGACAGGAGGATCTCCATAGAGAACTTGAGCATGAAGTAGATGAGCAGCTGGACCTTCACTGAAGGAGTGAGGAGTCTGTACGCCTCAACAACTGAAGGTGCCGCTGCTGGAACCGGCGCCTCTTCCTCCTGGTCAGCAGTGTCGTCGTGAGCGTCTTGCTTCAGAAGATGTTCCTCCTGGTCGTTGTCGCCATGCGCGTCTTGCTTCAGCAGGTACTTGAGGTGCTCTGTAGGACGGAATGCAGTGTGTCATCACTCCAGAAATCATGATCAATAGATAATATGGTAATGAGTATCATAATTTTCCAAGGCTTAATTACTTGTACTAGAGGAGCCAGCAGAGGAAACCTGACGGTGGACTTCCTCATACGTTTCTCCTAGAACCGGCTCTTGGAACGAGATCCACAGCCAGATGAGGTACGCGAACCAGCCAAACGCCATGACCCAGCCAGGCAATGTCTCCGCGTTGACGGTGAAGGCGTACAGCTTGAAGTTAACCTGAAGTAGTCCAGCCATCGCCGGGCCGCAGGCCATGCCAAGGGCGCTGGCGCTGACGAACGCTGCAGAGGCCTGCATCCGGATCCTCGGTGGAACACAGTCACTGATGTATCTCCGGTTCACGGCTCTCGCAGATCCCATCCTACAAATCACCAAAATCACATCGGATACACTGAATTGCATCTTTGATTTGCAGGAATTTCATTAAAAAAATGCTTCTTCTTCTTACCCACAGAGAGCACGGCCAACGAGGAGGACGGCCAGGGAGTTGAAATCGTAGGCCATGGCGTACATGACATTGCCGAGAAGGAGCACGATGCTGCTGAAGAGCAGCGGCTGGAAGTAGGACCGGTTGGACCAGGCGCTGAAATAGACCGAGGAGAAGACCTGCGCCACGGGCATGGACCCGATGATTATGCCGCACACCGTGGCAGCGGCGCCCAGGCTGGTGGCGTAGTCGTCGGCTGTCGGGACGACGATGTATGTGTTCACCATGTACAGGAAGGTGTTGGCCAGGTTCAGAACCAGGGATATGTAGTGGTACTTCTCCTCGGCGGCCGCGTGCTCCTCCTCTGTGCCGACGGCTTCGTCCGGCTCCGCGATCAGCGCGTGCTGCCCCAGGAACCGTAGGAAATTGGTCGAGTTCGTTAGCTTGTCCGCCGTCGCCTTGATCATGTCGATTATGGGATCCTTCAGGAGGATTATATGTCACTGTTAGTCGCATAAGAGCTGCAGAATCACTCACCGTTTGTACCGACAAAGAGAGGCACAAGACTGAAAAACCTTTGGAATGGCCAGTGGGTTTTCGTCATAGATATTCAGATAGCTCCCTTCACGTTCCTCGAGATCGCCAAGGTTGCGAGACAATGCCCCCACAACAGCTCCAATACCCTACCCACAATTTTAAGATTTTATTAAAATCCATTTGTTCAATTTTTTAAAATTTCCACGTTCAAATTCAAAAATTTCAAAGTAGCATCGCAGAAATGCTGGTCAACGTACTCACCACATGCTTGAAAACCTGCTTTAGCTGAGAGAAGGGGTGGTTGGATCTGCTCCTGACAAAATAGTCGGTGAACGTATACCCGAGGCGTTCATCGAACTTCTTCAGGATCTTCCGGACCGCGTTGGCGTTGAGATCGACAAACTTGAGAAGCCTCACAAGATCCAGGCCAACTGCCCTGTAGTCCTCTTTCAGTTCTGCTATCTCTTGGACCAATGGAATGTCCTCGAGCACGGCCCTTCGCTTCCCCAACTCCTCAAGCCGTGCCGCGATCAGACCTTGCTGTTTTATCATGAACAACACTATCTTCTCAATCTGAAAAAAGGGAAACACCATGAGATCATCTAAACATGAGATCGTCTTAATATGAATCGCAAACCTCATCATCAAGCAACTTTGAGAAATCTTTGAGAACGCGTCTCCGGTCGTGATTGCCTTCCTTTGTCTGCTCTGTGTACACCTTCACTCTTGCCTTCAGCAGCTTGTAGTTGAAGTAGTACCTGAGATGTTCAGCCAAACGATGTTTCAGGACTGAAACTGTGTAGAGTAGATCAACACAAGAGAAAATTCTAGTTGATCAAAAGATGAGTAAATTTCACATACTCCTCCCATCCTGGAATCTGGTCTTTTGTTAGTTTCTTGGAGAAGTTCACCATTTTTCTTGACAGTGCATATAACCTACAGGACAAGTGCAAATGTAAGGTATGCAATCACAAGAAAAGAAACTGACGAAATAATCATATAACAACCTAGAAACTTGGCAATGAGCTGAACCTTACCAGGACTAGATCTTCTGCTCCTCCCTGGAAATATTCTTGGCGGTGAAGTAGGTAGGTGGTGTACTACCATCTGCTCACTATATATAGCTTTGCTTTTGGGAACGATTCTTGCACGTTGGATGAACTGGTTAGTTATCAATGCTGACAAAATCCATGCTAAAATTATATGGAAATCAAGTTTGATACGCACAACTGTGCAGATCATTTTATATGTATCTTCACCGTCCATATCCATTAGCTTTTCATTGGATTATAACGCTGTACCAGGCCCAGCTGCATAATCCGAAATAACAGGAAAATTAAAATCTCCGTGTCTGACTTTTGTGCTATTGTATGGTAGTTGTGTCCGAATATTCGAGAATATGCTTATTTGGACACAATAATTTATGTGTCCAAATCTATTTATCCTTTCGTCTAAACATCATACTGATTATCATCACAAGAGACTATAACAACGGATTAGATATATATGTTCTGTTTATTTATTTTTATTTGGACACAATAGGTAATGTGGAGGACTACTACCTGACTATGCAACGGATTAGATGATATATGTGGAGAGTTGACAATACGTTTTCTTTTGTTCTGAAACGAATGGAGTTGACTTTACATAATCTAGTATTTCCGGGGAGGAAAAGCTAACAAACGTCAACCAATTCTTTTTGCAGGGATAACACAGCAACCATAGCAAAAAGCCAGATAAGCAATGCAGCACATTTGTTGCATATCCAGTTTGAAAACGCCCAAGTTCTAGCAACAGCAGATTGACTTGATTTCAGAATTAAATTCAGACGGGAGCCGAGTGCGGCGGTTGTAGCTCGTCCTTCATGTAAGACGTTTTTTCTGGAAAAAATGAAAATGATATTTTACAGTTTCAAAAAATTCAGAAAACCAAACCTAGATATAAATAATGGTGTATTCTACAAACCTGTGAAATTTCAACTCGAAATACCATATATGCTAGGCCGTGCAAAAATAATAAAAGTGAAAATCTGAAGTAGTGAATAATGCAGATTTTGAAGCCTCCAAAAATTGCAACATTTTGTCATTCTTGTGTGGCCCAAAATACAAGGGGTTTTGACTTGAGATTTCACAAATTGGTAGAATACATCACTATCAACGTCTAGATTTCTTTTCAGATTTTTTTTGAAACGTAAAACTGTTGGTTTCAAATTTTTTTCAAAAAAACGCCAGGTCAAGCTACATTTGTAGTTTTCGGACAGGACACTAGGAGAACACATGGCTTATGTTTTGAGCTGCCTAGAGCTTTCACACCGATTAGGCTACGAACCTAGAATAAAGGGTGCATTAGCACCAGTTCGAGCGGTCAGGACGTCACAGGGAACCGCAGGGATTTAGCACCAGTTCGTGCGGGACCTTTAGGGTTCGTGGCACGAACTGGTGCTAAAGGTCCCCCTTTGTCTATAAATGCCCCTCGCCCAACCAGCACTCTCCTCTGTTTTTTCTTGTTGGAAGGTGTGAGGGTTGTGTGCTAGTTTGTTTTTCTTTCCTATGCACAAGAGGTGCTCGATGTAATACCTGAGAGAACGATGCCACTTGATTGCACACAAAATAAAAATGATATGAGGTGCCCGAGCGACACTTAAGTTTTCTCCTCTTTCTTTCCTCCTCGATCGAGATTAGCAACTTTACCCTTTTATTTGTACAATGGTCATTTCACTATTTACGATGTTCTGTAATGGTTTTGATAAGCTTAATTATGTGATGCAGATGAACCGGCGTTAATGGACGTACGTTGAACGACGTCTTAACGAGTTCACTGCGGGTCTAAAAGATTTTATTTGTGTGGTTGAGGAAAACCAACGGGCTGATGGTTTTATGTGTTGTCCATGTATTGACTGTTGAAACTTAAAGGAATATTCTTCCTAGAAAGTACTTCACTACCACATGCTTCGAAAAGGTTTCATGCCCAACTATAATTGTTGGACCAAGCACGGAGAAAGAGGGATAACAATGGAAAATAATGAAGAAAAAGAAGAGGATGATGATATGTATCGTGAATACGGTGATACTGCAATGGGGAAAGCTGAAGATGAAGATGCAGGAGAAGCTGAAGATGAAGAGGCATCAGATGAGCCCGCTAATTATCTTCGTCGGGCCATCGCTGATGCACACAAAGAAGCAGAAAGTGTAAACGGGAAGCGGAAGTTAAAGGGTATGTTACATGATCACAAAAAAAGTTGTAACCAAATTGCGAAGATCACAAAGCTCGATACCACACTAGAGTTGCTGCAATGTAAGGTAGAGATTGGTTTATGTGACAATGTCTGCGCATATCTCTTTGATTCTAGTTTCAATACCATTACCATCCTTAATTATTATTTTGATTGAACTTTATTCTCGTAAAGTGCTTGACGTAAAAAGACGGGAATAATTTATGTGGATTCTACGTTTGCGAATTCATTCGCCAGACGACCTACGAGACAGGGAGAATTTTAGAAAAACTTCGAGGACGTAAACAATATTCACAATTTTATTTTATTACCATCAATTGTGTTGTGTTTCATTCATATCTATTGACTCCTTCTTTAAATTAGATCGAACTGTTGCGGGACAGTCTTCTAGCAACCAACCGTGTACTAACAATTCAAGAAAAATTGGCGGGATTATTACTTGACGAGGTCATAGAACGAACTTGAGAATTCCACAAGCGCTTCGATTTTGGATAATAGGGATTGTAATAGAAATTATATTGCATATATGCATGAACGTGTACCATTATGTAATATGTTCGACCAAGCACGATGAAAGAGGTCACTTCCATCTCGATATTCATAACGATGTTGTGTAATATAATGGTTCGTTGTATGTGTGCATCAATGTGTTTCAAATGGCGAGTCCTGGGCGTGGTAGCGGGTTCGATCGCGGCGAACCAGTGCTAAAGGGTCCTCCTGCCTAGGCCCTCTGCCGCCGCCACGTGATACCCCTTTAGCACCGGTTCACAGCACAACCAATGCTAAAGGGGAAGCCTTTAGTGCTGATTGCTTTGCACCGGTTGCACAACTGGTGCAAAAGGCAGTTACAAACTGGTGTAAAAGGTCTGGTTTCCACTAGTGGGAGCCACGGTTCTAAGTTCTGACCAATATTACAAAACAAAAAATATTGGTACCCAAGGATTTACTTTTTTTTAGAACATATGAACTAAATCTTCTCTTAATCCTGGGTTTGCATTTCTTTTTGTATAAAAAAAAATCGTTCAGTCTTTTTTCCCGTTCCTGATGAGAGAACACCGAACAGGCGCCAACGCAACTGCTTCAGTTTTTGTTATCTTTTCTTTGGATCCAACAGACGGCAAGTCGACTCATCTTGTCCAGGCCCACCGTACATAGCCACGGGCACCCAACCTAACGGCCCATTAGCCGCAACGGCGAGCGAGACACCCGCGAGTCACCGAACCCCGGCCGGCGCACCAAGACTAGACCCACCGGCCACCGCCGTGGCCGACGCCGACGCCGGCGAAGAGGGAGCGGAGATGGGCGTGGGCGGGAGTTTCTGGGACCTCCTAAAGCCGTACGCGCGGCAGGAGGGCCCGGGGTTCCTCCGCGGCCGCCGCGTCGCCGTCGACCTCTCCTTCTGGATCGTCTCCCACAGCACCGCCATCCGGGCGCGCTCCCCGCACGCGCGCCACCCCCACATCCGCACCACCTTCTTCCGGACGCTCGCCCTCTTCTCCAAGGTCGGTCGGTTTGGCTCCCCTCCCCTCCCCCTCAGCTTCCCTCAGACGTCCCTCCCCCCTTTCTTTTCCGTCGACTGCCTCTGGATTTTGCGCCTCGTCGCAGTCGCCGTTTGCCGATGTTCCCCAGTGCTAGTTTCGTGTCTCGTATTGCGGTTTCGCCGGTCTGCATTCCTTAGTGGACATCTCGCGCTCTTCAAGCGTCAATCTTGGAGATGCAACATTTCTGAATCTTAGTTGCGATTCCTCATTTTTATCGTGCGATTTTGATTCACTCGTGTTGCTCTGTCTCTGGCACTGCTGCAGATGGGGGCTTTCCCGGTATTCGTGGTGGACGGCCAGCCGTCGCCGCTCAAGTCGCAGGCGAGGGCTGCACGCTTCTTCCGAGGCTCCGGGATTGACGTGGCGGCGTCGACGAGCGCGCAGCCGGAAGGGGAGTCCAGTGTCCCTGCGCCGGCCAAGAGGAGGAATGCATTGTTCACGCGATACGTCAAGGACTGTGTGGTTAGTGCCTGCCTATATCTTGCCACTAATGTTGTTTCACGATTTCGAGTTTAATTTGGTTATTTAGAAAGCTCGACTGAAGGTCATTGTTTTATAAGCCTTTCAGGCCATTCGGTAGTAATTTTACTCTCCACTCTACTCTACGTTGCTGATGCATTTCGCTGCTCTGGGGCTACACCAAAGATCCTATCTTTGACAGTTTCAATTTTCTGTATCGTGTAGGAACTGCTGGGATATCTTGGGATGCCAGTATTGCAGGCGAAGGGTGAAGCCGAAGCCCTTTGCGCTCAGTTGAATAATGAGGGTGAAGTGGCTGCCTGCATTACTTCAGACAGTGATGCATTCCTCTTTGGAGCAAAGACTGTCATAAAAGTGCTCCGATCGAATTGTAAGGTAGGCAGTCTCTTATAGTTTTGGTACCAGATTTTTAAAAAAAATTTGTTTCACTTTCCCTGTACCACGGCGCGATAATCATGGAATTTTCTTCAGGAACCTTTTGAGTGCTACAACATAGCAGATATTGAGTCTGGCATTGGATTGAAGAGGAAACAAATGGTAGCCATGGCACTTCTTATTGGCTGTGACCATGATTTGCAAGGGGTGCCTGGTTTTGGTGTTGAGACCGCACTTCGGTTTGTGCAGTTATTTGATGAAGATCGTATTTTAGATAAGTATGTTTTCTACTTTGATGAGAAATTCTTGTTATTTGTAGCGGAACGAATTCTCCAGCATTGCTTGTCTGAACCTCATCTTCTTTTTGGCTCTCCAGATTACATGAAATTGGTAGAGGACTCTATCCATTTGCAGAAGGAGATGACAAGACCAATGTTGATGATCTACAATCGCCATCCACAAAGAGCCCAGCAGTTGCGAGATCGCCTCACTGCTCACACTGCGGTCACCCTGGCAGCAAGAAAGATCATACCAAGACTGGGTGCAATTATTGCTTGTTGGATTCATTAGAACATTGCGTGGAAAAACCAGCTGGTTTCAAATGTGAATGTCCTAGTTGTGACCAGGTAATCTCACTTGATTTACTGTAGAGCATAACTTTCCATTTTGCAAGAACCTTCCCAGCTTTCTTAATACTATTTGTTTAGCGTGTATTGCACAGACCAGCACTGTTATGTTGTATAATTTACAGTGCCTGATTCAGATAATACAGTCGTTTTCGCATGTTTACAATGCCTGATCTGTTGACTTGTTTACTGTCATAATGCTATTGATGTTCTCCGTCCAATCAAATAATCAAGACAGTATGGCGTGTCTATTTTCCCCTTTGTAAATGATTTATGGGTCTTAATAATCATCTATTAATAGCATCTTTGGTGGAATCAATGGTAGGCACGTGACCTGAAAGCACAGAGGAGACATGAGAATTGGCAAATCAAGGTCTGCAAAAGATTAGCTGCTGAGACAAATTTCCCAAATGAGGAGATAATTAAACTATATCTTTGCGATGACAATTTGAATACAGGTAAAAGTTAATAACACTGATTTTAATATTTCTCCGTTGCACCTATAGTTCATACTGAAGTTTCTGAACTTGCTGCAAGTGCCTTACTTTGTCCTTCAGTATCGGCCTGCATTAAAATATGTTAATTGTCCTCATTGTTATATACTGAGTCCTCATGGTCCTGTCTGCAGAAAGTGGTGTTCCGTTGTTTGTTTGGAATGAGCCTAACGTTGAGGCTTTGGTTGACATGCTAAAATATACGCAGAACTGGGAGCCATCATATATCCGACAGCACATGCTCCCTATGCTATCAACCATATATTTACGTGAAATGGCTTCGTCTCCATGTAAATCATTGCTTCTCTGTGACCAGTATGACTTCCATTCAATTCAACGGATTAAGATAAGATATGGCCACCCTTATTACTTGGTCAAATGGAATAGGGTCACTCGTGGTATGGTTTCTGGTGATGTATCTGACAAGAAGCCAGAATTAGATGGTGAGAGTGAGGCTGAGGTGATTATTTTAGACGTTGATGATGACGAAGAGGAGGCAACTGTGAATTGTGAGTCTGCTGACTCATTGGATGATCCAGAACTGCCACAAGTACTCAAGGACGATAACGGCACCTTTCTGTTGACTGATGAAGATATCCAGCTCGTGGATGCCGCATTTCCTAATGAAGCACAGCGGTTTCAGGCCCAACAGGTGCACAATTGTTACTTTCTTCCCTGTAATAGAACTGAAAAAGAATGATGCTTTCTGGAGATTATAGTGAGCTACTGATTTATATTTGCACCCTTGCATCTTTATTTCTTGAACAAAAACTTTGTTCAGTGCGATTAACAAACCCACTGAATTTTGTACAGAGGCTCAAAGAAGAGAAATCAAGGTCACGGAAATCCAAGGCAACCAGCACGTTGGAGACGCCAAGAGGGCCGAGACCCAGCGGGGTGCAGCTCAGCATCAAGGAATTCTACCGCGCGAAGAAGGGAGCAGGAGATGAAGCCGCGGGGAAGAAGCCGCAGGCCGAAGCGGGCCAGTCATCGAAACCCGGCTCGAGAAAAGCCTCGCCCGTGGACCTGAATAAAAAAATTCCCAAGTCCCTGCGACGTCGGCTGCTGTTTGACTGAAACAACCCGACACGCCCTGACTGACTGGCCATGCTGCCACTGCTGTACATGCTCCTTTGATTGTGTTAACGTTTCTTTTGGGGGTCTTTTTAGGTGTAAATTTAAGTTAGGTAGCCCTTTTGTCTGTATAGCAAACCGGTAATCTTTATTGTAGGAAAAAGAGAGAACTAGTTTGTTTTAACTTGAGCGTTGCAACCTGACCTGATGTGTCTGTAATTACCTATTGTTGATGCTAATTTTGTTTGTTGAGCTGGAATGCAATAGACGTCTGACTGTAATAAATCCATGAAGCAAGAACATGTAGAGGCTTTGGAACAAACTGAAGAGGCTTTCACTATAACATAACAGTACTTGAACAGCTGAACACTTGGGGTGTTTGGTTTAGGAACAAAGTAGAATGTAATATCATGGTTCCATTTTAGAGAATGTAATATTATGGTTCCATTTCAGAGGAACGGGTTGATTTCACCCTTGTGTTTGTTTGGAATCAAAGATGATAATGTATTGTACTCGTATAAATTTATTTCCACATGGAATGATTTTCATTGGTTCCTGGGTAAAGAAAACAAACTTGAAACACCCTATGTACAAGTACTATTCATGCTACATTCTTCATAAATTTGTCTTTTTGCCCTAAAGTAAATGGGAATCATTTCTTGGCTATTTTTTTTTATACAAGTACAATACTTGATCTTCGATTCCCAACAAAATTCTATTCTTTTAACTTTATTTGAAATTACTAAATTTTCTTGTGCATATAGGGTGTTGTGGCACCCAATTGCCAAAAATTCTAATGCTACTAGCTCCGTTCTAAAATAAGTGTCTTACTTTTGTATGTATCTAGAGTTCTAAATGCATTTTAGTTACAAATTCAGTCGTATCTAAATAAATTTAAGACACTTAATTTAGAACGGAGAGACTACTTTTGAACAACTTTCCAAGATCTTATATCCCTCACCCTCTCTAGCTGGTGCCCCTACCGCTGAGGCCACACATCAAAATGTATATTTTACATGGGGCCTATTCCTACGAATGGGGGCACTCCGCTGCATGTTTTTGAATGAATACCACCTGGCATTTTTATTTAACTGATAGCAATGTTACACCAGAAATTGAAATTACATGGGATAAAATAAAATCTGAAGGATCGGCATTCCACACATGGATATCCTTTGAGCTATAAGCAAATTTCGCTAATTCCTGCGCCACTTTATTAGCATTTCTTCGACAATGATGGAAATACACACCTCTATGATCTGACCGGCTTTTTTTCAGCTAAGATCGCCACATATGGATTTCAAACTTCAATCGTGTCATTACAAACTCGATCGACACGTTGGAGCATCCAAATCTTTCTAGGAATTCGTCCAAGCCATGCAGTAGGCTTAACACATTTTCAAGTGGGCAATACAATCCCCCTATCGCCTATCTTCGTGTCTTTCTGTCTCTAGAATTCGATAAAACTTTCGAACCATCATGGGAATCATTATAACTTTTTTTGGGTAGTGGTATTGTAACTATACGTCTGTATGTACAAGCAGTTCATTATCTTGACCATAAGTCTGCAGGGAATACTTAGCCCTCCGGTTCATATTAATTGACTCTAATATGGATGTATCTAGAACTAAAATGTGTCTAGATACATCCATATTGAAGTCAATTAATATGAATCGGAGGGAGTAATGTTTTTGGAATTCAAAGGAAATTACTTTTGTTTTGAGACGGAATACTACAAATACATTTTTTTCAGGGAAGAATGCAAACATTTGATTTTTTTTCTTAGTTATCAGGAATTCATTACTAATTAGTAGTGGCGGAGGGGGGGGTATGACCAGTGCAGATTTTGGAAATTTTTCTTTAACCGGACCCCCTCAACAAGCAAAATTTCACATTTCTGCCTCCGCCACTATTCATTAGCGCGGTGACAGGAACGGGAAGACCAAGGTAACTGTCGTAATCAACGTAGCATCATCCAGTACGAGTAAACATGTGGTGCGTGCCCCCAGCTACTACCACATCCAAGTAGTCTTCCTGTTCCTGTCAAAATTGTCGTAGTCTCGTCTCGTAGATGCAAGCGTAGCGTGCTTTCTGCTGTCGCTTCGCTGGTTCAGTGGGCGCGCGAGTGGTTGTGGAGGAAGCAGCCGCACAGCTCTCACGCGCTAGCTCAGTGAGCCGCTGTTTCTCCTACCGTTCCTGTCGTCGCTTCGCTGGTCCAGTGCGCGAGCGTGTGGTGGTGGAGGAAGCAGCCGCGCTACCCTCACGCGGTGAATGATCGATGCACAGTAACGCGCTAGCCCAGCTAGCGTCTCCTCATCCGTTTAGCGTGTAGTGCTGTGGCCAACATGGCATCGATTTGATGTGTCGCTAGCGACTTGGCTTCTGGTTGCATTCATCTTTGCCGTGATGTGGGCAGCTGCTCGTGGCGCCCATGTTTTTGAAGCCGTTGGCTAGCAGGGCTCTTAGAGCATCTCCAGTCGCGCCCCCAAAGCGTTCCTCGTGATTTGGGGCGTGTTGGATAAAAAAACCGTTCCAGCCGTGTTCTCCAAGTCGAATTTTGTCCGACGCGGCCCGATACGGTGTCCGGTGCCCCGAGCCCGTCCCCCACAAAGGACGCACCGGGCACGCCAGACACAACGAAAAGCGAGGCGAAGCGGCGCGGGCCCGACGCGTCGGCGGCACAGGGAAAATTCGTCTCCCACTCCCGCCAAATCCCGCCCTCCCGCCACATCGCGCCTATCCCGCCGCGCATTTGCCTCCCAACACATATCCCGCCGATTCATTTCTCCTATCCCGCCGATTTGTTTCCCCCGCCGTCCACGCCGCCGCGCGCCCATTCCATGGCGCCGCCGACCCCAAGAAAGCGGCCAAAAAGCCGCGGGGCAATGGGACGAAAGGGTAGAAAGCGCCGTTCGCGCCGCGGAAGGCGCCGACTCGAGAAGCGGAAGGATGGACCGATGATCAATGGCGCAAGATTGTCTGCGCGGAAGATGGCGCGGCGGAGCGGAAAGGACGGAGCGGCGGAGCAGGAGAAGAAGGCTCTGGCGGCGCGCCAGCACCAGCACATAATGGCCGGGTGTATCGCCGCCACCAATGCGAGCCCATGGAGTACGTCCTTACCGGTGTACGTTCCGGAAGTGATCTCTCTGTCGACATCCGCCTTCTACAACGACGACCCCTCCGCCACTCCCGGGTGCGTGACGCCTAACTTTTCGCCCCACTACGGGATGCGCGCCGCATGGCGGCTTCAACCCCAACAACCTCTACTCCCGGCGTACGAGCAAGCGTCTCGGGCGAGCTAGGACCCGGTCCGTACGGCGCCCGTTCAGCGGCCGCGGGCCGCTCGGGTCGACGGCGCGGTCTTGAGAGGAGGACGGGGGTGAGAGACGAGAGGAGGAAGAGGAGGGGGTGGAGGACGACGACGTCGATGACGAGGATGAAGAGGGCGGCAAGGAAGAGGACGAAGAGGGTGCCGGTGACGCTGATCTCGTGGAGGTAGACGCGGACGGTGTGAGGACTAGGAAGAAGAAGAAGAAGAAGAAGGCGTCGGGCACAAGTGGACGGTTTTGGAGGATCTATGTCTGTGCGAGTCGTGGGCGCAGGTGAGCCATGACTCCATCATCGGCGCCAACCAAAAATACGGGAAGTATTGGGCGAGGATCAAGGCCGAGTTCGATGAGCGCAAGCTCATCAACATCGACTACAACAAAGTGACAATGAAGAGGCGCCAAAAGGCAATGTCGACGCGATGGGCCATCATCCAGGCGTCGGTGAATTCCTTCCATGGGTACCATCACGACTTAGTGACCAGAGGCGACAACGGCGCCAATGTCTTCCAACTGGTACGACTCTTTCTTACATAATCTGTAGCGCCTACATTGTGTTCGATGAAATGATTCCGCTTCCTTTGGTTAGTTTGACAGGTCCATGGAGGTTTACCGGAGGAACTCGGATGGGCATAAGTCGTTCGTGCTGACGCATTGCTATAGCAAGCTCAAAACGAACCACAAATGGCAGTTGACGCGCCTGTCGTTGTCCAAGGGGAAGGACGCCATTGATTTGGACGCGCCGCTGGCAACGTCGGCAGGGCGTCCTACTGGCAACAAGGCTGCCAAGGCCGCCTTGGCCGACGCTGCCAAGGCCGCCTTGGCCGACGCTGCCAAGGCCGCCTTGGCCGACGCTGCGTCGTCGAGAAGACGTGGCGTCGATATGCCTCGCCGACGTCTCCTCGACCTTTCTCCCCCGCGCCCAAAAGGCCGACGAAAGGTGGGCGGAGCTGCTCAAGAGGCAAGAGGAGAAGTTGGAGCTCAAGAAACGCAGGGACGACATGTCCCTGCGAGAGCGACAGAGGGAATGTCTCCCCGGACGCGGGCGGCGCACAACTTCTTCAAAGGCCAGATCCTCGACGACATCGAAGCCAAAATGGCGGCGGCCGAGGCTACGGACGACGCGGCGGCCCATGCAGCGGCAGCGGCCGCGGAGCAAGAGCGGACGCGTCTTCTGCACACTGCGTCGGCCTCGCCTCTGCGTCGGCGACGGAGCAGAGCAGCACGCACCGGACAGATCGCGACGAGGTGATCGTGATCGACGGGCCTACGTCGACTCAGGATACGTCGCCGTCGGCCAACCCTTCTTCTAATTTAGCATGCACCACCGGTCTGTAATATGATCGCGCGCCCAGTACTTTGATCGCCACTACTCTAATCGCGACCATTCGGCGGGAACGATCTCTTTTGAATGCAAACTATTTGAATTTCTTATTGGGGGCGGCGTTTGGGGGACGCGGATGGGAAGCGACGTCCCCCAAACGAGGCACGAACAAAACACGTCCCCCAAACGCTCGATCCAACGCTCTTTGGGGGACGGTTTGGGGGACGCGACTGGAGATGCTCTTACTCTTGAAGATTCAGGAATTTGAGGAAAAAAAAAACAACGTATGGTAATCATGAAACAGTAAGACAACATCTAAACCAATTATCAATTTAAATCTCCGTTTTTCCGTTTTTCTTCTAGAGATGACGTGCTTGTGTCGAATATTATGTACAAATTAGGTTACATTTGGACTTTAAGTTATAATAAGTGTGGATAGGTAACCAGTAGTGTTCAAAATCGGACACTAGTAGCCTGGCCCCCCTCTATATAACACGGAGAGGTGCCTCACAATATAACCTATGACGATTTAATAGCAGCACGAGTACAAGGGGAGCTGGTGGCATGTTCCGGTGCCTAAGGCGGCCACTTATTAAGGTAATAATGGGGAGGAGCGCCCGTAGTCATGCCATGTGGAGTAGGTGAGTCGCTGAACTGCGTTAATATATCTCGGTGTCGTGTTTGTGCTATAATTGCTTGGTTCCTCGGTAGGTCGACTATGCGTGTGCGGCGACAACAAGAGACTACTGGATTACAAAACTTTTCTTTGATAAAAAATATATATTAATACCGATTACACATAGCTTATGCACCAACAAGGATGCACACAACCAAGGAAAAACCATGATACGGGTCGTTGGCCCGATCTTTCACGGTGCACCACCTCGATCCAATGGATCCGATAGTTATCCCAATCACGTGTGCAATACCCGTAACCTGAAGATGGTAATCATGAAACAGTAAGACAACATCTAAACCAGTTGTCCTGCAGAATTTAAATCTCGCTTTTTCTTAGAGAGATGACATGGTTGTGTCGAATATTATGTACAAGTTAGGTTACATTTGGATTTTAAGTTATAATAAGTGTGGATAGGTTACGAGTAGTGTTACGAGTAGTGTTCAAAATTGTACACTAGTGGCCTGGCCCCGATATAACGTGGAGGGGTGCCTCACAATATAACCTATGACAACTTGATAGCAGCATGAGCATAAGGGGAGCTAGCGGCATGTTCCGGTGCCTAAGGCAGCCAGGTATTGCGTTATTAATGGAGAAGAGCGCATGTAGTCATGCCATGCGAAGTAGGTGAGTCGCTGAATTGCGTTAATATATCTCTGTGTCGTGTTTGTGCTGTAATTGCTTGGTTCCTCGGTAGATAGATTATGCACATGCGGTGACAACAAAAAACTGCTAGATTACAAACCTTTTCTTTGATAAAAAAAATATATATTAATATCGATTACACACAACTTCTGCACCAACAAGGATGTACGCAACCAAGGAAAAAAAAGAAAACTATGACCCATCGCCGTGATAAAACACTACCAAAAACATCCCTCTAACCATCACCAAATACAACACTTGGACTACGAAAGAGACTCTATCATCGTCTCTAAGAAGTTATAATGATTAAGCGTTGTCGTCTTCCGATAGAAGGTCTTGAGCTTTGACCCTGGAGAAAATCTGAGTTCACAAAACAACGACTTTAGCAAGGCCATTGCTAGGTACAACCAATAAAGGCCAGACCTTGTGTTTCACCCTAAAACGTGACTCAGTACTCCATGACCAAAAACGTAGTCCTCATGTGCTGCCACCCCTCTTGCCGAGGATGCATGCTCCGCCATGAACGCCCACCATTGATATCCACCCACGACTGCCGTCTCCCAGTACATGCCGCGCTCCCAACAGGCACGGCCCGTGCCGCGTCGCTATCAAGGGGAGAGGGCTCCCCACCGATGCCTCCCTAGGGCGAGCCTCCTTTGTCGGCAACCCCCCCCCCCCGGCAATGGAGAGAGGCGGAGAAAGGAGGGAGGTTGGGGAAGGGGGAGTCGACGGGGGCTAGGGTTTCGCCATGTTGCTAGGGAGGGGTAACCACAACAAAACTGTACAAACGTTGGAACAATCAAATACATGTTAGAATTTGGTGGCACCCCCGACTTGCTATTGATGAGGAAGGCTGGATATTCTTTGATCATCATTATCTAGGAGAAATAATTCAATTATTTTGTGGGAAGTTGCGGTTCCTCGTTTTGAAAGTACACAAGGTTATAGCCGAAAGCCAGATTTTTTCCCTTATATTTGGATTTTCAGACACTTTTAGATATTAATCATGGATCACTTTCTACGTATTTGGGAAGTCAAATTTTATGAAAAATGTGTAAATATGATCAATTCTTACATCCCCCTTCAGGTAGGTCCCCGAGATTCCCCTCTTACTTCTACCTTGGAACTCGAGACTCCAGCTCATGCGGTATTCTATAGAAGACGGCTCCGCAGGTTCTGACTTGGCGTGCCAGAGGGGTGAGCATGCCAGAGCTGCGGTCGATGAGAGACTCGCCCGATTCAGGGCTTCTTCGCGGGGCAGTGGTAGCCGAGTAGAAGCCACGCACCTTGCTTCCTCTCCCGCTCCTCAGCCATGATCCACTTCCTTGATATTGCACTTCGGTGCAATCTTGCGGAAGAGGCGGTGTTGTGGATCTTGGGTCCCATCCAGATCCTTCGTCCTCGATCTTTTGACCTAGTTGTGGTGGGTCTGGCGGCGGGGTGATGCCCGGTGGTTTGGGGACTGCTGTCCTGGCTTCTAATGTAGGGAGTTTAGTCCTAGGATGCCTCCATTGTCATGACGAAGATCTGCTTGATGCATGTCTTCATTGATCTGGCCGGAGTGCCGAGATCCGGAAGGCTCCGCCAGCAAACTCCAGTGGTGACATGCCTAGAGATTGCCGGATCGGATGAGATTTGGTCGTGCGCAACCATGTTTTTTTAACCTATTGGTTACAGAAGGAGTGATGCGAAGCTTCACACTCTGTTATCATGACAATGTCTTTATTGAAGGCATTATTTTGTGAGCGTGACGGGTGAAAACGTATGATCTATGATCACGGTGATAACGGTGCTTTTTTTTCTTTTTTGGAGGCGTCGTTTTTAAATAAGATGTATCTTTGCTGATGTCATGGTGGTGTTTGGTTCGTTGTTACAATAAATAGATCAGTGTGGATCCACATTGCCATTAGCACACTGCGTAGTGTGTTGTTGCAGAGCTAGCGTCTAATTAGCATCTTTATCATACTAAGAAATCTCTTTTTCGAAACAACATAAAAATCTATTCACAGAATATTTAACACTACTTTTAAAATACAAAACTTTCAGTGCTGTTATCTTTCTCAACAATTCTATTGGAGGCGGCTCTCCGAAGATGATGGAGAAGAAGGGTACTGCTAGACTACCAGATTTATGGCTCCTTTGATTCATAGGATATGAAAATCATAGTAATAGGAAAAGCATAAAATTGAGATGTCATGGCTAGTTGAATCCTATAAAAGATGAGTTGTGTTTGATTATATCAATGTACACACATGTCACAAGATTACAAAAGTACGAACGAAAATCCTGTCGTGTCGTTTTGCCAGCGCAGAGCCTCTCGAAATATAATATGGGTCCCGGCTTTGCTTAACGCTGCAAAAGAAATACACGCAGTATATTTTCATGCAGTGGCCAATCAGAGAAGGAGGAAAAAATGTATCCAGGTCTTAGATGGGCCTGAGGGCCCTGTGACTGAGGCTGGTGCAATGCTCAAAGTAGCTACAGACTTTTATAAAGATCTGTTTAAAAAAGAAAATAGACCAGATATCAGACTCCAAGATAATTTCTTCTCTGAAGATGAGAAAATATCTCTGGAGGAAAATGTTATGTTAGGGAGTGCCTTTACTGAGGAAGAGGTCAAAACTGCAGTTTTTGGGTCTTATGCAGATGGGGCCCCTGGTCCTGATGGTATTCCTTTTATGTTTTACCAGAAGTTCTGGGATGTGGTCAAATTTGACTTGATTAATATGTTTAATGCTTGGTTTGATGATAACCTAGATTTATATAGGCTGAATTTTGCCATGATTACCCTTATACCTAAAGAGAATGAGGCTAGATCCATGAAAAAGTTTAGACCTATTAGCCTGTTGAATTGCTCTTTTAAGATTTTTACCAAAGTCCTAACCAATAGATTGGCTAAAGTCATTGATAGACTTATCTCTTACCATCAATCAGCCTTCATTAGGGGGAGATTTATTCTAGAAAGTGTGGTCACTGCACATGAGGTTATTCATGAAGTGCATAGGAATAAAGATAAAGGGTTAGTTTTAAAACTTGACTATGAGAAGGCATATGATAAAGTTAACCTAGATTTCCTATATGAGGTTTTGGAACTCAGAGGCTTCAACCCCACCTTTATCAGATTTATTAAACAAATTACTCAAGGTGGGTCTGTTGGGGTAAAAGTTAATGATATTGAGGGAGATTTTTTCTTGACTGGCAAAGGCTTAAGACAGGGGGACCCCATTGCCCCTCTCTTATTCAATTGCATTGTAGATGTTTTCTCTAGGATGTTAGTTAAAGGTGTAGATGGTGGTTTAATTAGTGGGCTCTGTCCCAATTTTTTACCTGGAGGTATTGTAAGTCTTCAATATGCTGATGATACTCTTTTGTTCCTTAAAAATGATCAGAGAGTTGCTCTAAATTTAAGATGGATTCTTACTTGTTTTGAACAAATTTCTGGCATGAGGATTAACTTCCATAAGAGTGAGCTTATCCCTATTAACATGGATGCTAGTGAAACCCAACCTTTCTTAGATATTTTCCAATGTGTCATGGGAGATTTCCCTGTTAAATACCTTGGTATCCCTCTGCATTATGACAGATTGAGAAGAGAGGATTTGCAACCTCTCATTGAAAACATTCTTAAAAGGATTACTGGCTGGAGGGGGAAGCTTTTATCCTCTGCAGCCAAGAGAATTCTCATTCAGTCTTGTTTAGCTAGTATTCCCATTTATCTGCTTTCTTTCTTTAAATTCCCAAAGTGGGCCCTGCATCTGATTGATTCACAGATGGCTAACTTTATGTGGAATGATGAAGATGGCAACCATAAAATTCATTTAGCTAATTGGTCCTCCATCTGCATGAAAAAGGAGTTTGGAGGTTTAGGTATTCCAAATCTTCAAGATCTAAACATCTGTTTGATTGGGTCTTGGATTAAGAGATACATTCAGGGGGAAGGGGCTCTCTGGAGAAAAGTTTTGGATGCTAAATATAACACCAGGAACCCAAACATTCTGTCCTGTCATGATATCCAACCTTCCACTTTCTGGAAAGGGGTTATGTGGGCCTCTAAAGCTGTGAAGTTTGGATACAAATGGCAGGTAGGGAATGGTAAATCTATAAAATTCTGGGAAGACATTTGGTTTGGTAACTCTCCTTTGGCTACCCAATTCTGGGATCTATATTTTGTTTCTAACCAGCAAAATAAAACCATCTCTGATATCTGGGATGGTCAGGAGATTAGAGGTACTTTTAGGAGAACCTTTACTGATGATATGATGGTCCAGTGGCTTGAATTGCTAGAGATTGCTAAATCTATATCCTTCTCTCAGGAGGAAGATCAGTTGATCTGGCAATATAACTCGTCTGGGATTTATTCATCTAGCTCTCTGTATGCTATTATTAATTTTAGAGGTGTTACTCCAATTTATTTACCTGCTGTTTGGAAATTGAAAATCCCTCCTAGGATCCAAGTTTTCTTATGGTTGTTCTCTCAGAATAAGATCATGACTAGAGATAATCTGAGAGCTAGAGGTATTCCTAAACCCATGAACTGTGAGATGTGCTCTGAGTTTGAATCAGTTCACCACCTCTTGTTTGAATGTGTTGTGGCTAGATCTATTTGGAACTTATTTGAAGAGATTTTTGAGGTGCATGTTACTAACTTTGAATCAATTGCTTCTAAATGGCTATGTAACAAAAGGTTCATGCACTTTAATGTAGCTTCTTCAGCTGTTCTGTGGAGCCTATGGCTTAATAGAAATAGTTTGGTGTTTAACAAAACCATTTGGATTAATGTGAAACAGGTGTGGCGAAGGGTTCTCTTCCTCCTTCGGGACTGGTTGAAACCTTTCAAAGAGCTAGAATCTGGAGAAAACGGTCGATTCATGGACCTGCTGCTAACCAGTTTAAGAGCGCCTCTTTGCCTCCCAGTGGGGTGAGATGTCCCTCCTTCGACTGGATCTCTTCCTGGAACTCAAGCTTCGATGGCACAGCGTCGCTGGCCTACCTCCTGGACAACCCTGGTGACTCCCATAAGATTCATGTGGTCACCTGATTCGAGAGGGAAAAGAAGATAGTCTCAAGAGGACGCCGGCAAGAAAAAAGAAAAGCTGGAGAGTTTGGGAGTGTTGCTGGCAACCTCATACTGATCATTTCTCTGTAATGGATTTAGCTATCGTATGTTCTTAGCCTGCACTTTTTTACTTTTTAGATCTTGTTCCCAGGTGTGCTGGTATTTCGGAGATTGGTTGGGATGGCAGCCAATCTCCCCAGCAAAAAATGCATGTTCCTTTTTTCGTCTGTGTGTGTGTTTTACTCTGTAAACTTGGCTTCCTTTTTCAATGAAAAATGGAGCTGGGGGGAGACCCCTGTTGATCTAAAAAAAAAAAAAAAAAAATACACGCGTCAGCTCCTCACCGGAAAGGCGCCGCCGCCCGCCGCCACGTATATTTTTGAGCGCGTGAGGCATAAACTATATAAGACCGCAGCCCTCGCACAGCAATGAGTTACCCAACACACTCCGAGCTCGACCTCTGCAAGATCGCCAGCAACCTCACGCTTCTCTCCAGTCTCCACATCCAGCATAGATAGCATACCTGACCAAGCTAAATCCAGCACCCAGCTACTCATCCATGGACATGGCCAGTGAGCCGTCCTCCTCGTCATCGTCGCACGAGCACCCGGTGGCCGCGCGGGCGCCGGCGCCGCCCAAGCGTCCCGCAGGGCGCACCAAGTTCAAGGAGACGCGGCACCCGGTGTACCGCGGCGTGCGACGCCGCGGCAGCGCCGGCCGGTGGGTGTGCGAGGTGCGCGTCCCCGGCGGCAAGCGCGGCGAGCGGCTCTGGCTCGGCACGCACGCCACCGCCGAGGCCGCCGCGCGCGCGCACGACGCCGGCATGCTCGCGCTGCTCGGCGGCCGCTCCGTCTCCGCCTCCGCCGCGCGCCTCAACTTCGCGGACTCCGCCTGGCTCCTCGCCGTCCCGTCCGCGCTCGCCGACCTCGCCGACGTCCGCCGCGCGGCCCTCGCCGCCGTCGCGGACCTCCAGCGCAGGGAGGCCGCCGATTGCGTCGCGACCGTCCCCGTTTACGAGGCTGACACCTCCAGCTCGTCCGCATCGTCGTCCGCGGACGACGCCGGCTCGTCGGCCACGTCCATGTCTTCTGAACTGGACGGATTGTTCGAGGTGCCGGCGGCTGCTGTACTGGGCAGCGACATGTTCGACTTCGAGTTCGGCTTGTCTGGGGAGATGGACCTGGGGTCGTACTACGCAGACCTTGCCGAGGGGATGCTCCTCGAGCCGCCGCGGCCGGAATTCACCGAGGTGTGCTGGGACAGCGGAGCTGATTACCCCGCGCTCTGGAGCTACAACTGAAACTGAAACACCACCATCTGGAACGAACTCAACCTGCTTCTACTCAGCCTAGTAAAATTAACATGACGCACGCCCGGTTGAATGTCAACGGTTTCAGATTTCAGGCAGGTCGCAAAAAAGATTTGCTTCCAGAAAAGGCCAATAGAAAAAAAAAAAAAAAGATGGAGCATGCGGCCGAGAACCCATCCCAGGTCAGCCGGTTGAAGCTTACCGAAGCTACTGGCCTTTTCCTCAAAGTTCTAGTAGCCACGCGAACGGACGCGGCGATCTGACGTCCTCCCTCGCTCTTTGGCGGCTCCTTCCTATGGCCAACAGGGCAAGATGCGTAGAAATAATGTGTCACTTTTTTAGATGACGTGCCACCTTAGATATTTAGATATCTAGTTTGATGGAGTAGTGTGTCGCAAAAAAAAAAAAAAAAAATGTTTGATGGAGTAGTGTAGTAGGTAAACACTGTTGCATTTGTTGTTTGTAAGCGTTAGAATTTTGATCCGGTGAAATGAAGGAAGGAAGTTCTTTTATCATGTTAATTAACTCTGGAAAGTTCATAGCCTCTTAGTCTTAATTATGGACAGAGATTTCGTGCATATGGGCACTAGTGATCTCGTTTTTTAAATAAATTAAAAATCATATTTTTGAGTTTTAAAAAATTCTGAAAAAAAATCTACATATAGACAATGATGTATCCCACAAACATGTAAAATATAAATTTCAAATACTTTATATTTTAAGCTACAAAAATGACAAAAATGCAGATCTTTGAAGTATATTTCAAATCTCTAAGAACATGTCAGATTTTGTTATTTTTGTCTAGCACAAAGTAAAAAAGAATTTTGGATTGAGATTTTGCATGGTTGTGAGATGTATCACTGACAATTTCTAGAATTATTTTTTCAATTTTTTTAATAACTTATAAACATGAGCTGTAATTACCTACTGTTGATGCTAATTTTGTATGGTGAGCTCGAATACAATAGACGTCTGACTGTAATAAAACCATGAAGTAAGAGCATGTAGTCTTTGGAATAAACAGAAGAGGCTTTCAGTATAACAAAACCGCACTTGAACAGTTTAACACTTGACAACCAGACAGACACAATGCTACATGGAGGGGCGTCGCTTTTGGTTGAAACTTGAAAATGATGGTTCCAGTCTTCCAGGCGTCCTGCTGAAAGGATCCTGAAAGAAGATACTATGTTGACGTGTGGTGACACGAACAAGAAGACCAAGGGTAACTGCTCCCTTTTTTTGACATGGGGAGCAACGATTTTCCAGCCGTCTCCCCACACACGGCGCTCGTGAAGATGCCCGTGAGGTGTTCGACCTGTTGCGTGGCTGGCGGCATCTCGCCTGGCCTCGACGCCCTCATCCATGTCGGCCTCCGAGCAGCTGGACGACGCATCAGAGTCCGAATCCGACGCCGCAGACCAGTCAAGGACCGCTCGCGGCGATGGCTCGCCGGCATCGTCATCGTCATGAGCTTCCGCGACAAGGAACGGGTGGCACAGCAGCTGCTCGCAGGTCCACCGCTCACCGGCGTCGCGGCGGAGACACCTGACGACGAAGTCGCGACAGGGATCTGACAGGTGCGCGGGTAGCTCGGGCTGCTTCTCGCCGAACCCGATGCGGAGCAATAGCTTGCCAACCTCCAGCGCGCCGCTGAGCTCCGACCACGGCCGCTTCCCGCTGAGCAACTCCACCGCCGTGCACCCGAGCGACCATATGTCGGAGGAGGGCGTGGGCGCGCCACCGCGGGCCACCTCCAGGGCCATCCACGCCGACGTGGTCGATTGGTTGCGTCGGGAGAGAGAAACTGTGGCAGAGGAGAGACAAGGTGGCAGTTCTTGGCTAATCTTCACTGACACACGGGCCAGAGCGCGGAATTTGCTCCATCCGGAGTCCTCGGCAGCAACCCGGGGAACCGAGGATGGCCTGGGAGTCCGGTCATGTGACTGGGCCGTTTTGGTCCGTCCAGATCAAAAAAGGGGTCCTAGGGCCTTCCCGGGGACATGGCTCGGGGACATGGCTGGAGATGCTCTTAGCGTTAGAATTTTGATCCGGTGAAATGAAGGAAGGAAGTTCTTTTCTCATGTTAAATAACTCTGAAAAGTTTATAGCCTCTTAATTATGGACAGAGATTTCGTGCATATGGGCACGAGTGATCTCGTTTTTAAAATAAATTAAAATCATATTTTTGAGTTTTAAAAAAATCTGAAAAAATCTACATATAGCCAATAATGTATCCCACAAACGTGTAAAATATCAATCAAATAATTTATATTTTAAGCTACAAAAATGACAAAAGTGCAGATCTTAGTATTCTATTTCAAATCTCTAAAAACATGTCAGATTTTGTTATTTTTATCTAGCACAAAGTAAAAAAGAATTTTGGGTTGAGATTTTGCATGGTTGTGAGATGTATCACTGACAATCTCCAGAATTATTTTTCAATTTTTTTAATAACTTATAAACATTTTGTGTCTGTAATTACATACTGTTGATGCTAATTTTGTATGGTGAGTGTTGAATATATAAGCAAATATCCATATGAAATAATCCGTACAAGTAGTCGATAAATCATGACTATGAAATTAACGAATAAACTAATCGTGTAGACTAGTAAGGTAGATGAACAGATCACATGTAAACAAGACAAACCGATCGCATCTACCACAGAAATTAGAAGAAGGAACTCTAATGAAAGAGAAACGACAAGATCACATACTTCGCAGCAGCGTCGTTGTCGCCCATGTTGAGGTTGTCGAAGAAGTCGCTGAGGTCCGGGAAGAAGTTGTCGGTGTGGAGGAACTCATCGTCCGATGACGACGTCGTGATGCCAATAGTCGCGCCTGAGCGCTCCCCAAAAACCTGATTGCCCCTCACCCGTACAGGTTCACGAGAGGCAGGGTTCCGGAGGCCTCGTCCCGGCAGTCGGTGCACGCCGACGGACGGGATGAGGAAGATGAAGGCGGCGGCGCAATGAACTGGAAACTGGTAGTCGCATAAGTGTCTAGTACAGACTAGGGTTGGCGTCCGCGCTTATATAGTGCGGTTCAGGAAGGTCGTGGGACGCAGCCCACGTCCGAGTCGACACAGCCACGATCCAGAAAAACCGGAAGGCAAAACGGCGAACGCGTCCGTTAATGACTCGAAATTGATTACACAATTAATTTCCCAAACAGAAAAAGATAAGCTCGGCTCGGCGAGATTCCCGCAACCGCGCGCGGCGTCGTGTCGTGAGGCGAGCGAGGCGGGCGGAGGAGGAGGAGTGCGAGGGCTCTCTCTCTTCTCACTCACTTACTAGGACTAGAACAGCCCTTATATACCACTCAACTCTCTCCCAACTAGCAATGTGGGCTTTAGCCCCCACTAGTGCTGCCACTGATTATTGGAATGGGCCATGTGAGTTTCAGAATTTGATGATGGGCCATGGGCCAAAGGCCAAATGCCCAAAATTCCAGCAATCCCCCACAAACTCTCATTGGCACATCTCATCAATAAGTTTCCAGAACATTGTTTTATATACCGGTATGTCGTGGAGACTGTTAAGTTGAACTTCCACTTAAAGCTTCATATTACACTAGATTGCAATTTGGATAGTGGACTATGCCTTGAACTACAAGTTTTCTGCGCACTAGCTTCATACAAAGCCTAGACCGATACTAGGCTGCCGCGAGACTTCCTCGCGGTTTGGAGCTTATACGTCATACTCCAGGGCCTTTCATGAGTTTACTAGAGAGCACCCAACTCTCATAGATTGCGACGTTTAACAATCAGACTCATATAAGTGTGTTCTTCAAAAGATGTTCTGCAGGACAACATCTCTGCTAAAATAAGCCACTTAGAACACATTAAGATAATTATCAACCTGCCATGCAGATTAGGAGAGTATTGCATCTTACGGAGTGGTAAAATTGCTATAGGGATATATACTCTCCTCTCAGCTGACCAACAACTTGTCTCCCAGTTCTAATTCACGGGATCTCCGATCACATAGAGTGGGTTACCACCGTGGGCAGCTCATAGTGTGGGTCTCATACCCATCTCCCTCGATGCATTTTCTATCACATTTTGTGATAGTCCCTTTGTGAAGGGGTCTGCTAGACGTGTGGATGTAATCCAACGCTATAACTCCGGAGTTTCTCATTTTCCTGACAGTTTTCAGTCTCCTCTTCACATGCCTTGATGACTTCATATTATCCTTGTTTACTTTGACGATCACAGTTTGATTATCACAGTTCATAGGAATAGCGGGTATTGGTTTCTCAACCACAGGTAAGTCCATCAAGAGCTCACGAAGCCACTCTGCTTCAACAGTGGCTGTGTCTAATCTGTAAGTTCTGCTTCCATAGTTGACCTCGTAATGATGGTGCTTGCAAGACTTCCAGGAAACAGCGCCACCTCCAAGTGTGAACAAATAACCACTTGTGGCCTTAGTCTCATCAGCATCAGATATCCAATTTGCATCACTATAACCCTCAAGTACCCTTGGATACCCAGTATAGTGAATGCCATAACTAGTGCCTTTTAAATAGCGCAAAACTCTCTCAAGAGCATGCCAATGAACATCTCCAGGTCTAGACACAAAACGGCCGAGTTTACTTACAGCAAAGGAGATGTCAGGCCTCGTGGTGCTGGCTAAATACATAAGCGAGCCAATGATCTGCGAATATCGCAATTGATCTCTAGCAATTCTTTTATTCTTACGAATTATCACACTAGGATCATAAGGCGTTGGAGAAGATTTGCAGTCGCTTGATACGTCCAATTTGCATCACTATTTTATATCATAATTTGCTGTTATTCATTGATATATTTCATATTGAGACACAATACTTATGTTATTTCATCTATCTTGCATGTTTCATGATTATTTGGAGATCGCGCACCGGAGCCAGGATTCTGCTGGAAAAAGCACCGTCAGGATGCAATATTTCGGAAGATCAACTGTGGATGGAAATTACACCAAAATCCTATTTTTCAGATGACGGAGAAGGCGAGAAGGGAGTCGAGAAGACCCAAGGTGGGGCAGACCACGGGCCGGCGCGGCCCATGGCCCGCGCCACCTTGTGTGGGCCCCAGCCTTTCGCCTCCCTTTTCGCGAAACCCTTCGTCCCGAAAACCTAAGCTCCAGTGCGTCGCGAAGAGCCACGGCCGCCTCTGCGGGGCGGAGAACACCGAGAGAAAAGAGCTCTCCGGCGGGAGGAATCCGCGGAAATTCCCCTCCGGAGGGGAATCGACGCCATCGTCACCGCCATCGAGCTGGACATCATCTCCATCGTCATCACCATCATCTTCATCATCATCACCGCCATCTCCACCGCAGCACCTCGTCGCCGCTGTAACAATTTGGGTTTGATCTTGATTGTTTGATAGGGGAAACTCTCCCGGTGTTGATTTCTACTTGTTATTGATGCTATTGAGTGAAACCATTGAACCAAGGTTTATGTTCAGATTGTTATTCATCATTATATCACCTCTGATCATGTTCCATATGATGTCTCGTGAGTAGTTCGCTTAGTTCTTGAGGACATGGGTGAAGTCTAAATGTTAGTAGTGAATTGTGGTTGAGTAATATTCAATGTTATGATATTTAAGTTGTGGTGTCATTCTTCTAGTGGTGTCGTGTGAACGACTACACGACACTTCACCTTTATGGGCCTAGGGAATGCATCTTGTACTCGTTTGCCAATTGCGGGGTTGCGGAGTGAGAAACCTAAGCCCCGTTGGTATATCGATGCAGGAGGGATCGCAGGATCTCGAGTTTAAAGGTGGTTAGATTTATCTTAATTACTTTCTTGTAGTTGCGGATGCTTGCAAGGGGTATAATCACAAGTATGTATTAGTCCTAGGAAGGGCGGTACATTAGCATAGGTTCACCCACACAACACTTATCAAAACAATGAAGATTAATCGGTATGTAGCGAAAGCACTAGACTAAAATCCGTGTGTCCTCAAGAACGTTTGGTCATTATAAGTAAACAAACCGGCTTGTCCTTTGTGCTAAAAAGGATTGGGCCACTCGTTGCAATTATTTCTCTCGCATTTTACTTACTTTATTCATCTGTTACATCAAAACCCCACGAATACTTGTCGCAGCATTTTGAATCCTTCATCGGCCTTGTCAACTTTTGCTCCTCGTTGGGATCGACATTCTTACTTATCGAAGATACTACGATACACCCCTATACTTGTGGGTCATCAAGACTATTTTCTGGCGCCGTTGCCGGGGAGTGAAGCGCTATTGGTAAGTGGAATTGGTAAGGAAAACCTTTACTGTTTGTGCTGATTTTATTTCTGCCTGCTGCTATAAGTCATTATGGAGAGATCTTCTCTTCAATTTCTATTTGGGAAATCTACTACTACTGCAACGGTAGTGGATGAGGCGCCAGGTGAGGAAGTAATACCATATAAAATACCTATGAAAATTATTGAACGTGTTATGGATAACCGCTATGAAGGGGATGGAACTGTCCATCCTGGTGATCATTTCTGTTTTTGCATGAATTATGCGGGTTATTCAAATGTTCAGGTATTGCTATGAATGAAGTAAGAAAGAAACTATTCTCTATATCGTGTAAAGCGGCGCATTGGTATAAATCTTGGATAATGGGGATTCTCTTGAATGGAATGATATTGTGCCCCGGTTTTATTCTAAGTTCTATCCTCCAAGTGAGATTCACAAAGATCGGAATCGCATATATAATTTTTGGCCTCATGATGGAGAAAGTATTGCCCAAGCTTGGGGAGATTGAAGTCTTTAATGCTCAAATGCCCCATTCATGAGCTTCCTGGTAATGTTATTATTGATAATTTCTATGCAAGACTTTCTTTTCAAGACAAGACCTTCTGGATACTTCTTGTTGGATCATTTACACGCAACAAAGAAGAGTTTAAAAGGGACCTTCTTGATCGGATCCAAGAAAATTGAAGGATGGGAGAACGACAAAGATAGAGAATCAGGTATAATTTATGATTATAAATGCATTGAAGCTTTTATGATACTGATAAATTTCGTAATATGAGTGCTACATATGGTCTTGATTCTCAAGTTCTTGCAAACCTTTATAAAGCTTTTGCCTCTCATTATGAATTGCCTAAGAAGAATTTTGACAAGTATCATGAACCGTATAAAGATAAAATTGATTCATCTATTAATAAATGTGTTGTAGTTGAAACTGCTGATCATGTTATTCCTGAAGTTTATATTGAAAAACTCCTTTCCCTGCTAAAATGAAGGAGTACTCTGTTATAAATAGTGCGGTTCATAAAAGTGAAAAGAAACCTATAGAACCTGAAGAACAAATAAAAGTTGAACTGTTGTTGCAATAGTTAAAGATCTTGTGACTGAAAATGTGGAGGATGGTCATATTTTTACTGTGAAGATGCTTCTAATATTGTTTCACATCCTAATAAACCCAAACAAGTTAGTGTTCCTATGCTATCTGTTAGAATTGGTGATCATTGCTATTATGGTTTATGTGATATTGGTGCAAGTGTTAGTGCTATTCCTTATGAGCTTTACACGGAGATATTGCACGAAATTGGTTCTTGTGAACTTGAAGATATTGATGTGGTTATTCAGCTGGCTAATAGAGAAACTATTTCTCCAATTGGTATTGTTCGAGATGTGGAAGTTCTATGTGGTAAGATTAAATATCCTGCTGACTTTTTGGTACTTGGTTCTGCTGCTAGTGATTATTGTCCTATCATTTTTGGTAGACCTTTTCTAAATACTTGTGGAGCTATTATAGATTGCAAGAAAGAGAAAATTTTGACTAAATTTGCTGGTGAATCTTATGAGTTTAACTTCTCTAAATTTACCAAAACTCCTTATAAAGCTGATTTGCCTAGTAATGATTTTAAAATGGAGCAGTGTGCATCTATTGTTCTTGTTCCTAATAATCCTTTGCAACAACATTTGGAGAATAGCGAGAGTGAAGTTTTTAGGAAAGAAAGAGAGCTTGAGGAGATTTTTCTTCGCCAACCTATTCTCAAGCATGATTTACGGTGGAAGATTTGGGTACAACACCGCCACCAAAGGAAGATCCTTTTGATTTAAAGCCTTTGTTTGATAATCTTAAATATGCTCATATTGATGATAAGAAAATATCCTGTTATTATTAGTTCTAAGCTTACAGTTTGAAGAAGAAAGATTATTGCAAATATTGAAGAAACACCGAGGTGCTATTGGCTATACTCTTGATGACTTGAAGGGGATTTCTCCTCTATTTGCCAACACGCCATTAATATGGAAGATGATGCGAAGCCTGTTGTTGAACCTCAGCGTCGTCTAATTCCTAAGATGAAGGATGTGGTAAGAAATGAGGTATTACGACTTCTTGAAGCTGGTATTATATATCCTATTGCTGATAGTAGATGGGTTAGTCCTGTTCATTGCGTTCCTAAGAAAGGAGGAATGACTGTTGTGCCTAATGATAATGATGAGCTCATCCCTCAAAGAGTAGTTGTAGGGTATAGAATGTGCATTGATTTTCGAAAAGTTAATAAAGTTACTAAGAAAGATCATTACCCTTTACCATTTATTGATCAAATGCTAGAAAGATTGTCTAAAAATACTCATTTTTGCTTTCTTGATGGTTATTCTGGGTTTTCACAAATTGCTGTTAAAGCTAAAGATCAAGAGAAAACCACTTTCACTTGTCCCTATGGAACTTATGCTTATAGACGTATGCCTTTTGGTTTATGTAATGCTCCTGCTACTTTTCAAAGATGCATGTCTGCTATTTTTCATGGCTTTTGCGAGAGTATTGTAGAGGTATTCATGGATGATTTTTCTGTCTATGGGAATTCTTTTGATAATTGCTTGCGAAACCTTGATAAAGTTTTGCAGAGATGTGAAGAAACTAACCTTGTTCTTAATTGGGAGAAATGCCACTTTATGGTTAATGAAGGAATTGTATTGGGACATAAAATTTCGAAAGAGGTATTGAAGTTGATAGAGCTAAAGTTGAAGCAATTGAGAAGATGCCCTATCAGGGATGTTAAAGGTATTCGTAGTGTTCTTGGTCATGCTGGGTTTATAGGAGATTTATTAAAGATTTCTCCAAGATTTCAAAGCCTCTTACTAATCTTCTTCAAAAAGATGTACCTTTTGTTTTTGATGATGATTGTAAGGAAGCTTTTGAAACTCTAAAGAAAGCCTTAACAACTGCTCCTATAGTTGAACCTCCTGATTGGAACTTACCATTTGAAATTATGTGTGATGCTAGTGATTTTGCTGTAGGTGCTGTTCTTGGACAGCGAGTAGATAAAAAATTAAATGTTATTCATTATGCTAGTAAAACTCTTGATGCCGTTCAAAGAAATTATGCTACAACTGAAAAAGAATTGTTAGCTGTAGTCTTTGCTTGTGATAAGTTTAGATCTTATATTGTTGATTCAAAAGTTACGATTCATACTGATCATGCTGCAATTGGATACCTTATGACAAAGAAAGATGCTAAGCCAAGGCTTATTAGATGGGTACTTCTTTTGCAAGAATTTGATTTACATATTGTAGATAGGAAAGGTGCTGATAATCCTGTTGCTGATAATTTGTCTAGATTGGAAAATATTGCTTATGATCCTGTTTAATGATAGTTTTCCAAATGAACAATTGGCTGTAATAAAGGTGAGCTCGCGAGATAGTCCTTGGTATGCTGATTATGCTAACTTTATTGTTTCCAAGTACTTGCCTCCAACCTTTTCAGCTCAGCAAAGGAGGAAATTCTTTTATGACTTGAGGCATTATTTTTGGGATGACCCACACTTATATAAAGAAGGAGTGGATGGTATTCTGCGAAGGTGTGTTCCCGAATATGAACAACAAGAGATATTGAGTAAATGTCATGGTAGTGCTTATGGAGGACATCACGCCGGAGATAGAACCGCGCAAAAGGTTGTACAATCAGGTTTTTATTGGCCAACTCTCTTCAAGGATGCGAGAAAGTTTATTTTATCTTGTGACGAATGCCAAAGGGTTGGTAATATCTCCAGACGTAATGAAATGCCTATGAATTATACTCTTGTTATTGAACCGTTCGATTGTTGGGGATTTGACTTTATGGGACCTTTTCCCTCTTCAGAAGGTAACACTCATATACTTGTTCTTGTTGATTATGTTACTAAATGGGTGGAAGCCATACCTACAAAAAGTGCGATGGTGAGACCTCTTTAAGAATGCTTTTAGATATTATTTTTCCTAGATTTGGAGTACCTAGATATATTATGACTGATGGAGGTTCTCATTTTATTCATGGAGGTTTTAGAAAAACTCTTGCTAGGTATGGAATTAATCATAGAATTGCTTCCGCTTATCATCCTCAAACTAGTGGGCAAGTAGAATTATCAAATAGAGAGATTAAATCTATCTTGCAAAAGACTGTTAATAAATCTAGAAAGAATTAGGCTAGTAAATTGAAGGACGCACTATGGGCTTATAGAACTGCTTATAAAAACCCCATGGGAATGTCACCTTATAAAATGGTTTATGGAAAAGCTTGTCATTTACCTTTAGAACTAGAGCACAAAGCTTATTGGGCTGTTAGAGAACTAAATAAAGATCATAAACTAGCCGGTAATAAGAGGTTGCTGCAATTAAGTTCACTAGATGAATGGAGAAGTGAAGCTTATGAAAATGCTAAACTCTTTAAAAGAAAGTTAAGAAATGGCATGATAGAAGGATTATCAAAAGAGAGTTTAATATTGGGGATAAAGTCCTATTGTATCGGTCTCGTCTCAGATTCTTTGCAGGGAAATTACTCTCGAAATGGGAAGGACCATATGTTGTTGAGGAGGTGTATCGTTCAGGAGCAATTAAAATTAGCTCTCTCCAAGGCAATGCTACGCAAGTGGTGAATGGACAAAGACTCAAGCATTATATCTCGGGTGATTCTTATAATGTTGATGTTGATATTATTCAAGTGGAAACACCGGAGGCTTTCATCAAAGGACAAATTGACAGTCCGCCAGAACTCGACTTTGAATAGGTAACAGTACTGGTAATGAAAAGTTCGCAATTTACTTTCCGAACAATATTTTTGCTGTTTTTGGAAAATATGAAAAATTACGAGATCGAAACGGAGTGGAGGAGACGCACGAGGGCGTGCCCCCATAGGGCGCGGGCCCCCCCCCCGCGCCGACCTATGACACCGCCTCGTCGCCCCTTTCCGACTGGTTCGACCTGGTACTTTCCGTTTGTTGAAAATTTTTACTATATAATCCCCGACCCTGGAGGTCCGTATATCGTTTCTCGACGTGTTTTGTTTCGAGTTGTTTAGGATTTGTCTTTGATCTAGAAGCACCATGGTCTCCAAGAACAAGGGCAAGGAACTTCCGGACGAGGATAATCAAGATCTTGAGTGGAAAGAGGATGACAAGGACGTCAAGGAAGAGGATGAAAAAGAGGTGGAGGAAGATTCGCGCACACCCGCGTGCTACCATCGCAAGCATCAAGGTGGTGGACAACCCTTTTAGTGCAAACAAGAGCGCAAGAATTCGCACGGAGGAGCGGTTCCACGTCATTACCTAGCTCCGAAGACATCTTTATCAGGCGCTCACCATCCCTTCCACAATTTAATTTTCAATAATCAAATTGAAGGGACTCCCAGGGCAGCATTGCCTAGCAATTGGGATATAGATCGCTCTAACACTGCAGGAAAGACGAAGCCTGAAGCTGAAGGTTGGGGAAATAACTCCAAGAATTGGGACTCGCCGTCGGACATACTTCTTAATCGCGTAGAGCACAATTTGGAGATGATCCGCAACCTCATGTACAAGATTGACGAGCTTCAGGAGCTTGTGGAGAAGCTTGTGAGAAATTCATCACCACCATCGCCAAAGGAGTAATTCATCATCGGTATTGGCATCCCCTTGGTTTGTTCCAAGCTTGGGGAGTGCCGCGGTATCACATCATCACTACCTTTTACTTTTTACTATCAAGTAGTGTCATATCATGAGTAGGGAAGTTATCATATAAGATGGGTTGCGGTATGGAGGTATCTCTCTTTAGTTGGTTATCTATGTATCCCTTGGTGTGAGTTATCGTTATGAAATATTAATGAGAAGTTTTATCATTTACATATTGCACATCTTATTTTAGTTTGCAATCTCTATTATGTGATTGATCTTGTTGTTAGTATTGGTATCACTTTGGGAGCATCAAGTAAATCTATTTGGTTTTGGCAAACTTAGCAATGGTCAATAGCAACAACACTTTGAGTTTAAGAAGAATAGAGGAAATACATGTAGAAGATGTTATTATCTTTCTTATCAGTTCTTAGCTTAGTATTCTGAAGTTAAGATTGTTTGTGCTTACAAGTAAGATGCATGATTGTTTCTATCACATGTATATTTGTTTGTTTCCCTCAACTCTTATGCTTGCTAATTAACCTTGCTAGCCAAAGACCTGTCTGAGAGGGAATACTTCGTGCATCCAAACCGAACCCAAACCTATGCCATTTGTGTCCACCATATCTACCTACTGCATGGTATTTTCTGCCATTCCAAGTAAATATTTCATGTGCTACCTTTAAACAATTCAAAACTTATTACTCCTTATTTGTGTCAATGTTCTATAGCTCATGAGGAAGTATGTGGTGTTTTATCTTTCAGTCTTGTTAGGCAGCCTCCACTAATGGACTAGTGGCTTCATCCACTTATCCTATAATTTTGCAATAAGAGCTGGCAACGGGGTTCCCACCCAAATTAATCAACTTTCATTAATAATTCTCTTCACGTGTTTTGCTCTGATTCATTAAGCAACTTAATTTTGCAATAGACACTCCTCCATGGTATGAGATTGTTGGAAGGCACCCGAGGATTCGGTTAGCCATGGCTTGTGTAAGCAAAGGTTGGGGGAGTGTCATCCTTAAATAAACTAAAATACATGTGTAAACAAAAGAGAAGAGGGATGATCTACCTTTTGGTAGAGATAACGTCCTTCATGGGAGCCGCTCTTTGGAGGTCTGTTTGGCAAGGGGTTAGAGTACCCACTAGTCGTTGACAACGACAAACACCTCTCAAAACTTTACTTTTATTCTCTTTATATGATTTCAAAACTGAAAAAGCTCTAGCACATGATTTAATCCCTGCTTCCCTCTGCGAAGGGCCTCTTTTACTTTATGTTGAGTCGGTAAACCTATTTCCCTCCATCTCAAGCAAGCATTTGAGTTGTTGTGATCAAACTAGTATATTGTGATTTGTTTCATCATGTCTTTTATTCTTCCTTGTTTAGTACAAGTTTTATCGATGAATATAACTTTGAAAATTATCAATGATTATGAGGAGATTATTATGATTGAGTATGCAAGTTGTGCTATATAAGCTTTAATATGAGCGCTGCTCAATAGATATAATCTGTTAATTGTTCTGACCAAGAACAAAGTTTGCCATCACCAATTATGATTTCTTATGCACCTTTATTTGTGATTACCTTATACTCGTTTCAAGTTGAGTTATATGAGGAAGTTGTTTACTATAATGTCTTGTGTGAATGAATATGATGCTTCTTGTCCGTATTTTATTTATCGACTCTTCACTCCATAAACATGTGGTCTGTTTACCGAGTTCAGTTTCGCTTGGGGACAAGCGAAGTCTAAGCTTGGGGGGAGTTGATACGTCCAATTTGCATCACTATTTTATATCATAATTTGCTGTTATTCATTGATATATTTCATATTGGGACACAATACTTATGTTATTTCATCTATCTTGCATGTTTCATGATTATTTGGAGATCGCGCACCGGAGCCAGGATTCTGCTGGAAAAAGCACCGTCAGGATGCAATATTTCGGAAGATCAGCTGTGGAAGGAAATTACACCAAAAATCCTATTTTTCCAGATGACGGAGAAGGCCGAAGGGGGAGTCGAGAAGACCCAAGGTGGGGCGGACCACGGGCGGCGGCCCATGGGGCCACGCCACCTTGTGGTGTGGGGGCCCCACGCCCGCTCGCCTTTCTTTCGCGAAACCCTTCGTCCCGAAAACCTAAGCTCCGGAGGGTACGTCGCGAAGAGCCACAGCCGCTCTGCGGGGCGGAGAACACCAGAGAGAAAGAGCTCTCCGTGGGCAGGAATCCACCGGGGAAATTCCCTCCCGGAGGAGAAATCGACGCCATCGTCACCGCCATCGAGTGGACATCATCTCCATCGTCATCACCATCATCTTCATCATCATCACCGCCATCTCCACCGCAGCACCTCGTCACCGCTGTAACAATTTGGGTTTGATCTTGATTGTTTGATAGGGGAAACTCTCCCGTGTTGATTTCTACTTGTTATTGATGCTATTGAGTGAAACCATTGAACCAAGGTTTATGTTCAGATTGTTATTCATCATTATATCACCTGCGATCATGTTCCATATGATGTCTCGTGAGTAGTTCTTAGTTCTTGAGGACATGGGTGAAGTCTAAATGTTAGTAGTGAATTGTGGTTGAGTAATATTCAATGTTATGATATTTAAGTTGTGGTGTCATTCTTCTAGTGGTGTCGTGTGAACGTCGACTACACGACACTTCACCTTTATGGGCCTAGGGAATGCATCTTGTACTCGTTTGCCAATTGCGGGGTTGCCGGAGTGACGAAACCTAAGCCCCGTTGGTATATCGATGCGGGGGGATCGCAGGATCTCGAGTTTAAGGTGTGGTTAGATTTATCTTAATTACTTTCTTGTAGTTGCGGATGCTTGCAAGGGTATAATCACAAGTATGTATTAGTCCTAGGAAGGGCGGTACATTAGCATAGGTTCACCCACACAACACTTATCAAAACAATGAAGATTAATCAGCTGTATGTGGCGAAAGCACTAGACTAAAATCCCGTGTGTCCTCAAGAACGTTTGGTCATTATAAGTAAACAAACCGGCTTGTCCTTTGTGCTAAAAAGGATTGGGCCACTCGTTGCAATTATTTCTCTCGCATTTTACTTACTTGTACTTTATTCATCTGTTACATCAAAACCCCCGAATACTTGTGCGAGCATTTACGAGTGAATCCTTCATCAAGCGCTTTATCCTTTACTCCTCGTTGGGATCGACATTCTTACTTATCGAAGATACTACGATACACCCCCTATACTTGTGGGTCATCATCGCTATACCCGAAGCGACTCAGGATCTTTTCCACATAGTGGGATTGAAGCAATGTAATCCCACCATCGTCATCCTTCAGCAGCTTGATGTTTAAGATCACATCAGCTACTCCCAAGTCCTTCATCTCAAAACAACGAGATAGGAACTCCTTGACCTCCTTAATCACAGTAAGGCTGGTCCCGAATATCAATATGTCATCGACATAGAGACAAAGAATAACTCCCTCGCCCCACCATGGCGATAGTATACACACTTGTAAGCTTCGTTTACAACAAAGCCTTCAGCGGTTAAAGTTCTTTCAAACTTCTCATGCCCTTAGGTGCTTGCTTAAGCCCATACAGAGACTTCAGTAATTTACACACCATTCCTTCTTGACCATCTACTACAAATCCATCAAGGCTTGCTCCATATAAATTTCCTCTTCAAGCTCTCCATTTAGGAAAGCAGTCTTAACATCCATTTGATGGTGAGGAGTCTATGTGAGGCAGCCAAGGAAAGTAGTACTCGAATAGTGGTCAGTCGAGCTACGGTGAGTATGTATCAAAGTCTTCGCCTTCTTTCTGAGTATAACCCTTGGCCACAAGTCGTGCCTTGTACTTTTCAATAGTACCATCGGACCTAAGCTTTTCTTGAACACCCGCATCCTACAGGTTTGCACCCATAAGGACGATCAGTAACCTCCCAAGTTCCATTAGCTAAGATGGAATCCATCTCGCTACGGACAGCTTCCTTCCAGTAGTCAGCATCCTGAGACGCATATGCTTCTGAAATAGAAGTGGGAGTATCATCCACGAGGTACACAATGAAATCATGTCCAAAAGACTTTGCAGTCCTCTGTCTCTTGCTCCTTCTCGGAGCTTCATTGTCATCCTCCACAGGATTGTCAAAGTGTTCTATAGCCATGGTAGGTTCAGGAAATAATTCCTGAGTAGATGAACTGGGCATCTCCTGAATTGATGAGCTAGACGTTTCTTTCATAGGAAAGATGTCCTCAAAGAAAGTCGCATCATTCGACTCCATAATTGTACCAACATGCATGTCGGATACCTCAGATTTTACTATCAAAAATCTGTAGCCAATGCTATGAAATGCATATCCCAGAAGAACACAATCCACGGTTTTTGGTCCAAGCTTGCGCTTCTTGGGTATTGGCACATTTACTTTCGCCATACAGCCCCAAGTTCGTAGGTAAGAGAGTTTCAACCTTTTCCTTTCCCATTCCTCAAATGGGGTAATGGTTTTGTTCTTTGTGGGGACACGGTTTAGGACATGACATGCAGTCAATATCGCCTCCCCCACCATGCCTTGGATAGACCCGATGTATCTAACATGGCGTTAACCAAATCAGTTAGAGTACGGTTCTTTCTTTCGGCCACCCCATTTGACTGAGGTGAGTAGGGAGGCGTCCTCTCATGGATAATACCATGTTCCGCACAAAAAGAATCAAACTCGTTGGAAAAATACTCTCCACCACGATCAGACCTTAGCAGCTTGATCTTTCGATCAAGTTGGTTTTCTGCTTCAGCTTTAAAGATTTTGAAGTAATTAAGAGCTTCATCTTTAGATTTCAGGAGATACTGTTGCGGTCGAGAAGCACCGGCGGGAGCGGCAGGCAACACCGTAAGGGAACAACTCAGGCTGGTGGCCCTGGTCCCTACGAGCGACGGCCCGCAAAGCCTTACGCACACGTCCGAATTGATGCAAGGGCGTGCCCTGACCTATACGGTGGAAGGTGTTGGATGATGCCTCGCTTAGTTTCTGCATGGCATACACGTAAACATTAAATACGAGCCTCGATCGGCTCTCGGGTTATCCTGTGAATCGGCTCAAGAGCCGATCCACCCATGATTCGCACAAGGTGTACGAATATATGGTGGTCTGCTTGATCAAGGTAAAGCTAAAGCGATCTACGACGATTTAGGGTTTCACCGCATAATCGGATCATCCTACTCACGATTGGGCCTCGCGGCCACGCACGGTGATCGTGAGCCGGTCCTAGACAAGGCCTAAAAACCAACACGAGGTTGATCCCGGAACATCCTGTCTAGGACTAGCAAACGACACCCTACGTGCCGCGGATCCTCCAACCCTTTGTAAGGCCTAACTATGCGAGATATTAAACTAATCCTTGAAGAACAAGGAGCAACATAACGGATCGGATCTACTAAACGATGAACAAGCGGGTGCCGCCCTTACACCGTGTAGGTAGGCGGCTAGATGCCTAAGGGTTGCACGACGATAGCATATGATACGAAGAATAATGCTAACCCTAAAACACCTATGATAACTACGTTGCTCGCCATCAAAAAGGCTTCAGTACGAGCAACGCATGGGGGACGAATAAACGTGCGCTGCCTAGATCGCAAGATGCGATCTAGGCAGCACGATTACCGGAAGAAACCCTCGAGGCAGGGGAGTTGGCGATGCGCCGAGATTGGTTGTGGTGAACGTTGGTTGTTGTTTATTTCATAAACCCTAGATACATATTTATAGTCCGTAGACTTTCTAACGTGGGAATAATCCCAACCGTGCACGAGGCAAACTCTATCTCTTAATCTAAGATGCGATCTACTATAATACAGATACACGGGCAATCTAGCCCAAACTCTTCGTGCAAGGCCGCTTCGAGAGATCTTCCACGTGTAATCTTCCAAGCCCATCTCCCTTACGGCCCACCTCCGATTTGGCCAAAATCTGGTGATAACACATGCCCCCCTGGTTTTGGTAATGATAATTTCAAAACCACTCTGTTTTTCCTTCGAAGGGTCATGTCGTGGCAGAGCAGAACCGTCGCAGTATTCTTCATCATGACGTCTTGCCCTTCCAACTTCTCTGCACGATTTGATGGTTTGGCACAGTATCCTCGAAAGCTGCTCGAACATTAAATCTCCGCTCCATCTCCTTTTATTTAATCTCATCGAACAGTTCTCCTCTTCATCCCTTCGCATTAGCACTCCCAAAAGCCCTCCTGCGCCACCATGTCTTCTTCTTCTTCCTCCTCATCGGGTCTTTCCGCCCAGTCCTCCTCTTCCCGTGAGCCGACCGGAGTGGAACCGGAGGGCCATGCGGCCGACACCCGCGCGCCATCGAGGCCGGGAGCAGAGTCGAGCCACGATTTCTCCGTCAGTGGAGGACGATAAGTCCTTGACCGAGCGGGAGAGTGACCTCCGCTTCGCCAACGGGGAATCGGAGGAGGAGGCGATGACGATCGCTTCCACTGGGACGGAGCCACCTCCTCAGGCGAAGGAGGAGGAGGAGGAGGAGGAGGAGACGACGACAGCTCCTCCGACGAGCCGCCGGCCAAGCGTCAGCCCCGGCCGGGAACCTCGGCGACTTCGACCCGGCAGCAGCGGCCGAGAGGAACGAGGACAACGAGGGTCTGCTGCGGCGGCGCACTCGCGACGGCCGGGAGCCGCGGAATGGCGACGGCGCGGCAACGAGGCAGCAACGGCTAGATAGGACCAGCCAGGGCAGTGCGTAGATGGGGCAATGTACCCCTAGCTCTTCCTTTTGAGAGCAATCAGCTCATGTAAGAAATCTCGTTTATCAATGAAGAATTTCCCCAATTTGATTTTGCCGATTTCCTTTATGCTAATTCAGCCGATTGTCAACTCGCCAATGCTCAATGAGCCGATGACAACGCATCGGTCCCTCATAATCCACCCTTCATCTTTTCGACTAAGGAGTGACCGTAAACTTGGTCAATGCTCAATGAGCCGATGGCAACGCATCGGTCCTTCATTTTTTCAACCGATGACTTTGAGCTCGGTGGACAATGTAGAAGATCATGCCTTCAAGAGAGCCCCCGCGCTGAAACGACTTTGACGCTGAACCGATACTTCTGCGAACAGATGTCACTGCTTGCAAATCTCCTTAGTGATGCTTTATAATTCTGCTCTGTTCCTTTGAAGAAGATTATGATGGAGGGCCAGCCGATGAAATCTCAATCGGCTTCTTAAAACAGAGTATCTACCCAGTCAGTTGCCCCCCGAGCCTTAGTCAGCGAGAGCGGCGGCGAGGACACATAGTTCAGTCGAAGAACCTCGAATTCAGGCAGTCCTGAGACAGCCAAACTCCTCAAAGGGCAGGGCATCTCCATCCTCTCCTTGGCTCAACTTGGCCAAACCGACCGTAGAAACAACAGAGCCGGCTCTCAGGTTATCCTGTGGTGGGTTTCTGACCGCAACACATTCTGGCACGCCCGGTGGGACACCGTAGAGCCGGGAACAACTCAGGGCTGCGGCTGGCCCTGGTCCCTCTGAGCGACGGCCGCAAAGCCTTACGCACACGTCCGATGCTGATGCAAGGGCGTGCCACCTATACCTGGTCGGGAAGGTGTTGGATGATGCCTCGCTTAGTTTCCTGCATGGCACGTAAACATTAAATACGAGCCTCGATCGGCTCTCAGTTATCTGTGAATCGGCTCAAAGAGCCGATCCACCCATGATTCGCACAAGGTGTACGAATATATGGTGGTCCTGCTTGATCAAGGTAAAGCTAAAGCGATCTACGACGATTTAGGGTTTTCACCGCATAATCGGATCATCCTACTCACGATTGGGCCTCGCGGCCACGCACGGTGATCGTGAGCCGGTCCTAGACAAGGCCTAAAAACCAACACGAGGTTGATCCCCGAACATCCTGTCTAGGACTAGCAAACGACACCCTACGTGCCGTGGATCCTCCAACCCTTTGTAAGGCCTAACTATTGCAGATATTAAACTAATCCTTGAAGAACAAGGAGCAACCGTAACGGATCGGATCTACTAAACGATGAACAGCGGGTGCCGCCCTTACACCCGTGACGGGCGTAAGGCGGCTAGATGCCTAAGGGTTGCACGACGATAGCATATGATACGAAGAATAATGCTAACCTAAAACACCTATGATAACTACGTTGCTCGCCATCAAAAGGCTTCGATACGAGCAACGCATGGGGACGAATAACGTGCGCTGCCTAGATCGCAAGATACGATCTAGGCAGCACGGTCTGGAAGAAACCCTCGAGACGGGGAGTTGGCGATGCGCGGGTTGTGGTGAACGTTGGTTGTTGTTTATTTCATAAACCCTAGATACATATTTATAGTCCGTAGACTTTCTAACGTGGGAATAATCCCAACCGTGCACGAGGCAAACTCTATCTCTTAATCTAAGATGCGATCTACTATAATACAGATACACGGGCAATCTAGCCCAAACTCTTCGTGCAAGGCCGCTTCAGAGATCTTCCACGTGTAATCTTCCAAGCCCATCTCCCTTACGGCCCACCTCCTGATTTGGCCAAAATCTGGTGATAACAGATACACATAACAATATCGAGTGGAGTCATCGATTAAAGTCATGAAGTATCTTTTACCTCCTTTTGTCAATTCACCATTTATTTCACAAAGATCCGAATGTATAAGCTCCAACGGTGCCAAGTCTCTTGCCTCCGCAGTCTTGTGAGACTTACGTGGTTGCTTAGCTTGCACACATACTTGGCACTTGGATTTCTTGACAATAGCAAATTTCGGAATTATATTCATATTCGCTAGCCGCGTCATGCACCCAAAATTAATATGACAAAGTCGTGAATGCCAAATATCGGACTCACTATCATTGCAAACATGATTAATAATTTGAGTACATAAGTCTGACAAAGATAAGCGGAACAAGCCTCCGCACACATAACCCTTTCCAACAAATTGTCCACACTTGGAAATTACAACTTTATTGGACTCAAAAACCAACTTAAAACCATCTCGACATAAAAGCGATCCGCTAACGAGATTCTTATTAATGGAGGGAACGTGCTGCACATTCTTGCTGGATGGTCTTTCAAAGTAAACTTCAGATCACCGTACCAACACCACGAACGAAGCACGTGAGCCGTTTCCCATCGGCACGGAGCAAGTCCTGCGTGATAAGAAAACATAGAGACATCAGAACATACATGTGTATTGGCTCCGTGTCTATCCACCAATCAGGAGAATTACATACGAAAGGACAGTGGGAGAAATACCGTACCCAACGTCCTTCATCTGGTATCAACACCAATAACAACATTTGCGGACTTCTTTGTTCCCGCCGATCATGGCGTTGGGCAATCAGAGCCCAATGTCCAGGAGCGCCACAAACATGGCAGTTCCCTTTCTTCTTATAAGGAGTCTTCCTCTTGAAGTTGGTTGAGTTAGAGGCTTTGTTCTTCTCGTCAAACTTGCCTTTTCCATTGTTCTTATTCTTAGACTTGTGAGATTGGAAGTTTTCTTCTGTACCACATTGGCACAGAACCTCCCTCAAAACTACGAGCGCGTATGTCCTTTGCTCTCACCTTCTCTTCCACATGAAGCGAGCCAATGAGATCCGAAACGGAAAACTCTTGTCTCTTATGTTTGAGAGAAGTAGCAAAGTTCCTCACGAAGGAGGAAGCTTGGCAATAATTCCACCGCCACAAATTTGTCCGGTAAGGTACCATAAACTACTCGAGTTCTTTGGCAAGTGATGAATCTCATGAGCCTGCTCAACCACGGAGCGCTCATCGGTCATCCTGTAGTCATAGTATTGCTCCACGACATACAATTCGGTGCCGGCGTCCGAGACCCCAAATTTGGCCTCGAGCGCACCCCACGCATCTTTACCATGGTCGAAAGCCATGTACGGGTCAACAATGTTGTCCCCAAGAATGCTGAATAAGGCCGCCTTAAACATGGCGTCGACCTTCTCAAACTTTTCCTGCTCCTCTGCAGAAAGACCCTCGAGTCTAGCATCTGTGGCGCTAAAACAGCCTAGGTTTGTAAACCATACTGCCTTTGTGCACCACCTCTTGTAATGCATACCATCAAAGAGGGGAGGTCGAGTAGCGGCAGCAACGCTTGAATTGATTTGCCTAAAATCAGGTTTTTGGATTGTTGAATATATAAGCAAATATCCATATGAAATAATCCGTACAAGTAGTCGATAAATCATGACTATGAAATTAACGAATAAACTAATCGTGTAGACTAGTAAGGTAGATGAACAGATCACATGTAAACAAGATAAACCGATCGCATCTACCACAGAAATTAGAAGAAGGAACTCTAACAGAAACTGAAAGAGAAACGACAAGATCACATACTTCGCAACAGCGTCGTTGTCGCCCATGTTGAGGTTGTCGAAGAAGTCGCGAGGTCCGGGAAGAAGTTGTCGGTGTGGAGGAACTCGTCGTCGATGACGACGTCGTGATGCCGATGCGCTGGCGCTCCCAACACGATTGCCCCTCCCGTACGAGTTCACGAGAGGCGGAGGTTCGGGAGGCCTCTTGTCCGGCGGTCGGTGCACGCCGACGGACGGGATGAGGAAGATGAAGGCGGCGCGCAATGAACTGGAAACGGTAGTCGCATAAGTGTCTAGTTACAGACTAGGGTTGGCGTCCGCGCTTATATAGTGCGGTTCGGGAAGATCGTGGGGACAGCCCACGTCCGAGTCGGCCACGATCCAGAAAAACCGGAAGGCAAAACGGCTGAGTAACGCGTCCGTTAATGACTTGAAATTGATTACACAATTAATTTCCCAAACAAAAAAGATAAGCTCGGCTCGCGAGATTCACAACCAGCGTCGCGTCGTGACGAGGCGGCGGGGAGGAGTGCGAGGCTCTTCTCGCTTACGACTAGAAACAGCCATATATCTACTCACTCTCTCCCATTCTAATGTGGGACTAAACTTACCCCACTAGTCTCTTGTTGATTATTGGAATGGGCCATGTGAGTTTCAGAATTTGATGATGGGCTATGGGCCAAAGGCCAAATGCCCAAAATTCCAGGCAGTGAGCTCGAATACAATAGACGTCTGACGGTAATAAAACCATGTAGTAAGAGCATGTAGTCTTTGGAACAAACAGAAGAGGCTTTCAGTATAACAAAACCGTACTTGAACAGTTTAACACTTGACAACCAGACAGACACAATGCTACATGGAGGGGTGTCGCTTTTGGTTGAAACTTGAAAATGATGGTTCCAGTCTTCCAGACGTCCTGCTGAAAGGATCTTGAAAGAAGATACTGTACTATGTTGACGTGTGGTGAAAAACCAAGGGTAACTCATCAACTTATTATATCATCCAGTAGCAGTAGAAAACATGTGGCCCAGGTAGGTGCGTGCCCCCAGCTACCACATCCAAGTAGTCTAGAAATGGCAACTGGATCACTGAATCTTGTTGCTGTCAACATTGTCGTAGCGCAAGCGTAGCGTGCGTGCCTGCCGTCGCTTCGCTGGTCCAGTGGGCGCGCGAGTGGTTCTGGAGGAAGTAGCCGCAGAGCTCTCACGCGCTAGCTCAGTGCTGTCAAAATCGCGCTAGTGGCAAGCGTGCCCTGCCGTCGCTTCGCTGGTCCAGTGCGCGAGCGTGTGGTGCTGGAGGAAGCAGCCGCCCTACTCTCACGCGGTGAATGATCGATGCACAATCACGCGCTACCTCAGCTAGCGTCTCCTCTCCTCCCCAGTTAAGCGTGTGCTGTGGCCAACATGGCATCCATTTGATGTGTCCTCTTGTTACACTAGGGACTTGGCTTCTAGTTGCATTGATCTCTGCCTTGATGTGGGCAGGTGGTGCTGGCGTCCATTTTTGCCTGGGTCACAGTCGAGTGAGAAAATCTTAGAGCATCTCCACTCGCGTCCTCCAAATTATTTCTCAAACAGCGCCAGATTAAGCGTTTGGGGGACGCGTTTCGTTCTTGCTGTGTTTGGAGGACGTCGCTCCCCAGCCGCGTTCCCCAAACGCCGCCCCCAAACATAAGAATACCCCTTTTTATGTTTTTTGCATTTTTATTTCAATAAAGAGAAGAAATATTCCACAAACTAATACATAATTTGGAACGTGGTTTACATGAAGATATAGTTTGGAACATGGTTTTCCACAAACTAATACATAGTTTGAACCATGGTTGACACAAATATAAAACATTGCAAAAACTAAACCTAACTAGGCCGGGCATCGAAGGTTTCGTGTGTTCGCTGCCAAGAAAGAACACTCGAGGGCACACCTAGTCACCCAAACTGGAAACACTACAAGAGATTTGGCCCGTAGAGGCACTATTTTGTCCACGTAGAGACACTTATATTGTCTTTACATAGTTGTAGAGGCATTTTCCACAATGTCTCAAAAGTGTCACTACGTGCAGTGTGTCTTATACCATATAGTCATTTTAGAGAATGCCTATATCTGACATATGGTCACTTTGTAAAGGCACAATATTCTGCATCTTCACACATAGAGGCACTTCATGGATACACTTGGAATGTGTATGTATAGGTATAGAGGCACTTCGTGCAGCATTTTAGTGTGTCTCTAACATTAATAGAAACATATTGGTGTGGCAATGTATCTATAGAAATGTAGAGACATTCAAATGAGGCGTATCATTTTCCGTCTCTAGAAATATATTGGCACTACGTAGGGATGACATACATATTTTCCATTTCGAATATGTAGAGGCCCTATAGATGCATATTCGCATGTCTCAGAGAGTGACATCATGATGAATTCTTTTATGTCTTTTCTAAGATCAATATGCTTGCTCTCTAAAAATAGACATTACCGAGATTCACTAACATAATATACATACAATATATTACTATGACATAGGAACAAAATATACTTAGATTCTCATTCATATAAACGGTTAAAATAGATACAATGAGATTTCTCTAAATGTAACTAAAAACACAACTATTACAAATAGAACACTGACAGGAGAGTGTGTCAGCTAGATGCCCATGAAACGAAAAACTGAAGAAAAAATATTCGCGAATTACAACCCCCACTGCTAGACAACACCACAAGAACCAAACAGCAATAGTCTTGATACTACACCACTACACCATGTGACCAAGCACTATAGAGTTCCCTTCTGAGCATCTGTCGTCAGCCACCATATGAAGTAAAATAGAGAGACGTTGCAACCACCGAGCCAATGGTTCTTCAGTCTAAAGAGAAAACCGCTGATATAGAAATGATGCATTCCTTCAGTCTAAAGAGCCAATTGTGGAAGTTACACCGTCTAATGAACCAATACTTTGGTCAAACAAACTTAAGGAGCATGGTTATTTTGAATTATAAGAAAATGCCCCATAGACACCGCATGAACAAGAGAAAGATCTGCAAGTATATCCCACTTACCTAAGGAAGCAGACTGTGATCAATCTAATATCCTGGACTATCCAGAACTCTTTCCTCAATCAAATAAGTTCTTGTATGCATGGTACAGTAGAATATACCTACAATTGAGAACATCATAGGATTTCAGGTTTAGTAAGTTGTGAGGTAGCTATTCAAATTTTCAACTGTAGTTGGGAAATCTCTTCCGATGGATGATGCATGTTCATCCTGTTTGTTTGCCAGTAAAATTTGTCTAACCACTTTACAGTGGAATATCTTTACATTACCTTGCCGATACTGTGCCTGCACCACCAATTGCATCTGCTAGTTTGCCTTCAGATACATACTTCCTACAGCTCTCTCATTTTTAAGTGGTCAGAAACTCTGGTTACCAAAAAAGACATGAACATTAATAATGCAACAAAAGTTTGCAAGACTTCAAGCAAAATAATCATACTGAGAAAAAGAAAATAAGCACAATCAAATTTCTGGCAGTATTTCACTGCAGGTGCCCACAACTAACTGACTTGCAATACAGAGAACATTGTTGCTACAAAATTAGAATAGAGAGTTACAGTAGTTGGGATAGAAAATGCATACCAAGTTCAGTCTTGCAAGTTCGAGGCATGTCAGGATTGTAGCTGAGATGCTGATATGACAAGGAACACACTAGGAAACATTCATCTCCAAAACTGCCCCACTGATTCGGAACTAGCAGAATAGCTAACAGAATACTTCAACCTCACCAAATAATCAGAATGATTAACACCTCAGGATTCCATAGGTACTGAGTATATGTGGCTCTAAAGGCCAGCAGTAATCAACATCAAAAGCTATTGAAGGCCACAAACATCATAAAGAAATAACCGATGCATCCAAGGATAAGTTGCTCCCAACTTTCTTGGATAAGTGCCAGGGCAGGTACGCAGCGGCGGTCTGGGTCTTGCCGGCGATGCAATCAATGGCTTAATGCTAACTCTGAGAGAGAATCGATTGGGCCAATTACCATGCTTTCCAGTCGCGACGGTCGATCGGAGAAGGCTCAGATCTACCGAAGAACGCAGGCGTAGGGCGGCCTCGTCGGAGAGCTCGTCCAGGAGGAGACTGAGCCAGCGGCGCCCGACATTATACGAGGGCGGCCGACGCAGCGCTGACTCGTCCCACGCGGTCACGGCTATGGCCTCGGCGATGGAGTCAAAGAAGGGAGCCGGCTTTGGATCTGACGCTTTCCTTGCTGATCTCACGGTGGCGGCGGGATACGGGTACTACGGAATGTGGGGAGGGGCGGCAGGCGGGCGGCGGTTCCTTCGTGAATGTTGATGAGGAGGTGGGGCGTGCTTGCGGGAGTGCGGTTCGAGGACTAGTGGGCGAGGTCTAGAGTGTTGCGGCTGCAACAGTTGGGGAAATCGTAGTGGAAAGAGGTGAGTGCTAGGTGAAATTTCTTCAGAGAGCTAGGAAAGTTGATTTAGGGAAGTAGGTAAAGAACACTCCATGTCCCCTATTTTAAGTGAGCTAGTAAGAGAATTCTCTATACATATCTTTTAGGTATATGCAAAATATGATGCTTTCTATAAATGTTGTATATTTTACATACTAACCTATGTTTCACGATTTGTGTACATAAGTTTGTATTTTCTACTTCACATACTTGTATTTGAAAAACTTGCACCATTATATAATTTGAAGCTTCCAAATTTTTCTTCATGATTGTCCTATACTAGTTGTGTTATACATCTCACTTTTAAAGAATTATGCAATATGTTTCTCTTAGTAAAAGAGACATGGATAGTGTCTCTAGAAAATGACTTTCTTGTTAAGGCATTCTCAATGTTGTCACTCTTAATGCCTTTAAAGGGATCCTAAGAGACATTATGAGAATTGTCTACAATGAGATGTCTCTATTGTTGAGGCAATCTCAAATATGTCTCTTAAAGTGCCTTTACATGCAAGCTAAAAGACATTTTGGAGAATGTCTCTAGGTAGATGTATCTACCGCTAAGGCATTCGCTGAAGTGTCTGTCTTGATGCCTCTACAACAAATTTTATTAGGATTTAAGAGACATAGTGGAAATTGCCTCTACCAAAATGTCTCTACTGCATGTTTTTGTTGTAGTGAAAATCCAGCTGGTGAGGGTGCCCCTGTTGGTTCTTCCGAGGAAGAACAACCAGAGACCTTCGTGCATATATTCGCTGCGAAGAAATAACACTCTTCAGTCGTCATCCTCGTCGGTGTTGTCGCTGTGGTAGTTCCGACGGCAACGCGTCTCGTCGAACACCTTGACGCTCATGTCCCTGTCGCCAAAGTAGGAGAACATGAGCACGAAGCCAGCTTGGAGGCTGTGGTGGCGCGCGAACTTCTCCCGGCCGATGTGGAGGTACATCTTGCCGCGCGCGTCATAGATCACGTCCACGATCCACCGGTAGTAGCCGCACGAATCCTCCCGCAGATGCAGCGCGCCCGGGCGGTCGTCGCCGGCGACGAAGTCGGCGAAGCTGTCCGACAGCCTCTGGATGCCGCGTGGGTCGCCCTTGAGGACGAGGACGAACTCGAACAGCACGGGCCCCTTCGTGTCCATCTCCGACGATGAAGAAGATGGCGTCGCAGGCGACGGCGTGCGTGCACCTCTGCCGTGGCCACGGCCACGATCGCGAGCTCGGCATGCGCCTCTACCAGTCATGGCGTCGACTCTTGAGATGGTGGTGGCTAGGGTTGAGGAGAGAGGCGCTAGTGTTTGTGTGTGGAGAGAGAGAGAGGCGGCCCTTTTATAGGCCGGAGGGAGGCGGAGGAGCGGTGGCGCTCATTAACGCCGGCACGCAAAGCAAGGCGCGACGAGACGCTTCGCTGCGCCTCTACGGGAACTGCACCGTCGCTGCGCGCCAATAACTTCGGTCGCGAGGTAGGCGACGGTTAGGTTAAAATTCAATGTACCACTGACGGGTCGGCCCGCCACTGCCTCTCTTTTGCTGTGTCGGCGTCCCGGTGTGTCCCCGTGAGCGGGGACGGCCTCGGGGCGCCGGACCGTATCGGGCGTCCGGACAAGCGGCTTTGGGGACGCGGCTGGGAACGTTTTTTCGTCCGGCGTGCCCCAAATCCCTTTGGGGGGCGGTTTGGGGAACCACAGAGCCATTAGGGCGCCGCAGATCCGGTGTTTCCGGAACCATTGATGAGGACGAGGAAGGGCGCCTCGTCGCCGAGATCTGGAGGCTCCCGAACCAGAAATCCTCCGGGAAACTTGCCAGCGAGTCAAAGCCTGGGGAGATGCAACGAGGAGGAGGACGAGGCCTAGCCTACCTGGGTCGAGGGCGCGGAGGCGTGCGGGGAGGCGCGAGCGTGTCGCATGAGCTCCACCATTCTGTCTCTAGCTCGCAGAATTATTGTGTTTGGGGCAATAGACCCCCCTAAGAGCATCTCCAGTCGCGTCCCCCAAAGCGTCCCCCAAAGGGATTTGGGGCGCGCCGGACCAAAAATGCGTTCCGGCCGCGTCCCCAAAGCCCATTTTTGTCAGCGCGCACCGTGTCGGTGTCCCCGAGCCGTCCCCGTCCACGGGGGACGCAAGGGACGCCGGACACAGCAACGAGCGGGGCGGCGGGGCCGACCGTCGGCGGCACTGGTGGTTCAACCCGTCGCCTACCTCGCGACGGAAGTTATTGGCGCGCGGCGACGGTGCAGTTCCGCGGCGACGGTGCGGTTCCACCGAGGCGCGCGACGCGTCCGTCGCGCCCTAGCTCTGCGTGCGGCGTTAATGAGCGCCACCGCTCATCGCCTCCTCCGGCCTATAAAGGGGCGCCTCTCATCGTCCTCTCACACACAAACCCTAGCCTCTCTCCCAAACCCTAGCCGCCACCATCTCTCAACAAGACTCGACTATGCTGGTAGAGGCGGAGGCGACCTCGCGGCCGCGGCCGTGGTCGTGGTCGTGGTCGTGGCCGCGGCATAGCTGAACGCTCGCCGTCGCCTCGCCGTCGTCTTCATCGTCGGAGATGGACGTGGACCGGACGTGCTGTCGAGTCGTCCTCGTCCTCAAGGGCGACCCGCGCGGCATCCGAGGCTGCCGGACTCCTTCGCCGAGTACGTCGGCGGCATACGCCCGCGCAAGATGCATCTGCGGGAGCATTCGTGCTACTACCGGTGGATCATCGACGCGATCTCGACGCGCGCGGCAAGATGTACCTCAACATCGGGTGGGAGAAGTTCGCGCCACCACAGCCTCCAAGCCGGCTTCATCCTCGTGTTCTCCTACTTCGGCAACAGGGACATGAGCGTCAAGGTCTTCGACGAGAGGCGCGCCGGGACTACCTCGGCGACAGAGACTCCCGACGACAACAGAAACGAGGAGGGCGAGTGTTGTTTCTTCGCAGCGAATACGTGCACGGAGGTTTCCCTGTTCGCCTCATCGGTAGAACCAACAAGGGCACCATCCTCCCATTTGGATTTTCCAGTTTAGGTGATTGGGTGTGCCCTCAAGTGTTCTTTCTTAACGGCGAACAGCTCGATGCACGGCCTAGTTAGGTTTAGTTTTTTTGCAATATTTTATATTTGTGTCCACCATGGTTCAAACTATCTTTTTCGATAAAGGATGCTTTATTACTTTAAAAAGCAATTACATCCAGCCTCTGCATAACCAGGATGCACCATAGTTCAAACTATGTATTAGTTTGTGGAAAATCATGTTCCTAACTATGTCTTCGTGTAAACCACGTTCCCAATTATGTATTAGTTTGTGGAAATTGAAATAAAATGTAAAAAATATATATTTTTAATGTTTGGGGGCGGCGTTTGGGGGACGCGGCTGGGGAGCGACGTCCCCCAAACGCGGCACGAACAAAACACGTCCCCAAACGCTCAATCCGGCGCGGTTTGGGGAACGGTTTGGGGAACGCGACCGGAGATGCTCTAAGTTTCCCCTATGTATGAAATACCGGACACATTACCCCCTCTGGCTGAGACGACTGGAGCAGCGGAGCCCTCCAAATATATTTTACAGAGAAATGAGGCGGTTAATATACATAATATATCCAACTATTTGGGCCACCAATGGGCTGCGTGGAGCCCGATTAGTCGATCACGACCACTCGTTAACTCTTGAGCACGAAGCTGCCTTTTTGAACGCCACGCGTCAGCTTGGCACCGGCTGTTCCGTTCCAACGTGGCAGTCGGCACCCGCCCCCACGCAGATTTTCAACGCGTCACGCACAAACTATATAAGACTGCCCTCCACACAGCACGTTGAGTTACCCGCCACTCCGAGCTCGAGCTCGACAATCTAGCCTGCCACCACACCCTGATCCATCAAGTCGACAGTCCAGCAGCAAACCATAAGCCAGCAATGGATAGCATGGGCGGCGTCGAGCAATGGAGCTCCCCTTCCTCGCCGTCTTCGCAACCGAAGCGCCCGGCGGGGCGCACCAAGTTCAAGGAGACGCGGCACCCTGTATACCGCGGCGTGCGGCGCAGGGGCAGCGCAGGCCGGTGGGTCTGCGAGGTGCGCGTCCCCGGCAAGCGCGGCGAGCGGCTCTGGCTCGGGACCTACGTCACTGCCGAGGCCGCCGCGCGCGGGCACGACGCAGCGATGCTCGCGCTGGGAGGACGCTCCGCCCTGTGCCTCAACTTCGCTGACTCCGCGCGGCTGCTCGCCGTGCCGGCCGGGCTCGCCGACCTCGCGGCCGTCCGGCGCGCGGCGCTCGCCGCCGTCGCGGACTTCCAGCGCCGGGAGGCCGCCTATTGCGCCGCGGACGAGGTGGACACCTCCAGCGCGTCCGCGCCGTCGTCTGCGGACAACGCCGGCTCGTCGGCGACGTCGCTGCCTTCTGCACTGGACGAGCTGTTCGAGCTGCCGGCGGCGGCAGTGATGGGCGACGACATGTATGAATTCGAGCTGGACATGTCCGGGGAGATGGACCTGGGTTCGTACTACGCGGACTTCGCGGAGGGGATGCTCCTCGAGCCACCGCCGCCGCACGAATCCACCGAGGCGTGCTGGGACGGCGGGGCTGATTACGCCGCGCTCTGGAGCCACTACTGAAACTGAAACACTCGACCCTGTTTTGACACAATATCTCTGGAACGAACTGAACGCCTGAACCTGCTCCCGGTCAGCAAATTAAAATCTGAGAAACCCATTTGATTAAACTCACAAAATCCTACGGACATTTCAGGCTAAATTTGGTTCTAATCCGTATATGCCACTGGGATGAAGAGGAATAAAGAAAACATGCGTGAAAAGCCATCGCTGCTGCCGCATGTTGTCTGAAGGTCAACGGTGTCATTGTTCAGAAAGACTGCAAGAAGGGACTACCTTCCAAAAAATCGCCATCTCAAACTCTCTCTCGTCGCCCCCTCCAGGCGACGGGGGAGGGAAACCCTAGCCTCCCGCCGCCACCTCCCCACCTCCTCTGCCCGCCCCCTCGTCGCCTCCCGAGGCCGCCGCCGGCTAAGCCGCGCGCCGCCAAGGACGGGGGCGGCGAGGATCTACGCCTCTCGGGCCCCCGCATGGCCGTCTCGGAGGGAAGCCGCCATGCCGGTCCCGGAGGTCGCCGTCGTCCGCGCTGGCTCCGTGCGTGGCCCGCCGCCGTCCGCTCGCCGCCGTCCCCTCGTCGCGTCGACGTCGTCCACGCGGTGGCCGTCTCTGCGCGCCGGCCCTGGCGGCGGGATGTTGGCCGGCTGCGGGCCTTGCTGCTCGGCAGCTCGTCGTCCGGCCTCTGCGCGGCCCCTGGCTTGGGGTGGCCGCGGTTTCCGCCGGGCACGGCGCTGCCCGGTGCGCCGCCGGCGCTCGCGCGCAGGGCCCTGTTCGGCGGGCTCCTGCCGGCTCAGATGGGCCCCTGCGGGCTCAGATGGGCTCCTGCGGGCCCCGATGGACGCCTCCCAGCTCCGTTTTCTGGTTGGTGGACGGCTACAAGGCACCCTGCTCGGCGGGACACCTCTTCTGCCAGGGCCTACGTTGGGCCCGACGAGCGCGACACCTCCGAAAGCTTCGCACCATTGGTGCCGATGTTGGCGGTGCTGTGTGCGTTTTCCTGTTGAGGGCTTCATCGGGGAGCTTGGTCTCCTGTTGTCGCGAGTTCTTGCGTTCTCGGGTGAAAACCTATGCTCCTTGGAGCGGGCGCGACACCTGTTGTTACCTTCTTGAAGGCGCGCTTTTGGAGTCCGTAGTCCTCGTGGTGCGGTAGATGTGTGGTCGTTGTGCTGCTTGGTTGCCTTGTCGTCGAGGGTGGTGGATGCGGGGCGGCGGCCCCGGACGGTTGACGCGCGAGGCGGCGGCCTCGGAAGGTCTTGCGCGATGACTCCATGGGGTGTGGTCATGGTCTTGCAAGGCTTGGGTGGCGTGTTCGTGCTACGTGGGTAGCGAGCTCGCCGGCCCGGCCTACGCGACGGGGTGGTCGGTGTGGCTGGCAAGTCGGGGCGGCGCCCCGGATCTTTTGGCGCGGCGTTCGTGGTCTGCGGGTGGTCGCCTTGGTAGCTTGGGCTACAGGTCGTCCACGTCGTGCGGCGGCTCGCCTCCGAGCAGGGGACGTCGGAGCGCGGCTCCGGGTTTGGTGGTGTGTGTTTGGTCGTCGGGTCTCGTTTCGTGTGGGCGATGAGGCCCCGACTTTTGTGCGGTTTTTCGGCCGGTTTCCCTCATAAACTCGGCCACTCTGTATGGTTTTTGGGCCCGGTTTCCCTGATTAACTGAGCCAAATCTTCTTCTATTAATATATCGAGCAGCTCACCTGCCGAATTCTCAAAAAAAAGGGACTACCTTCCAGAAAAGGGTACTAAAACTTCATGACAGTGGTGACTATAACTGGTAACCTTACGAGGAAGATCAATTAAGCTGGGTAATCAGACACAGGTGGTCCAAGTACGCTAATCCAGATGGTGTGGCTTAGAGCAACCCATTCGGGGTCTTTTCCCGGTTTCCTCAAAGTCCTTGTAGCCACGCGAGCTGACGCGGCGATCTGATGCTGATGTGTGTCGCTCTTTGCCGGCTCCCTTCCTGAATCCTATGGGCAAGAGGGCAAGATGCCTACGCCTAGATGTGAAGTTTTTTTTTTTGTCTCTTTCCTGTCTGTTACGCTGGCTGCAATGAGTGAGATTTTTTTTTTTGAGAAACCAATGAGTGAGATTTTGATACATCCAAATAAACAAAGAAAATTATTTTCTCAGTTATACCTATAGAGTTTATACCCTTTCATTTCTCACACTTGGCTACTAGTGTATTTACGGGAGGGGAGAAGATTATCTTGAACTCCAAAAAATTCCTAGTAATCCGTTTGCTCATCCATTTGGGAGTAAAAATACGAGAAAAGTAAACAAGATCCGAGTGTAGATTCACCGCATTCAGAGCGTGGTGGGAGGACAACGAGTGCACTCGACGGGCATGTGGAGCTAGAGCGGATTGACACTGGGCAGAGGCCTCGTGGTTGAGGTAGCGGTTGCTCACCAATCAACTGTAATAGTTCAAATGCGTTTGCTCTAGTACAACCACCTCTTTCTAAACTCAGAGCGAACTCAAACACAAGGACGACTGAGATCGTTTGATACCCCTTCGTCAATAAAACAAAACGAATATGCAAAGCCTTGTATAAAACCCGTATGGACCAACTAAATTGTACGTGTGTGTAACATACATAGCACATCATCTACACCGTTGTCGCCTCATAGACGACGGCTTTTCCAGGCGATAGCGTTCATGGCCGGCGGGCGGTAGGCACGGCAACGTGGCGGTGTGCAGGCCACGAGGCACAACGAGCGGTTGTTGCCACCAGTGAGGGGCGACATGCAAGAACAACGACTTGTCGACGTGTAGGAAGGACAATGCGGTGGCGCGATGGATCTGTTGAAAGTAATCGAGAGGCAAACGAGAGAGACAACAAATGATTCAAATGTTTTATTCCATTGATGATTCACAACTTATATACAAGGGGAAGGGACGCGAATATGGGTCACGTCCGTTCAAAGAGGTGTGAGGAAGAGTTGTGTCTGTTGACAAACCAACCAACACAGAGAATTATATGAGGGAGGATTATCCCTTTTAAATAAACCTATTTAATTAAATCCTAACACTCCCCCTAATCCTTCCTTGTCCTTGTGCTTGGTCATCTCTAGAATCATCTTTGGAATCATCTCCTCTAAAAACCCTGTGGGAAAAAAATATGAGGAGAGTAGTGTGTATGATATGTTGCTAAAACTCCTTAAAAACCCGGTGGGAAAAATAAGGAGAAAATAGTGCAACATATAATGGTTGGATATGCTGTTAAAACTCCTTCGAAACCCAGTGGGAAAATAAGGAGAAAATGACACGACATATAATTGGTATTGTCTCTTTGTTAACTCGATATGAGAAAAACCTTGTAAAAGGGAAAAACCCATAGAGTATAGAGAACAATATATGTCGTATATATTTTCCTAAAAACCCCGCGGGGAAAACAGAAAATATGACATATCATCTTGTGTTGATATTACCTCATTAAAAACCTTGATGAGAACCTATGTAGTAAACTCATAAAGGGAAAAAGAGTGTAATATGGTGCTTTGAACATGATTGATTCAGGAAGATACTCCCCCTGATTCTTGCAAATTTGGAAGTCGTCGCATACCAATTCCATAAAATACTTTTGGAATGTTGAAGTTGGTAGAGACTTGGTGAACAAACCAACAACATTATTGTGTGATTTGACTTGCAAGATGTTTATTCCCCAACTCTTCTGAAGTTCATGGAGATAAAACAATCTAGAGGCAATATGCTTAGTGATATTGCTCTTGATGTATCATGTTTGCATCCATGCAACACAAGCAACATTATCTGTGTAGATAATGATTGATGGTTCAAGGGAACCAATACCACATGACTGATGTATGTGGTTTATCATTCCATAAAGCTACACGTGTGTACGAGGACTTGTATTTTAGAATGATTGGTAGGTGTAGTCACCAGAGTCTATCTCGAAGACATCAATGGAGTGACAAATCTACCATGTTGATACACATTGTGGAGATCATTCAAGTAGCCAACATCAGTGTATCCTGATGATATTGGAGTCCAGATTTCCTTACAAGAATATGTCAAGTAATGTGTGGTGCCTTGGAGAGATCGAAAGATATTCTTGATTCCCAACCAATTGCGTTGGTGGGTCCAATGGCACTGAGATATGGAACTTCAAGTTCCAACATCCCCAGCCTGAACATCCCTTCTACATCATCCCGTGGTTTGAGTGAATCTTTCTCTACGTCTAGAGATCGAACAACCGGCATGGGAGATGGATATGACTTGTCCATTTTCAGTTTCTCCAATAGTTATAATATAGGCAAACCCTTCATAAAGGGTTTTCTTTTATCTAATCATTTAGATGTTAATATAAACGAACCATAACTATGTAAACCTATTCCTAATAGATTGATACCAAAATAGCAGAGCCAAATTATAAGAAAATCCTAGTGCAGAATTCGTACCCTTCCAATTTAGATTTGTTCTACTATGTAAATAAATTGCAAATATGGTCCAAGTAATAAATGCCCAAGTTTCCTTAGGATCCCAATTCCAATAGATCCCGTCATTAGCCCATACTGCTCCACAAAGAATACCTATGGTTAAAAGGGTAAATCCTAGGCTAATGACACGATAACTCCAAGAATCTAAACGCTCCGTTAATTGATATTTGTAATAATTTGGGAATGAAGGGACAGAGGTGTGGTGTACCATAATACTTGAGTGAAGTAGCTCGACTTGTAGTATCAAGCACTGTTTGGGTAAAACCAAATTCTTCATCTCAAATTCCGTCTTTAGGATGATCATGTGCTTCATCATTGCAAGAGAAATACTTGTGTATGACAAAAGCGCATGAGTAATCATCATTGTAGGAGTAATCCTTGGGTATAAGGAACTCACTACGTCGGTTGTACCAAAATATACCGACAACAATAATTCATATTCCGACTTAAAGATTTTACACAATACATGTTGCATGTCCGTTTCGATTCGGATTGTGATTCCATCGAGAACCATACATGTCCAAATCTAGTGATCCACATCGATGTGTGGTCGCTACATCTATCAACTGCATAGATAGATGATTTTGTACTGCCAATGATATAATGTATCGGAAATAGGATTTCACTCGCATCTGGAGATTAGGTCTCGGATCTCTGCATAAATCCGACCTTGTGCTACAAGCCTTGCTTTCTCACCACCTTTTATCTCATTCCGTTGCTGGAAGAGAACATATTGAACCGCATAGGGAATTCATTTGGAGGAGCGAGGCTAATTCTGCTTGATTGCATCCTTTGATTGTTTCAGATCAAGCAAGTGGTTTACACTCTGCCATGGCCATGGTCTTTAGATCTGAATCATTGTGAAGGATGTTTGCAATCATACAAGAGAAATATTGTCGATATTTGTAGGCTTTAATCATATGATTCTCTAGAATCGATATAATAGGAGGAAATCTCAAGCACCCATGATGACTCTTCGTGATTTCCCAATACGCGTGAGTCCGGGTGTTCCGATGTCCCAACCAGTGTGTGCAAGCTGAAGCTGGGTTGTGGAGGTTTCCCTTCCACTGGTGTATACTACCCATCAGGTGTTTATCAACGCTAGGTTGATATGCATTTACTGATTCGGAGGATTTCTCCACGTCTTTCCTTGTTGCTTGCAGGAAGCTAGATCCTGGTTAGAGGCCGTACTACTCCCCCTCTTTTAAGAAATAGGGAGTTGAGTGGTTTTTATTGGTACCTCCACTCTTTCGGGCGCATTTCTAGCCGGATTAAAGGATTATATAACACCTTTGAGATCAGTAAATGAATATGGCAGGTTATTTGCGAACTGTTGCAAATTTTTGAATCCTAGACGTATAGTCTATATTCTTGAGTACGTGGACATGAGGAGGAACGTGGAGTTCCAAATGATTTCTGGCATTCTATTTGGTACTTGAAATCTCCCCTAATGCCTGGAAATATCCATCCTTCAATATTTGCAATCAGCGTACGAGGCTATGAACGGATCCCTTATGAGTAGTTCAAGGTACTTAGTGATCGACGGAGATCTGTACCCCACATAGATCCCTAATTTGTGGGCCTATGATGTACGCTGCGGTGGTGAGATCGGTACGCGTGAAGCGATTCCGAACTTACGCAGATGGGAAATGCTCGGAGGATTTCCACGTATCAATTGCAGAGGGGAAGTTCTGCGATATGCAGTTAGTTAGTCAAGGGTGTGTAAAGCCGCATGACTCCAACGTAAAGTTGGTAAAATTTCAACTCATTAACAAAGGTCGTGCAACGAGCCCGATCCTCTTGCTCAGATATTCAACCAAACCTTTTGTGTATGGACATATGTGACAAAGTGTTGAACTCCAATCTTCGAAAGCCATGCAATAATTATTGGAGGCACATTAAGAAAAATTTGCATCATTGTCAATTCGAATTGATTATAATTCGATTTTAGTCCACACTATGGTTGGAAGAGGCCACAAATATCACCTCGAATGCATTCGATCGAGGGACTATATGAGAACCTCAAAATGAGCTACATAATATCCAATTATTAAGGAAAATTAGCTTCATGCAAATCATGACCAATGAAATTGATTTATAGGCAACATGTGCTACAGGTTGGATGTACGTGTAGTACAATCCAAACAATAGAGAGGGTACCTTTTTAAATACTTATTCCTCATCCATTGGATTGAATCCCGTAGAAATCTATATATCAAATTAGAGAGTTTCCATTGTGGAAATCTTTATCAAATATATAGAAGACATTCAATCTTATTCATACCAGAGTGCTGATAAAATATATTGTGAAATACAATATATATGTTCTATTATAACAATAAAAATGGACATGAATAAATCATTCACTAAGGAGATAATGAGACTAGTTAAAGTCTCCAAACATGCCGATTGAGGCATACTCAATGATCATGTTCTCCGTGCCCATAGGGTCCCGTGACCGCTAGAGAGTCATGGTGTTGGAATGTCGAAGAGGAACATATCGCGAACAACCATCTCTATTAGTGCAGTCTGGATGAAGGTTGAAGTGAGCTTCAAACCTTTTCCCTTAAGGTTATTTGCGTTCCAGCGATTGTTGATACAGAAAAAACCAGATATTGTGGGGTGTGGCATTCCTCCGTGATATGCGTATAGCATCCACACTCGTCGCAAAGCTTAGTTTTTTCAAACTTGTGCTCTGACATGCCTTTCACAACCCTTATGATCTGGATGTATGATGTCTTATGATCTACAAGACAACATACATTTTCTCTTCTGTTAGCAGCGTGACTCCAGCCGAAGGTGGATCCTTCAGGGCCTGGATTGCACACACTATTCCACGAGATGCATGGCTGATCTTTATGTCCATGGCACATGTAGGGTAGTTGTGGCCATTAAGGGCGAAGGCCTCAAATTCTTTTCGGTCATCGTTTACTTACATGGGTGAACTAGAGATTATTAATTTACAATTAGTAAACAAAAAAAACATCATGGTTATGTTGTAATGAACTTTGCAAAATTAATAAAGATTCAAGGCGTTGGCTTGAAATCATCAGTGTGCATGAACCTCAAATTGTTAAGTATGACCCTTTGTAGATAATCTCTAAGAAAATTTTAGAGTCCGTCTCGTAGCACTAGAGAGTATAATCTGATAAAATCAGTAGATACTCACAGTTCTAGCGCCTTATGTCATGACTTAATAAAAATGAATGGGAGATTACTTGATAAAGCAATCATGGTAGTGGAGATAATCTGCAATGCAGTAGATCCGCGCACTACCTATGATCCCAAAACATCAATTTGAAGAAGTCACTTAGAATTTTGCATTTTTCAATTCGTGCTTGTATTAAGCCGAATGCTCAATTAAGACGATGAACTGATTCTTATTTGCAAGAAATTAAAAATCTCAATTGGAAATTAATGGATGTGATAATCATAACATGTAGGGAACATGAAAATATATATCACATCACATTGCCCTGGAATATATGGTACTCAACAGGTTCACAATACAACATACATGTACTGAATTTAACAGAGTCTAAAACAGTAATTAAATCACTGTTAGAACTGCTGTTAGTGATTTGCTAAAAGAAACGGAAATATATAAACGTTTTGTAGTAATTTAGCAGGACCCAGGTGGCTCAACCCCCGGCACGGATTCTCTAACTTGCTGAAGACAAGTCATGGAGCTACAGTACTCTAACTTGCCATCACAACCGTCAGATCAAAATTGAAGAACCCAGATCAATTCAGTCAGCAGCACATGCATTTTACTGTAGCGACGACGCTGTAGCGGGCACTGCTCACTGGAACTGTTCATTGTACTGTAGCGACTGATATGAACCGTCAGATTTGAATCCATAGGTAGAAAAAGAGCCCAAGTCAGAGGTACTGTTCATCTCTGCCTTGGCAGAGGCAAGTTAGAGAATCTGAAGTGCTCAACCCCACCTTGAGCGCCTAGGACCAGTCTACGTGTACGAGAGGATAAGGAGAGCGAGCACACAGCGGCGGCCACTACGCATCGCATCCGTCCCCAATTTTTCCACTCGACGACAGGCGGCCAACGACCAGACCACTAGCTACCCGCACGCGTCCCTGCCGCCGCGTCGGCCAAAATCACCGGCGGCTGGAGCCGCTCCCGCCAGGACCGTCCTGTCGGAGGATCCGCCAGGGAGGCGAAGGCAGGGTCACACCGTTCGCCAGGCCGAGCGCCGCCAGACTCCGCGTTTCCGAGTGCGCTGAGCGGTTACCAGTCGAGAGATTGGTGCCGCTTGGTCGATGCGCAGGGCGACGGACGCACCGCTTCATTGCGGGGGGCGCCTCGGAGGCCGCGGGCACGAGCCTCATCACCTTGGGTCTGGTAAGGGCCAGTCGCAGTCGCATCGAGTTGGAGGTGTCGGGCCGGTGCCGCGGGAGGCTGGCGCCGAAGGGCGCTGTCTCACGGCAGTCACGGGGATGAGGCCGCACCTGGACCGAGGGCCGCCGCGGAGGGCGCCGTTAGTCTTTCTGGAGCCCCGCCGGCCGTCCTCGAGGGGTGCCGCTGGGAGCACCAACGGGCGGGTCGCGAGCGCCGTCGCCGGCGCGCCGCAAGGATGTGTGCCGGGCGCCATGACCTAGGAAGCGCGGGCGCGAGGCAGTTGCCGAGTGTCCCGTCGCCGATTCTGGGCAGGAGGCGGCGGTGTTGAGGCTGCAGGCATCATCGTGCCGCGAGATGCAGGACGGGGCTGCGGCGGCCGCCATGGCCTCTGGCTGGGACTCGTCATCTGCCACGCCATGGCATGGGCTACGGCCGCGTCGGGCTGCAGCGTCGGGAGCAGCCGCTCAGAAGGACGAGGCCTCTGAGGCAATTGCTCCGCAAGGAACCGGAGCGAAGGCCGCGGCCGCTGCCGCTCCGTGATGGTGCGGCGTCCACGATCCCGAGGGGCGCCGAGTAGCCACTTCTCCACAGGACGGTGGGGCAGATGCAATCGATCATGGCCGCGGAAATTGACAGGGAAGAAAAAAAATTCTCACCTCTGTTTTCGAGATGAAATCGATGATGTTCTTACCGATCGATTTTGGGCCAACGCCCTCTTTTCCGTGAAAGGCAGGGGTGGTTACTTCCTGTTGTTCTTCTCTGTTCTTCCAATTGTATGAACAAATTGGGAAAGAGAAGCACCTCTGCTTCACGAGAGGAAGCGCCTAGTTGAGTGCCTCGTTTTTCTTCTTTTCCTTTCCAGCGATGTTCTGCTGTTCTCGAAATCGTTCAGATGTAGAGCGTGCTGATAACGTGTTGAAAGTAATCGAGAGGCAAACGAGAGAGACAACAAATGATTCAACTGTTTTATTCCATTGATGATTCACAACTTGTATACAAGGGGAAGTGACGCGAATATGGGTCACGTCTGTTCAAACTTCAAAGAGGTGTGAGAAAGAGTTGTGTTGACAAACCAACCAACACAGAGAATTATATGAGAGAGGATTATCCCTTTTAAATAAACCTATTTAATTAAATCCTAACAGGATCGTCGAACAGTCTGGCTTCCCCAGACTGCCCGTGCTATTGAGAACATAAGCAATGACTCACCGGACAGTCAAGTGTATAGTTTTACGCGCCCGACCGGGCATACACTGTAGCAACGAACAACAGACAGTCTAGGGCAGTGGCTAGACGGAACATGTTCTTAGCAGAAGCAATTGTTAGGGCATCTCCAACGCGGGGACGCAAAACGTCCGCGTGCGTCCGTTTGGGTAAAAACATGACCCAACGCGCGGACCCAAATGCAAAACGGACAGCCCGCGCGGTTCGCCACGACCCAAAACCGGCCGAAATTTGGGTGCGATTTGCGGGGTGACGGACGTGTCCGCGCGTCCGTCCTAGTCCGTTGTGTCCGCCCCAACCCCACTTGGCAGTGCCTCTCCCTCCTACCCCACCTACCCATCTCTCTTCTCCGGCGTGCTGCCAGCGCAGCTGCAGAGCCGGTTGCTCCCCGCCAAGACGCGAGCGCCGCTGGCCGCGCCTCGGGCCGCCGCCGCTGTCCGCGCCTCGGGCCGCCGCCGCTGTCCGCGCCTCGGGCCGCCGCCGCTGGCCGCCGTCCTGTGCCTCACCGCGCCCCGCCAAGACGCGAGCGCCGCTGGCCACGCCTCGAGCCGCCGCCCCTGGCCGCCGTCCCGTGCCTCACCGCGCCCCGCCAAGACGCAAGCGCCGGTGGCCGCGCCTCGGGCCGCCTCCGCTGGCCGCCGTCCCGTGCCTCGCCGCGCGAGGCTCCGCGAGGTCGACGCGGCGGGCGGCGTTGACGCGGGCCACGTCGCCGGCGGGCGGAGGCACCGCGGGCGCTTGCATGAGGCCCGGGGCGGCGGACCGCCAGGCCGGTCGACGCGGCGGAAACTGGCGGCGGGCGAGATGGGAGGCGAAGGCCGAGGCGGAGCTGAGCGGCGCGAGGCGGGCGCGGAGGAGGCGTGTGGCCGGCGGCGTCGGGCGCCGTGGCGCCCGCGCGCCCGGGCCACGCTCGTCGACCCGCGAGCGGCCCGCGCGGGACGGCCGGGCGCCGGCGCGCGCGCCGCCGCCGGCGCCACGAACGGCGGCGCGCACGGCGGCCACGGGCGACGCGGAGGAGCTCGGCGGGCGCGGCGAGCGCGTGGCGCGGCGGGAGGGCTGGGCCGGCGGCGAGGTCCGGAGGCTGCCGGGCCGAGGCTGGACGGGGAGCTGCTCGCCGGGCATGTTTTTGACTAGTACTAGTATGGCTCGACGAGGAAGAGGACTAATTTGGGTCTGCTCGCGTTGGGGAACAAAAAAAAGCTACGGACATATTGTCTATCCGCGTCTCCGGACCTCGACCCAAACAACCACAATCGGACGTCCGAATACGTCCGTTTGGATCGTGCGGTTGGAGATGCCCTTATATGCTGGACTTGAAGCCGGGCTGGCCAAGCTCAGAAGCCTGCCAGTCTGGCCGTGGTACCCAGTCTATCCAAGCAAGAAGTTACAGAGCGTCGGTTGTTGCCAACCTGGTTGGTTGTGACCCCCGACTTGGCCGGCTGTGGTTTTAGGGCATCTCATGGCTGACCAAACGGATTGAAATTTGTCAATTTGGGCCGTTGCGTGGCCGCCCGGACACGCGGACAGCGGCCCGCGTCCGCGTGTCCGTTTGGGTCGTGCGCTGCGCCCAACGCGCGGACGCAGCGCATATGAAATAAATGAAACAAAAATCAAAATGAGAAAGGAAAAACAACAAAACATAAATTTAAACTACTTGGTAATTAAACTTAGCCCTATTTTGGGCAATTTTTACACAAAAGAAAGCCCTATATGGGCTTTAAACTAAAAAAAAAACCCTAGCCAGGGTTTGAGCACGGTGGCCGCCGGCACTACCCCCAGTAGTACTGTCGTCGTCGGCGTCGATGACGTGAGGCCCCACGATGGCGCTGTTCGCTAGAAACGCCGGAGCGGCGGGACTCGCCGGGCGACCAGCGCGCCTTTCCCGGCGGAGCGGGTTCGGCGGCCTCGCCCGCTGCGCGCGCGCCTCGCGCGGACTCCTTGCGGAGCTGCTCTCCTCCTCTGCCGGAGCGCGCGCGCCTCCTTCCGCTAGCGCGGCCGGCGCTCCTCCTCCTCCCGGACGTGCGGCGCGTGTCCTCCTCCGGCGCGCCATCTCGAGAAGGCCCACGCCTCGCTTGGGCGTTCTCTGGGCCTTCCGGCCTTCTCGCCGGGCGAGACGCGCAGCGTCTCGGCGAGGTGCGGCCATTTGGCCAGCTCGTCGAGTCGCGCTGCTCGCGGGACGCCGCGGCGCCGCCCGCGCTCGGTCGTCTTCGTCCTCCTGCCGGGCTGCGGCGGCGGCTGCTGAGGCTGCGGCTCGTCGATGTACGAGCCGCCGCCGCCCGCGCCCGCTTGTGCGGGCTGCGTGCGGCCGCGCCTGGCGCGACGTGAAGCACGTGTGCGGCGCGCATCGTGCTCCATCGAACCACAAGTCCAGTTGGGACTTGCGTCGCCGTACGCGGGTCCTCGAGGTCCGCCGGGTGCGCGCGGCGCTCTCCGGATCTCGACGCGGCGCGGCTCGGCCGGGATGGGCATCGGAACCCGATCCGGCTCGGTGCCGGTGTGGGGAGGTTCACGTCCACACGGCATTGGGACGCCGGCGTCCCTCCGCGCCACCGCTACGGTGACGTGATTCGGTCGCGTCGGCGTCGCGGCCCCATGGCGAACGCGGCGGCGCGGCGGGCTCGCGGCCTCGTGGTCGTTGGCGGACGGCGCGAACTCACGCCGGGGCCATGGCGGCGCGGAAGCTTCGAGCTCGCGCGTGCGGCGGAGTGGATAGTGGGGACCGGATAGGGACAGTCCCCTCCCGATCCACATTTAATAGGACTGGGCAGGCATGTGGGCCGGCCAGGCGGACCCGGTGGACACGCGAGGACGCCGCGTCTTTATCCGCCACGCGGCCGCCAGATTTGGCGGGTTTGCTCGTTGCAACGCGGCCATCAGTTTGCGGTGCGTCCGCGTTGAGCCGCATTTTGTCCGCATTCGGCCAAGCAGACGGGCGCGGTTTAGATCGCCCCATTAGAGATGCCCTTATGCCGCAACATGTTTCACGATGGATCGCAGATAGTCGTGTTATGCATCCGGACGAGCTCCATACGCAAGATACCTTATCGTAGAGCAGCCCTACGCTTCTGAACTAACGTGAAGCCCCCTCAATTTGATGCATTATGACTCTTTCTTGCACATGAAGTAGGTGTCATACCTCATGTCTACGAAAAAACAGCATGCACAACTCATTTTTCATTCTGAGTCGCTGCCAAAAATCCTTGGCGGTATTTTCCGCGTTGGCTTTGAAGTAGACAGATTCAAGCAACATTGGGCCGGCAAGCCAATGCCGCTTCATGTTATTCGGCTTTTCAACCCTCAATCTGCCACGCCGAGGACCTGGCGACTATCTGTTTTCGAAGCAAGCAAAGGTTGGTTAAGAGCAGCAACGGCTGTTGTTGGTCGATGGTGACATGAGCCCGCTCTTTCATCAGCATTTGCATCATCATCTCGTCATCGATGTCCATCGCGATAAACTGGAGAACATCTTGCCCAATCTACATAGAGAAGGGCTAGAACAACAACACCCAAGTTTGCCACTATTGGTGGGAGAGAAAATGGCCGCTGAACAGATGCATGATGACTTTCACAATGGATTGGGTCTTAACACGTTATCGTAGGAAGTGGTGTATCTTAAGATACAACTACTACAATGCATTGGCTCTTAAGGTTGTATCTACATTTAATAATTTTTGTGATATGCATGAATGTGATTGGGGTAGCCATTTATTTTACCTATGACTCCGTGTAAGTGTTGTTTCTTGGCTGAGATACCTCACCACTATCTCTTCTTATTAACTATAGTGCCGCATAAGCATATTGCCTATACCTTGCTATAAGATTACTCATAGTGGGAGTAACTAAGATAGTAACATAGAGCTACATACATTGCCAACTAGGCAAATTGGTGACATGACATGATATTAAATAAAGAAAGGGATGGTTGTGGTAACTACCTAGCTATGTTACCATAACATCACACTTTTCAAGGTAAAATGAGTCTACAAGGTAATTACTACACTAATGCATGATACTACATCTAAGTTATTATGCACTACAAAGGTTGTAACATAGAGTAGTGTCGCTACTCTATGTTATTCCCCAATATGACTAGTATAAGAGCATCTCCATCGGTGCTCCCCAAATAGGCGCCGTCAGGGGCACCGACACTATCGTATGGGGGCGTCGGCAGAGCATCCTCTATTTGGGGATGCTTCTCCCACACCGGCGCCCCCATACGCCAGCCCCGATAGAAATTTAAACTAGGAATGACATTAAAAACCGAAATTCATACGAAATTTATACAAAAGTTACTCGAATTTAAACCTAAATAAAACTTAAACTTAACCCTAATCTACTGGCCATCGGTTAGGGTGTGCGACGGGCCTGCCTCTTCGTCGTTCTTCCCCTTTGCCGCCTGCGTCCATCCCACCTCTCGGCCCTTGCTTCGCGCATCTGGCGATGGAGCATGGCGGCCGACGTCGCAGGAGCTTACCGGCGGCGCTGTCCCCTCGCTGCCAGCCTTTGCCGAGAAGCCTCGTTCTCGGCACGCCCCGCTTGCTCGCAGGCGAACGCCTCGGCGTGGCGATGAGCATTCAGCTCGATGAGCTTCCGTCGCTCCGCCACCATGAGGAGGCGTCCCGCCTTCTCCGTGGCCGCTCGCTGGCGCGAGATCTCGAGGGCGTGCTCGACATTCGCGTCGTCGACGAACTCCCGCTCCTCCTCTTTCAACCTCCGAAAGCATTGCGCGTTCAACGACGCCAGGATCACCGCCTGCTCCGGGTCGGCAGGGGCTTGCGGCTACTCGCCCCACTGCGCCGCCTCCTCCGCCGCCTCAGCTTCTGCGTCTGCGATGTAGGCCTCGTGCCACACCGCGAACCGTGGGTCGACTGCGTCGTCGGAGCTGTAGTCCACGTCAGGTTGTGGCTCCAGCTGCGGTGGTGGTTGAGGTGCCGCAGGCAGCACGCGGCCGTTGAGGCCAAGCATGTAGTACGCCGTTTTAAGACGACACAACATTTTTGAGGTGGAGAGGAGAGACTGGCGCGGCGGCGGTGGTGGAGACGAGAGAGGACACCGCGGCTATGGTGGTGGAGATGAGAGGATAGCACCGCGACGGTGGACGGCGTACGTACTAATAGGGGCACCAACTACCCGTATTTACGGCAGCGTAGGCGAGTGGACGCCGCGTGGCCAGTCGCCGCCCTCGTGGCCTCCTCCGTGGCCGCTCGCTGGCGCGAGATCTCGAGGACGTGCTCGACATTCGCGTCCTCTCGCTCCAAGGCACCCCCACCCGCGAAAACCATCGTGCTGCGAGGCGCCAGCGCGCCCGATTCGCGTCCTTCGCGAAGGGGCTGGCACGGGGTTGCCGACGCTTCTATTGGGATCGAAAAATCGCCGGCGCTATTTGAGATGCGCTGGGTCCATTTTCGCTCGCAGCCCCCAAAGCTATATAGGGGCCGCCCGTGGTGATGCTCTAATACACCTATTGTGAGAGCAGGTCTAACAGACCCCGTAAAAGGGGCAAACCAGTATAATAACCGCCGATTTGAGGGTTTCGGCTCTACCCGGCCGTCTAGCACGCCCCGTAAAACGGCCCCCGCATCGTTTTTTGTTCGACCTACGGGGCGGGTCGTCGCCCTACTTGTGCGGGGTGGGAGCGGGGATAGTGGCGAAACATATCGCCCCTCGCGCCCGCTTTTGAAGCCAACCGCCGCCGCCGCGACCGATCTCCTGCGCGCCCTTCCGCCGGATCCCGCTGCCATGGATCGTTCGCAAGAGCCTCCTGCCGCCGGCGATGCATCTCCTCCGGCCGCGGTGGTCGATGTCGCCGTCGGAGCTGCGCCGAACGCCGGGCGGTGTCGGCCATGATCTCCGCCACCATCCGAAGGAAGAGGATCCCGACAATTCTTGAAGCACTGCGGCGGCCGCAGCCCGGCCGCGGCCGCCTGTAGCCCCGCCGAGCGCCAAGAAGGGGCGAAGACCAAGGCGGCCGGGCCGAGGCGTCGCGCCGGCCAGGCGGACAAAGGCAATCGCCGCATCGGCCTCGCGCCTCCACCGCCCGCCAAGGCCACGCCTCTCCTCCCTCCGTTCCGTCCGGCCGCTGCACGCCATCCACCATGGTCATAGACAAGGTGTTCGATGTTGAGTCCACAACATCCTACATGGACATGCTCAACGGTTCCGCGGTGAATTTGGACGCCGGTATCGATGCATTCGATGCCGAGTGCAACGTCGAAGAGATTGATGAGGAGGAGGAGGATGAGGGTGACGAGGAGGAGGTGGTTGAGGTTGATCCGGCTGCCCCGGTTCTTCGTCGACGAAGCCACGCACGGCGAACTACGCGAGATCGAAGACGCCATCTTGGTCCGTGCTTGGAGCAAGGTGGGGATGGATGCGTGCACCGGAGTGGACCAAGGTGGCAAGCGCTATTGGCAGTGCATTGAGGATCCGTACCACCAGAAGCCTCGCACGAAGAGCATGGCGGACAGATCCTACCGCTTGAAGGCCGATGGAACATCATCAAGCCGGCTTGTTCTCGTTGGAGTCTGCCATGGATCAAGTGGCCGACAACCCCTAGTGGATGCGTGCCGGAGGACTATGTAAGTTTTCCTTGTGTTGATGATGTGGAAACATTATGTGTTGATGATGTGGAAACATCTCCTCATACTATTGTTGTGCAGCCCAAGTATGCTCAACAACGGTACAAGGACATGGCCGGCTCGAAGAACAAGGAATTTCAGTTTCAACATTGCTTTTCCATCCTTCAACATCTTCCTAAGTGGAAGTTGCGGGACAACGAGCCAAAGTGCAAGAAGGAGACACTTCTCACCATGGATGATGAAGCGGAGGACATGAGTGGGAGAAACACCGGCAAGCCCGAGGGCAACAAGAAGGCCAAGGAGAGGGTCAAGGTAGAACTTGAAGCAGCTAGCTTCCGGGAGAAGTTGGATCAACTCATGAAGTCCAAGGAGGCATTGACGATGAAGACGTTGGAGACCAAGCTCCTCATCACCGACAAGAAGAGTGAGGTGAAGCTTGCCAAGGTGCAAGCAAGGAGGGAAGATGCCAAGTTGAAGGCCGAGCTTGACATGAAGATGATCGCGGCCAAAGAAGCCAAGGCCATGAAGAAGCTCTTGGCCGAGGAGAGGGAAATCATGATGATGCGCACCGACGGCATGGACGAGGATCAGCTGGCGTGGTGGAACGAGACCAAGGCGGACATCATTGCGAGGAAGAAGGCTGCGCGTCAAGCTCGTGCTCAAGGTGAGTCTCCGGCGAGCGGTGGCGCCGGTGGCGATGGATCCGTTGATGGTTGATCACATTTGGGAACTTCCGTGGCTTGAACATTGCCTATGACCGCGTTGTGATGTTAAAACTATGAATTATGCATCACATATTTTTGATGTGCTATGTTTGATGTGAAATTGTTGTGCAAATTGCTGTCTAAAACCCTGTTTTGAGGGGCCGGAAACTCAGACGAGCTAGCAGAACCCGGAAACTCGGATGAGGGGCCGAAAACTCGGACGAGCTAGCAGAACCCGTATTCTGTTTTACGGGGTGGGGATACGGGTTTTTGTTCCGTTTCCAAACCGATTAGCTGCCTCTACTCGCGTTTTATGGGCGAAAAAATACGGGACCTGTTAGACATGCTCTGAAAGGCCTAATAATTCCACAAATAGGTCGCATCTGAGTTCTGGTCATGTGCGTGAGTGCCTGGATGGTCACTATAGGAGGCAACTTTGATTGGTCCACGTATTTGAGGTGGACAAAGTTTATGCTAATTTAATGTTCAACAAAAAGTATATGCTAATTTATCCAGACGGGTCCTCCTGGGCCATCTGTGGTGGAGCCCTGGGAGACTGGCCGGGATCTTTTCCGGATCGATCTCAGCATCAAGATCCTCGTCTGTTGCTGCGCTCTCACGCTCACTCGGTAGCTGCTGGGAACGTCGCCCTCTGGGCGGGACCTCCTTCATCATATTCCTATGGCCAAGTGACAAGATGCCAATATATTTTGTTAGGATTTAATTAGGAAAAAGCTGTGTTTCCTCCGGAGGCTCCGTCCCACGCTGCCTCCGGGTCGCGCACCGTGCGATGTTGTTCGATCGCGTGTGCTCCGTCCGGCACGCGTCCCTTTGATGGCCCACCATCTACGTTATCTCCTCCTCACCTTGGTCGCTCGCAGCCACTCAATCCCCTTTCTCCCATCACGCCACCGAGCACAAATCTGAGCACAAGGTTGACCAGCTCGCCGGCGCCATCTCACCACCGTGTCACCGTTCTTCTCCCTCCAACGTGACGCTGCTGTCTTTCCCCCACCAACGCGCCGCCCGCTTCCCCATCTTGATTCGCGTCCACGGGGAACCTGGTGACGGCGAGGCAAGCTGTGGTGGCGGGGCAGGGTGGTGCTGCAAGTGGTTGGCGGCGAATCTGCGAACGGCTGCCGGCGCTGCTACCAGCAGTGGGCGGTGGTGTGCAGCGATGCTGCCATTACAGCTGCTACCAAAAGTGGGCGGCGGTGATGCAAGCGGTGTTGCGAGAGGCGGCCGGCGCGGCTCCCATGAGCGGCGCGAACCTGCTCCCACAGGGCGGCCGTCAATGCTCCCTACGGCCGCCGGAGATGCTCCCATGGGCGGCCGTCGATGCTCCCTACGGCCGGCAGAGATGCTCCCATGGCGGCCGTCGATGCTCCCTAGGGCGGGCAGAGATGCTCCCATGGGCGGCCGTCGAAGCTCCCTAGGGCGAGCGAAGATGCTCCCATGGGCGGCGGGCGCTGCTCCCACGGACGGTCAGCACTGCTCCCACAAGCGGCGGGAGCTGCTCCCACGGCCTGGCGGAGATGCTCCCATGGCCGGCTCGCGATGCTCCCATCGTCCGTCGGTGGTGCTCCCACGGGCGGCCCAAGATGCTTCCATCGTCGATGGCGCTGCCGCCGGGGATGCTGCAAACAGCCGGCGGCGCAGCTACTGGAGGTGCGCGGTGCTGCTACATAAGCGACGTTGCTGAATGGTGGACGGCGGTGCTGCACCGGCGACGTCGCGTCGGGGTTCTCCGACGACGGAGGAGCGACGCCGGCGTGGCGTGGAGGGGATGCACGGCGCGGTGACATGATTTTGCATCAGCACCCCCCTCGACGGGGTTCTCCGGTGAAGCCCTCGACGGGTACTCCGGCGACGCCCTTGACAGTGTTCTCCGGCGGCGGCCGTGGGTCACGGGAGTAGCGACGACAGCACGGGGTGGGTGAAAGAGTGGCTGTCCGTGCGGCAGCACCATGTGCGGGAGGACTTTTCTCATTGCCTTTTTGGGGCTTTTTTTAGAGACGAAGGATGGGGGACGGGACACGTGTCGAACGCACGAGTCGGAGGTTCGGGGTTTTCGATCCTCCGAAGGATTATCAGCACGACCCATTTAATTAATAGGTTAATTAAAGGGGTAATCTTCCCTCATGTAATACTCTATGTTGATTGGTTTGTCAACAGACACAACCCTTCCTCACACCTCTTCGAACGGACGTGACCCATATTCGCGTCCCTTCCCCTTGTATATAAGCTGTGAATCATCAATGGAACAGAACAGTTGAATCATTAGTTGTCTCTCTCGTTTGCTTCTCAATATTACTTCTAACACGTTATCAGCACGCTCGAACTACTGAGTTCGGCCAAAATCGCAAGAAAGAAGATCGGAACGGAAAACACGCGCGGTGACATTCATCTCGCGAAGACAATGACCACTGACAAGCATGCACAAGATGGTTGCTTTCTGGAACAAGGCAGCGGATGTCCTCGGCGCTCAACGGAAGAACTGCAGCGGAGAGCCGGAGACCATACCCGCAGCCGTTCAGAAAAGATAATCACCGGATCAATGCATGCTAGACTCCTTTTGCTTTGTTCCTGTTTTGATTAAGTAAATATCCTAATCAACTTTTGGTGGATTCCGCATGAATCAATCTGGAGCAAGATCTCTGGAACAAGACCAACGCACGGACATCGATCCGGCACTAGACAACTTCAGCACATGGACGATGTCGTCCATGAGGAACTCCTGGCGCGGAGGCCTTGCGTGGCGGTCGGCGCGCTCCAGCCCGAACCAAAGGCGGCAGGCGCGCGGCAGCGGCGTCCTCTAGCGGATGACCCCACGACTGCCTGCTCGGCGCTGAAGCGGACGATCAACCGGCGCTCGAGCCCGAGGCGACGAAAAGGCCGACGCGGGTGCTCGCGGTCTCCTAGCGACGGCGGCAGCCCCCAGCGGGAGCCCTCTGGCCCAACGCGGCGACCTCGGTCACGCCCCTCCCGCGGTAGAGGTTGTTTCCTCGTGGTAGCGCCAGCGACCGCGGCCCAGCACGGACGCATCTCCCAGTGCGGAACAGCCGACGAAGGCGGCCTCAAGTGGCCCTGTCGCTGTTAACGGCGGGGCCTAACGGCCTGCGCGGCGTTGCTCTAACCTCGGGGCAGCAGCGGTCAAGAGCAGAAGCTCGGGCGAGGCATGGCCGACGGCGACGCCTGTGCACGGCCGCGCTGGAAAACGGCGGAGGCAGTTATTTTCCAGGGGAATTGGTAACCGCACGAGGAGACAAGGATGAATCCTATCACTTTGCCGATTTTGCAAATCGCCCCGTGTTGTGTTACAATTCCATTCAAGCCCATAAATTATGGTTTCACTCAAGATCTTCAGATCTTGCGGTTTAGCCACCAGACTTGCGGAAAATAATAATGCCTCGTTGTTTAGCAATCTTGTTCTCAAGCTTGTAGTTTTCAGCAGTTCGGTCATTAGGTTATTGTTATTTGCAAAGCTTGAAAGCAAATATACATGATAAACTATTAGATCCTGCTGAATTGCATCATTTTACACATGTAAAATGGTGTTTGTATTACGTGAGTAATACTGTTGCAAAGCAATGTGTTGACTCCATCATTCTTATAGAATATGGAATTTGCTTGCAAATTTGGAAAACATCAGGTAGCAAAGTGTATGACACTTGCATAACTATCTCAAGTTTATACTTGTGAATTAGAAGGTAATTGATAAGTGGCATCTACTACTTAACTGTAGATTATGCACCGTTACCTTGAGGTTTATATTATGTCATTCAGACATAATGACCCCTTCAATTTTGCACACAACTTATGGATTGCATGATGGCAACGAATTTATTTCGTTCACAACTGTGAGGTCTACACCGCCATGTGGTGATTACCTTCAATGTGTTTTAGTTGACACAAGGTTGGAAAAGCTCCATAAGAGTGAGGTGTACATTACATAGTAGTGATTACCTTCATGTGTTTCAAGAAAAAATGAAGGCGCAATAGTTATGGCATGGTATCATAGCAACGAAATAATTTTCGTTTAAAACTATGATGTCTACACATCTCGTGACTACCTTGATGAAGTTTTTCCAAATGCTTCGCAACTTCATAGCATTTGTCATTGGGTGTGACTTTAGTGTCACATACTCCATCAAATGTGGAACCAAGACATTGGCGACGATAACATCGCCATGTTATGCTATGAATAGAATTATGCAAAATACTTGCATAATTTGGTGATTACCTTCCATGCAAACACAACTTATGAGACGTCATCATAGCTACGAATTAATTTTCATGCACAACTGAGAGGTTTAACAACATTTTGTGGTGATTACCTTTAACACCATTTTGTGGTGATTACCTTCATGTGTTATAAATAACATAAGGTTGTGGAGGCTATGATCGATGAGAATGTCCATAAGAGTGAGGCACCACTAGGTGGTTGACTACCTCCATGTGTTTTAAGGAAATTAAAGGTTCGTCCCTTTTGAGGTGACTAAACAGAGATAATGTTGCATTACAACCGAATATTTTTGGGAATTTGCATATTGTCATGTTAACAATACTATTTACTAGTATTCAATCTGTTTTAGGCCCAGTATTTTTACAATACTATTTTTGTTGAGTACTAAATATTCCAGAATATATATGACGTAATATATCTCCATGACCCAACATGTTGAGATTTATTATGTCCATTATTTGCAATTGAGAATTTCAATTTCTTGCAAATATAAATATGAATCAATTCATCGTCTTAATTGAGCAATCGATTTAATACGAGCACGAATTGACAAATGCAAAATTCTAAGTGACTTCTTCAAATTGATGTTTTGGGATCATAGGTAGTGTGCGAATTCACTGCATTGCAGGTTATCTTCACTACCATGATTGCTTTATCAAGTAATCTTCCATACATTTTTATTAAGTCATGACATAAGGTGCTAGAATTGCGAGTGTCTACTGATTTCATCAGATTATACTCTCTAGTGCTACGAGACGTACTCCAAAATTTCCTTGGAGATTATCTACAAAGTGTCATACTTAACAATTTGAGGTTCATGCACACTAATGATTTCAAGCCAACGCCTTGAATCTTTATTAATTTTGCCAAATTCATTACAATATAACCATGATGGTTTTGATTTACCAATTGTAAATTAATAATCTTTAGTTCACCCATGTGAGTAAACGATGGCTGAAAAGAATTTGAGGCTTTCACCCTCAATGGCCACAACTACCCTACATGGGCCATGGACATAAAGATCAGCCATGCATCTCATGAAATAGTGCGTGCAATCCAGGCCCCGAAGGATCCACCTCCGGCTGGAGTCACGCCGCTAACAGAAGAGAAAAGGTATGTTGTCTTCTACAACATAAGACATCATGCATCCAGATCGTAAGGGTCGTGAAAGGCATGATAGAGCACAAGTTTGAGAAAACTAAGCTTTGCGACGAGTGTGGATGCTATACGCATATCACGCATGAATGCCACGCCCCATAGCATTTGGTTTTTCTGTATCAGCAATTGTTGGGATGCAAATAACCTTAAGGGAAATGGTTTGAAGCTCACTTCAACCCTCATCCAGACTGCACTAATAGAGATGGATGTTCGCGAGATGTTCCTCTTCGACATTGCAACACCATGACTTTCTAGCGGTCACAGGACCCTATGGGCACGGAGAACATGATCATTGAGTATGCCTCAACCGACATGTTTGGAGACTTTAACTAGTCCCATTATCTCCTTAGTGAACGATTTATTCATGTCCATTTTTGTTGTTGTAATAGAACATATATATTGTATTTCACAATATATTTTATCAGCACTTTGGTATGAGTAAGATTGAATGTCTTCTATATATTTGATAAAGATTTCCACAATGGAAACTCTCTAATTCGATATATATTTCTACGGGATTCAATCCGATGGATGAGGAACACGTATTCGAAAAGGTACCCTCTCTATTGTTTGGATTGTACTACACGTATAACCAACCCGTAGCACATGTTGCCTATAAATCAATTCCATTGGTCATGATTTGCCTGGAGTTAAGTTTTCTCAATCATCATATATGTAGCTCATTTTGAGGTTCTCATATGCCTCAAGATTAAAGCTAGAGCACTTAAGTCCCTCGATCAAATGCATTCGAGGTGATATTTGTGGTCTCATCCAACCATTGTATGGACTAAGAAATGAATTATAATCAATTCAAATGGATAATGATGCAGAATTCTCTTCATGTGCCTCCAATTATTATTGCATGGCTTTTTCGAAGATTGAAGTTCAGCACTTTGTCATATATGTTCATACACAAAGGTTGGTTGAATATCTGAGCAAGAGTATCAGGCTCCTTGCACGACCTTTGTTAATGAGTTGAAATTTACAAACTTCACGTTGGAGTCATGCGGTTTACACGCCGCTGACTAACTAGCTGCATATTGCAGCACTTCCTCTCTGTAATTAATACGTGGAAATCCTCTGAGCATTTCCCATCTGCGTAAGTTTGGAAGCGCTTCACGCGTACCGATCTCACCACCACAACATACATCATAGGCCTACATATTAGGGATCTATGTGGGGTACAGATCTCCGTCGATCACTAAGTACCTTGAATTCCTCATAAGGGATTTGTTCATAGCCTTGTATGTTGATTGCAAATATTGAAGAATGGATATTTCCAGGCATTAGGGGGAGATTTCAAGTACCAAATAGAATGCCAGGAAATCATTTTGGAACTCCACGTTCCTCTCCATATCCACGTACTCAAGAATCTGGGCTATACGTCTACGATTCACAAATTTGCAATACTTTGCAAATAACCTGCCAGATTTATTTACTGATTAAAAGGTGATATATAATCCTTTTATCCGGCTAGAAATGCGCCTGAAAGAGTGGAGGTACCAATAAAAACCACTCAACTCACTATCTCTAAAAAGAGGAGGAGTAGTACGGTCTCTAACCAGGATCTAGCTTCCAACAAGCAACAAGGTAAAACAAGGAGAAATCCTCTGAATCAGTAAATGCATATCAACCTCGCGTTGATTAACACCTTTTGGGTCGTATACACCCAGTGGAAGGGAAACCTCCACAACCCAGCTTCAGCTTGCACACACTGGCTGGGACATCGGACTCACGCGTATCGGGAAATCACGAAGAGTCATCATGGGTGCTTGAGATTTCCTCCAACCATATCGATTCTGGAGAATCATATAACCAAAGCCTACAAATGTCGACAATATTTCTCTTGTATGATTGCAAACATCCTTCACAATGATTCAGATCCAAAGACCATGGCCATGGCAGAGTGTAAACCACTTGCTTGGACTGAAACAATCAAAGGATGCAATCCAAGCAGAATTAGCCTCGCTCCTCCAAATGAATTCCCTATGCGGTTCAATATGTTCTCTTCTAGCAACGGAATGAGATAACAAGGTGGTGATAAAGCAAGGCTTGTAGCACAAGGTCGGATTTACGCAGAGATCCGAGACCTAATCTCCAGATGCGAGTAAAATCCTATTTCCGATACATTATATCATTGGCAGTACAAAATCATCTATCTATGCAGTTGATAGATGTAGCGACCACACATCGATGTGGATCACTAGATTTGGACATGTATGGTTCTCGATGGAATCACAATCCGAATCGAAACGGACATGCAACATGTATTGTGTAAAATCTTTAAGTCGGAATATGACTTATTGCTGTCGGTATATTTTGGTACAACCGACGTAGTGAGTTCCTTATACACAAGGATTACTCCTACAATGATGATTACTCATGCGTTTTTGTCATACACAAGTATTTCTCTTGCAATGATGAAGGACGTGATCATCCTAATGACGGAATTTGAGATGAAGAATTTGGTTTAACCCAAACAGTGCTTGATACTACAACTCGGGCTACTTCACTCAATTATTATGGTACACCAAGTTGCCTATATTATAAATATTGGAGAAACTTAAAATGGACAAGTCATATCCATCTCCCATGCCGGTTGTTCGATCTCTAGACGTAGAGAAAGATTCACTCAAACCACAGGATGATGTAGAAGGGATGTTGGAACTTGAAGTTCTATATCTAAGTGCCATTGGACCCACCAACGCAATTGGTTGGGAATCAAGAATATCTTTCCAATATATCCAAGGCACCACACATTACTTGACATATTCTTGTAATTTCAGAGAAATCTGAACTCCAATATCATCAGGATACACTGATGTTGGCTACTTGAATGATCCCCACAATGTGTATCAACATGGTAGAATTGTCGCTCCATTGATGTCTTCGAGACGACTCTGGTGACTGCACCTACCAATCATTCTAAAATACAAAGCCGCGTTAACACGTGTAGCTTTACGGAATGATAAACCACATATATGAGTCATGTGGTATTGGTTCTCTTGAACCATCAATCATTATCTACACAGATAATGTTGCTTGTGTTGCATGGATGCGAACATGATACATCAAGAGCAATATCACTAAGCATATTGCCTCTAGATTGTTTTATCTCCATGAACTTCAGAAGAGTTGGGAAATAAACATCTTGCAAGTCAAATCACACAATAATGTTGTTGGTTTGTTCACAAAGTCTCTACCAATTTCAACGTTCCAGAAGTATTTTATGGAATTGGTATGTGACGGCTTCCAAAATTGCAAGAATCAGGGGGAGTATCTTCCTGAATCAATCATGTTCAAAGCATCATATTACACTCTTTTTCCCCTTATGAGTTTACTACACAGGTTCTCATCAAGGTTTTTAATGAGGTAATATCAACACAAGATGATATGTCATATTTTCTGTTTTCCCCAACGGGGTTTTTAGGAAAGTATATATGACATATATTGTTCTCTAAACTCTATGGGTTTTTCCCTTTTACAAGGTTTTTCTCATATTGAGTTAACAAAGAGACAATACCAATTATATGCTGTGTCATTTTCTCCTTATTTTCCCACTGGGTTTTGAAGGAGTTTTAACAGCATATCTAACCATTATATGTTGCACCATTTTCTCCTTATTTTTCCACTGGGTTTTAAGGAGTTTTAGCAACATAACATACACACTACTCTCCTCGTATTTTTCCCACAGGGTTTTTAGAGGAGATGATTCCAAAGATGATTCTAGAGATGACCAAGCACAAGGACAAGGAAGGATTATGGGGAGTGTTAGGATTTAATTAATAGGTTAATTAAAGGGGTAATCCTCCCTCATGTAATACTCTATGTTGATTGGTTTGTCAACAGACACAACCCTTCCTCACACCTCTTCGAACGGACGTGACCCATATTCGCGTCCCTTCCCCTTGTATATAAGTTGTGAATCATCAATGGAACAGAACAGTTGAATCATTAGTTGTCTCTCTCGTTTGCTTCTCAATATTACTTCTAACATATTTCTTGCCTGTTTTGGAAGCAAAGATTTGCCTGCTAGATATTGCTGCCTGTGGTTTGGAAAAGGAAGCAAGGCCATGAAGCTGCCACGCTGCTCGCTTATGTCAGCGTGAGCGTGACGTGGGCCTACCCCAGCTCCATTTCTTCCCGCCGGGTAACCACCGCCCGCTTGCCTATATATCCCTCCTCCGCCGTATCCCCATTCTTCTAAACCAAGCTCCGCCGCCCCTCGACAGTCAACACACAGCAAGCCCCACAGCCACAGGACGGTGTGCTCGGAGCCGCCTCCTCCACAGCCACTTGAACAGAGATGGACGCCGCCTCCACGTCCGGCCAGGAGCAGCCCCACAGCCACATGACGGTGTGCTCGGAGCCGCCGAAGCGCCCCGCGGGGCGCACCAAGTTCCACGAGACGCGCCACCCGGTGTACCGCGGCGTGCGCCGCCGCGGCCGCGTCGGGCAGTGGGTGTGCGAGATGCGTGTGCACGGCACCAGGGGCTCCAGGCTCTGGCTCGGTACCTTCGCCACCGCCGAGATGGCCGCCCGCGCGCACGACGCCGCCGCGCTCGCGCTCTCGGGCCCCGACGCCTGCCTCAACTTCGCCGACTCCGCCTGGCGGATGCTGCCCGTGCTCGCCGCCGGCTCCTTCGGCTTCGGCAGCGCGCGGGAGGTCAAGGCCGCCGTCGCCCTCGCCGTCGTCGCGTTCACGGTCCGGGATACCACTGTCGCGTCCGCCCTGTCCGCCGCCGCCGCCGAGAAGGTCGCAGTCGTCATCAGCTCGCCGACGCCGAGCGCCGCCCTGTTCTACATGTCGTCCGGCGACCTGCTGGAGCTTGACGACGAGCACTGGTTCGGCGGCATGGTCGCTGGGCCCTACTACGAGAGCCTCGCGCAGGGCATGCTCGTCGAGCCGCCGGACGCCGGAGCGTGGCGTGAGGACGGCGGGGCTGTGGAGACGCCGCTGTGGAGCTAATTAATTGTTCGTGTAATCTTTTTTTTTCACAAAGAAGGTGGTATTCCATTATAGTAACAGGTGACGGGTACAATTTGGAAACAGGCCCTTTACAACACTCGTCCTAAAGAACCTTGTATTTGAAGATAAGGCATGTAAAGTTACATAACACACCCCAGAACAACAGCAAAAAAAGCAATCAGGTCCTGGAGCTTCACCGTCGCCGCTCGCCGGTTTCCTCGAAGCGTCGCCGCCAAGGAATGGAGAGAAGTTGCTCGCACTCTTCCTTCCGACGAGAACCAACCCCCGCTGGCTACCTCCGCACCGTCGGGAACGAATCATTTGGCTGCACAGAGGCGTCGAGCTCCAACGGGGGCAGGGAAATACCTCCGCCGCGGAGGTAGAGAAGCAGCCGTCTTGGGGGCTGAAGATCGCATCGGTCATGATGCCGATAGCGTCATTGCGCTCACAGACGAACCACCAGGGATAAGGCTGGATCCACCTAGCCAGGAGCAGCACCTCGCCCTTCCTTCTCCCCTCGCCTCCATGGCCGGACAGAGAAGGAAAGAGAATGGCGCAAGCAGAAAGAACCAGCAAGCTAACCTCCACATCGCCGAAGCCGAAGACGAAGCCCAGCGGAGCTTCTCCCCCTCGCCTCCACGGCCGTCCAGGAGAAGCTTCACCCAGCTGCAGTCCTCAACCCGTCGCTCCTCTTCCTCGCCGCCACGGCCGGCCAAGAGGAGTTCCGCGCCAAGGAACTCGCGCCTCTGGATGTGGAAGATGACCACTACTTTATTGAAGGAGACCGTGTTTCCCTCCTCCGCCCCTAGCTCCGACCACCGGAGAACTAGCTGCAGATCGAGAAACCCTAAGACGCCCTGGATCTGGCCATCAAGATCCCGAGCTGAGCTCCTACTACCGGGCAAACAGCCCAAAACTAACCTAACTACTCCGGCGCCCCTCCTAGCCCATCTCCGGCCGGCTACTCCGGCAGAGAGGGCATCGGGAAGGCCCGGTCGGCGGAGAGTACCACGCAGAGAACTGTTCACGCGTGAGAGGAGAAAGTGGGGAAATGAGCGGCCCCTTACTCATTTGGTTTAATCTTATTGTTCGTGTAATCATGGACTGTAAAATTATACTAGTGCTACCTGTACATATCTATCCTCTGATTCTCTTCTCTGATTATGCACAGTAGTAGTATGTGGGAAATAAATCATATACGACCTGGTCGTACACTCCGGATGGCTGGACCAACTCCTGCGGCCGAGACGTGGCAAACCGAATCTCAAAGCAATTGTTGCCTTCTTCCTCCAGTCCCCAATCTGATGAACAGTTCGTTTTCGTCAGTTGCCGAAGCAGCGGCTCTAGAATCCGCCAAGCAGGCTAGCTGAGTCCCATCGGAACAGCGCAACCCAATTTTCAATCCATCTGCGGGCAACAAGATCAAGGCGTAGACCTAAAAGGACCACCCAGTTTTCATGCCCACCAACTTCTGCAGTTGTCGGCGTCAGGCTAGGGAGTCAGTCAGTGTCAACGTCGAGCAATACAGTCATGATAGGGATCAAGGAAACGAGCTCCGACATCCCAGGGGTGTTTTAGAGGAGCCAGACGCATCTTCACCGCCGGCACCCTCTGGCCTCTCCGCCGGCGATGGATGGTTCGGGAATCGGGAACAGCAGCTCGACGTAGGAAATTCTGTCGTGGGAATACATCTTAACAGATTGCTTTAAGATTCGTTTTTACCACGTGTCATCCGTATGAGTTGGTCCAGCTATCCGGATTGTACGACCCAGGTGGTATAGGATTTTCTTCCGTAGTATGTGTTCTTCGTTCATTGTCAAGTATTTCGGAAAGGTGCAATTGCTATTTCAGTTATTTTATACTGAACGTGAGGTGTCTGTCGTGCACAGGTGCACTCCATGATCTCAAATGGAATATCTTAAGGCACGGAAAGGACAATAACGTCACTGTTGGACGGCTGGCTTGAGCTGGCAACTACGAGTCACCCTTCTTCCTCACGAAATAATTTTTGGCTTATGTGAAAAAAATAAAGTTTATCTTGTGAAAAGCATTATTTTTTTAGCTGAATTTTGTTTTTTACCCATGTCAGATGATAAGTCGACTTTTATGAAACGATTTTGTGAATGGGTAGCACGAGAAGATGTATGTGCGAAATTTCCGTTTTTTTTTTTAAATTTCAAAACATATGTAAGATGCATTTCAAAATAGAGAGAGCATATGCACCCTTGTTCCAAAACACTACACCTTGTATCTATACCGAATGTGGTGGGGTGTTTATCATGCATAGGTGCATTCCATGTATCCAAAAAAAAGTTAGTGGGTAATTTGGAGTAAGTGCATCTTCACCGGCGTGCCCAACGACCTCCCAAATAGCAATTTGGAGGCCGACAGCCCCGTGCCAGCCCCTTCGTGTGGCGTGCCGAACGGGCGCGCCGACGCCTCGCGTCACATTGGATTAGGTGTGTGGGCCATCTTGGCAGCAACTCAACGGCTAGCGGCATCATAAATGCGATGTAATGTGTGCTCTGCAGGCAGTTGCCGATGAAGCCACTGTTTCTCCACGCGCATACGCCGCCGTAAATGCGACGCCTCAGATATTCTGCGTAGTTGGCTCCGCCTATTTAGTGTGCCCTCCACCGCACTAGCCTCTCCATGACCACCGCTCTCCTCTGTTCCGACGTGCCATCCTCTCCTGTCCACCACCGCCGCATTCTTCTCTAGAACAACTCAGCGGCAGCTGGACCACGTACTCGATACTAAGCGGAACGGCCGCACGCCGCCGCCGCAGCCTGAGCACGTGGCCCCGCCGCAACCCGACGTCGAGTTCGAGCTACCGGATATCAAATCCGATGACTCTGGCGACTCTGACGACGAGTGGAACGAGGCGTTCATAGCAGACGCAGAAGCCGAGGCGGAGGAGGAGGCAACACAGTGGGGCGAGGAGCAATAGGTCCACGGTGGCCCGGAGCAGGCGGCGATCCTGACCTCCTTCAATGCGCAGCGCTTCCGGTGGCTGAAGGAGGAAGAGCTCAAGTACATCAACGATGCCAACTTCGAGGACGCCGTCGAGATATCGCGCCAGCGGGCGGCCACGGAGGATGCGGGTCATCTACTCATAGCGGCCGAGTGGCAGTGACTACTTGACACCGGACCTGATTGTTTCACTAAGGAGCATTATTTTCGAGTGGAAGTATTCCGCGCAACAATTTATACTCAACTCCATAAACTAGAATTCTAGTTCATGAGAAGGTAACGGAAATTCTGTCCACTAGTGCTATTTGATCCCTACCGCGACACGTCATATGGTCGGCCTTGGAGAAACACAAAGTCGTAGCAAAGTACATTACCCTCATCAAGGATATGTACGATAATGTTGTGACAAGTGTTCGAACAAGAGATGGCGATACCGATGACTTCCCGATTAAAATAGGACTACACTAGGGGTCAGCTTTGAGTCGTTATCTATTTGATTTGGTGATGTACGAGGTCACAAGGGATATACAAGGAGATATCCCATTGTGTATGGTCTTTGCGGATGATGTGGTCCTAATCGATGATAGTCGAACGGGGGTCAATAGGAAGTTAGAACTATGGAGACAAACCTTGGAATCGAAAGTTTTAAGACTTAGTAGAACTAAAACTGAGTACATGATGTGCGGTTTTTGTACTACTAGGCACGAGTAGGAGGAGGTTAGCCTGGATGGGCAGGTGGTGCCTTAGAAGAACACCTTTCAATACTTGGGGTTAATCCTGCATAAGGATGGGGATATTAATTGATGAAGACGTGAACCACCAGATCAAAGCCGGATGAATGAAGTGGCGCCCAGCTTCTGGCATTCTTTGTGATAAGAGAGTGCCACAAAATCTAAAAGGGAAGTTCTATATGACGGCGGTTCAACCCGCAATGTTGTATGGCGCCGAGTGTTGGTCGACTAAAAGGCGACATGTTCAATAGTTAGGTGTGGTGGAGATGCGCATGTTGAGATGGATGTGTGGCCACACGAGGATGGACCGAGTCCGGAATGATGATATACGAGATAGAGTTGGGGTAGCACCGATGACAGAGAAGCTTGTCCAACATCGTCTAAGATGGTTTGGGCATATTCAGTGCAGGCCTCCAGAAGCTCCAGTGCATAGTGAACGGTAGAAACTGCTTGACACCGGACCTAATTGTTTCACTAAGGAGTATTATTTTCGAGTGGAAGTATTCCGCGCAACAATTTATACTCAACTCCATAAACTAGAATTCCGGTTCATGAGAAGGTAATGGACAGAGCCGAGTGGAAGCTTGCTATCCATGTGCCAGAACCATGAGTTGGTCACGAGATCTTATGGGTTTCGCCTCTAGCCTACCCCAACTTGTTTGGGAATACAAACTTTCTTGTTGTTGTTATTGTTGTTGTTATAGTGCTATTATATCCCTGCAGATAAATTTAGATCTTTCAAGGCTGATGATATTTGTGAGATGGTAAAAATATTATCCATCTGATTTTTAGTTCAATAGGGAGGACCCCTCCCCAGTTCCATTGATAACATCAACGAAACCAAACATTGGCCCGAGGTTCAAACATATCTTTTTACAAGCTTGAAACTGGAAGCAAAAACTGGAAACAAACTGAGTGAACCAAAGCAACAAATTAGGATAAAGGCTGCAACAACAGCAATAGCTAGCCAAAAACACAATCCTTCAGAAGTTTCAGGGCATCTCCGAGAACACACGCTCTACCCAAACATAAACTTTCAGACATCAGCTAAGGCAGGGGAGATGCACGAGGTCGCTTACAGGGTCGAAGTAGGGGTGGACCACGTGCCAGGCAACGCCTTCTTCTTGGTAGATGGAGGGGATGGGCAGGAGCCTTGGCGAGGAAGAGCTTCAGTTAGCCACCCAAGATTCTGAAGTTCATCGACAGTTCCTTCAGCGCATGCTCGTAGAACCGATCGACGAGGGGAAGCATATGATCTTTGAAAATGATCTTCCATCGCCTGATCGAAAGCAGAATCATTCGAAGAATCCGATGCAAATTAAGCCATGGTTGCCCATTAAAGATCATATCATTACGAAATTTCCAAATACACCAAAGAGTGGCAGCACAAATAGAGTTTAAAACTGGGTGCTTTTTGTTTGCAACCAAAAATTTAGCAATGGAAATGTAGTCATGGCCAATTTGAATGTTGAAGAAACTGGCTATGATTTGCCAAATTTGTTTTGCCACAATGCATTTGAAAAAAAGGTGATCAATGCTTTCATCTTCAGAACAGAAGACACAACACACATGCTTGTTCATCTTCCTTTTTAGCAGGTTATCTCTAGTCATAAATTTGTTATGAGATAGAAGCCAAAGGAAAATATGGTCTCTAGGAGGTACAATCAGATTCCAAACAGCATGAATATAAATGGGCATGACACCTCCAAAATTAATAATTGCAAAGAGAGAGCTAGTTAAATAAATGCCAGATGATTCATATTACTAAATTAAAGAGTCACAATCATCTGAAAAAGTGATGCTAGAAACAATCTCCTCAAGCTCCTGCCATTGTTGCATGAGGGCATGCGGGAAATTCCTCCTAAAGGAAAGCATGAGGGTAGACCCATTTCAGATCTGGGCAATGGTTTTGTTTTGTTCATTATAGACTACAAGGAGATCAAAGTATTGAACAGCTAGAGGGGAGGTGTCAAACCAGGTATCTTCCCAAAACCTAGTCTTGGTCCCATCTCCTACCTTCCAACTGTACCCAAATTTGACACTTTCTGCAGCCCACATCACACCTTCCAGAACTGGAAGACCCCAGATGTGGAACTACAGAAGATGCTAGGGTTGTGTGTGTTATACTTGGCATCTACTAAAGTTTTCTAGAGTTTCCCATCATCCAAAGAATATCTTTTGATCCAGGAACCTAATCTTGTGTATTATCCAGCTGATTTCACTCAATAAAATTTTTATGGCTAGAGCAACAACTCAAACACTTGGTTGTGGATGCTTCTAATGAGGAGGAGTTGAAAAATGTATATCAACAAATAGGCTTGACATTTCCAAAAAGAAAAGAAGAAAGCAGGCAGGCAGCTGGCAAAGACAAAATCGTGATAGTGTATGGAAAATGCTCCGTATCCGCTGACCGATTGATTGCGAGAAATCGGTCGCTCCATGCTGGCCGCGTGCCTGCTCGTGTGAAGTAACTGGACACCAGCACTCCATGGGCCCACCCACGTTGCTTACCTTTTTTCATTGTTCCCCATCCTTATCTTATCTCTTCATTTTCTTTGGCGTGAACATAGTTCCCCACCTCCAATCCTGCCGATGCTGCCATGGATTTGCTCATTCAGCTCATGCGCTCGCGACTGTTGGATGCGGTCACCGGCGTCGCTCCGCCGCCCTCCGACACCTCCGCGGTTGCGAGCTACCAGCGTCGCTCTAGTACTCACCACTTGCGTGGTTGGATTGCCCGGCCGCCTCCGCCGTGAGCCTCCCTAGGCGGCGGTGCTGCAGGCCTCCCTCGTCGCCCCCCTGCTGCTGCTACATGCCTGCGCCTGCTCGAGCTCCGGTGCCGCTACCCCGGTCGCCGACCGCCCCATTCAAGACCTCATGGTTCAAGGCTTCAAGCATCGGTCACCATGTTCGGCAAGTATACTTCCTAAATTTTTTGTTGTTTTATTTGTCGAATTTTGTGGTGAACAACATAGATTTTTCTTGGAATTTTTCGTTGATAATTGTTGTAAATTCTTATTTGTTTTGTAAGTTTTGCTGTTGATTATTGTTGTAAATAGCCCAGATTTTTGTTGTTTATTATTGTTGTAAATACTCAACATTTTTTTGTAAGATTCGGTTGATAATTGTTGTAAATCCTTAATACTTTTGTAAGTTTTGCGGTTGATTATTGATGTAAATAGCCAAAAAAGTTGTTGTTTATTATTGCTGTAAATACTCAAGATTTATGTAGGATTCCATTGATGATTGTTGTAAATCCTCAATATTTTTGTAAGTTTTCTTGTTGATTTATTGTTGTAAATAGCCAAGATTTTTGTTGTTTTCTGTTGATTATTGTTGCTAATAACTTTCATTTCCTGGAATGTTACGTTAGAAAATCGTACTCAATGATTTGATGCCAAAGGGGTGAGAAAAATGTTTATGCTGGGTCGTGGATCGGGCGTGCTGAGAGCGAAGTTTTCGTGGTCCGTGGTGCGAAAGCGACGTTTGACCAGAGAATCCAACGGATCGTGCAGTCCCATCGGACGGTGAAAAGTACAACCGATATTCGACACGAATTCGGGCGACCGACGGCTAGTGCTCGCCCATAGTGTATCCTTTCTTTTCCAATTTCAACTCTTGGCAGTGCTTTTTTGGGCATACGGTTCTAGCTGCAAAATAATGGCCACGAAAGAGACACACGAGCGGCCACCGCAATTGGGTAGCCGACGACTCGAGAATAGTTCCAGAAATAGGTCACATCCGTTCCTGTGTTGTGCGGAGAGCGGTGATCGAGCAGCTCCGATTGGTTAATTTGGATTCAGATTTAGATGATGGATCGAACAAACTTCACTCAGTGGAGGTCGGGCCAAGTGGCGAGATGCCAAGATATTTCTTCCCATTTTTGGCAGCAGCTAGGATGCCAGTATGGGGCAAATAAGTGATGACAATATGGCTAGAGAAATGGAGTGCCGACGTGGTGTGCCCATTCCGTTTGCCTATATATCCTCCCCCCGCCGCATTCTCCTTTCTCCCACCCAAATTCGATCAACACACCACTCACATGGACGCCGCCGCCGACTCCGGCCAGGAGGAGCAGGCGCGCCACAGGACGGTCGGCTCCGAGCCGCCGAAGCGGCCCGCGGGCCGCACCAAGTTCCACGAGACGCGCCACCCGCTCTACCGCGGCGTGCGGCGCCGGGGCCGCGTCGGCCAGTGGGTGTGCGAGATGCGCGTCCAGGGGGGCAGGGGCTACAGGCTCTGGCTCGGCACCTTCGCCACCGCCGAGATGGCCGCGCGCGCGCACGACGCCGCCGCGCTCGCGCTCTCCGGCAGCGCCGCCTGCCTCAACTTCGCCGACTCCGCGTGGCGGATGCTCCCCGTGCTCGCCGCCGGCTCCTCTCGCTTCGGCAGCGCGCGGGAGATCAAGGAAGCCGTCGCCCTCGCCGTCGTCGCGTTCCAGCTCCGCCAGGTCGACACGGAGTCCTCCCTGGCCGCGGAGAAGGACGTCGACGCCTCGCCCACGCCCACCGCTCTGTTCTACATGTCATCCGGAGACCTGCTGGAGCTCGACGAGGAGCACTGGTTCGGCGGCATGGTTGCGGGGCCCTACTACGAGAGCCTTGCGCAGGGCATGCTCGTGGAGCCGCCGGACGCCGGAGCGTGGCGTGAGGACGGCGGCGTGGCGGAGACGCCGCTCTGGAGCTACATGTTCCAGTAGTCAAGGACAGGAAAGCTCTACGTACATACTAGTAGTAGTAGTCTCCTTCGATATATACAGCAAAGCTCTACGTACACACTCTGCTCTGGATGATCCAAACAACGTGGTTGGATAGATCGAGATTTTTTGGCAAAATGATCGCGGAAAGAACATGGACCATCTAAATGAAATGTTACTACCTACACATCGAATTTTTTAGTCTTACGTGTGTATCTCGGTGTGTATCTAGATCGCTAATTTAACCTATATAATATAAACTATATAAAACAGAAATTATACCATTAGAAAATAGAGCATCTATAGTTTCTAGTGATGTTTTTTGTGTGTGATATATACCTTATATAAGTTGATTAAATTGGTAACCTAGGGCTACACGAAAGACTAATAAACCGATTTTTTTTTGGTAAAGTGATAGACACTAAAGAAAACTTAGACTAACTAAGTGCAACATTATTTGCCACCCTAAGGATCAAGGGGGGCTCAGGGTAAAGGTCTTAGATAAAAAATAAATAAATGTTCACTCAGCAAGTGGTTATTTAAACTCATAATTGAAAATTGGGTATGGTAATAACTACTACAAAAAAATATCTTCATTCCAGCATCATATCCCAAGTCCAAACTAAACCTTCAGACTCCCGCTTTAGGAAAGGTTTGCTGAAGGTGGAAGAAGAGTTTTTTTTCTAGAGGCTCTTTAAAGATAGGGAATGACCTAGATACTCGGTTTGGAAAGATTGTTGGCTTGGAGATAAGGTCATCTCCAACGGCCCCGTCTAACGAATTGTTGTTCGGTCCGTTTGGGTTCGGATGCGGTGGCCCGTAGACACAACATAGGTCGCGTTCCGTACGCGTGCGAAGGCAGCCCAAAGACAGCCAAAAGCGCAAAAAAAGTAAGGCGTGGAAAAAGAAACACTAATTTACATATGATTGGGGTCCGAAAGCCCCCCAATTTTCCATACAAAGAAGAAGAAAATAGCATAGATAATGCCTGCTGCGGGGATGCTTGCCGGCGCCTCCTAGTCCTCGTCGCCGAGGTCGATGAAAACCTGCGGCGACGACCACACATTGACCACTGGTGGAGGCGACATCATGTACTCTTGGGCCGGTGGTGGCGTCGGCACTGCTGCCGTCTCCCGGGAGGCCCGAATAACCTCATCGAGGAGGGGCCATTTGGCGCGCTCCTCCACCATGGTCGCGCGGGATGGCCTCCTCCTTCCTCAGTTCGTGGGCATCCCCCTCCATCGGCTGGTAGTCCAGGTCGCCGATGTCTTAGGAAGATCAGTTAGGCTGGGTAATCAGACAGTGGTGGGTCCAAGCACGTTAATCCACAAGATGTGGCCGAGAACCCATCCAGGTGATCTTTTTTCTGGAAGTCCTGGTGGCCAAGCGAGCTGACGCGGTGATCTGACGTGTCTCGCTCTTTGGTGGCTCCTTCCTGAATCCTATGGCCAACAGGGCAAAGCCTAGATGTTCGGGCAAGTGATCTTGCGCCAGCGGTTGGTCCTCTATGGCGCGTACTGTCGCTGCAACGGATTTGTTATTTCTGATTTGCGCGCCGTCCAAACCTATCATTTTCACAAGAGGACATGATATTTACCTGTGAAACCTGGATAAATAATAAATTTAAACCAGATTTTGAGGATGGTCTTGAATTCAGTCAAGAGATGGAAGAACCACGGTGGGCTGGAAGTGAAAATTACAGCTCCTCCATTTTTATTCTATATAACCCTTTAAATTAGTTTACCTAAAAAGTAGGGGAAAGTGTGCGGCGACCCAAGAGACTCGGACTACACCTACATCAAGTTTGGTAGCATCTTCTGTACTCTCCTGTCTGTAGCGTTCCCAAAAGCTTTTCTCAAAGGGATTTGGGGACGCCGGCAAAAAAAACATCCCAGTCGCGTGCCCTAAAGGCCGTTTTCGTTCCGGTCGTGCTTCAAATATTGTTCGGCGTTACTAGCTCATCCCCTGTGTATAGAGGCTCTATCAGGGACGCCGGACACGACTTTTACACTTGCTTTTTGTTTGGAGGTCGCGTTTGGGGGACGTGGCTAGAAAAGAAACCTCCTCCAAACGTAAATTTGGTCCGGACATCCCCCAAACGACCAATCCTGCGCTTTTGCCGGACGTCGTTTGGGGAATGCGACTGGAGAAAGCAATATCTAGCCGGTGTAGATGCATCTTTGGCTTTGCTTTTCCGTTTTAAATTTGTTGTCCTTTTGTTAAACTTTGAACCTTTTTAGACATGGTTTCCATGTTGGGTAAACACTTGTACGTTGTCAGGTTTCTTTGTTTATTACTGGACCGGGATGATGATAGTAAAATCAACGTGAGATTGGGTGGGTAGAAGGGCGTTTGTACCCTCAGACCATCAGAGTTCAAATTTTAGGTTTAGCATCTATGTCTCATAAAATCGGAATATTATTTTAGTCAGAGATGACGTTGCCGTTGATAGCGAGGCGTCCGTGGTGACTTTGTCAATTTCAAGATTCGATCCGCGTGCTCAATCTTTCGGAGGTGCTTATAGGCGTAGGGTGTACGTGTGTGCGTTTATTATGGTGAGTGTATGCACATGTATATCAGCGTTTGTGTTTGTAATTTGTTTTTTTAAATCATTTTCGCAAGTTCTTGACCAACGGTGACGTTCTAGTCGAGTTACGTGTGAATAATTGGAGCACTACTCATTATATCATCTTTAGCAAATATAGAAACGAGGAACTTTTAGAACAGCCCGTACGATTGCATGCGTTTTTTATATTTCTAGTAACACATCACTTTCATGTGACCAATTTTTTTTTTAGGTAAATATCTCTCTCAGACAAGAGGTCACCGTCTAAGACTTAGTGGTAACCGAGCACTGTATAGCCATGCAATATATATTATTATATTGCATAAAAGACAAAGCTTGTGAATAGAGTTCACTATGTGTGTAATTCTGTACTTACCCTGTCACTAAATAAGCTGCTCATCTTTGTCAGGAAAACAAATTCTAAATTTAAACACATGTAAATCTAAAAAATATTGAGTAGATTTTTTTTAGAACCAAGGAGTATAAAGATTATTCTTTTCCCTCGTGAATAAGTTAATGCACAACATAGTGGATGCGACTACACATCATAGTCATAGTGGGAGCCGTCAAGTCCCAAGCATTTGCACAAGCGGACAAGCTGTCGTTCAACAGTGACGTTCTTGTTCTTTGCGTGCCTTAAAATATACTACAATTTGAGCTCATGGAGTGCACCTGTGCACGACAGACACCTCACATTCAGTGTAAAATAACTGAAGTAGCAATTGCACCTTTCCCAAATATAGAAACCGGATCTTGATCTTGACAATGAAGGAAGAACACGTACTACTACTACTCTGCATAATCAGAGCTCAGAGGAGAAGAGAATCAGAGGCTAGATATGTGCAGGTAGCACTAATTTTACAGTTGTGGATTACTGGAACAATTAATTAGCTCCACAGCGGCGTCTCCACAGCCGCGCCGTCCTCACGCCACGCTCCGGCGTCCGGCGGCTCGACGAGCATGCCCTGCGCGAGGCTCTCGTAGTAGGGCCCGGCGACCATGCCGCCGAACCAGTGCTCGTCGTCCAGCTCCAGCAGGTCGCCGGACGACATGTAGAACAGGGCAGCGCTCGGCGCCGGCGAGCCGAGGATGACCTTCTCGGCTGCGGCCAGGACGGCCGCGGACGCGATAGTGGTATCCCGGACCGTGAACGCGACGACGGCGAGCGCGACGGCGGCCTTGACCTCCCGCGCGCTGCCGAACCCGAAGGACCCCGCGGCGACGACCGGCAGCATCCGCCACGCGGAGTCGGCGAAGTTGAGGCAGGCGTCGGGGCCCGAGAGCGCGAGCGCGGCGGCGTCGTGCGCGCGCGCCGCCATCTCGGCGGTGGCGAAGGTGCCGAGCCAGAGCCTGGAGCCCCTGGCGCCCTGCACGCGCATCTCGCACACCCACTGCCCGACGCGGCCGCGGCGGCGCACGCCGCGGTAGAGCGGGTGGCGCGTCTCGTGGAACTTGGTCCGGCCCGCGGGGCGCTTCGGTGGCTCCGAGGTCACCGTCCTGTGGCGCGATTGCTGGAGGTCCTGGCCGGACGTTGAGGTGGTGTCCATGTCGGTTCTAGAGGCTGTGTGTTGGGCTGGGTTGCTGTGTGCTGAGGGGCGGTGGAGCTTGGTTTGGAAGAATGGGGATGCGGCGGAGGTGGGATATATAGGCGAGCGGGCGGTGGTTACCGGGCGCGTCGCTCGGGAGGAAATGGGACCCCGTCACGCTGATACAGTATAAGCGAGCAGCGTGGGGGCGTTCCTTTTTTTCTTGGTGTAGAATATGCTAGGACGAGCCGGCGGAAAACAATCATTTTCCGCACCACAGTCAGCAATGCCACTAAAAATATCAAGGTGCGGGCAACGCATTCCGGACCTACTGTCCGCGCGCGATCCCTTTGGGTCCTCTGACGGACGCGAAAATGATTGTACGTTCGTCTGCGTCGGGTGGCTCCAGCGGGCCACCGTATTTTCGGCGCGAGCCAGCTTAGTTTCAGAAAATTAAGAAAAGAGGTTGTAGCCTCAAATTATGGTCTGAAATAAGTTCATGACACTTTGCACATGGTACGGCGCAAAGTGAAGCCCAAAAGAGGCACAACAAGGCCTAAACAGCATAAAAAGTCAAAAGGAGACCATGGTGCTGAGCGCATCGCGCCGGTGATCAGGCGTCTCACGCGCGGATTTCGGCGTGCCTCTTCATGAACCAGGCCCTAGTGTCGTCGTCGACGCTGCTCAAGTCGCTAGCTTGATCCTTGTGTCCTCTGCACGGGTTTTGGCCTCGGCGTCCATCCTCCTGGTCTCGGCGTCACGCAATTTGGCCTCGGCATCTTCCTTTTTGGCCTCGACGTCCATCCTTTGGACCTCAATGACCTCTTTCGTAAGGTTGAGGTAGATGGCAGCTGCGGCCTCTTTTTCCAGACGCCTCTTCTCGTTCCTAGCAGCCAAGGCGGCATGATTCTCGGCCATCAACTTCTCTAGGCTCTGGGTGAACGCAATGGCTTGTGCCTCCCGGGCTAGATCGGCCTTCGTAGCCTTATGGCCTCGGGGACGAGGTGAAAGGGCTTGACGGCCATGATCGTCGTCTTCGCCGTTGAGGTTAACCGCTATCCCATTCTTCACAGCTTCATTGTAGGCCGCAAAACTTGTCTGCCACTTTTGTGCGTCCTTGAGCTTCTCCCAGCAATGAACCATATGGTAGCCCTTTTTATGCACTGCCTTGAACCTCTCCAAGGCCCGGGATACCTGCAATCACGCCAACGCCGCTAATGATGTACATAAAATGATGTAAATAGAACAGAATGATGATGGTTCTCTCTTGTTTACCACTGAAATCACGCAAGCGCCGCTAACGGGGTGGCTCTTAGTATGTTCGACGACCGAGCAGAACTTGCTCGTATCTTGTTTGATGTAGTTCCATCTTCGGCTTAGCGTCCCGGCCACCGGTGGCGGCCCGGTTTGCTTCCACCGGAGCTTCAGCCTCCATTCTGGCTATGGTCGTGGCTATGGGGGTGTGTGGGGCGGCGGCGGGTGCGAGGGTTACCTCGGAATCCATGGTGGTGGCTGCGGCGGCGAGGACATCCATCGCTTCTGGACTGCTCGCGCCGCTCTACTTTGATTTTGCGCGCTGGAAATAGCCACTGGCCGGAATGTTATCGGTCTCCCCTCGGCGGACACTCGGCACAACCGCGGAGCGTCCGCGGAGACGCAAACCTAGCACATATTTGAGCTAGATTTGCGTCCCCACGGACTGCCCGGTTACTTTACGTTGTCCCGCTGGAGCAGGACCCGAAGGCATTTTCAATCACAGCGGACAGGTCGATCAGCCTTCCGTTTGCGTCGCCTCCCCTGAAGCGAGGGAACGAGATCCTCTGACGTAAAGCTGAAAAACTGCAGAGGGACGTAGTGAATCCCGTTCGTCCATTCACCATCCGATGGGAGCTGGCCCAACAGCAGGAAATACACCGCACGAGCCCAAAACCCAAGTAACTGGTCGCTGCTGACTATGGAGTCGCCATCGCCGTCGACCGCCCAGCTCCGTCTCCCCGCCGCATCTCGTGGGAGGCGTGCGTCTGCGCCTCCGCCTCTTTATCCTGCGACGGTTCCGGCGCCGGTGAGCCAAGGATCTGTCTCGCCGCCTGCGTTGTCCATGATGGCCGCTTCCTCACAGAGGGTGCCGCCGCCATTGCTAGATGATCACTCATGATTTCGTTACTGGGTTGTGGCTGAAATATTTTAGTTTTTACTAGATGTCATGCAGTCCCTGATGTCATGGAAATGTGTGGCCGGCGAGGCGGCGATCGTCTTAGCACTTGCTAGCACAATTTGTTGTAGCCGACCTTCTGAAGATTTCGGTTTGTAAATGTTTGTCACTGGCAAGAAATTTGAGAACTGCTGTGCAGAAACCTTGTGGAGCTGAGTTTATAATATACAAAACTGCAACTTTCTGTTTGTTTTTGCTCTTTGTTTTCTTGCTCCAGTGTTGGGATTAATTCACTTATTCGCACCATGTACATTTACTAGTTCTGAACGTGTGTTTGTGTTACAGTTCCCATTTAGTTCAGCCCAAGCACTTCGTTCAATTCAGTTAGGAGTAACAACTGCATTGAGTAAAGTTCTTGCAGTTTCATATTCAGTTAACAACAGAGAATAAGTTCAGACAGTTTCTGCACTTTGCAAAATAAGTTCAGACAGTTTCTGCACTTTGCAATTTTTGGCACTGATGTTTGCGCTCAGCGACCCAATTCCAAACTCAGCTGAAGATGGCTTCCCCGGACTCGCCATCCTCTCCTTGGAGGACACAACCATCATTGGCAATGGCGGCGTCACCCTCTTCGAGGAAGCGGGTGGCAAGACAGGTCCGGCTCACCGGTGTCGGAACCGTCAGAGGATGCAGCGGTGGAGGCACAGACGCACGCCTCCCGCGAGATGCGACCAGGAGACGCAGCTAGGCGAGGCGGTCGACGGCGATGCGCTGAGCTTCAGCGACTCCATGGTCAGCAGGGAGGCAACGGGATAGCGTGGTTTTCCATCTCCCGTTACTTGGGCTTTGGGCTGCTGCGGTGTATTTCCTGCTGTTGGGCCAGCTTCCATCGGATGGTGAACGGACGAACAAGATTCACTATGTCCCTCTGCAGTTTTTCAGCTCTACGTCAGAGGATCTGGTTCCGAAGCGAGACGTCCCCCAAATCTTTTGCTTCCAAAAAAGGGCAAGAAATATCTTGCATCTTGTCTCTTGGGTCTTGGGCTCTTGGCCAGGATGAAGGAGGCCCCGCCCGCCCAGAGAGCGACGTACCAGCTACCGAGTGAGCGTGAGAGTGGAGCACCTGGGGTGCGTTTGGATTGTGCCCGCACCAGCCCTACCAAAATTGGTCAGCCAAATATTTGGCGGAGGATTCCAACGCCCAGGGTTTGCCAAAATTTTGGCTACAATCTGTGAAGGGAACACCAACTAGTCCATTGGCTGCCAAAAAATTGGCAACAAACCAAACATATGTACAGATAATTGGCATGACCAATCTTTTGGTAAGGTCAGCCGGGGCCATAAACCAAACAGACCCCTGCTTCCTCACGCTCAAGCTCACCGGCCTCCACTGAGGAGTGACGAGGATTTTGATGGTGAGATGAGATCGATCGCGAAAATATCCCGGACTCCCAGGGCTCCACAGATGGCCCAGGTGGACCTGTCTCGATAAATTAGTCTATACTTTGTCCACCTCAAATACGTGGACCAATCAAAGTTGCCTCCTATAGTGAACTTGTGATCACTCAGGCACCCACGCACATGATCAGATGCGACCTATTTGTGGAATTATTCTGCGAGTGGTCAGCGACCCACCAACAGTGGCGCCCTTTCCTGTCGTTTTCCGGCTAGGAGCATCTTTGGGGGATACGAGATCTATATAAAGTGGAGTTAATTAATTTGAATAAAAAGGTAATTTTATTCGGTTGCTCGGTGTAAAATAGCTTCTCACCGACGTATCTAAAAGTGGCTGGAACATTTTGAAGTTCAATTTACTAGCCGGCAACCACACGCCAGCCCAACGCATTGTTCCTTCCGTCCACAAGGTGTTTGTTGGTTTGTCGCAATGGACATCGTCGACGAGAAGATGTTGAAGATGTTGGTGAAAGACGAGCATGATGCCACCGCCGGCCAACAACATCGGCTGTTGCTCTTGACCAACCTCTGCCTCCTTTGGCAACAGATAGTCGCCGGCCCACAGCGTGGCAGATCGAGGGATGGAAAGCCGAAGAACAAGAACCGGCATTGGCTTGCCGGCGCAATGTTGCTTGACTCTTACTACTTCAAATAAACGCAGCACATAATGCCAAGGACTTGTGGCATGTCGGAAGGATGTCGATCTGACTTTTGGTGTGCTGCAGCAACACTTTTTCATTGTTCGGTACCCTGCTCTCTTACATGATCGAAGTCCTATACGTGGGAGGTTGTGAACTGTTTATAATTTTGTCACAAATTAACAAAGTGTTTTATTTCTTTACACCGCACAATATCGGGTTAAAATTTGTGATCAAAATTCTTTGCCTACAGATACAATAGTGCTCACGTACTACTGTACTGCTCCAATCGAGCTAAATATCTAAGGTGACACTGGCACTTCATCGAAGAAAATACAATAAGTGACACATCACGTGTACACGTCTTGCCCTCTTGGCCATACGGTTCAGGAAGGAGCCACCAAAGAGCGAGACACGTCAGATCGCCGCGTCAGCTCGCGTGGCCACCAGGACTTCGAGAAAAAGATCACCTGGATGGGTTCTCGGCCACATATTGTGGATTAGCGTGCTTGGACCACCTCTGTCTGATTACCCAGCTTAATTGGTCTTCCTCGTCAAGTTACGAGTTAGAGCATCTCCAGCCGTTGGATGCCCCCGGACACAATTTGGATGGAAATTGGTCTGGATTGGACCTATTATTTTGGTATGGGGAGCAACGATTTACCACCCGTCCCGTGGAATTTACGCGGGCCAGAGCGCGGAATCTTCAGTGACACGCGGGTGAGAGCGCGGAATTTGCTCCATCCGGACTCCCCGGCAGCACCCCGGGAAACCGAGGATGGCCTGGGGAGTTCGGACGGATTTAGGCCTAAATCCGGACGAAAACGAGAAGCTCGGGGCGTGACTGAGCCGTTTTCATTTGTTCGGATGAAAAAAAGAGGTCATGGGGGCCTTACCGGGGACATGGCTGGAGATGCTCTTACAGTCAGCACGAATGGAGCCTGACCGGAGGGTTAGATGGCTAGCTGTGGTAGGAGTGCTTTCGGCTACCTACCGACCCGGGTTCGAGTCTGTAAAGGCATCTCCAACGGTGCGACGCAGCGACCGTTTGCGTCCGTCGTGACCGAAAATGCGTCTGGGCCTCCGCCAGCGGGGCGACGCAAAGTGACCGGGCCATCCGAGGCGACGCAAACCTGGCCCAAATATGCGTCAGGTTTGCGTCTCCGTGGATGCTCCGCGGTCGCGCCGAGTGTCCGCCAAAAATGACATAGGACCCGCGCGTCGGTGGCAGGGAGGCCGATAACATTCCCGCTAGTTGCCATTCCCGGCACGAAAAATCAAACTAGACCGTCACGAGCAGTCCAGAAGCGATGGACGTCATCGCCCCCGCAGCCACCACCAGGGATGCCGAGGTAACCCTCGCACCCGCCGCCGCCCCACACTCCCCATAGCCACGACCATAGCAGCATGGAGGTGCAGCTCCGCGGAAGCAAAGCGGCCGCCACCAACGGCCGGGACGCAAAGCCGAAGGCGACAAAGAAGCTGCTGTCAAGGAGGAGAAATGCGTCGAGGCGCGCCGCGCGCCGGCGCAAGCGAAGGAGAGGAATGCGGCGCCGCCGGAGCGTGGCGATGCATGTGGCCGGCGTCGCGCAAGTAGGCCTCCATCCGACCTTAGTGGGAGGTCTACATGCTCGTCAGCGAGGGATCGCCGGCGTCGCTCTCCGCCCGTCGGTGAGCTCGGTAAGTTCCACCGCGTCCGGAACTCCCGCCCTGCGGGCCACGCGTGGCGCCGGTGCATTTTAACGGAGCGCGGTTCCCGACATCATCGGACGCCTAGAAGCGGTGAATCGTGTCCGGCGCGACACACGACGCGCCGGCCCGGACGAGCATGCGGGAGCACGCATCTGTTTGACGAAATGGCAGCGACTACCGACGATGGACGACCGTATGTGAGTTCTCTCAATGTGTGCGTTTGTATCATGCGTCGACATCCGTCATTCGTAGGCCTATTGGAAGGACCGGCATGAGGCAGTACATGCCATGATCTTCGGCGGCGGCTTCCTTGGCGATGACGGGGCCGGGACATGCCCGCATGATGAGTGGGCACCGACGCAAGATGCGGAGGACATCGATCGCGCACGGTTTTTCGCCACCCAACCCACGCAGCCAACACCCGTGTGCGTCGATGACTTTGAGGACGCGCCAATAGAGCCTGTCCTGACCACGGACAATGCTACGAAGAAGAAGGGGGAGAGCCACAGGACACAAGGATTCATCGATGACGAGGACAAGTGTTTGTGCGACGCGTGGCTGGCAACAAGCCATGACTGTATCAATGGCGCCCAACAAAAGGGCAAGGTGTACTGGACCGTTTAGGTGACCTCCTCGGCCAGAAGAGCACATGCGCCGTCGCGAGGAGAACCCGAGGCCCAGGCCGCGTCCTCCTGGAGGCACAGACCGATGTGGAACGCGCTGCCCTTCAGGAGCTCGACCTGTGCGGGAGGCGGATGGTGACGCCGCAGGAGGCGGAGCGCGAGCGCGCCCAACCTGCGCGGGCAGAAAAGAGGAAGGCGGCCGCGGAGGAGCGCTGCAAGAGGGCCTCCGCCGAGCCACCCAGCTGCTAAAGCTGGAGTGGAATCCTCACGTGTACAGGCTGTCGCCGCCGGCCCCGTACGTAGCTAGATTAGTAGTAGTAGATTTAAGAAAAACTTTAATGGTTAACTTTAATGAAGAAAAAATCTATCTTTCTATGACACGCGGGCCAGAGGCGGACAAGGGGCGGACGCGAGCGGTCAGCCATCGGCGTCCGTGGCCACGCAAACTCGTCCCAGATTTGGGCCGGGTTTGGGTTATCCCGGACGCCGCGGCAAACCGTTTTTGGGATGGATCCGCGCGCTGGGCCTCGTTTTTGTCCGATTGGATCCATCCGGACGCGCGGCCGCGGGAGATGCCCTCAGCCCTCCGGGCTGCGTGTATCAAAGGAGGCGAGGGGTGTTTTTTTCCTCCAATTTTTTTTTAGGGCTTGGGAACCATTATTTCCGGTTGCAGTGTTTTTTATTATTTTAGATTTCGGCCGTTTTGGGGATTGGGACTCGTTATTCTCCAAATAGAATATGCTCTGAGAGTGCAGGTGGTTCGTCACCACATTCAGGGAGAGAGTGCGCCTGAATGAGTGAATCGACACATCGGCGTGGTGACGATGATTTTGACATGCGATCTAGAGAAAGATTCAGGGCCCCGGTAACAGCTGATCGACCACCTGGATGGGTCTAGAACCACACGTCTTTGTGCATACCGTTGTACATGCCCTTAGCGTACTATAGTCTAGGACCACCTCCGTCGACATAAACCGACGACAGTTACACACCTAGGATTACGAGATATTTCACGATCTGCTTGCCCGTCATGGTCTGCACACGTGAACGAATAGTACCTGTGTTTGGAACCATTCTGCAGACCTCGTTGGAGCCATGGTGACTTTTCATCAAACAGAGACATTTTCAGGTGTCGATTTTCCATTTCAGTTTCTTCAGTTAACTCGACGGTTGTTTCTTTCTTTCAAACATTTGATGGTTCAAGTGCTCGACGATTCTCATGATGCTTGAAACAATTACAATTGGTTTAACAAGTGTCTGAATCTACAGGCAGATCTTCCAGCCAAAAAAATAATAATTACAGGAAGATCGCTCGTCGATATCAGTAGCTCCAGAGGGCGGCATCGCCTCCGCCCCCGTTGCCGCACTCTCTGCTCTCCCAGTACGGCGTGGGCGGCGGCTCCAGGAGCATCCCCTCAGCGAGGCCCGCGTAGTACGTGTCCAAGTCGATTTCCCCGGACATGTCCAGCTCGAACAGGTCTCCGCCCAGGTCCAGCGCAGAGAAAGTCGGCACCACAAACAGTCCGTCGGCATTGTCCTCGGACGACGCGTTGGACGCTGTAGAGGTTGCTTCGTAGACGGGGACCACCGCTACGGCGCCGTCCGCAGCCTCCCGGCGGAGGAAGACAGCGACGGCCTCAACGGCGGCGCGCCGGACGGCGGCCAGGTCGGCGAGCCACGGAGGCACGGCGAGCAGCCATGCGGAGTCCGGGAAGTTGAGGCTCGCGAGGGCGGAGACGGAGGCCGAGCAGCCGCGCAGCGCGAGCATGGCGGCGTCGTGCGCGCGCGCGGCGGACTCGGCGGCCACGTAGGTCCCGAGCCAGAGGCGCTCGCCGCGCTTGCCGGGGACGCGCACCTCGCAGACCCACCGCCCGGCGCTGCCCCGGCGCCGCACGCCGCGGTACACGGGGTGCCGCGTCTCCTTGAACTTGGTGCGCCCGGCGGGGCGCTTCGGGTGCGCGTGCGCCGCCCCGTGCTCGGGCGTGGAAGGGGAGGGAGAGCAGCTGGTCCAGCCGTCGATGCCCGTGTCCATTGCTTGCTGCCGATCGAGTGTGGAGTGTGAGCTTGCTGAGCTGGAGCTTGTTTGTATATCAGTGCCGTGTGGAGAGTGTGCTTATTTATAGTTATAGTTACGCCTGATGCCGCACTTGGGCAGGCGCCGCGCGGGAAGTTGTGGCTATGAAATTGTGCGTTGCTGCAATGCTACTGAGCCGACGCGTGGAACTATGGCATCAGATATTTTGCTCGTGCAGGTCGACTCTTCACTTCTTCAGGGTCGACACCGTCTTTTTTTTTTATTTTATTATTGAGGAGAGAAGACATAAACAGACAAGCAGTTGTGGTAGCTTCCTGCTCTCGACGGCGACTGGGCTCCACGTGCTCAGCCCGTGGGGGCTGGACCCTCAAATCCCCCTTCCCTTTCCTGCGGATTTTCTTGCTCTGCTTGCTGCAAAGTTCGCGCCAATCACGGTGAACCTTGATTTTTCCTGTTGCGAGTTCTAGGTTTGATATTCGAAAAATCTGGCCATTCTGTTACCTTTGTGATTTTTGTTGTAAGGGTATATATTAGACATATGCACCTCATAATCATTAGACTGCCATTGTTTACCTAACATAGTTTTGGAGTCCTTTCACCAATGTGTGCCTTTGGTTTATACTCTAGTTTTAAAAAAAACTAATGTCTTTGAGCCGATATGCTATATATGATTTTTTTCTGTACGATCACATGTATGTCCCTATAAACAAAGGAGTTATTGTTCAGTTTAACAATTTCAGTTCTCGGCATTAAATAGCGGAGGGTGGTAACATTGCCAGGTAGTTCAAAATCTGGGGTGTTACATTACTGTATCGAGCGATAAGCTTGATGAGCAACCCAAACAAAAAAAAGACGGTACCTTATTGTACTTGCTCTTACCCGTATCTTCTCTTTCTCTTTCATCGCGAGTGCAACTAATTCAGTTAGTCTTCCAATGAATATTAAGATTTTGTCTCAATGATTTTTATGAAGAACTGATTGAAGATTCATTTTTTAAAGATGTCATGTTTCGACTAAAAATTAGCACTTTTGAATTCTTAGATTGCTTTTTCACATGATGCACTTCTTTTAATTTATTTTACCACATACTACCTCCTATAAATAAGACGCACACACATTTCAATGTGTACCTTTACCAAATAAATAGGACAACAATATCACGATCATATAATACATAAGCAACATTGTTAGAATCGTGTTGAAAAATACTTTCTAATGATACCAGTTTTATATCAAATATTTTTTATGTACTTCATCCTGAAAAATATGTTTCAACTTCGTCAAAACTTGCATGTATCTACAAACTAAACTCATCTAAATACATGTATATCTACATAAAATTGAAACATCCTTTTTAAATAGAGATATAGATTAATATTTTGTCAAAGATAAAATACGAAAAACAAGGGTGCATTGTTTATTGAAATGGAGTGAGTAGTATATATAAAATCATTTTAGTTGCCAATGATCATGTTGAGGTCCTCTATTTCTTGTTTTGCTCAGGGCCTCCGTATTCTCAGGTACGGCCCTGGTGGTCTATGGACCTGTTTGTAGTCTTATTACTTTTGGCTTCTTTGCACTGCTAATAGATCGGAATGGCTTAAAAAGAAGAAAAGCTGTGTTTGTATTGTATTGCTTTCGATAGATCTGTTCCCCCCAAGCATTTACAGATGCACAAGATATTCAAGGATGAAATTGCTCTCCTTGTTCATAAGGCAAAGATGAAATCATATATCATGGGTAGAACATTTTATATATATTTTGCTGTTTGGGATCTATGATCCTTTTAGTTGCTGCTCTCCAGCAACTTTTGTACATATTTCCCTCTTTTATTAATAAAAAAAATACAAAGTGGGGAAACCCACTGGTTAGCCTAAAAATAAGATTTGTTCGCTAGGTAGCCGTAGTTTTGCACTCAGTTCGTTTGCTGAAATCGGCTCAAATAATGTAGCATTTATAGTTTTATATTCGACATGTTTGCTCAGGTATGTTTGCTTACATTCGTACGTGACATGTTTGTTAAAATAGCTTATCGCTTCTCTGACCATCTATCTCCTCAACAGATGGACAAAACTTGGATATTATTTCACTCATTAAACACACCAACATATTGGAGTGGTATTGAAGACTTCATGAAGCACGTTAGTGATTTTACTGACGGCGACACGACAAATGAAGTGATTTGTCCATGCCGCGTATGTTTGAATATTGGGTCCAAGCCTCAACATGTAGTCTCAGATCATTTATTCGTTCATGGGATGGACAAGACATATATCAGGTGGATTAACCATGATGAACACTATGATCAGCCTGACATTATTGATCCTCTTTATTCTGATGGTTATCATCCTGAAGATCTCGTCCAGGATGAGGCTACTGCTAATTTGTTACGGGATTTGTATCCATATGCAAGCCAACAGCCTGGTTATCACAAAAAGCCTCTTTTCCATGACCTGATAGAAGATGCTATGCGCTTAGTGGCCCCCGGTTCGTTGTGTCAAGATTCGAATTAATTGTGAAGTTACTTCATGACAAGTCATACCAGGGGATTACCAATAAAGCCTTCAATGCAGTTGCGAATACATACATCGATGCACTCCCTGGGGATGGACTGCAAAAATACTTTATGAGGTGAAGCAGTACATCAAGGTACTGGGACTTGGATATGAGAAGATTGATTTTTGCAAAAATAACTGTGCACTGTTTTGGATGGAGTATAAAGACCTCGATGAATATCCAGTATGTAAGGAATCAAGATGGAAACATGATGGAGCTGGTGGTAAGAAAAAGATTCCTTGGAAGGTTGTGAGATACTTTCCACTTGTACAAAGATTGCAGAGGTTGTTTGCTTCAGAACAAACATCTCGGGAAACAGATGCCACAAAGAGATTCTCACACCCGACCCTGATTTACTGAGGTATCCTGCTGATGGCGATGAATGGAAGCAATTCGACCTGGATCATCCAGATTTTGCTGCAGATCCAAGGAACCCGAGACTTGGCCATGCTACATATGATTCAACCCATTTGGCAACATGAGCAACTCGATATCATGTGGCAGTACTAGTTACACCTTACAACCGCCTCCCTGGACATGCTGCCGTCAGTCAGACTGTATGATGGCCTTACTCATCCCAGTCCCAAATCTCCTAGGAAGGATTTTGATGTGTTCATGCAGCCTCTTATTAGAGACCTGCAAACATTATGTGAGGGTGTCCCTACACGTATGTGTGTCAACCTAAAGAGCAAAATTTTCTATTACGTGATGTTGTACTGTATTGCACCCATGATTATCCAGCTTTGGGCACTATGTGGACAGAGTAACATCAGGTTATAATGCATGTGTTCACGTAATACTGAGATCGCTGGCGGTGAGGATAATAAACAAGATATATGGGCCATCGTTGTTTCCTTCCAATGAATCAAAGTTTCGAAAAATAAAAATAAATTGCAATTTATTGGTGATCATGCCTGTAAAAAGACCGCCGCACTTTAAGAGTCACGAGTTGGAGCGTGATACGTCTCAAACGTATCTATAATTTCTTATGTTCCATGCTACTTTTATGATGATACTCACATGTTTTATACATACTTTATGTCATATTTATGCATTTTCAGCACTAACCTATTAACGAGACGCCAAGAGCTTATTTGTTTTGGTTTTTTCAAGAAATCCTAGTGGAAATATTCTCGAATTGACGAAATCAACGCCCGGGGCCTATTTTTCCACGGCTTCTAGAAGACCCGAGGAGTTACGAAGGGGCCACGAGGTGGCGCCACACTAGGCGGCGCGGCCAGGGCCGCGCCCGTTGTGTGGCCCCTCGTGGGAGCCCCCGACTGCCCTTCCGCCTACTCAAGCCTTCGTCGCGAATACCCCAGTGCACCGAGAGCCACGATACGGAAAACCTTCCCGAGACGCCGCCGCCCCCAATCCCATCTCGGGGATTCAGGAGATCGCCTCGGCGCCTGCGGAGAGGGAATCATCTCCGGAGGACTCTTCATCGCCATGATCGCCTCCGGATTGATGTGTGAGTAGTTCACCCCCGGACTATGGGTCCATGTAGCTAGATGGTGTCTTCTCCTCCTTGTGCTATCATTGTTGGATCTTGTGAGCTGCCTAACATGATCAAGATCTATCTGTAATGCTACATGTTGCGTTTGTTGGGATCCGATGAATATGGAATACTATGTTATGTTGATTATCAATCTATCATATATGTGTTTTTTTTGATCTTGCATGCTCTCCGTTGCTAGTAGAGGCTCTGGCTAAGTTGATACTTGTAACTCCAAGAGGGAGTATATGCTCGATAGTGGGTTCATGCCTCCATTAAATCTGGGACAGTGACAGAAAGTTCTAAGGTTGTGGATGTCTGTTGCCACTAGGGATAAAACATCAATGCTATGTCTAAGGATGTATTTGTTGATTACATTACGCACCATACTTAATGCATTGTTTGCATTGTTTGCAACTTAATACTGGAAGGGGTTCGGATGATAACCCGAAGGTGGACTTTTAGGCATAGATGCATGTTTGGATAGCGGTCTATGTACTTTGTCGTAATGCCCAATTCACACTACTCATCATGATATGTATGTGCATTGTCATGCCCTCTTTATTTGTCAATTGCCCAACTGTAATTTGTTCACCCAACATGCTAATTCTTATCGGAGAGACACCACTATGAACTGTGGACCCCGGTCCATTCTTTTACATCGAATACAATCTACTGCAATACTTTTTTTACTGTTCTTTGCAAACATCATCTTCCACACTATACATCTAATCCTTTGTTACAGCAAGCCGGTGAGATTGACAACCTCACTGTTAAGTTGGGGCAAAATACTTGGATTGTGTTGTGCAGTTCCACGTTGGCGCCGGAATCCCTGGTGTTGCGCCGCACTACACTCCGCCACCAACAACCTTCAACGTGCTTCTTGGCTCCTACTGGTTCGATAACCTTGGTTTCTTACTGAGGGAAAACTTGCTGCTGTACGCATCACACCTTTCTCTTGGGGTTCCCAATGGGCGTGTGCTTTACGCGTCATCAAGGCGCACCTAGAATGATCTGAAATGTTAAAACCGGAAAACCACCGGCCGCCACAGGCAGAGAGAAGAATAGAAGATGCGCAAAGTAGCAGTAGAAAAGGAAGAAGAGAGGAGATGAACTGAGTCAGCAGCTACCAAAAGGAAGATGGGAGTGAAATAGCAACATGTACCAAGAGGAAGGAAATGGAAAATGATAGACCGAGAATATTTTATAAGCGCGGGGCCACTCTTTAGGACTTGCCGTATTGGGTGGTAAGAAGCTTCGGCATAATATTGATATCATGCACATGGAGAAAAATATATGTGACACCATTGTCGGCACATTACTCAACATTCCATCCAAGACAAAAGATAGCTCCAATGTTAGGATTGATTGTGCAACATTGAATGTTAACAGGCACTTGCAACTGGATCGTAATGACAAAGTGAACAAAGGCAATGAAAAACATTATAAATTTCGAGGCACGGAATTCACATTGCCGATGCCTAAAAGGAGATTATTTTGTGAGTACCTCCGAGGTGTGATGTTCCCGTTCGGATTTGCTTCCAACATTACAAATTGTCTCAATGCTGAAGGAAACAAGCTCCAAGGGTTGAAAACTCACGATTGTCACATCCCGCTGCAAAGGCTTTTAGCTATTGGCATTAAAGATTTAGTGAAGCCAAATATGTACAACGTGATTGCAGAGTTGGGAAGGTTCTTTAGGGAAATATGTAGTAAAACTCTAAGCAGAGCTGTTGTAAAACGTCTTAAGGTGGACATAGCAGTAATCCTGTGCAAGTGGAGCTGATATATCCTCCAGCCTTCTTTGATGTGATGGTGCATTTGGATGTTCATCTACCCGATGAGGCACTTTTAAGAGGTCCCGGTATAGTATGGATGGATGTACCTATAGAATATCGACTGTGCACTTTCAAGAATACAGTTAGGAACAAAGCTAGACCGAGCTTGCATTGCAGTGGCGTATATTTGCTGAAGCATATACATTTGCCTCAAGATATATTCCCGATATTGAGACCAGATTCAAAGGGTCGCGGAATTTTGGAAGTTGGAGGATCTGTTTTTAATCATGGTGTTGAGCTAATATAGAAAGAGGACCGAAAAAACATTAGAGCATCTGAATTTGAACACTGTCTTGGGTATGTGCTGAATAATGCTACAGAGGCTGATGAATATGTTAAGTGAGTACTATGCACACGAAATCCTCAGTTCCTCGCATATACTATGAACTTGTATCAAAATGAAATATATTCAGCTGACTTGGCTATGTTTTGCAGGTTGTACATGGAAAGAATGGAAAACTATCGGCACGTGGGAGTGGGTTTCAGGAACTGGTTTGAGAAACATGTAAGATGTTCAATTGCACTCTGACTTGTCTATGTGTTTTCACATGAGATGACCTCTTGTCTATTTTGTAATCGTAGATCTCGAAACTCCATGCGAGAATCCAGGCGCTGTTAGTGCTGATCTCCTTGTCCTATCACGTGGTCCAGATAAGAGGGTGTTGGTAGGCTGCAATGCCAATGGTGTCCATTACAGGCTCTATGAGCGTGAACAACATTTGAAGACAAAAAATAGTGGCATCACAACCAGTGGAGATCACTTGACAACCAGAAATAAGAGATCGATTCATTTGACCATTATGGTCACATAGAAGAGGTTATTCAGTTGTTCTATAGTGATAAGGTTATTGTCCGATCTGTGGTTCTATTTAAGTGTTATTGGTACAACCAAGATCCAAACAAGGGCAAAGGTGCCAGAAATGATGGGTATTTCATATCAGTCAATACTACTGCTCAGTGGTACAAGGATGATCCTTATATTTTGGTACCTCAGGCGGCCAAGGTACTTTTCTTGGAAGACAGATCTAGAAAAGGATGGCAGTATGTGCAAAAGTTTGTGGCAAGGAACATATATGATTTGGATGAGAATGCGGATCCAATAATTGGTGCCCAGCAAGATGATTTCGCTGGTTGTATGCAAACTAAAGTTGCTGACATTGATGAAACCTCGTTGGATACAGGTATCCCTGCACATGATGGAGAAGTAGATTTCACCGTTGAGGTTAGTATCGATAAAGAGATGGATAAACTGAAACTACCTGGTGAATCTCAGGAGGAGAATGGACACCACGAGCAGGATGAGACCATGCAAGAATATCAAAATGAAGACGATGATGATGATGATTAGACTCTTGTCTCTGTATCATGCTGTGAGATGAAGAACCATGATTTTTTCTTGATTTTTCTATTTGGAAAATGTATGAGTCCTGAAGACTATTATCCGTTGGATTGTAATCCCATGATGACTAATTATTTATGTTTGTTGTCCTACTAAAAGTTGGTCAAACTTAATTGTGTGGAAGTAATCCCACGCAGTTTGATTCATAGGGTCATATCCCATAAGAAAACAGAATGATAATAGATCAAACTAATGCAAAATATCTTATAACCACAATCAAATAGAATTTCTCTTGACATAGGATTCAAGTTGGCATGGCATCCCTATCATACAGGGTTTTTATTCATACTATGCTACAAATCGAAAATAAGATGGGTCGCACTTTATCGCGGCAGATAGGGCAGCTGGCGTTCGTTACAAACCAGGAGAAGATGCACTTCCTATGGAATCGTGTTTCCATCCCGGAGACGCACCGTTGTGCGCTGCAGCCCCAGCATGCATATGCAGCAGTGGCCGTCCTCCGGCGCAACTAGGACCCAACTATCTTGCAGCACCGGGAAGTTGACGATGAGCCGGTGGTCCACCCTAAGGGTGAGGTCGAAGTGGAGGCCACCGACCCGACGACACGCCTGCTGCCACATCGGGTGCATAACATCGTAAGGCATGATGATGTCCCACTCCTCCTCCGTGAGGTTCGGGTTCTGAGCAGCCATACACGGGCAAGAATCTCGCGCATAGTTCGCACGACATTGCCCCCACTACGAAGCTCCCTCGGAGGCAAGCCAAGATCCAACTGACAAGGTATAAATTTGTCAATTCCTACAAGTAGTAGACTAGGGTTTCGTTGGATGTAGAGGGCAAGTAGATCTCAAGGTTCAGACAAGAAAGTACTCGACGAAATAGAAATTAGGGTTTGCTCAACAATGATTCGATGATCTCTCTCGTCCCTCGACTCCCCCTTATATATGAGCGGAGCCGAGGGATTCGTGTTGTACAAGTTACAAAGTCCGGGAGGTTTCTAACTCATCCCAAGATTACACACAACACTTCCTATTACAACTCTAGCTTTCCTTAATAATATCTTTGGGCTTCGAGTCTTCTTATTCTTCTGGTAGTGGGCCTTGAAACGTACTATCTTCGGCAGGCCCATTGGGGATGCCTATGTCGAGCCCTAGATTTTGCTTGAATCGTAGAGTCGGGGAAAACTCCACGGTTTATTTTTACTCGACAACTTTAGCTTGTCTATATTTCTTCTCACGAATTTCTATATTGTACAGGATAATGGTAGTTGGGGCTAGTTCATCCGACGGATCAGGTACTAGTTAACCGCTCTAGTGGCAATCCGCAAAAACCCATTTCAAGATCACGTCCTGGACATGATCTCGGGATCTTAGTGTAAACTTCGACAAAGCCGCTTAAGTCTTACCATTATGTCGAGTCGATCAAATTTATCGATACCTAACGCGTCAGTTAAGATTTTTCTTATTCTGTTGATACGGATAAAGTAACAAACCACTGTCGAGACGATGCCACGCCGCTTAGAACGGATCACGGGGTCTTACCTTCGCAATGTTTTGCGGCATTCAGAATTTATTCGCAACTTTTGCGTTCCGAGAATATATTGTCGAGTGCTTGTTCGCTGTTGGAATAGCACATTTTATCGAGTCAATTATGACTTATATTGCTCTCCCGATGGAGTATATGTAGAGTTATCTTCATAACTCGAAAAATGCTCCTTCTTTTTTTTACTTTCTTTCTTTCTTCTTCTCTTTTCTTGATAATTTTCATTTGGAGACGTGGCGTTCCCAATGGGAGTAGTTTCGAGGCTACAACCAAGGACTTGTGCTTGGTTGTAGGCTCAACATTCTAGTGCACCTTGTCGCTATATTGTCATTCTTTCTCGATATTTTCTTATTTTTATCTACGGGTGCGCGAACAGCTTCCTCGATGGGAGTAACCCCAGGCTATGAACAAATGCTTGCGTTTGATCATAGGCTCCCGCATTTCTATATTGTCACCTCGAAATTTCTTCTTTCAAAGTAGCCCCGAGCATTTGGGAAAAACTTGTATTTGATCAAAGGCTCCCGAAGTATTCAATAACTTCTACTGTCGCCAATCCTCTTTTATTTTTCTTGTCGAAATTTTCTCCCTTGGTCGAAGTTACTTCATTGCTGTTAATAGTCGCAATTTTTCCGCTTATAAAGCGTAAGTACCACTATCTCTCTGCCTTGTGGGTCCATTGTTTCCACCATGTTGACACGTCGTGCAAGTGGGGGACACACGTCCTCCGCTTTTTCTGGAGCACGTACCGTAAATCTTCCAATGTTAAAATACTTTTTTACCCTTGTCTATACGTGGCTATCATCCGCTGCACACTTTTCCCATCCAACGGTCCGCCGTTTCGCCGCACCTCTATATAAGATCTCCTTCTTCTTCCTCGAGCACTTCCGCTCACGTCTTTGTGCTCCCTCGCAAATCCTCCTGCGCTTCCACAATTCTCTAAGCTCTGCACTCCTGCGCCATTGTTAATGCCTCCGCGCCGCTTGACCAGGCACAGCACACCGGAATCCTCAATGGCTGCCGTGGATCTGGGAACCGCGGTGTGGGAAAGATCCAAACTTTCTGCTCAGGACATCAATCTGCTGAAGAAGCTGGGGCTCAATAAGAAGCCCAACGCACTGCGCTTTCCTAGTGAGGAGAGCTACCCAACCCCTCCAATGGGGTACCGGGTAAGTTTCATCGACCACCTCATCCGCGGTCTTTCCGCCCCCATTCATCCTTTTCTCCGCGGACTGCTTTTTGTTTAGGGATTTCTATTTTCGTGCCCTCGGGTCCTTAGTTGTGCTCAGTTTTCCCAGCTCCTTAGTTTTCCTCAGTTTTACCCAAGCGTTTGTCTGAAACCATCACACGTGATGTAACGCCGGTTGCCCGACGGTTGACCGTTATCTTCGACTAGTGGGGCCACGTAGAGCCCGCAAAGACACGTTAGACCATCCATTGTTTGACCGTAAGCATCGGCTGTATCCCGACCAAAACGCGAACGAGTGGGGCTTCGCTATATCAAATGACAAGTGGGGCCATGGCGCTGATACAAGGGGCAATACACGGGTAGGATTAGATTTTTAAACGGAGCTCTACAGCGATGGCACGGAGGAGGTGGCCTGCGGAGTGCCGAGATGAGATCGATGTCCACAAAGAACTGCATGAGGCGAGACCAGACGCATTAGATAGATATGAACTAGACGCGTTTAACCATGCAAAGAAGAGAAGAAATGGTCAACGACATCGACGACTACCTCAAAACTTTGACTGACCGTGTCCGACACGAACGCGAGCAATGTAGAGAAAACTAGTGTCTCTCCTTTCGCGTGTATAGATGGGTGCTAGAAGAGTGTGGTGGCGAAGGAAAGACCTCGCGGTGAGTCTGGCGTCGACATAGCGGGGCGGCGTGGCCGTGCCCACATCGGCGTGGATGCATGTTCGGCATTGGCATCGCATGTACGTTCGGCATTGGCCTCGGTGGTATCTCTGGTGTGTCGTTGATCGAATGAGGGGACGGGATTGAGGGTGCATCCCGACGGTGACCTAGCGGTGGCGCCGAGCATAGTCGTTCCGACCATGCCGATATCGGCATCAGCAAAGTTTGGAGGCTGGTTGGTGCTCGAATCAAGGAGGGATTTGTTTCTTGTACGCCAAAAGTGATTTGAAACAAGTTTCGTGTTGAAGGTTAGGTAACGAAAGTTTGTAAGTAAGCCCAAAATTATACTAGCGCCATGGTGAGGTTCTTTTGATAGAGCTATACGGTTGGGCAAACTTTTTGACACTTTTAGATAGGGTTCCTTGTTGTTACACGTATGGCATCATGTATGGCAAATTTGGGATCATTTGGAGATGTTGAAAAATCACTTTGTAAACGCATGCCGTTTCGTCTCACTGAAACCAGCTTTTCTAACAAGGTGATTTATTCTACCTCCTCTAAATGACCTCAAATTTCATACAGGTGATCTTCTATACATAGATAGATAGATTGTTCGCTTTTTATATTTTTTGAACTTTTTATTTCCCTTTATAATATCCAATTGATTTTCAGGTCAAAACCTCGAAAAACAGCATCATGTATGGCATCATTTTCGCCATAAATTTCAAATTTTGTGAAACTTTCCCTTTTAGATATTCCTTGTTGTTATAGATATGGCATAATGTATGCCAAATTTGGTTAGGTCTCACTGAAACCAGCTTTTGTAACAAGTTAGGTTTTTTCGACCTTCTCAAAAGGGATTTTTCTCTCTCTAAATGACCTCAAAAATCATACAGACGATCTTCTATACAAAGATAGGTAGATTGTTTCGTTTTTACATTTTTTGAACTTTTATTTCCCTTTATAATACCCATTTGTTTTCAGGTCAAAACCTCGAAAGTTAACATAACTAGATGGTGAACCCTTCCAAACTTCAAATACAGAGATAGATAGATTGGTTCGTTTATCATTTTTACCGTGAATAGTAATGGCTACAAGAAATCGGTGATGGTCTATCATTTTTTGCGTGAAAAGTAATGGCTACAACAAATCGGGTGATGGTTTATCATTTGGGATTTTCGTGAAAATTAATGGCTACAACAAATCGGTGGCGGCTTATCATTTTTTGCGTGAAAATTTATGGCTACAACAAATCGGTGATGGTTTATCATTTTTTGCGTGAAAAGTAATGCCTAAAAGAGTTTATAATTTTTACGTGAAAATAAATACAGAAAACCGCCATTTAGCAAACTTAGAGAGTGGAAGGTAACCGCCGACGGAGAGAGGGGAGGGGTTATCCTGCCTGCTAGATCATACGATCAACGGCGGGCAAGGCACGATCCGCGTGACATGGGCTAGACCAATCAGGGCAATGTTGCACGTGTGAGAGAATTTGTGGAGGAGAGGGCAAAACCGAGTAGTATCAAGAAACCAAGGGCACCTATGTAATAAACAGACTAAGGGATTCAAATATGAGATTTAAAAAATGAAAATGCGTGTTTTGTAGAATAAAACCCATCTTGGCCTATCTCAAACTATTTGCAATACAAATATACATGAGTGTGAGAATTGTGGCCTCATTTAGACAAAGTATGTTTTGGGGAAAGTTGTTTTGGAAGGGCTTATTGTGGAAAACCATGCACCTTCATAGCTACTAGGTGATTTGAGAAGGCCTTTGAGAAGTGGCAATTTGTGGTAAAACTTGATTTATCTATGACTTATCTATGTTTTGAGAACTGGAAATTTGTGGTAAAGACTCCATGAGTATGTGCCACTATTTTTGAATTTTTGCACATTAAATGACTCATTTAACTAGTTAATCCCATTTGTTGACTGTCGTTGACCAGTTACTTGAGGGTAAAACCCAGCATATTGCACTAGCCAGTATTAGCACTCAAGGGAAAACTGAGCACAAAAATGCTAGTATAATGCTCGAGGTTATAACGAGTATATCTAAGGCAGGGTTAGACTCGAGGACGCGTGTTGCGGTGCAGAAATGAAAGACGTGCAATATTTGACGCGTGACGCGTGCCGCGTGCAGAAGTCGAAGACGTGCAATCGTGGACGCGTGGCGCATTGCGTAAGTCCAAGACGTGCGGGCACGCAGACGGTGGACGCGTAGGACGCGGGTCGCATTAACCACCACCAGCCTTTTATAGACGCCTCCTCCCACTATCTCTGTCACTCTCACTCGCACGCAACGCCGCCCTCTCACGTCCCATCATCTTCTCCAAAGCAAAACCCTCTCCCTCTCTCCTTTTCCGGGCGAGATGGACAAGGAGAATGCCAATCCCATCGTCCACGGCGCCGTCGGCTCCAAGCGCGACGCCTCCCTCTTCGCGAGTCCTCGCCAGACGTCGCCGCCGTCCCTCGGTCGCCGCCTCAGCCAGGATGCATCGGAGGCCTCGCTGCATGCAGTGATCGAACGGGATGGGACCCCTCGAGCCGGTGCCGTACGTCCCGCCCCCCGAACCGCTACGCCTCCATAGAGGACCCATGGAACGAGGTAATAACTACGGTTTGCTTCCTTTTTGTTCCCCATTCCTTTTGAACCCTATTTGTGCTGGTGTAGATGGATTTGTGGATGGATGAGTATTGGGCTAATATTTGCGCCGATTTTATTCCATTTTGCTTTGATCCCTCCTTGATTTCGTTCAAGATTTGGGTTTCCGTTCGGCTAATTTATGCAAGTAATAATGGATCTCAATCGTTAATTTATGCAAGTAATCATAGGATCTCAATCAGTTATTTTATGCACGAATCAAAAGATATCAACCGTTTAATTTTGCAAATAATCTGGAATGTGTTCAAGTTCAGATCGGAATCTGTTTCTTTGCCTATGATGAATCGGTGGGCACAGATTTTTACAGGGAGGGTTCAGCGAACCATTTCTGTGTACAAATCTGTTGTGCATGAGCTTTGGTTCGCTTACACCGTCCCTGTAGACATATAATCGTGTCCACTCTAACGAGGCTGCCTTTGTTTTCCTAACTTTGTTATCATGCACGTTTGCAACTCATTCACTAATAAATTCCCGTTTGATATGGATCAGCTGTCGGCGGCGCGTCGGCGGCCGGCGACGAGCACCAGACGTCAAGACTCGCAGTGTCGCTGGAGGCTGCAGGTCGGCAGATGTCTCCTACCTCGACGTCGCCAAGGGTGTCTACAGGTGCCCTTCGCACTAGGAGCGGCACTGACTTCAACCGCGTCCTCACGCATGCCGGAAACTCGGCACACAACCCAACGGGCCGTCAGTGAACCCCAACTCACTTCGCCAGCACTTGGCGCTCAGCATCTCTCCCCGGATCCAGCGGTGGAGATCCGTGCGCATGCCTCCGTCAACCTGCCTCCCAGAGCAACAAGGGAGGGAGGCAGATGGGGTGGCGGAGTCCTGGTGTCTCTTGCCTCCTCCATGCTGTTGGGATCCCTTTGTTGTTAATTAGGATCCCTCATTGTTATGTTGTTGTATGATGGTGCTGTACTGCTGTGAAGAATAAGACCCTACTATGTTTGTTGCAGAATGCAGCTTATTATCTATATTATCTATCCCTATTCTACTATATGACCTTGTGAATTTATCGTACATTCCCCGTAGATTTGCTTCTAGATTTAACTACATACATATGGACCAGATGGAGTACTAGATTGGGCTCCCTACTAGATTTGCTGCCATATTGGGCAAACAACAGGGCAAAAGGCAAATAATAATTGAAGAAAGACATAAATGCAAGCTTCTCTAGATTTGATACTAATTATGTGAAAAAAGGCAGAGAGAAGAAGTTAGGAGCTCATAAAGGAAATGCCAATGGAGAGAGACAAAACCCAGCTCCCGCTCACGTGCAACAAACGCTTCTCGTCCTGTCCCACGCGGTCCCTTTCTACCAGCCCCCACGCGACGTGGGCCCACACGACGTGGCCCCACACGTCAGAACGGAACGGTCAACTTAACGGGAATCCTGCCGTCCGCTGCGGGTTTCAAACAAGGACTTGGGGAAAAGTGAGGAAAAACTAAGGGGCTGGGGAAAACTGAGTACAACTAAGGAACCGAGGGCACGAAAATAGAAATCCCTTTTGTTTATGGTCTGCAACTTCACCACTTGACCCCCAATTCTATCCTCCATATTTCTATCTTCATCACCCTCTGCGAAGCCTTCCTTGGCGTCCAGCCTAACTGGGCGCTATGGAAGCGCATTTTCTTCTGTCGCCGCAATGGCTCTCCAAACGTCGCCTATAATATAGGTGGCGTTGTAATTTCTGTTACCCACGTCGACTACTTGACGTCAAGCTCCTGACTCAGTTCAAGGGTGGTGCAAGAAGTGGTTGTACATTCAGGAGGAGAACCATGGATGTGAAGACAACATCCCCCCTTTGACGGTGCGAGAGAATTCTTCGCGCCGCTCCTGGACGCGGAAGCTACCGAAGAAAGAACAACTGAAGCCCGATGGCTCGTATCCACGAGTTGCAAAATACTCGCGGAAAAGAATTATCCAAATTACAGCCTATTTTCTAAGGACCAGTGCAGCCTCTTTAGGCTCGCAAACACCCTCTCTGGAAGTATGCGACACGGACGTCGATCGGTTGTCGACGATTTAGGAATCAGGATTTAGAAAAACTTGTCCGAAAAATCTCGTCTCTCAGCAAAAAAGATCCCGTCCCTTCTTCTTGTCGCGTAAAACCTTTCAGCGCCACCAATCCACTTCCCAAGGTAAGCTTTGTTGCTTGACTTGCTATTGCTTTGCTATCTTTATTTTTTCCTTTCCTACTTTTTAACATCTTCCTCTGCTTTTTGTATAGAATCATCCAAATCTCGTCTCGCTCCCTCCCCTTCCCGAAGGTGGAGAAGTCGAGGAAAGGGCTATCATCACCGACGACAACCAAGATGCCCTCGTTTGTAAATGAACCCGTAGATTCTCGAAAATCTGCGGGTTCCTCCGAAAAGGAAGCTGCCTCCGAGGGCACTACGTCGGCACAATCTCCTCCTCCTGCTGTTTCTCCAAGGAACAAAAGGAAAAGGAATGACGCCGAAGATTCCGGCACCTCCAAAGCCGAAGAAGTTGATCCTTCACGTCATAAGGCAGCTTATGATCCATACCTTGGATCCCTCATCAGCTCGTAAGTTGTTTTTATTTCTCCTTATCTTTGTACTCGAAGTTTTTTGTCTATCTTGCTTTTTATGCCGTCGTCTTTTATTCACAGTGATGATGAGGAAGAACTACCAACTCTTGACGTGGCTGCTCGAACGAGCTCGTCACGTACTTTAGTTGTTTCGGAGACGCCAGCTGAAGGAGAGAAATCCTCGCCTCCTCAACTGAATGTTGGCGCTCTCACTCCACCTTCAAGCCCTCGTGTCCCTTCACCAAAAAGGACAAGGGTAGAAACGATCGTGGAGCCTACCCTTGAATTGGGTAGCTCCTCCAATTCTCTCTTGGATGACGTAAGTTCTGAATTTGCTTATCTATATTTCCTCTTGTTTCCTTCTTTTATGCCTTCATATTTTTCCCATACCGACATTTTCTTTCTTTGTCTTTCTTTGACAACCTATGGTCAAAGAACTTCTTCGTATCGGTGCCCAATTTGTTGGGTATCGTGAATATGCTAGCAAGACTGAAGGTAATAATTTTTTTCTATGACACCTGTTTTACGATTTCCTGCTCCTCTTTGTTTGTATTTTTGACGACTTCTTGATTATTGTGGCAGAGAAACTTGCAGAAGCCAACAAGCTTGTCGACACTCTTGCTCAGAAACTAGAGCAGAGTGAAATGGCTCGCAAGAAGGCTGATCTTGATGCTAGCCAAGCTAAAGCAGAGGCTGAGGAGGCCACGGCCAAAGCTGCTGGTGTCGAAGATCTGCAGAAGAGGCTGGCTGACGTCGAAACTGCTTTAAATGAACACAAGGCCTCCCAAGCTGCTCGCGAAAAGGCGATCACCAAGCGTTTGAACGCGCAGAATCGGCGCTTTGTCGGTAATTTTGTCGTACCCTTCTATCTTTTCCTTTTTAGGGTTAATTTTTCCTTCTCGTTGTCGACCAACACATATTTTCCTCGGCAGCCAAAACAAACCAAGAATTTGAACTTGAAGATCCCGATGATGATCCTCTTCTAGACGCACTCTCTTTCTTGGAGTTTCATGGAACTGAAGTCCGCGAAGGCATAGAACATGCTGACGCGGGTTTATCAAAGCTGTTCCCCTACTTCTTCCCCAGGAAAGAGGAGCCCAAAAATTTCCTTGCTCTTGCCAAGGAGTTTGATTCGTCAGAAGATCTTGGACTGAAGATGCGCCAGGAGAACATGAAGGTTGCTGTCGAAAGTACTGTTGCCTTGGTTGCGGACAGCCGACAAACTATTGACTGGACGAAAGTTGGCGCCACCGAGCAGATAGAACAAACGAAATGGCGTTCGTTGATCAAGGCAGCCAAACCCAACGCGAAGAAAATCCTGGCCTATCTCGGGATCAAGCCAGCTTCAACTCCTAGCTCATCCAAGCCGGAGGTCTAGTTGAACGCCTCTTCTTTTTCTTTCTTTGCTTTTGATGCTGTCGCCAAAGTAGCTATTTGGCGACACTTATCCAACTAGCTCCACTGTAATGCCTTGTAAATATGCTGAAAGATCAATGAAAACTCTATCTTGCTTGTTGATTGATGTCGACATTTTTGTTAAATTTCAGTTGGTATTTGATAACTATACTCCATCTTCCGCTCCTTCCGATGTTTTGCCCTCTCCTTCTCGCTCAAGGAAAGTTCTTGCTAATACTGCACCGGTCGAAGATTCCTTGCCGCAAGAACTGGAAGAACTTCGACAGCAACTTCAGTATGCGAAGAAGCAAACACTTGTGATATGGAACAGTCTCGCAGGGCTTCCGAAGCCAAAAAAATTGCGCTTCAGCAAGCTCAAGAGGCCATATCTGCTAAGGAAATCGCCGTTTCCGAGGCTAAAAAGGCGACAACTCGAGAAAATTTTATGCTCGAGTTAATGAATGAAGCCAGCGCGGATATGTCGGGTATGCTTGTCACTTCTTTTTTTTATAAAACCACGATACCTTCCGTCTTCGTGCTACGTCTCTTAAATTTTTTTTGAACCATTGCTTGATAGGTTCCTTTATTGATGCTACTGCCGAAGAACAGAGGGTAAATACTAGAACGAACCTCCTTGTTAACCTTGCCCTTGACCATGGTTCTCTGTTCTGGGCTACTCCGGAGAGGACCCGACAAATTGTCAGATTTCAAGATCGCACCTCTCAAACTCGCGATTTCCTTGATTTTTGTACCAGGACCCTGTCCATGGTTTATAACTCCATGTTTCCTCGGAACATTCAGCCACAAACTCTTCCTGAGCTAATGGGGAGATTTAAGGATCCCCAGAAGATCCATGGTTTTGTAAAAGCTCAACTAGTAGCTGGTGCCAGGTTTGCCCTTATCATGCTTCAGATCTGCCACTCGAAGCTTGACCTGACCCAAGTTGTTGCCAAAGTTCATGAGAAGGTAAAGCGTCGAAGAGTTGGTGTCGATAGAATTAACACGAAGGTTTCGCCTGTGGCCGAAGAAATGATTGAAGATCTCCTTCGGATGGATGCCGACTTTTTTGCAGATGGTCATTATGCTGATTTTCTTGGCGCTGCTCCCGAAGAGGGCAGAGTTACCATTGATAACATATTGAATCGTGACTAATTTTTCTTTGGTAGACAACTCTTCTTTGTAAGCCACAATTGTGACTATGTTGTGAAGCAATCATCATATGTCTATTTTTGTCTAGCCCCCGAGCGTTTCGGTGCCTATTTTCTGTATTTGTGTATTGCGAGGTTTTTAACCAAGGCATTTATTCAATGTGTAGTTTTGGCGAGTATCAGCCCCCGAGCTTTCTTGTCGAGAACTATGTTGTACTTTTATTGACTCGCGAGGTGTTTAATACCAAGGCGACTAGACCATGTTGATTGCACTATATTTGCGGGTACGAGCCCCCGTGTCTCGCATGATTGCTATTTTGTATCTTTGTTTGTTTCGCGAGGTACTCTATACCAAGGCGAAATATTGCTGGGAATATATTTTGCAAGTCTGAGGCCTGAGCCCCCGAGCCTGCCGAAGAAGTATATATCTCAACTATCTTTACTATATTGCAGCACCGCGAGTCCGCTCATTAAAAACCTTTCCGGCCCCACTCGGTGCCCCGAAAAGGAAAAGAGTGCGTCTGAAAACTCGCGGGCGTTTCAGACATTGAAGTTTTACAAGGACTATATTTCGACTCTAGGCGTAGAACCGCCTGAGTTGCGCCACGTTCCAGGGATTTTGCTCCTCCACCCCTGTCTTCTTGTCCTTTATCCTGTATGCTCCTCCTCCGATTACTTCTGTGACGATGTAAGGTCCAAGCCATGGTGACTCGAGCTTTTCATGACTTTTTTGCGTGAGCCGAAGGACTAGATCTCCCACCTGAAAGGATCTTGGCCGTAAACGTCGACTATGGTAATTCTTCAGGTCCTGTTGATATTTGGTTACTCGAGAGAGTACTTCATCTCTAGCCTCGTCGAGTGCATCGACGTCATCTTCTAGCGCTTTTCTCGACCTCTTCATCATATTCCACGACTCGTGGAGAATCGTGCTCTATCTCAATTGGTAGCACTGCTTCCGCTCCATGGACCAAGAAGAACGGAGTTTCTTGTGTCGCCGTGTTTGGTGTTGTTCGTATGCTCCATAATACACTGGGCAGCTCCTCTGCCAGGTGTATCGAGCTTTCTCCAGTGGTGCTAATAAGCGTTTCGATGCCGTTGCAAATGATTCCATTGGCTTTCTCGACTTGACCGTTGGTCTTGTGCAACCGACGCAAAGTGTAGCTTGATACCCACTTCTTCGCAGTAATCTTTGAACTCGTGGGATGTGAAGTTACTGCCATTGTCCGTGACGATGCTGTGAGGCACTCCAAATCTGAAGATGAGACTTTTTACGAATTTAACTGCGGATGCCCCGTCTGGTGAGTTTATCGGCTTCGCTTCTATCCACTTTGTAAATTTGTCGGCTGCTACCGATGTACCTTTCCTCCTGGCCAGGATTTGTGTAACTTTTCCCACCATATCGAGGCCCCATTGAGCAAAGGGCCAAGACAAAGGTATTGGCATTAGCTCGCTGCCGGGGAGTGAGGTTTTGCGGCAAACCTGGCACGCATCACGGTTCGTACTATCCTGCGTCCTCTATTGCCGTCAGGTAAAATCAGCTGAAGACTTTGGCAGCAATAGCTATTGCTCGCGTGGTGACCACAAATTCCCTCGTGTACATCTTTCAGGATCATCCTTCCTTCTTCTTGCGCACCTTTGTAGTACTCGAAATTACGTTTGTATAGCTCCCCTTGATCACGGTAAAAGCTTTAGATCGTCTAATAACTTGCCTTGCTTCGACTGGATCGTCGGGTATTTCCTTCCGGGATGTATGATATGTACGTTTGCATCCATGGTATCTGTATCATCATGACCAGGTCTTGATCTTCCTCTTCCTCCTCTAGTACTTCTTTGGTAGCCCCCGAGGGTTTTTTCTCCTTCTTTTTTGGTTTTGTCGACTTTGTAGATCTCTCTGCTATCTCTTCCCAAAATACACCTGGCGGAACTGCAAGGCATTGCGACCCGATGTTTGCGAGAACTTCGGCTTCGTCATTGCTCAATCTGCTGATATGATTTACTTCGCATCCATCGAACAGCTTCTCGAGCTCGTTGTAGACTTCCTTGTATGCTATCATACTATCGTTGACTGCGTCGCATTGGTTCATGACCTGCTGAGCTACCAACTGGAGTCGCCAAAGATTTTTAGTCGAGTTGCACGCAAGCTTTCGCCATCTTCATCCCGTGTATGAGGGCTTCGTATTCTCCTCATTGTTAGACGCGTTTGGGAACGTCATCCTCGGGACGTACTTCAACTTGTCGCCCGTGATATTAGTATCACACGCGCAGCTCCTTCTAATCTCTTGGATCCGAAGTTCATGGTCCAAGTTCTCGATAAATCTGGTAGTCTGTGTTTTGCAGCTCCATCCACTCTGCGATGAAGTCTGGCAAAATCTGCGACTTGATTGCTTTTCTTTTTCATACGTGATGTCCCGAGGGAAAGTTCTATTCCCCAAAGGGAGACACGACCCGTAGCTTCTGGATTGTTGAGTATATTTGACAAGGGAGCTTCATTGACCACTATGATCGGGTGTGCCGAAAAGTAGTGGCGCAATTTTCGTGCGGTTGTGAATACTCCGTATGCTAGCTTTGGTACCGAGGGTACCTTTGTTTTGAGGGCGATAAAACTGACGAAGTATATGGCCTCTGCACTCCGTGGTTTTCCTTCTTCATCCCTTTCGACGACAAGTACCGTGCTTACCACCTGGGGTGTGGCCGCAATATGAGGAGAGGCTCTTTCTCTTTTGGCGCCACCAAGATTGGTGGTGTCGAGATTTTGCGCTTGAGGTCCTCAAAAGCTCTGTCCGCTTCTTCGTTCCATTGAACTTGTCTCCTTGCTTGATCAAGGCGTAAAATGGTAACGCCTTTTCTCCAAGCCCGGCGACGAATCCGCTTAAAGCGCGACTCGCCCCTTAGCTGTCGTACTTCTTTCAACTTTGTTGGCTTCCTCATCGTTACGATGGCCTGTATTTTTTCGGGGTTTGCTTCAATCCTCTTGTTGATACTAGGAACCCAAGTTCTCCCAGGGACGCCGAAAGAGCACTTTGTCGGGTTTTTGAGGCAGAACTTGTCGAGGTTGTCGAAAGTTTCCTTCAGATCCTCAATTAGAGTGTCGCCTTTTTTGGATGTTATGACGACATCGTCGATGTATACTTGTACATTTTTCCCTGCTGCTAGGCACTTCTGCATCATCCGCGATATGTTGCTCCCGCGTTTTCAACCCGAAGGGCATTGTTCGATAGCAGAACACGCCGTAAGGGGTGATGAACGCTGTTTTCACCTGATCATCTTCTTTCAATCTAATCTGGTTATAACCAGAATAAGCATCCAGGAAGGAAAGACGTTCACATCCTGCCGTGGAATCGATAATTTGATCGATCCTTGGGAGGGGAAAGTGATCCTTGGACAATGTTTATTAAGACACGTGAAGTCGACGCACATGCGAAGGACCTTGTGTTTTTCTTCGGCACCAGCTGGGTTAGCTACCCATGTGGCCTCTGTATGTATTTCTTTGATAAAACCTGCTTCTCTGAGTCTGTTAATTTCCGACAGCATAGCCTTGCGGTTTGGTTCCGAAAAACGCCGCAGAGGTTGTTTGATTGGTTTTTTGGATCCAATTGTAGGTGGTGCTCGGCAAGTTCCTGGGTACTCCTGGCATGTTAGCTGGACACCATGCGAAGATTTTCCGGTGCTCACGGAGGAACTCGACGAGCGCGCTTTCCTATGCGAGGTCCATGTTATTTGCAATGGACGTCGTTTTCTTGGTCTGTCGGGTGAATCTGTACTTCCTTGGAATCCTTTTCTGTGTTAAAGGTTGACTCCTTGCTAGGCCTCCCCACATCTGGTAGTATGTCGTAGTCTGTCGTGAGCTTTGACTCCATATATTCCGCTTGCATCCCGAAGGTTTCGGAGAGCCGATGAAAATCCTTATCACATTTATCGGCAAGCGCAAAACTTCCTTTAATTGTGATTGGTCCCTTGGGTCCAGGCATCCTCCACAACATGTATGTGTAATGTGGTACTGCCATAAACCTAGCGTATGCTAGGCGTCCCAACAGCGCATGGTATTGTGATGGGAAATCCACAACTTCAAACTCTAGCCTCTCGATTCTATAATTCTCTCGGGTGCCAAACTGAACGTCGAGATTGATCTTCCCCAATGGGTAACTTGGCTTCTCTGGTGTGATACCGTGAAAACGTGTATCCGTTGGTTTAAGGTTTGCCAAGGATATGTTCATCTTCCTTAGTGTATCTGCATACATAAGGTTTAGACTGCTTCCTCCGTCGATAAAAACTCGAGACACGTCGAATCCTGCGATCACTGCTGGCAAAATGAGTGCTGATTGCCCTGGTCGAGGAACTTGCTGAGGGTGATCCGCAATCGTGAAACCAATATCTTGCCCCGACCAATTGAGATACTCGACTGTTGGTGGAGGCATCTTCTGCCATGAACACACGAAATTACTTTCGAGCTCTATTGGATGGAGTCTGCTCCGAATCATCGAAACCGCTCCATGGGAGTTAGGATCGACATATGGTGCTGGTGCTGGTGTTGCCGCTATTCTGAGCTGGTGTCGATTTTCTTCCGTAATTGCGGGAGGAGGTGGTAGGTGGATCTCACTCCTAGGTCCTTGGGGGTTTCGACTTGCTGCATGAGCATGGGCTTGCGCGGCAACCCTCATCATCGCTTGAAAATTTCGACAGTCTTTCTGTAGATGTCCTGACTGCCTTACCCCGTTGCTGTCGACGAAGAAGTGCATCTGGCATGGGCCGTTCATCATATCCTCGGGGGTCACAAAGGGCCTCTGAAACCTAGGCCCATTGTTTGGCCTGTTATTTCGCGAATCATCTCTATTGTCGCTTCGCTGCTCGTTGCTTCGTTGATAGTTATCTCTATTGCTTCCTCCAGCGCCCGATCGAAACCCAGCCGAAATTTGGCCAGGTGGATCATAACTCGAAAATCGAGAGAATCGTCGCCTGCCCTGATAATTTCGACTGCGGTCCTCCTCTGGTGACCTGTGTCGCTTATTGTGCACAGCTTCTTCGCCATCGCCCATTTGTTTGCTATCTCCATTAATGCTGATCTTTGTTTTTGGGTTAGTTCTTCCCAAATCCTCCACGAAATCTCCTCGTCGGACTCTGCAACAAACGCGTCTATGGCTCTCTCGTCGATATGTTTTCTGCCGAGTTTTGATGATGTTCCACCTTTGGATGTACTTCCTCATTGATTCATCATGTTTCTGTCGACATGATCTCAACTCCTCGAGTGTCGCAGGCTTTTTGCAAGTAGACCGGAAATTCTTGATGAATATGTCCTCAAAATCAGTCCAGCTGTCGATGGAACCTGCTGGAAGCTTCTTTATCCAAGATCTTGCGGCTCCACTCAAGTGCACCTGAATGCTTTGCATTGCCGTTGCCCTTGTACCGCCGATTAGCTTCACTGTCTCGAGGTAATCTACCAGCCAATCCTCAGTATCCTGCAATCCGTCGAATTTTTTGAAATTATCGGGTAGCTTAAACCCTGAGGGCACCCGAGTTTTTCGGACCCTTCTGGTAAAACATGGTAGCCCGCACATGTCCTCTTCCGCTATGTCTAGAGAGTGTCGGTGTTCCCTTCTATGTTGTCGCGCCCTGTCTACCCTTGCCTGAGTTTCTGCGTCCCTTGCTTCGCCTGTTCTCTCGGGAGCTGCTACTGCAACCGCAGGTCGTGGACTATTTTGCCTTGCTGATCCTTCGGGAGGCGTCGATGCGAACGTTGTTCCCATGGCTCCAACACCTGCCATGGCCATGTTATACAGTGCTTCCCTTGGATCTCCAGGAGGTGGCCTGGATGCGAGGATAAAGGCTTGTGTCTCCATATACCCTGCTTCCGGTGTTTTGGGAATGATGTTTCCTCTCGTGTCTATCGACATAAAGGACATGTCAAGGTTTTAACTAGATTCTCTCTTTCTGCTTCAGGTATGTTTTGCAACCTTGACCTTGCCCTATTCTGAGCTTCTCTGTGGCTATCTCCCGAAGTTCCTGAATGTCGACTGAGGTCTGCCCTTCGCCTGCTTGACGCGGAAGCTGCCTCCTTTCTCCTGTTCAGATCAGCTGTTTGTTTTTCCAATTCCCTTCCAGCTCGAGCGAGTCTATATTGGTATGCCTGTAATTCCTCGACCGTGGCGGTTGTCGCCATTGGTTCTGAACCATCCATAGCTTTTGCGGCTCTATCCCATGCTGCTTGCGGCAACTGAACTCTCATACGTGGTGTAGGCCCGACGTATTTGTTGCCTAATCCTCGCCTTAAATCAGAGGGATCGACGTATGGATTTCCCAGATCGTCGAAAGCCTCCGACGTTTCCTCCTCATTACGACTTGCTTCTCCAATGGCGTAGATTTGATGATATCTTGAATTCTGCGGCTTGCTGGATTCGGTGACACCATCATAGAGATTGGTGAAGACCTTTTCAATGGTGATAGACTTGTCGATGAAATCGAAGCTGTCGATGCTCTCGGAGTCGCTGCTTATATAGGAGTCCGCAGACGACTCGAAAAACATGTCGCTGAAGATCTTGGCGAGTTTTTCGCTTGCCTTGGTGTTGATGAAGCGTGGCGAAGAGGTTCCTTCGTCGCCTGACTCGACCGATGATGCCGAACTTGAAGATTCGGTATGCTCCACTGGAAACCTCGAGAAGGTCGGAATTTCGAGACGATACGTTCCTTCCTTCCCGACGCGAAAGTGGAACCTCCCGAATGTCATCTCCATGGGCTCCTCCAGATACGTATATGCATCCAAACGGGAGGGCGGGTGAGGTACAAAATCAACGAGACCAGTTGCGATCTGTTTACCTTTGTCCATGATGTTGCTTGCTGCCGATGAAGTCGACGATCTTGAACGTGCCATCGAGATCAGCTCCTTATCGCCTCTAATCCCACAGACGGCGCCAATTGACAAGGTATAAATTTGTCAATTCCTACAAGTAGTAGACTAGGTTTCGTTGGATGTAGAGGGCAAGTAGATCTCGAAGCCGAAAAGTACTCGACGAAATAGAAACTAGGGTTTGCTCAACAATGATTCGATGATCTCTCTCGTCCCTCGACTCCCCCTTATATGAGGCGGAGCCGAGGGATTCGTATTGTACAAGTTACAGAGTCCGGGGAGGTTTCTAACTCATCCCGCAAGATTACACACAACACTTCCTATTACAACTCTAGCTTTCCTTAATAATATCTTTGGGCTTCCGAGTCTTCTTATTCTGCGGGTAGTGGGCCTTCAGTAAACCCCGGGTACTATCTTCGGCAGGCCCATTGGGGATGCCTATGTCACCAACACCACCTCTTCGCAGGGTGTAGTGGTGATATCGTCCTCATCCAGTGGGGCAGGGAGGGGCCCGGCCATCCTCCTGAGCTTGTACGTCCTCGAGAAGAAGATATGCACTGTCAGAGTGTACGGGGACACCTTGCCCACGGTCGGCGGCTCGTCGACGGATAAGTAGGTCGTGCTTGCCGACACACGGCATGCACGGAAGACATGGGGCTAGACTCGATGATGCGCTTGCGTGAGGAGCGCTCTAGTAGGGGCGTCGCCGCCATTGGGGATTCTTCGGAGGGGTGTAGACTAGCGGCTAGTCGACGGTGAGGTGGTTGGTGTGAGATCTCTGGATGAGGTCAGGGGAAGTGGGCGAAGTGCTCGGGACTAGGGAATGCCCTCAACTTTCCGCAGTAGTAATAATAATTGGTGGACGAGGGAGACTAGTCCAGAGACTACCCAAAGTTGAGTATAGTAGTAGTACATCATGTTCGAGGGAAAATGCCCAAGATTTATTTTCAAAATTCAAGCTAATTTCGCCTATTTTGTTCTGCCGTTGTTTTCTTGAACACAGTTCTGCCGTTCATTAGACATCATCCAACGGTCTTGGTCTTTGGGATTCGCTGCTACAGTGCCATATACTATTTTCTACCCAATTCCAGAAACATCCATAAAGCTATAGATATCTTTCCTACTTGTTGGCCCCACCCCATTTTTTTAAATTTTTTCTTCCTTATCCCCTTCGCTCATGCTAGCAGCCATTGCTACACCAGCGAGGTGATCTCTATGATAGGCACGGTTTTAGTAAGACAACAAGTTGTAGATAGCTAACCATGAGACACATGCCTCTCTGGTTGAGATTGAGCTCGCTCTTGTGATTGGGCTCCAATGGTCGAGGTGAGTCACAACTGCAATGACAGAGGTTTGTGCTGGATGTAGGCACTGGGATAGAATTAATTAGCACATAGGCGTAACTAGCACTAGATGGAGAAGGCATAGTACACACATCGGACACAAAGTCGCGTCTGGTGAACAGCGCGCATTCACTTGCATCAGTGCGGTACAACAAAGATGACGAAGAAGGATTGGTGCTTTGAAGGTAGTCGGAAAAGTTACAAAAAATAACACGTGCAAAACTTAACCTGTATAAACGCACATACATGGATAATTTTACATTTCTGCATGAGAAAGACATGTCAATTTTCAGAAAGACATGGTTTGATTTGTCAAATTTGATGCTCCTTAATGCATTTTAAGTGAAAATTACAGGTTTATTCATTATAATTGCCGATTTCTAACGTGCAAAGCACGTGCAGCTGACTAGTAAACTATAAGTGTGTGATTGCTTGCTTCCAAAATAAGGATATGTAATCATTTTATATAAGGTAGTACCAATTAGTTGTTATATTGCAGAACTTAAAGAGTTTTGAGAGATTCAACTCGTTGCTACTCCATAAGAATGGTCATGTTGACAAATTTGATCCCGTGTTGAACAGAGCCTGAAACATTTCTAAAACCTGAGCATGGAAGAGGCTAGGGGTGCTCTTCGCCGGTACGTATCTCCGCGTAATAGGTACCTTAATTTGGGGCCCACGTGGACGCTGCGGTACCCCGAGCTCGAGACGCCGCCGTACCGCTAGCTCGACCCGCGACGAGGCATGGCGGCGGTGGCGGAAGGTAAAGCTCCTGCTGACAAACATATTAGGCACAAATGGGCAACCTTCAGTAACCCATGTTCCATTTTTTTGTCAGGATAACCCCATGTACCACCTTCCCAATAGAAAAAGTATTGTTCAACCTTCCCTTGTTGGGCCCAATATTTCACTTTTGGGTTGCCAACGACCATCTACATGGTAATTGTTATCGGCCTACTTGCTCCGGCTGTCGAAGCCCAATAACTACAAATGGGCCTTTCTGCTTATGCAATTTCCGCCCTTTTCTAATGAAACACAGATCCTATGATTGGCAAAAAAAACACGGAGATTCTACATTAAAGTTGTTTTTATTTATTTTGAATTATTGGGTTCCAATTTTTGAAACTGATCATGCCCAATATGAAAATCCTTGATCGCTCTATACCCACACGGATAACGGTATTTTTAAAAATTCATAAAGTGGATTTGAAATTTAAAACATATCCTAATAATTCCATGATTTAATCTATCAACTTGCAAGATCTTGGAGCGAAAGAGCTTGTATTAGTCCGTAGAATCCTCAAGGTTTCAAAGGCGGCAGGGGATCAAAAGAAAAAAGAAGTAGCCAGAAATGGGGGGTCAAAAATAACTCCAACAAAGGAAACTTTTATTGTTCGTAGAGGATGACATGCGGGACCCATGAGCCAGTAGCTTACTCAACGTTTCAAAGGCGGAATGAGATCGCAAGAAAAAGGCAAGTGACCAAATATCAGGAGCCAAAAATAATCCAAGAAATAAAACTTTGTTGTACATAGAGGATGACATGCAGGTCCCATTTTGCAGCAGCGGTCTCAACGTTTCAGATGCGGCTTGAGATCAAAAGAAAAAGAAAGTAGCCAGAAATTAGGGTGTAAAAAAACTCCAAAAAAAAAGTTGATTGTACATAGAGGATGACATGCGGGTCCCATGAGTCCCAGATTACTCAACGTTTCCAAGGCGGCAGGGATCAAAGAAAAAGGAAATAGCCAAAAATCAGAGGGTGAAAAAATCCAAGAAAAGAAACTTTTATAGTACATAGAGGATGATATGCGGGTCCCATGAGCCAGCAGGTTCCTCAACGTTTACAAACGGCTGGGATCAAAAGAAAAAGGCAAATAGCCAGAAATTAGGGGTAAAAAATAAATCCAACATAGCAAAGGTTTATTGTTCATAGAGGCTGACATGTGGGACCCATGAGCCAGCAGTGTCCTCAATTTCAAAGGCGGCACATGATCGAAAGAAAAAGGCAAGTGACCAAAAATCAGGGGGCAAAAAAAATTCCAAGAAAAGAAACTTTATTATACATAGAGGATGACATGTGGGTCCCATGAGCCAGCACTACTCAACATTTCGAGGCGGCATGAGATCGAAAGAAAAAGGAAAGTGACCAAATATCAGGAGCAAAAAATAATCCAAGAAAATAAACTTTTATTGTACATAGAGGATGACATATGGGTCCCACTAATACAAGCTCTTTCGCTCCAATGTCTTGCAAGTTGATTGTACATAGAGGATGACATGCGGATCCCATGTGTCAGCAGCTTACTCAACGTTTCCTAGGCGGCAGTGGATCAAAAGAAAAAGGAAATAGCCGAAAATCAAAGGGTGAAAAATAAATCCAACAAAGGAAAGGTTTATTGTTCATAGTGGCTGACATCTGGGACCCATGAGCCGGTAGCGTCCTCTACGTTTCGAAGGCGATTGGGGATCGAAAGAAAAAAGGCAAATAGCCAGAAATTAGGGGTAAAAAATAACTACAAGAAAGGAAATTTTATTTTTCATAGGGTGACATGTGGGACCCATGAGCCAGCAGATTCTTCAACGTTCAAAGGCGGCAAGGGATCAAAAGAAAAAGGAAGTAGCCAGAAATTAGGGGTGAAAAATAACATCAAGAAAGGAAACTTTTATTGTTCATAGAGGATGACATGCGAGACCCATGCGCCAGCAGCTTCCTCAACGTTTCAAAGGCGGCATGAGATCGAAATAAAAAGGCAAGTGACCAAATATCAGGACCCAAAAATAATCCAAGAAAGGAAACTTTTATTTTTTTCGCGAAAGAAAGGAAACTTTTATTGTACGTAGAGGATGACATGCGGGGCCCATTTTACAGCAGCGGTCTCAACGTTTCCAAGGCGGCACGGGATCAAAAGAAAAAGGAAGTAGCCAGAAATCAGGGGGTCAAAAAATCCAATAAAAGAAAAGATGTCAATTGGGCTGCATCTGGCCATCTGGGCCTTCGAACTATTGTGCTGGCGCCTTTTGACTCGTACAATTTCGGCCCACTCCAAAACATGGAAGTCCTTTTTTCGATAAAAAACATGAAAGTCCTATGTTTTGCAAAAAACAAAAAATAAAGAGATTCAACATATAAGTTTGTTATGTAAAAATAAAGATTTAATTTATCCGTTTACAAAGCTCAGAGCGAAATACACTGTTTATTGTCAGTAAAATAATCAAGATATCACATGTTTCTTGTACGGGGAGGCTGACATTGGGGACCCATGAGGCAGCAGCGTCATCAACGTTTTAAAGGCGGCAGGAGATAGAAAGAAAAATAAGCCAAAAATCGTTGGTAAAAATCCAAGAAAATAAACATTTATGGTTCTGAGAGGATAACATGCGGGACCCATGGGGCAGCATCATCCTCAACGTTTCCAAGGCGCCAAAGGATTTGAAAAAAGGCAAAATAGCCAGAAATTAGAGGTCAAAATAACTCCAAGAAAGGAAAGGTTTATTGTTTGTAGAGGCTGACATGTGGGACCCATGAGCCAGTAGAATCCTCAACGTTTCAAAGGCGGCAGGGGATCAAAACAAAAAGGAAGTATCCAGAAATTAGGGGTAAAAATAACTCCAAGAAAGGAAACTTTTATTGTTCGTAGAGGATGACATGCGGGACCCATGAGCCAGCAGCTTAATCAACGTTTCAAAGGCGGCATGAGATCGAAAGAAAAATGCAAGTGACAAAATATCAGGAGCCAAAGATAATCCAAGAAAAGAAACTTTATTGAACTTAGAGGATGACATGTGGGAACGACCTGCCAGCTGCGTCGTCATCGTTTCAAATGGGGCAAGGGATCAAAAGAAAAAGGCAAATAGCCAGAAATTAGGGGTAAAAAATAAATCCAACAAAGGAAACTTTTATTGTTCATAGAGGATGACATGCGGGACCCATGAGCCAGTCCTCAACGTTTCAAAGTCGGCATGAGATCGAAAGAAAAAGGCAAGTGACCAAATATCGGAGCCAAAAATAATCCAGAAAAGAAACTTTATTGTACATAGAGGATGACATGGGTCCTATTTTGCAGCGCTCAATGTTTCAAGGTGGCACAGGAAAAAAGAAAAATGAAGTAGCCAGAAATCGGTAAAATATCCAAGAAAAGAAAGATTTCAATTAGGCTGCATCTGGACATCGGGCCTTCGAACTATCCTGTTGGGCCTTTGACTCGTACAATTTCAGCCCACTCCAAAAACAGGAAAGTTCGGATTTTTCTAAAAAAAACTGGAAAGTCCTATGCTTCGCAAAAACAAAAAACAAGGAGATTCAACATATAAGTTTATTTATGAAAAATAAAGATTTAATTTATCCGTTTGCAATAGCTTAGAGCGAAATACACTGTTTATTGTCTGCAAAATAATCAAGATATCACATGTTTCTTGTACGGAGAGGCTGACATAGGGGACCCGTGAGCCAGCAGCGTCGTCAACGTTTTAAAGGCGGTAGGAGATCGAAAGAAAAAATAAGCCAAAAATCATTTGGTGAACAAAATCCATGAAAAGAAACATTTACCATTCTCAGAGGATGACATGCGGGACCCATGAGGCAGCAGCATCCTCAGCCTTTATTGTTCATAGAGGCTGACATGTGGGACCCGTGAGCCAGTGATACGTCTCATCGTATCGATAATTTCTTATGTTCCATGCCACATTATTGATGATATCTACATGTTTTATGCATACTTTATGTCATATTTATGCATTTTCAGGCACTAACCTATTAAGACGAGAAGAGAGAACGTTTACTATTTTCTGTGTTTTTGTTTTCGAGAAATCGTAAGGAAATATTCTCGAAATTGGACGAAATCAACGCCCAGGGGCCTATTTTCACACGAAGCTTCCAGAAGACCGGAGGGAAGACAAAGTGGGGCCAAGGGGGGCCCGCGCGGCCCTAGTGTGTGGGGCCCCCGTGTGGCCCCCTGACCAGCCCTTCCGCCTACATATAGTCTTCGTCGCGAAACCCCCGGTACCGAGAGCCACGATACGGAAAACCTTCCGAGACGCCGCCGCCGCCAATCCCATCTCGGAGATTCAGGAGATCGCCTCCGGCACCCTGGCCGAGGAGGAATCATCTCGGAGGACTCTTCACCGCCATGGTCGCCTCTGTGGTGTGATGAGTGAGTAGTTCACCCCTGGACTATGGGTCCATAGCAGTAGCTAGATGGTTGTCTTCTCCTCATTATGCTTCATTGTCGGATCTTGTGAGCTGCTGTTGTCGTCAGAAACCCACCGGCGGGCAGCGACGGGCAACACCGTGGGCAGGGAACAACCTGAGGCTGCGGCGCCGAGGTCCCTCCGAGCGGCGGCCCGCAAAGCTTCCGGTCACACGTCCGATGCTGATGCAGGGCGTGCCGACCTATACCTGGTCAGGAAGGTGATGGAGATGCCTTGCTTAGTTTCTGCATGGCATACACGTAAACATTAAATACGAGCCTCGATCGGCTCTCGGGTTATCCTGTGACTCATGGAGCCGATCCACCCATGATTCGTATGAGGTGCACGAATATATGGTGGTCTGCTTGATCAAGATAAAGCTAATGAGATCTACGACGATTTGGGGTTTTCACGGCATAATCGGATCATCCTACTCGGGATTGGGCCTCGCACACGCACGGTGATCGTAAGCCGATCCTAGACAAGGCCTAAAAACCAACACGAGGTTGATCCCGGAACATCTGTCTAGGACTTGCGAACGACACCCTACGTGCCGATCCTCCAACCCTTTGTAAGGCCTAACTGTGCATTAAACTAATCCTTGAAGAATCAAGGAGCAACCATAACGGATCGAATCTACTAAATTATGATCAAGCGGGGTGCCCCCTACACCTAAGATAGGTGTAGGCGGCTAGATATGCAGGGGTTGCACTACGCAAGCATATGATTCGAAGAACTATGCTAACCCTAACACATCTATGATAACTACGTTGCTCGCCATCAACAAGGCTTCAGTACGAGCAACGCATGAACAACATGGGGCTTGTGCTGCCTAGATCGCAAGATGCGATCTAGGCAGCATGATGCTTACCGGTAGAAACCCTCGAGACGAAGGAGTTGGCGATGCGCCGAGATTGATTTGTGTTGGTTGAACGTTGGTTGTTGTTTATTCCATAAACCCTAGATACATATTTATAGTCCGTAGACTCTCTAATCGTGGGAATAATCCCAACCGGGCACGGGCCCAACTCTAACTACATCGACACGTATCCTACTATGTTACAGATACAAGGGCAAACTAGCCCAAACTTGCTATTCAAGGCCGATTCACGTATATTCTTCAATATATAATCTTTAAGTCCACCTTGATCGCGGCCCACCTCTGACTTGGTCAAATCCGGGTGATAACACATGTCCCCCTGGTTTTGGAATTGATAATTCCAAAATCACTCTGTCCTTCCTTCGTCGGGTCATGTCGTAGCAGAGCAGAACCATCGCAGTGTCCTTCATCATGATGCCATGCCTTCTCAACTTCTCCGCGTGACTTGGCAGTTTATTCTTTGGGCACCACCTCCTCGGGAACTGTTGTGGCATTGAATCTCTGCCATATCCCCCTTCACTTAACCGTGCCGAAAAGTTCGCCTCTTCATCCCCTGCTCTGTTCTGACCATCGGCACCCAAGAAATCCCCGATCCAGAGCAATGTCTTCCTCATCTTCTTCCTCCGGACTTTCTTCCTCCTCCCGCGAAACACCGGAGGACATACGCGCCCCAGAGAAGTGGGACCAGGAGGACCACGCCTCCTCCGTTTGGTCTGAGGACGACAAGTCCATGACCAGTGGAGATGAAGACCTCCAGTTCCTTGCTGATGGGGAGCTGGAGCCGGAGAGCGAGGACGATTCGTTCTCCTGGGACGATTACACCTCTTCTGAGGAAGAGGATGAGGGGGAGGAAGAGGAGGAGGACGAAGCATCCTCCGACGAACCGCCGGCCAAGCGTTTCTGCCCCTGGCCGGGGAACCTCAGCGACAGCGACGACGATGCGACGAGGAGGCGAGGGACGACGAGGGCCCTGCTGGCGGCCGCGGCAGCAGCGACGAGGAGCTCGCTGGTAGCAGCGTTGACGAGAGCTCCAACGATGAGGGCAGCGACGGCCCGTAGAGTAGGACCTAGTAGTATAGGCCTAGCAGTAGTAGATTGGCCCATCAGGCCCCTCTTTTGTTCTTCCTCCCTTGAGCAATCGACTCCATCTTTGTAAGAAATCCCCTCATTAATGAAGAAATATTTCTCCCTCAGCTTGCTTTCTTGTTAATTTTGCCGATTGTCAAACGAAGTCACTGTGCAGAGAGCCGATGGTAGGGCATTGGCTTGCGATAACCGCCTATTCACATGGTCAAACATGTCTCATCCGTGCCCACGCCACCTTCGAATTTCAGACGTACAGATTCGAGAAACCCAACGAGAGAATCATCTCAAATGCCATGGGTCCTAACTTAGGAATGATCTGTTGACCTGCTCAATGAGCCGATGATAATGCACCGGTCGCTCACAATCCATCCTTCATCCTCCCAACTGACGACTTTGAGATCTGATGTACAAAGGGTTAATGATGATGGATCCCCTTTTAGATTCCTCCCAGCAGCTCTGATGGTCTTCCTGTAACAATCCGCCGCCTTTGAAGAAGGTTATGATGCCGGGCCAGCCGATGACCTTTCAATCGGCTTCCACAATAGAGTGTTTACCAGATTAGCTGCCCCCCGAGCCTCAGTCAAGGCGAGGAGAAAGATAAAGACGCTCAGATCGTCCACCATGCCGAGCCGGCCAAACCTGCCACCATCGATCACCTCTCCTTCAGTTGAAAGCCGATGTCATGAACGCATCACCAACGGCTTAATGCCTCGCCTGCCAGAACTGATGCTCCTGATAAAATTGGTGAACTGGCGACCTTGCACAAAGGGTGTCGGAAATCCTCGAAGAGAAGGTTTGGGCACCAAGATCGGCTCATCGAGAAGATGGAAGCAGAACGCCTTGAAGCTGAACTGAGGACCAAGGTAGACGCTGCTGTGTAATCTGTGCTAGAGTCGATGACCGTGCATCGGCTGTGTATCATGAAATTTTTTTTTGTACGGGCCGATTTTTTATCGGCCCCCAATATGTATGTTACTGCACATGTATCGCACATGTTCATCCGATTAGGTGCCCCCCGAGCCGAATCTGTCAGGGAATAGCAGATATCGGCTCTGTAATTCGCACGTCGGCTCCTGATAGGACCAAGGGCGAACACAAGCAGAACATGTGGTAAAGATAATTTTGGCCGATTGCTGGGATCGGCCTCCATATCAATTGAAGCGCTCAGTGAAGGTTCTGTAATGTCCCTTCATAGATTTTTGGGGCCGATCCCAAGGATCAGCCTCGCCTCGTTTGCTCATTGGTTTGTTCTTGCTACTCGGTCAGGCTGGTGGATAGAACCAGCCCAACTTCTGACTTGATGCGCCTGCTGTCGTCCACCTTGAGTGCATCGTAGAATCGTGGAGCACTAAGCTCCGTTGGAAGGACGAGCACCATGTTTGTACCAGCCGATGTTTCATCGTTGGCTTTCCTTTGCTTGGGACGCCACTCCATTTTCCGTGGACGACCCTCCTCATCCAGGGTTCGCTGAACTTTCACAGCCAAATCAGGTCGTGCCTTCCTTAGCGTATGCAAGTACAACCTTTCGGCTTCTTCCAGGCCGCGCAATCGCTGAACCCTGCGCTTTTGTGAACGGCTGAGTCCATCAGGGCATCACCTTGGCCGGTGGTACCTGTCTTCTTCTTCTTCCTCGTCTTCGAATCCTCGAGATCTGCCCAACGAGGTGACTCAGCGCGTTTGCTTTGTGGCGGGAGAGGCCCTAGGCGCTTGAACACGGACACGTTGGCTGCCTCCTCCTTCTTCTGGTTGCATTCTGGGCAATTGCCGATTGTGGGCAATCGGCTCATTCCTGAATCCCAGCAGTGTCTGAAGAAGGGGCAGTCCCAGTGCCTGTCGTTGTCGTCTTGCTCCCTTGATTTTCCTATGGCACGGCGCTCGTGCTCCTCCTCATCGTGATCCTACCGACGATATCTTCTGGCTTCTCTAGCCAGACGATCTCCTTCATTATCATAGCTGGACCATCGGCGTTGGTCATACTGATTTACATACTTGTTGAGGAGGTGATCAGAGAGGGGCCGCTGATATCTTATGTTCTTCACTTCTCCCTCTGTGACGTAGCGCCTGCCATCATGATGGAGCCGATCGCGTGGAGCGGCCTCCTCTGTGTCCTTGCTATGAGAGCAGCTGCCCTCGTCTCCATCTTTGCCAGAGTGGTTCCCAGGTCCTACCATGTTGATGCTGAACGAGGATCCTGGCTGGCAGCCTTCAGGGTAAGTGCATTCTACAATGTTAACGGCGGGAAAGGGCTAGGTGTCGACCTTCATGGCGTACTGGTTGAAAATTAGACGCCTTTTTATCGCCGCTTGGATGTGCTGACGCCACACCCTGCAGTCGTTGGTGGCATGGGAGAGCGAGTTATGCCATTTGCAGTATGGCTTTCCATTCAGCTCTTGCACCGTGGGGAATTTGAGACCTTCAGAATCGTCAACGCTTCTCCTTGAGCAGGAGGTCGAAGATTTGCTCAGTCTTGGTCACGTCAAAATCAAATCCCCTGGGCGGGCCTGGTGGCTTTACCCATTTGCAGGACACGGGGTTGCCCCCGAGTCCATTCACTGCTTTACCTCTTGACTTCCGCAAAACCTCGTCTTCCTCTGCATCGACCAGGACTACTGCACGCTTGAATTTGTCCTGGTACAGGTCCGGGTGGCGCTGTTCATATGCTGATAGTTTCTGAACCATGTGCGCCAATGAGGGATAATCTGCTTGAGAGGCCATGTCCTTGATTTGTGAGGCAAGGCCCGCTACTGCCAACTCGACTGCCTCTTTTTCAGTCACGCGGACCGAATAACATCGGTTCCTCAGATTTCTGAAGCGTTGGATGTACTCTGCCACGGTTTCTCCACGCTTCTGACGTACTTGAGCTAGATCGGCAAGGCCAGACTCGGCAGCGTCTGAGTGATACTGCATGTGGAATTGTTCTTCCAACTGCTTCCAAGTCTGGATCGAGTTAGGTGGCAACGAGGTGTACCACCCGAAAGCCGATCCCGTGAGGGACTGTGAGAAGTACCTCACGCGTAGTGGATCCGACACTGAAGCCGTTCCAAGCTGAGCCAAGTATCGGCTTACATGCTCGATGGAGCTGGAGCCATCGATCCACTGAATTTGGAGAAATCAGGGCCGATACTTAGGTGGTAGTGGGACCAATTCGTATTCATCAGGATACGGCTTGAAATAGCCGATCGTCCTTCTTTTCGGCACCATGCCGAACTGGTCCCTCAGGATCGTGCTGATCTGATCCGCGGTGCTGGCTGTAGGAGTCGAACTCAAGATTCGCCGGGTGGCGTACTTAGCCAGCCATGCTTGCTTATCCAGCTCTGAGCCAGTGCAGGAGCTGTGCTGGAGGTTCGTCGGGGTGGCGTACTTAGTTAGCCACGTCGCTTCTCAAGCTCGTCGTGACGTCCCTCCTGTTTTCCCGGAAGTCCCCGATGTTGTGGCCTGGTTTGTGAGCGCCCGGTTCGCAATCTGGCACATACGTGCACATGTACCCGTGAGGGATCTCCTTGGCGCCTCCTGCAAGAACTGGCAGTCACTAGGGTCACCACCGATCTTGTAGACGACGAATGCCGGTGAAGCGGCTCTCTGGTGCTGCCAACGCAAATGGCAGCGGTGGACGGGACCGGAGTGGCAACTCTCCTTGATGTGTCCCGAGAGCTGGTCCCGACGAGTACTGGTGCCTCATGATCTCCTGGATCACGCGAAGAGCGACACGCTCCAACGTGTTTACCAGGTTTTCAGAGTGGCGGTGTATCGAGTGAGCCACCAAGTAGTTGATCTCCTGCCGCAGGGACCTAGTGCGTTCCTCCGACGGGGCAGAGAGGTCTATCCCATCTAGTGCACCATTAGGCGAGAACCCCTTCCATCTGATGCCATGGGAACGGGTCCTGTGGAAAGAGCCGATGAGGTCGGCTTCGAGGAGTGCTTTGATCTTGTCGTACTTCTTCTTGAGCTCCTCGGTTAGGTCGTCGTACGTGACTGGCGTGCCGTCCGCCATCTCAGATGTAGATGGCGATGTGGTTGATGTAGAAGCTTGTCCCACCGGGCGTGCAGAATGTGTTGTCGTCAGAAACCCACCGGCGGGCAGCGGGCAACACCGTAGAGGCGGGAACAACCTAGGGCTGCGGCTGGCCGAGGTCCCTCGAGCGGCGGCCCGCAAAGCCATGGTCACACGTCCGATGCTGATGCAGGCGTGCCACCTGACCTATACCTGGTCGGAAGGTGATGGAGATGCCTTGCTTAGTTTCTGCATGGCATACACGTAAACATTAAATACGAGCCTCGATCGGCTCTCGGGTTATCCTGTGAATCGGCTCGAGGAGATCCACCCATGATTCGTACAGGTGCACGAATATATGGTGGTCTGCTTGATCAAGATAAAGCTAATGAGATCTACGACGATTTAGGGTTTTCACCGCATAATCGGATCATCCTACTCAGGATTGGGCCTCGCGGCCACGCACGGTGATCGTAAGCCGATCCTAGACAAGGCCTAAAAACCAACACGAGGTTGATCCCGGAACATCCTGTCTAGGACTTGCGAACGACACCCTACGTGCCGCTGGATCCTCCAACCCTTTGTAAGGCCTAACTATTGCAGATATTAAACTAATCCTTGAAGAATCAAGGAGCAACCGTAACGGATCGAATCTACTAAATTATGATCAAGCGGGGTGCCGCCCCTACACCTAAGATAGGTGTAAGGGCGGCTAGATATGCAAGGGTTGCACTACGCAAGCATACGATACGAAGAACTATGCTAACCCTAACACATCTATGATAACTACGTTGCTCGCCATCAACAAGGCTTCAGTACGAGCAACGCATGAACAACATGGAGCTGCCTAGATCGCAAGATGCGATCTAGGCAGCATGTCACTTACCTGAAACCCTCGACGAAGGAGTTGGCGATGCGCGAGATTGATTTGTGTTGGTTGAACGTTGGTTGTTGTTTATTCCATAAACCCTAGATACATATTTATAGTCCGTAGACTCTCTAATCGTGGGAATAGTCCCAACCGGGCACGGGCCCAACTCTAACTACATCGACACGTATCCTACTATGTTACAGATACAAGGGCAAACTAGCCCAAACTTGCTATTCAAGGCCGATTCACGTATATTCTTCAATATATAATCTTCAAGTCCACCTTGATCGCGGCCCACCTCTGACTTGGTCAAATTCCGGTGATAACAGCTGCCTAACATGATCAAGATCATCTATCTGTATTGCTATATGTTGTGTTTGTTGGGATCCGATGGATAGAGAATACTATGTTATGTTGATTATCAATCTATTATCTATGTGTTGTTTATGATCTTGCATGCTCTCCGTTATTAGTAGAGGCTCTGGCCAAGTTTTTGCTCTTAACTCCAAGAGGGAGTATTTATGCTCGATAGTGGGTTCATGCCTCCATTAAATCTGGGACAGTGACAGAAAGTTCTAAGGTTGTGGATGTGTTGTTGCCACTAGGGATAAAACATTGATGTTATCCGAGGATGTAGTTATTGATTACATTACGCACCATACTTAATGCAATTGTCTGTTGTTTGCAACTTAATACTGGAAGGGGTTCGGATGATAACCGAAAGTGGACTTTAGGCATAGATGCATGCTGGATAGCGGTCTATGTACTTTGTCGTAATGCCCAATTAAATCTCACAATACTCATCATGTCATGTATGTGCATTGTCATACCCTCTCTATTTGTCAATTGCCTAACTGTAATTTGTTCACCCAACATACTATTTATCTTATGGGAGAGACACCTCTAGTGAACTGTGGACCCCGGTCCATTCTTTTACATAGAATACAATCTACTGCAATACTTGTTCTACTGTTTTCTGCAAACAATCATCATCCACACTATACATCTAATCCTTTGTTACAGCAAGCCGGTGAGATTGACAACCTCACTGTTTCGTTGGGGCCAAAGTACTTGTGTTGTGCAGGTTCCACGTTGACACCGGAATCCCTGGTGTTGTGCCGCACTACATCTCGCCGCCATCAACCTTCAACGTGCTTCTTGGCTCCTACTGGTTCGATAAACCATGGTTTCTTACTGAGGGAAACTTGCTGCTGTACGCATCACACCTTCCACTTGGGGTTCCCAACGGACGCGTGCTGTACGCGTATCAAGCTAAATTTCTGGCGCTTCTGGAGATCAAGACACGCTGCAAGGGAGTCTCCACATCGCAATCTCTTTACTTTGTTTTTGTCTTGCTTTATTTTATTTGCTACTTTCTTTGCTACACTAAATCAAAACACAAAAAAATTAGTTGCTAGTTTTACTTTATTTACTATCTTGTTTGCTATATTAAAACACAAAAAAATTAGTTACTTGCATTTACTTTATCTAGTTTACTTTATTTACTATTGCTAAAATGGGTACTCCTGAAAATACTAAGTTGTGTGAGTTCACAACCACAAATAATAATGATTTCTTATGCACACCTATTGCTCCACCCTCTACTACAGCGGAATTTTTTGAAATTAAACCTGCTTTACTGAATCTTGTTATGCGAGAGCAATTTTCTGGTGTTAGTTCTGATGATGCTGCTGCCCATCTCAATAATTTTTTTGAACTTTGTGAAATGCAAAAGTATATAAAGATGTAGATGGTGACATAATAAAATTAAAATTGTTCCCTTTCTCACTAAGAGGAAGAGCTAAAGATTGGTTGCTATCTCTGCCTAAGAATAGTATTGATTCATGGACTAAATGCAAGAATGCTTTTATTGGTAGATATTATCCCCCTGCTAAAATTATATCTTTGAGGAGTAGCATAATGAATTTTAAACAATTGGATACTGAGCATGTTGCACAAGCATGGGAAAGAATGAAATCTTTGGTTAAAAATTGCCCAACCCATGGACTGACTACTTGGATGATCATCCAAACCTTTTATGCAGGACTGAATTTTTCTTCGCGAAACCTATTGGATTCAGCTGCTGGAGGTACCTTTATGTCCATCACTCTTGGTGAAGCAACAAAGCTTCTTGATAATATGATGATTAATTACTCTGAATGGCACACGGAAAGAGCTCCACAAGGTAAGAAGGTAAATTCTGTTGAAGAAACCTCTTCCTTGAGTGATAAGATTGATGCTATTATGTCTATGCTTGTGAGTGGTAGGACTAATGTTGATCCTAATAATGTTCCGTTAGCTTCATTGGTTGCCCAAGAAGAACATGTTGATGTGAACTTCATTAAAAATAATAATTTCAACAACAATGCTTATCGGAACAATTCTAGTAACAACTATAGGCCATATCCTTATAATAATGGTAATGGTTATGGTAATTCTTATGGGAATTCTTACAACAACAATAGGAACACAACCCCTGGACTTGAAGCCATGCTTAAAGAATTTATTAGTACACAAACTGCTTTTAACAAATCTGTTGAAGAAAAGCTTGGGAAAATTGATATACTTGCTTCTAAAGTTGATAGTCTTGTTGCCGATGTGGATCTTTTGAAATTGAAAGTTATGCCTAATAGGGATAATGAAAATAAAATTGTTACTACAGCAAATGCCATCCAAGTTAGAATTAATGAGAATATAAGATTGATGGCTGAATTGCATGCTAGGTGGGAAAGAGAAGAAAATGAAAAACTAGCTAAAGAAAATAATATAGCTAAAGTTTGGACTATTACCACCACTAGTAATGCTAATGTTACACATGTTGCTGCACCTCCTACTAATAATGGTAAAAGAATTGGTGTAGGCAATGTTTCCACTTCCAATACAAAGCGCGAAAAACTGCCTGAAACTGCTAAAACTGCTGAAACTGTATGTGATAAAACTGCTGAATTTTTTTCCAACATTGGGGATAATGATCCCATTGCTTTAGATTATAATGGTTTGGATTTTGATGATTGTAATATCTCTGAAGTTATAAAGTTCTTACAAAAACTTGCTAAGAGTCCTAATGCTAGTGCTATAAATTTGGCCTTCACGAAACATATTACAAATGCTCTCATAAAAGCTAGAGAAGAGAAACTAGAACGCGAAACTTCTATTCCTAGGAAGCTAGAGGATGGTTGGGAGCCCATCATTAAGATGAAGGTCAATGATTTTGGTTGTAATGCTTTATGTGATCTTGGTGCAAGTATTTCCGTTATGCCTAAGAAAATCTATAATATGCTTGACTTGCCACCATTGAAAAATTGTTATTTGGATGTTAATCTTGCTGATAATTCTACGAGGAAACCTTTGGGGAGAGTTGATAATGTTCGTATTATAGTTAACAATAACCTTGTCCCCGTTGATTTTGTTGTCTTGGATATTGAATGCAATGCATCTTGTCCCATTATATTGGGAAGACCTTTTCTTCGAACTGTTGGTGCTATCATTGATATGAAGGAAGGTAATATTAAATATCAATTTTCTCTCAAGAAAGGTATGGAACACTTCCCTAGAAAGAGAATGAAGTTACCTTTTGATTCTATCATTAGAACAAGTTATGATGTTGACACTTCGTCTCTTGATAATACTTGATACACACTTTCTGCGCCTAGCTGAAAGGCGTTAAAGAAAAGCGCTTATGGGAGACAACCCATGTTTTTACTACAGTACTTTTATTTTATATTTGAGTCTTGGAAGTTGTTACTACTGTAGCAACCTCTCCTTATCTTAGTTTTATTGCATTGTTGTGCCAAGTAAAGTCTCTAATAGAAGTATGATACTAGATTTGGATTACTGCGCAGAAACAGATTTCTTTGCTGTCACGAATCTGGGTCTAATTCTCTGTAGGTAACTCAGAAAATTATGCCAATTTACGTGAGTGATCCTCAGATATGTACGCAACTTTCATTAGTTTTAAGTTTTCTCATCTGAGCAAGTCTGGTGCCTCTTAAAAATACGTCTTTTTGAACTGTTCTGTTTTGACAGATTCTGCCTTTTATTTCGCATTGCCTGTTTTGCCATGCTTGATGGATTTTTCGATTCCATTGACTTTCAGTAGCTTTGTGCAATGTCCAGAAGTGTAAATAATGATTGTGTCACCACTGAATATGTGAATTTTAGTTGTGCACTAACCCTCTAATGAGTTTGTTTCGAGTTTGGTGTGGAGGAAGTTTTCAAGGATCAAGAGAGGAGGATGATACAACATGATCAAGGATAGTGAAAGCTCTAAGCTTGGGGATGCCCCGGTGGTTCACCCCTGCATATATCAAGAAGACTCAGTCTAAGCTTGGGGATGCCCAAGGCATCCTTCTTCATCGACAACATTATCAGGTTCCTCCCCTGAAACTATATTTTATTCCGTCATCTTATGTACTTTGCTTGGAGCGTCTGTTTGTTTTTGTTTTTGTTTTGTTTGAATAAAATGGATCCTAGAATTCACTGTGTGGGAGAGAGACGCTCCGCTGTTGCATATGGACAAATATGTCCTTAGGCTTTACTCATAGTATTCATGGCGAAAGTTTCTTCTTCGTTAAATTGTTATATGGTTGGAATTGGAAAATGATACATGTAGTAATTGCTAAAATGTCTTGGATAATGTGATACTTGGCAATTGTTGTGCTCATGATTAAGCTCTTGCATCATATACTTTGCACCTATTAATGAAGAAATACATAGAGCATGCTAAAATTTGGTTTGCATAATTGATCTCTCTAAGGTCTAGATAATTTCTAGTATTGAGTTTGAACAACAAGGAAGACGGTGTATAATGTTTACAATATGTCTTTTATGTGAGTATTGCTGCACCGCTTCATCCTTGTGTTTGTTTCAAATAAACCTTGCTAGCCTAAGCCTTGTATCGAGAGGGAATACTTCTCATGCATCCAAAATCCTTGAGCCAACCACTATGCCATTTGTGTCCACCATACCTACCTACTACATGGTATTTCTCCGCCATTCCAAAGTAAATTGCTTGAGTGCTACCTTTTTTCTATTCTTCACCTTTACAATATATAGCTCATGGGACAAATAGCTTAAAAACTATTGTGGTATTGAATATGTACTCATGCACTTTATCTCTTATTAAGTTGCTTGTTGTGCGATAACCATGTTTCTGGGGACACCATCAACTATTCTTTGTTGAATATCATGTGATTTGCTATGCATGTTCGTCTTGTCTGAAGTAAGGGAGATTTACCACTCATTTAATGGTTAGAGCATGCATAATGTTTGAGAAGAACATTGGGCCGCTAACTAAAGCCATGATCCATGGTGGAAGTTTCAGTTTTGGACATATATCCTCAATCATATGAGAACATTAATTGTTGCTATGCTTATGCATTAAAGAGGAGTCCATTATCTGTTGTCTATGTTGTCCCGGTATGGATGTCTAAGTTGAGAATAATCAAAAGCGAGAAATCCAATGCGTTCTCCTTAGACCTTTGTACAGGCGGCATAGAGGTACCTTTGTGACACTTGGTTAAAACATGTGTATTGCGATGATAATCCGGTAATCCGAGCTAATTAGGACAATGTGCGGGCACTATTAGTATACTATGCATGAGGCTTGCAACTTGTAGGATATAATTTACATAACACATATGCTTGATTACTACTGTTGACAAAATTGTTTCTTGTTTTCAAAATCAAAGCTCTAGCACAAATATAGCAATCGATGCTTTCCTCTTTGAAGGACCTTTCTTTTACTTTTATGTTGAGTCAGTTCACCTATCTCTCTCCACCTCAAGAAGCAAACACTTGTGTGAACTGTGCATTGATTCCTACATACTTTCATATTGCACTTGTTATATTACTTTACATTGACAATATCCATGAGATATACATGTTACAAGTTGAAAGCAACCGCTGAAACTTCATCTTCCTTTGTGTTGATTCAATACCTTTACTTTGAATTATTGCTTTATGAGTTAACTCTTATGCAAGACTTATTGATGTTTGTCTTGAAGTACTATTCATGAAAAGTCTTTGCTTTATGATTCAATTGTTTACTCATGTAATTTACAATGTTTTGATCGCTGCATTCATTACATATGCTTACAATAGTATGATCAAGGTTATGATGGCATGTCACTCCAGAAATTATCTTTGTTATCGTTTACCTGCTCGGGACAGAACTAAGCTTGGGGATGCTGATACGTCTCCAACGTATCGATAATTTCTTATGTTCCATGACACATTATTGATGATATCTACATGTTTTATGCATACTTTATGTCATATTTATGCATTTTCCGCACTAACCTATTAACGAGATGCCGAAGAGCCAATTGCTGTTTTCTGCTGTTTTGGCTTTCAGAAATCCTAGTAAGGAAATATTCTCGAATTGACGAAATCAACGCCCATGGGCCTATTTTCACACGAAGCTTCCAGAAGACCGGAGGGAAGACGAAGTGGGGCCACGGGGCGCCACCACGCTAGGGCGGCGCGGCCCAAGGGGGCCCCGCGCGGACCTAGTGTGTGGGGCCCCCGTGTGGCCCCCTGACCCGCCCTTCCGCCTACATATAGTCATCATCGCGAAACCCCCAGTACCGAGAGCCACGATACAGAAAACCTTCCAGAGACACCGCCGCCAATCCCATCTCGGGGATTCAGGAGATCGCCTCGGCACCCTGCCGGAGGGGGAATCATCTCCCGGAGGACTCTTCACCGCCATGGTCGCCTCGGGAGTGATGAGTGAGTAGTTCACCCCTGGACTATGGGTCCATAGCGTAGCTAGATGGTTGTCTTCTCCTCATTATGCTTCATTGTCGGATCTTGTGAGCTGCCTAACATGATCAAGATCATCTATCTGTAATGCTATATGTTGCGTTTGTTGGGATCCGATGGATAGAGAATACTATGTTATGTTGATTATCAATCTATTACGTATGTGTTGTTTATGATCTTGCATGCTCTCCGTTATTAGTAGAGGCTCTGGCCAAGTTTTTGCTCTTAACTCCAAGAGGGAGTATTTATGCTCGATAGTGGGTTCATGCCTCCATTAAATCTGGGATAGTGACAGAAAGTTCTAAGGTTGTGGATGTGCGTTGCCACTAGGGATAAAACATTGATGCTATGTCCGAGGATGTAGTTATTGATTACATTACGCACCATACTTAATGCAATTGTCTGTTGTTTGCAACTTAATACCGGAAGGGGTTCGGATGATAACCTGAAAGTGGACTTTTTAGGCATAGATGCATGCTGGATAGCGGTCTATGTACTTTGTCGTAATGCCCAATTAAATCTCACAATACTCATCATGTCATGTATGTGCATTGTCATGCCCTCTCTATTTGTCAATTGCCTAACTGTAATTTGTTCACCCAACATGCTATTTATCTTATGGGAGAGACACCTCTAGTGAACTGTGGACCCCGGTCCATTCTTTTACATAGAATACAATCTACAATACTTGTTCTACTTTCTCTGCAAACAATCATCATGCACACTATACATCTAATCCTTTGTTACAGCAAGCCGGTGAGATTGACAACCTCACTGCTTCGTTGGGGCAAAGAACTTTGGTTGTGTTGTGCAGGTTCCACGTTGGCACCGGAATCCCGGTGTTGCGCCGCACTACATCTCGCCGCCATCAACCTTCAACGTGCTTCTGGCCCTGGTTCGATAAACCTTAGTTTCTTGGGAAACTTGTCATCACACCTTCCACTTGGGGTTCCCAACGGACGCGTGCTGTACGCGTATCAGCCAGCAGCGTCCTCAACGTTTTAAAGGCGGCACGAGATTGAAACAAAAAATAAGCCAAAAATCAGTTGGTAAACAAAATCCAAGAAAAGAAACAATTACCATTCTAAGAGGATGACATGCGGGACCCATGAGGCAGCAGCATCCTGAACGATTCCAAGGCGGCAGGGGATCAAAAGAAAAAAGGAAATATCCAGAAATTAATTAGGGTTCAAAATAAATCCATCAAAGGAAACTTTTATTGTTCATAGAGGATGACATGTGGGGCCGAGCTGCCAACAGCGTCCTCATCGTTTCAAAGGGGCAGGAGATCAAAAGAAAAAGGCAAATAGCCAGAAATTAGGGGTCAAAAATAACTCCAAGAAAGGAAACTTTTATTGTTCGTAGAGGGTGACATGCGGGACCCATGAGCCGACTTACTCAACGTTTCAAAGCGGCATGAGATCGAAAGAAAAAGGCAAGTGACAAAATATCGGGAGCCAAAGATAATCCAAGAAAAGAAACTTTATTGTGCATAGAGGATGACATGCGGGTCCCATTTAGCAGCAGCGGTCTCAACGTTTCAAATGCGGCTTGAGATCAAAAGAAAAAGAAAGTTGGTTGTACATAGAGGATGACATGCGGGTCCCATGAGTCAGCAGCTTACTCAACGTTTCCAAGACGGCAGGGGATCAAAAGAAAAAGGAAATAGCCAAAAATCAGAGGGTGAAAAAAATCCGAGAAAATAAACATTTATAGCACATAGAGGATGACATGCGGGTCCCATGAGCCAGCAGGTTCCTCAACGTTTCAAACGTGTCATGAGATCAAAAGAAAAAGGCAAGTGACCAAATATCAGGAGCCAAAAATAATTCAAGAAAAGAAACTTGATTGTACATAGAGGATGACATGTTGGTCCCATGAGCCAGCAGGTTCCTCAACATTTTAAACGTGGCATGAGATCGAAAGAAAAAGGCAAGTGACCAAATATCAGGTGCCAAAAAAATCCAAGAAAATAAAGTTTTATAGTACATAGAGGATGACATGCGGGTCCCATTTAGCAGCAGCGGGATCACCATTTGAGAGGCGGCACGGGATCGAAATAAAAAGGCAAGTGACCAAATATCAGGTGCCAAAAAAATCCAAGAAAAGAAAGTTTTATAGTACATAGAGGATGACATGCGGGTCCCATTTAGTAGCAGCGGTATCACCATTTGAGAGGCGGCACGAGATCGAAAGAAAAAGGCAAGTGACCAATTATGAGGTGCCAAAAAAGAATGCAAGAAAAAAAGTTTTATAGTACATAGAGAATGACTTGCGGGTCCCATTTAGCAGCAGCGGTATCACCGTTTGAGAGGCGGCACGTGATCGAAAGAAAAAGGCAAGTGACCAAATATCAGGTGCCAATAAAAATCCAAGAAAAGAAAGTTTTATAGTACACAGAGGATGACATGCGGGTCCCATTCAGCAGCAGCGGTCTCAACATTTCCAAGGCGACACGGGATCAAAAGAAAAAGGAAGTAGCCAGAAATCAGGGGGTCAAAAATAATCCAAGAATAGAAAGAATTTTGGTTCATAGAGGATGACATGTGGGACCCATGATCCTGCATTGTAAACGGCTCGCTCGGAGAGCGTTGAACGAGATGGCGCGATCGAGAAAAAAAACAATGCTAGAGAGGCTGCTATCTGGGCCCTACATCCCTGGGCGGTGCGGATTTGCGATGACTTGGCCGGCGATCCCGAGAATTCGCGATGCACCACGTCCCGGCCACCATAGGAGACGTTTTGGACGCTTTCGTTGGGCTAGGTGGCCTCAAAAACGAGAAAAAAAAGTTTTGACATGCACCACGGAGAGACCCAAAATCATCGGCCATGGTGCACCAGCAACCACGGCGCGACTTCAACTTCGTCGTCCATGGCAACTTTTCTTGTAGTGTATTGCACTAGCCAGTATTAGCACTCAAGGGGAAAACCGAGCACACAAAAAATGCTAGTATAAGACTCGAGGGTATACATGAGTATATCTAAATTTCCAGGGTTAGACTCGAGGACGCGTGTTGCGGTGCATAAGTAGAAGACGTGCAATTGTTGATGCGTAGGACGTGGGTCGCGGTGCAGAAGTTGAAGACGTGCCATCGTGGACGCGTGTCGCGGTGCAGAAATCGAAGACGCATAGGACACAAGTCGCATTTAGGACCCCTCGCCTTTATAGATGCCTCTCCCTGTTCGCTTCCTCGCACTATCACTGTCACTCTCACTCCCTCACACAACGTCGCCTCTCACGTCCCATCATCTTCTACAAAGCAAAAAACCCTCTCCCTCTCCTCTGCCGGCGATGGACAAGGAGAATGCAAATGCCATCGTCCTTGACGCCGTCGACTGCGAGTTCGTAGGCTCCAAGCGCGATGCCTCCGTCCTCGACTCCGCCCCCTCTATGGTCGTTGCCGCGCCGGTGCATTGGCGGTTGCCGCCGGTGCATCAGAGGCTGCCGCCGGTGGCGGTCAGATCCCGCCGGAATGGGACCCCTATGGGAAGGTGTCATACATCTGGCCGTCGAACCCCTACGACACCTGCATGGACGACCCTTGGAATGAGGTAACTACGGTTTGTTCCCTTGTTGTTCCCCTTTCCTTTTTCAACCCTATTTTTGCTGGTTCCCTAGTAACTATTAGTGCCGATCTGTAGGTAGGATGAGTATTGGGTTAATATTTGCGCCGATTTTATTCCATTTTGATTTGATCCCTTCTTGATTTCGTATAAGATTTGGGGTTCGGCCGCTCGGTTAATTTATGCAAGTAATCATGGAATCTCAATCAGTTAATTTATGCACGAATCAAAAGATATCAATGTGGAATTTGCTCAAATTCAGATCTGGAATTTGTTTCTTTGCCTATGATGAATCGTTGGGCACAAATTTGTATAGGGCAGGTTCAGCGAAGCATTGCTGTGTACAAATCTGTTGTGCATGAGATTTGGTTCGCTAACCCCGTCTCTGTAGATATTTAATCGTGTTCACTCTAACTGAGGCTGCCTCTGTTTTTCCTAACTTTGTTATCATGCACATTACGTCATCGTTTCAACTCATTCACTCATAGTTTCATTTGATACGGATCAAGTGTATGGCAGCGACGTCGGCAGCGAGGAGGAGGATGAGCACACCAAGGCTTGGCAGGTGCTGCAGAAGCTTCAAGTCGGCCAGTACACCTCCTACTTCGCCAAATGTGTCTACAAGTGCCCCTTCTGCACTAGGAGATTCGGCGGCACCGAATTCAAGTGCCTCCTCACGCATGCCGAGGACACCAGAAGGACCTTCCGCAATGTTGGCGCGACAGTGAATGTCTGCGCCTTTCGTGCCAAGCACAATGCGCTCGACATTCACCTCCGCAACTTCCAGTGGGTGGAGATCGCCACCGGGCGCATGCCTTCGATCAAGCCCAAAGTGCCCAAGATCAAGGGAGAGGGGAGCAAGAACTGAAGGAAAAGCCATATGGGAATGGAGTAGGCGGAGTCCAGGACGTGTGCTGCTGCTGCAAAGCAGCTTTTTATTTTGTTATTATGTCGTTACTATGTTGGTGTTGTGAATAACCTCGTTATTGGCAACCTGTTATTATCTTGGCTGATGTATGTAGCTTATTATCTATCCCTATTATACTTTACTTTGTTGGCCCTACTTTGTTTTCTTGATTTATTATGATGGTGTGAATTTATCGTACATTACCATCGATATTTGCTTCTAGATTTAACTAGATACTCCGTACGTTTAGAAATATAAGATTGTTTAGATGTTCTTAGAGTGGACTGCATTCAAATTAAAAATAGGGAATCTACACACTAAAACTAGACTAGATACAAACTAAAGTAGATGAATCAAAGAAAAAACCAAAACGTCTTATATACATGCACGGAGGGAGTACATATGAACCAAGATAGGTGAGGTCATTAATATGGACCAGAGGGAGTACTAGATTTGCTGATATATTGGGCAAAAAACGAGGGCCAACAGGCACAAATAATTGAAGAAAGACAGAAACAGAAGCTTCTCTAGATTTGATACTAATTTGGTGAAAAAAGACAAAGAGAGAAAGAGGGGAAACAGGTGCTCTTAAAAATGCCAATTTGCTGCCATATCTTTTTATTATCCAGCTCCTGCTCACGTACAACCAAACGCGTTCTCGTCCTGCCCCACATGGTCCCTTTCTACCAGCCCCACGCGACGCGGCCCCACACGTCAGCACGGAACGGTCAACTAAACGGGAATCCTCCCGTCCGAGCTCCTTCTGCGTGATTCAGACAAAGGCTTGGGGAAAACTTAGAAAAACTAAGGAGCTGGGGAAAACTTGGTACAACTAAGGACGCGAGGGCACGAAAATAGAAATCCCTAATGAAAAAGCTTGCGCCAAGGTCGCCCCGTACCAATGATTTTTTCAATTACTTTGCGCTTTCGCCGATTGGCTTAAACCCTCTCACAAGGCTGGCTTAGTACCATTATCCGGTTTCCGACAGCCGACTCCCGACCTAGCTACAGATCGCAACCCAGCTGTCCGGCTGGCAGGAGCAAAAGCTTAAGGAGCCAACACACAAAAATTGAGTAAGGGAAGAGCAAAAGCGAGTCGACACTCGTCCAAACCCTTCATAAAAGCGCCGACTTGTTCCCACTCCGTTCCTTTGCTGAAATATTGTCGGCCTCACTCAGCGGCCCCTCCCTTGACCAGCTGCGGACCGCAACCCGACTGGCAGGGGAGAAGCCAAAGGGTGGGGCGGATGATAAAACGCAAGTGCGCGGAGGAAAAACAAGTCGGAAGCGTAAAATGATCAAACAACCACACTAAAGTGCTGGATAATAAAAAGATAGCAATATTGTCTTTATAGCTACACCCGGTATCCGGGGGATTTAATGATTGTCTTGTTGCGAGCAAAAGAAAAAAGACAGGTAAATCTAAACGCCGGCTGGAGAAGGACCAATCGGGGGAGCCTCTGAGCCGGGAGCCGGATCAGCCTCGGGCACAACCGTCTCCTCCGCATAAGCGATCTCTTCGTCTTCTCCCGGCACCTCTTCAGGAAGGTCGGGGTCGTTGACGAAGACATCCTTGAAGACGTCCAGCGTGGCAGCTGGAGCCACATGCAAGCTCACCAGCGGCTGCGAAGGCCTCTGAGGATCCACGACTGGGCCCTTGGCCTTGATCAAGGCCCTGGCCTCCACGCCGGCCGGGCGCGTCGGCTCCTCCCTCGCCGGCTCCGAAGCTGGAGGCGGCACAGCCTAGCCCACCGGGTCAGATGTAGCCATGGGTTCCGGTGGCGGCACAACTCTGGGGCCCGAGCTAGCACCATCCCTCGGTGTGCCCCCATCTCCTCCAGTCGGCGGCCCCTCCGGCCGGTTGCACCGCAGCAGGTCGCTGATGGCCGGCTGGCTCGTCCAGCGAGCCGGCTCATCCCGGGAGCCGGAGCTGGAGCTGGCTGGAGGCGGCGCAGAAGACGATGTCCCCGCTCCCACAGAGGGCAGCGGGAAGACCAGTGGCGTATGCGCCCGCTCCTGAGCCGGAGGCTGCGGGGTCGGCTCCCTCCTCGCCCGTGGCGGAACAGGTGGAGGTGAAATGACGACGGAAGCCGAGCCATTCCCCGCACCCTTGGAGGACTTGATGGCGAACTACACCAAGAAAGCAAATCAGATACCCACGTAAAGGAGAAAGTGGAGGGAAAGAAAAGGAATCAAACAATTTTAAGAAAAACAACTTACTCGGCCGCCTCCGGGACCTGCTTTGGCTGCTATCGATGCTGCTTCTTCAACGCGGGTTGCAGCTGCGCGGTGGTCCTCTTCCACCCCCGAGGCACCTGCGCAGCGTCAGCTGTTGGAGGCACTATGGCTAGAGGGGTCACGCGAAGTGGCTCCAAAAACGTAACCTCCTTGTCATCCGGCTACTCGGTTGAGGAAGCCTCACCTTGCTCCCCGTTGGCTTGGAGGGCGGCGCCCGGGTTCTCGTCCTCGCTGGCTGCCCGGTCCTTTCGTCCTCAGGGCCGGGAAGTTCGGCCTCCCACTCCTTCTCCATGACGTCTCCATCCTTGTAGACCATCCGCGGGGAGTTCTGCAAGCCAGCAGAGAAAATAATGTTATAACACACAAACAACAAGAGGAAACAATGGCGAAGGCCGGCGAAAAAGCATTCGGCTTACCAGAGCTGGAGGATCTACCCGGCTGAAGGGCTCCATCCCCCACTGCCAGTTATCCGGCAAGCGGGCCGCAGAGATGTGGTTCACCCGGAAGGCCACACCCTTGGCGGTAAGCGCGACCTTGGAGGTCCGGGTCGGGTCGAGCCGGCCACTAATATAGCAGATCTTGTGGACCCATCGCTGCAGTGGTAGCACCCGCCGACTGACGAAGGTGCAGAGGAGATCCGCCCCCGTGAGCTGGTCCCACGTGACGCAGGTCCATAGGAAGTCCAGCGGCATGTTCACCTCGGCTTCTGGGTCAGTCAGCTTGGGGCAGTAACCCCAGTTGGCCATGGTAGGCGGAGCCGGCGAGAACGCCGGTAAGTTGAGGAGATCCTTGGCCGGGTCCTCGTTCTTCACGTAGAAGAATGAAGCCTGCCACTGCTTCACCAAGTCCACCATAGAGATCTTCGGGAAGGGCCCCTGGCGCGGGTACTGTGAAGCCGCTCCGCAGGCGCGCAGCTCACCGTCGATGGTCTGCTCCTTGATGTAGAACAGCCAGCTCCAGAAGTCGACATCTGGATACACACCGGCGTAGCCCTCGCATAAGGCCACATAGCATGACAACGTCATGTATGCGTTGGCTGGCAGGTGGTGTGGCTGGAGGCCGAAAAACTCCAAGAAGCCGCGAAAGAAAGGGCTCGCCGGTAGCCCGAAACTACGGTCAAAGTGCGCGACAAAGACGATGCGCTCGCCAGGCTCCACCACCGGCGCGACCTCATCCCCCGGCAGCAGGATCGCCACCCCCTCCAGGATGCAGTGAGTCCGGCAGAGGCGCTGAACATCTGCTAGCGTGCTGTTGGCCCCCTCCTAGGAGCCGCTGAAGTGCGCCATCTCCTTCGTCGACGGCGGTGAGGGCGGCGGCGGTGAGGGCGGCGGCGTCGTAGCTAGCGGAGAAAGTCGAAGCGCTGAGATACGGCCTCCCGTGGCGCCGAGCCGGCTGCGCGGCGGCGGCGTGTCAAGGGGATGCTCCGTCGTGTAAGGGTGCAAGTTTTCGCTGGAGTTTTCCGGTGGGATCCAGCTCTACGCGCAGAAGAGCGGAGGAGAAGAGAGAGAGGCGTCCGACATCGAGCGGATGTATAGGTGCACTAGTTCGGCGAAGAGATAGTGAAATACAAGTGGTATGAATGTATATGAGCAGTAGTAACGGCGCCAGAAAAGTGCTTGCTGGCGTGCAGTAAGTAAAGATGCAAGCATAAATAAGCGATGATTGCAGTATTTGGAAACAAGGCCTAGGGATCGTACTTTCACTAGTGGACACTCTCAACATTGATCACATAATAAAACCACTCTACACTCTCTTGTTGGATGATGAACACCACTAATTGTGTAGGGCTACAAGAGCACCTCAATGCCGGAGTTAACAAGCTCCACAATATTCGATATTCATATTTAAATAACCTTAGAGTGCATGATAGATCATTGCAATTATACCAAGTACTAACATAGCATGCACACTGTCACCTTCATACTATGAAAGGAGGAATAGATCACATCAATACCATCATAGTAATAGTTAACTTCATAATCTACAAGAGATCATAATCATAAACTACGCCAAGTACTACATGATGCACACACTGTCACCATTACATCATGGAGGAGGAATAGAGTACTTTAATAACATCACTAGAGTAGCACATAGATGAATAGTGGTACAAAACTCATATGAATCTCAATCATGTAAGGCAGCTCATGAGATCATTGTATTGAAGTACATAGGAGAGAGATTAACCACATAGCTACCGGTACAGCCCTTAGCCTCGATGGAGAACTACTCCCTCCTCATGGGAGACAGCAGCGTTGATGAAGATGGCGGTGGTGTCGATGGAGATGCCTTCGGGGGCACTTCCCCGTCCGGCAGCGTGCCGGAGAGACTCCTGTCCCCCAGATCTTGGCTTCGCGACGGAGGCGGCTCTGGAAGGTTTCTCGTACCGTGGCTTTTTCGTACTGAAGTTTTAGGTCAGGGACCTTTAAATAGGCGAAGAGGCGGAGTCGGAGGGCTGACGGGGCAGCCAAACAGTAGGGGGCGCGGCCCAGGCCCTGGCCGCGCCGCCTACATGTGTGGGGCCCACAGGGCCCTCCTCTGGTGGCTCTCGGGTGTTCTGGAAGCTTCGTGGAATTCTAAGATGCGGCGTTGATTTCGTCCGATTCGAGAATATTTCCTTACTAGGATTTCTGAAACCAAACAAAAAGAACTGGCACTTCGGCATCTTGTCAATAGGTTAGTTCCGGAAAATGCATAATAATGACATAAAGTGTGAACAAAACATGTAGGTATTGTCATAAAACAAGCATGGAACATAAGAAATTATCGATACGTTGGAGATGTATCAGCATCCCCAAGCTTAGTTCCTACTCGTCCCGAGTAGGTAAATGATAACAAAGATAATTTCTGAAGTGACATGCTACCAACACAATCTTGATCCAATAATGATGTAAAGTATATGAACTGAGATCAAATCACTCAAAGCAAATGTCTATAGTTGATATAAGAGATGATAATGCAAGAGTTAAACAAGCTAGAAGTTTTCATGAACTATTGCTTCAAAGACATGAAACCGTACAAAGTTCATTAAAGATGTGTTAAGTATTCAGCATAGAAGTTCTATCCTTCATTCCAAGCATCAAGTAAATTTTCACAACATAAGAAGGATTCAGTCAAGTAAACATAAACATGAACGTCATGAATCAACTGTTTCGAAGTCTACTCAACCGGTGAGCGCAAGCATTTGGTATTAGCACCAGGATGTTATGGCATAAAGAACGTTAATGGGGGTTTGGAAGGCCAAATGGAAGAAAGTCTTACAAAGCTATAAGTGATTATTAGACAAGAGGAAGTCTTATAATCGAAGCTATGCAAGGAGTAGTGATTGCCATGCAACGGATGCACATAGAGCTATATGTGTATGAAAGCTCTCCAATGGAACTAGTGGGGGTGCATCCAACTTGGTTGCTCACGAAGACCTAGAGCACTTTTGAGGAAGCTCATCATTGGAATATACAACCCAAGTTCTATAGTGTAAATTCCCCACATAGTTATACTAGTAAAACATGAAAACTCTCTCATATGAAGTGTAGGTACTAAACATGAGCACAAATGATGACTATGAATACTGCAGGTGCTAAAACATGAGCACAAGTGTGGATAAAAGATAGTAATGCTGCCCCCTTTTTTCTTTCTCTCTTTTTTTTTTTTTCTTTTTCTTTTCTATTTTTTTCTTTCTTTTCTTTTTCTCTTTTTGATGGCCTCCATGGCTCTTTTCACTTTTAGGGGCAACATCCTAATATGACAACACACTTTTTGGTACAAATAACTCATAATGAATGAAACATGATGTATAAAACTGTATGCCTCTGCCAGTGTAGCAGGATGTGCAATGATCTAGCGTAACATGGGTAAACCTCACATCAGCTGTATAGAATCATGCAAAGCAACGTATAAATAATAAATGACAACATGGCATGTAATGTAAAATGGAAGTTGCATGGCAATATATCTCAGAACAACTATGGAAATGTTGTGGTAGGTAGGTATGGTGGCTGTTTTGAGGAGATGTATGGGCTTATGTGTAGGAGGACAAGAGAAAGTCCTCCCACGGGTTTGGATGTACCGGCGAAGTATGCACAATTCTCAATGTGAGCAAAAGGCAATGCACAGTACCGAAGAGGCTAGCAAATTTGGATGGTGGAAGTGCCAAAAACCGTAGCTTAACATTAGTCAAAAAGAACTCACAAGCTTATTGCAAACATCTAGCAGGTTCAACATTAAGAGCATGATTAAAATTTACTCCAAGGAGGGCCGTTCACGGCGGTACAAGTACCCCGCTAGCTCCCTCGACCTTCAGCGCAACTTAGTTATTACGATGAACTCTTAGACATGGAAAGCTATCAAGTCCAACTACACCTTCAACTATTTAAATCGAGTTTGTAGTACGGCACAAGCTTAAAGACAACAATCCACTACTAATTTTAACTTATTTATCCAGCAAGCCTTACCATCTAAATACCTCAAAACGTTTGCAAAGAATCAAGTTATCAAAGCTCAATGATCTACAAGATTATGCAAGTGTTTCATTATACCACTTCCACATGCAACATTTCCTTAACCAACCGAATAACAATGAACGAAGCAGTTTCAAACTTCGCCATGAACACTAAAAGCTAAGAACACATGTGTTCATATGAACCAGTGGAGCGTGTCTCTCTCCCACACAAGCATTTATTCAGAGAATGAGAATAACAAAAACCAAAATAAAAGCACACAGACGCTCCAAGTAAAGTACATAAGATGTGACCGAATAAAAATATAGTTTCAAGAGAAGTGACCTGATAAATTGTTGATGAAGAAGGGGATGCCTTGGGCATCCCCAAGCTTAGACGCTTGAGTCTTCTTGAAATATGCAGGGATTAACCACGGGGCATCCCCAAGCTTAGACTTTTCACTCTTCTTAATCATATATCATCCTCCTCTCTTGACCCTTGAAAACTTCCTCCACACCAAACTCGAAACAAACTCATTAGAGGGTTAGTGCATAATCAAAAATTCACATGTTCAGAGGTGACACAATCATTCTTAACACTTCTGGACATTGCACAAAGCTACTGGAGGTTAATGGAACAAAGAAATCCATCCAACACAGCAAAAGAGGCAATGCGAAATAAAAGGCAGAATCTGTCAAAACAGAATAGTCCGTAAAGACGAATTTTTTAGAGGCACCATACTTGCTCAGATGAAAATGCTCAAATTGAATAAAAGTTGCGTACATATCTGAGGATCACGCACGTAAATTGGCTTATTTTTCTGAGTTACCTACAGACGTAGGGACTCAATTTCGTGACAGCAAGAAAACTGTTTCTGCGCAGTAATCCAAATCTAGTATCAACTCTACTATCAAAGACTTTACTTGGCACAACAATGCAATAAAATAAAGATAAGGAGAGGTTGCTACAGTAGTAACAACTTCCAAGACACAAATATAAAACAAAAGTACTGTAGCAAAATAAAAACATGGGTTATCACCCAAGAAGTGCTTTCTTTATAGCCATTAAGATGGGCTCAGCAGTTTTAATGATGCACTCGCAAGAAATAAGAGTTGAAGCAAAAGAGAGCATCAAGAAGCAAATAAGAAACACATTTAAGTCTAACCCACTTCCTATGAAAATGAATCTTGTAAATAAACAAATTCATGAAGCATAATGCAACAAGCATAGAAAGATAAAACAAGTGCAGCTTCAAGATTTTCAGCATATAGAGAGGTGTTTTAGTAACATGAAAACTTCTACAACCATATTTTCCTCTCTCATAATAATATCCAGTAGCATCATGAGCAAACTCAACAATATAACTATCACATATAGCATTCTTATCATGAGTCTCATGCATAAAATAATTACTACTCCCAACATAAGCATAGTCATTCTTATTAATTGTAGTGGGAGCAAATTCAACATAGTAGCTATCATAAAATATAGGAGGCATATTGTAATCATAATCAAATTTATCCTCCATAGTAGGTGGCACCAAAAGACTACTATCATTATAATCATCATAAATAGGAGGCAAAGTATCATCAAAGAAAATTTTCTCCTCAATGCTTGGGGGACTAAAAATATCATGCTCATCAAAACCAGCTTCCCCAAGCTTAGAATTTTCCATAGCATTAGCAACAATGGTGTTCAAAGCATTCATACTAATAACATTGCCATTAGCATGCATATAAAGCTCCATAGGTTTTTAAATTTTCTCTTCAAACACATCATGTCCTAATTCAAGATAAATTTCATAAAGATCTCTAATTTTTTTGTTGTTTTCCATTATGCCTAACTAGTGTAAACAAGAAACAAAAAGATGCAACTGCAGGATCTAAAGGAAATAGCTTCGAGCAATCACAACGGTAAGAAAAGTGTTTGGTTTGGACAGCGTGTGAGTACCTTTTACCTTTCCTCCCCGGCAACGGCGCCAGAAAAGTGCTTGATGTCTACGCTCACTTCTATTCTTGTAGACAGTGTTGGGCCTCCAAGAGCAGAGGTTTGTAGAACAGCATCAAGTTTCCCTTAAGTGGATCACCCAAGGTTTATCGAACTCAGGGAGGAAGAGGTCAAAGATATCCCTCTCAAGCAACCCTGCGATCACAATGCAAGAAGTCTCTTGTGTCCCCAACACACCTAATACACTTGTCGGATGTATAGGTGCACTAGTTCGCGAAGAGATAGTGAAATACAAGTGGTATGAATGTATATGAGCAGTAGTAACGCGAGAAAAGTGCTTGGCGTGCGGTAAAGATGCACGAGAATAGTAAATAAGCGATGATTGCAGTATTTGGAAACAAGGCCTAGGGATCGTACTTTCACTAGTGGACACTCTCAACATCGATCACATAATAAAACCACTCTACACTCTCTTGTTGGATGATGAACACCACTAATTGTGTAGGGCTACAAGAGCACCTCAATGCCGGAGTTAACAAGCGCCACAATATTCGATATTCATATTTAAATAACCTTAGAGTGCATGATAGATCATTGCAATTATACCAAGTACTAACATAGCATGCACACTGTCACCTTCATACTATGAAAGGAGGAATAGATCACATCAATACCATCATAGTAATAGTTAACTTCATAATCTACAAGAGATCATAATCATAAACTACGCCAAGTACTACATGATGCACACATTGTCACCATTACATCATGGAGGAAGAATAGAATACTTTAATAACATCACTAGAGTAGTACATAGATGAATAGTGATACAAAACTCATATGAATCTCAATCATGTAAGGCAGCTCATGAGATCATTGTATTGAAGTACATAGGAGAGAGATTAACCACATAGCTACCGGTACAGCCCTTAGCCTCGATGGAGAACTACTCCCTCCTCATGGGAGACACCAGCGTTGATGAAGATGGGGGTGGTGTCGATGGAGATGCCTTCCGGGGGCACTTCCTGTCCGGCGGCGTGCCGAAAGAGACTCTGTCCCCCGGATCTTGGCTTCGCGATGGCGGCGGCTCGGAAGGTTTCTCGTACCGTGGCTTTTTCGTACGAAGTTTTAGGTCAGGGACCTTTAAATAGGCGAAGAGGCGGAGTCGGAGGGCGGACGGGGCAGCCAAACAGTAGGGGGCGCGGCCCAGGCCCTGGCCGCGCCGCCTACATGTGTGGGGCCCACAGGGACCTCCTCTGGTGGCTCTCGGGTGTTGAGCTTCGTGGAATTCTAAGATGCGGGCGTTGATTTCGTCCGATTCGAGAATATTTCCTTACTAGGATTTCTGAAACCAAAAAAAACAGGAAGGCACTGCGGCATCTTGTCAATAGGTTAGTTCCGGAAAATGCATAATAATGACATAAAGTGTGAACAAAACATGTAGGTATTGTCATAAAACAAGCATGGAACATAAGAAATTATCGATACGTTGGAGACGTATCACCTCCCGTTGCCCCATTTATAGCGACTGGAAAGTGGGGATCGTGGGCGGTGACTTGGGATTAACTGCGCCCACGATCTCCACTAACTCCGTGCGTTTCGGGTAACTGTTCGCAAAGCCGGCGGATATTTCGGAGGCCATGTCAGCCCTGGCTGCAGAGGATCCTAGGCCGGCAGCGACGGGACAACACGCCAGGCTAGGCCCTGGGAATCTGGCAAAGACGGTTGCATCAAGGCCCACGCCCCGAGGTAGCGCTGAATTCGGAGCGGCGAGGTCCCAGCCGGCCACGTCGCCCCAGAACAAGCCAGCACCTGCTGCATCAAGCTGAAATCTTCTCCAACACTTAGCACGAAAAGATTCACAAACCAAGCCGGATGTCCAGCTCACTGGCAGATGGACAACGCAAGCTGGAAAGGGTGCATCCGGTCGGAAGAAATTTCCTGCTGGCCCCTTCAAATGCTTTTCAGCTAGATCCATGCGATCAATAATGAATGACGAGGAAAAACCTGCCCAGGCCCTTCTCTACCCAGGACCTCGCCAGCTTCAGGGGCTAATGTCGGGGGGAAGACCCCGGTTATGGCAAAAGACTGGAAACGGTTGGCTTAGGGCCGGTTTGCCCGAGGCAAAGGCCGACTGAGGAGCAGCCGACTGGAGCTAGGTCTACGCCGGCTTCGCCATGGCTGGCTGAGCCATGGCCAGGGCTGGCTTCAACAGGCTATATCTGGCTTGGTTCATCTTTCCCCTGGTTGGCTTCAAGCTGGCGATCCTTGTAGGAGAAGGTTCTGGGAAGGTCATCCGGGTCCAAAAGTCCATCGAGGACATCAAATTCCGCAGATCCAGAACACTGCAGAGCAACAGTGGTCCGCGTCGGGACAGGCCATCATGGCCCGGCTTCTACGGGCAGTGCAGGCTACGGGCAGCGCTACCTAGCGGCCGCAGGCTACAACCGGAAGCTAGATCCGGCCTACTGCACGTCGCTCGGTCTGTCTTGTCCCTCCGGCCGCGATAGGAAGGACGGAACATGGCGACGGCCGGGGGGCGTCGAGCGCCTCGGGAAGGTGCGATCAAGCCGGATCCGGCGAAGCCAACACCGTAAGCTGTAGGGACTTCTCGGTAAATGTTCCAGGTTCTATAGAAGCCGCACTACTACCCTCATGCGCGGGGACCGATCGATCACTCTTTCATTCACACTTAGCACCACTCGGGAGAGAGGCCTTCGTCTACCTCGAGCCCTCTCTCAAGCCGGATACAGCTTAGGGAGCACCATTGTACTGTATCATAGATCATATACATCTCTAGAGAAGGAGTAGGGGTGTTACGTACCTCCATACGAGGGCCCAAACCTGGGTACGTCGCTGTGTCGCTCGTGCTCATACCCGCGTCCGGAGACCGCCGTAGGCCAAGGCTGGAACCACCCGACTTTAGCCATCACATGGCATATGCCATGATGATACCACGATAGAAGTGCAACGTCAACACAATGTTCCTATATTGGAAATAAGAAGTGACAATGGCTCCGAGTTCAAGAACGACACTCTCAATGATTTTCTTAGTGATGAGGGGTTAAGACATCAATATTCCGCTGCATACACCCCTCAACAAAATGGAGTTGCGGAGAGGAAGAACTGGACTCTTATGGATATGGCAAGGTCTATGATGGCGGAGTATAAATCCCTCTACAACTTTTGGGCCAAAGCCATCTCCACCGCATGTCATTCTTCAAACTGGCTCTATCTTCTCAAGGGCTTCAACAAGACTCCATATGAAATTCTCACTGGGAACAAGCCTAATATCTCCTACTTCAAGGTGTTTGGGTGTAAGTGTTTCTATAAAATCAAAGGAGTTTGTTTGTCTAAATTTGAACCTAATGCTTTGAAGGGTATATTTTTTGGTTACGGTGCCGAATCCCACACTTATAGTCTTTGACAAAGCCTCCGGGCTAATCATCGAATCTTCTAGTGCGGATTTCAAAGAAAATGATGGATCCCAAGTGGGGCAAGTTGATGTTTGTGCAGATGAAATACCTCAAGAAGCCATAGTAAGAATGGGCGTGGGATTTTTCCGCCCCATTGAGGGACATGTTATGGCGACTCGGGACGAACTATGATCTACTGTTGTGGAGCCCTCATCCTCACAACACCAACAAGCTCCAAATATTGAAGCCAATGATACACCAACCCAAGAAAAAGCACAAGAACCTTCCTCTAGTGAGGAAGATCAAGGAAAAGATCAATCAAGGAATGATGATGATGATTCCCCAAATGATGATGGTGGTTCAAGAAGTGATGTCCAAGATCAAGCACATGATGGTGAGTGTCGAGGGTGCTCCCCGGCAATGCCGACCATGATGGGTTAGGGTTGACGAAATCCTGCAGGCTGACAAGAGACATCGAATACCAAACAAATGGGGAGAGAGATTTACCCAGGTTCGGGACCCTCGATGAAGTAAAACCCTTACTTTCTGCTTGTCTGGTATTGATTATCGAATATATCGGGTTACAATGGGGTAGCCGATAGGTTGTGGTGGTTGTCTCGTTGAGAGGCTAAGATTCTAGGGTTCTAACTCTTGACTTGCGGTGAATCTACGTGTTGAAGTTGTGTCTCGGCAGACCCTCTCATGGCCTTTATATATCAGGTCGGGTCCCGAGAGTTATGTCCGAACTCGACTAGGTTATAAAGAGATCTATTCTAATCTTTCCTTGTACAACATCTTCTTGCCTTGTTCATTAAGAATCCTTCTTCGGGTAAGTCTCTTTTGTTGGAACCATCGTATAGGCCCACCTTGGTTGTTGTGATGTTCATGGGCCCCTAGTTGGGCCGGAGGAGGTAGTCTAATGCTGGTTTCCCGAGGGGTAATGCCCAGATCAGTAGCCCCCGAGTGACTGGCCGAAGTAAAGCTTCGGGCAGGGACTATAATTGCCTTCATCCGAATATTTCCCGAGGGGTAATGCCCAGATCAGTAGCCCCCGAGTGACTGGCCGAAGTAAAGCTTCGGGCAGGGACTATAATATGTAAGGGATAGAAATAACGTGCAAAACAACGTTATTTAACTCAGGATCAAGTCCCCGGGCTCGATCCTGGACCTTCTGAAACCTTCGGGTTTGTTTTTCTTCGTCTTCAGTAGTTTTTTATCGGGTGCACATCCAGCGCTCCCGATGGGAGTACCCCCCGAGTCTAGGGATGGATGCTTGCAACCGTGCGTAGACTCAAGTCGAACAACTCAATGAAGTAGATTCCTTCGGATGCTTCATAAATTAGGACTCGATACTTTGGGTGACATCATCAATGACGTGGCCTCTGGGGCGGTTTGATTGACGGGATTTGACCTAACAGGCCCACCCTATATTTGCACGGTCAGTTAGGAAATGACTGATCCTTGCACATTGATAGAGGCGTATCCTCGATTTCCGCACGCAGTGGAGGTAATTGTCCTTTAATCTGATGGGTGTGGTGACACGTGGTGACCTAGATCTGCATCCAATGTTCACAGCACAGATCCTCCAGACCAAATCCTTGGTAACTCCCCCTTTTATAAAGAGAAAAGTAAATGTTACTCCCTTTCTTCTTCCTCTGTTCTTTCATCTCTCAACTTCTGCGCCGCCACCATCGTCTTGCTTCAAGCACCACCATCTCCAAAGATATTCCAAGATGGTGAATAAGAAGGGCGCCACCGCCGCCTCTAGTGTTAGTACGAGCGCCACCGGCCCCAAGATCTATGCTGTTGCGATGAAGAAAATCGCACCGGAAGCTTCCGCTTCTACCACCATGGATGCCCCCGGCGATTGGCCTGCTTCGAAAATGTCAATGCGCGATGAAAACAAAGTATGCAACCTCGGCATGATTTTCGACGAAGAAGGGAACTTCATTCTACCAGGTTCAACCTCGCGTCCTAATCCTCCTGCCCTTTTACCGTAATGTTCGTTGCATTCATGTACCGTGGGCTATCTTTGCCAGCACACGAGTTTCTTCAACATATTTTTCTCTCGTACGGGATCCAACTCTAGCAATTAACTCCAAACTCTATTCTCCACCTTGCAATTTTTATCACTCTTTGTGAGTCTTTTCTTGGCATTGATCCTCACTGGGGTTTATGGAAGAAGATTTTCTTCGTTAAGCGTTACAATAGTAGCAATGGATCCTTCGTCACTAGTGGAGTTGGCTTTGTTGTTCGAAAAGAGGTGAATTACTTGAACTTTCCAATGAAAGAATCAGTTAAGGGATGAATGTTGAAGTGGTTCTATCTTAGAGATCCATCGACAGCTAGCCGCAACATGTGCCTGCTGAAGTTTGATGATGTCCTTGAAGCAATGCCGAAGAAGTCCTGGAAGAACATACTGACCGCCGAAGAAAAGCAAGTAGCCGACAAGTTGTTTGAGAGTGTACTACAGATAAAGGAATTTGATGGTCAAACAATGATTGGCACTGAGATTGCCGCTATGTTCTTGAAGTGTCGTATCCAGCCAGTTATGTCTAGAGTTCATTAAATGTGGCTGTATTCAGGTCCTAAGGACGAAACTAGAGTCAATGTTGCAGAATTGTCTGAAAAGGTACAGCTGGATGAGGTTAGACGTTTGACCCATTTTAGCCAAGAGGATTCAATTCCCTTGCTAGCCCTTCATGATCCCTACGACCTTGCTCACCAACCATCCGAGGTAATCCTTTAGCCCCTTTTTTTGTTTTGTCTGTGCTAATGCTTGTGTTTGATATATTTTGCCTTGCCTTATCGAGTCATTGCTTAACCTGGCAGATTCCTCCAACTGTCGAATACTTTCAAGTTGCATCCGAAGATGAAGAAAATCCTGAAGAAGGTGGGTCTACCGCCAATGTAGAATCTAGCGCAGAAGTAGTTGAAGACAGTGAAGCCCTCAAAGGAGAGGATAATGATCCTGCCAACCCTGAAGCTTCTTCTGCCGATCATAGAATCCTTGATGATGAACTAACCAATACAGCGGAGTCGAATCATGACAATGACGCTGATCGTGCTCCTTTTGTTCATGCAGCTCTGGAGAAGTCCAGCACCCAGCCGCCGAAGAGACCCTCCGGCGGCTTTGCCGACGAGGATGCCTTACTTCTTGATTTGTAAGTTCCTTCTACTTTTCCCGAAGTTTGTATTTCTTTTTACATAACGATCTATTTGCTTGTAGAGATGAGGGCTTTATAGAGCCTCCTTCGAAGAAGGCAAAGGCTATCCCCAGCAGGCCAACTCCTGTAGCATCTGAAGCTTCAGTTCCACCAATAGCTGCTCCGACTCCTTCTTCTCTCTTGAAGGAAAACAGAAATCCCCTCGGCAACTGTCATTTCCCCTTCGCCTCGCGGGGAGCCCGTAAGTACTTCAACCTTTCTTTTTTTTTCTCTGGTAATAGTTTCCTTTCTTCCAGCCCCCGAGTCTACATTCAATTGCTTGCAATCGAGTGTGGACTTGAAAGGTTCTTTAACGTAAACGTAATAATGCCTGCCTTGTATTTTTCTCATATGGCGTCCAAACTTCCATAACAATTATAAATGACTTCACCTCCCAATTTTCTTCACTCGAAGCCGATAATGCTTGGCTCCAAGAGGATGTTCTCTCAAAGACTTTGAAACTTGACCAATTAGTGAAAATAGTTACCACCGCTCACCAAGATGCAGACTCTTGAGAAAAGAGCTTGGCCAATTGAGGAAGAAACTAAAGTAGGAGGAGAAGGATAAGGAGAAGGCAGAAGCTCAACCAAAAGGAGAGGGAGGATCTTCTGTATAAGTACACCATGGCCCTAGTAGGTAATGTTATTGTTTTGTCTTCAAATTTCTTTTTATTTAGTTTCATTGACTTCTAACTTCTGCTCTTATTTCTTGCAGAAGCTGCCGATATTCCTCTCAATTCCATAGGCAAGCTCCCGGCTGATTCTTCTGCCGATGTTCTTTCTATGGCGATTGAATCCAGCGACCTCATCCGAGCTCTTCTCTAGAAGAATAGGGCGGTCTTGTCGAGATTGCACACCATGATCTTCCCAAAGGTGGATCTGCGGAAGACTCTAGGGCACCTAGCGGACATTTTCTCCGTCAACACCGAAGGCACCATCGAGATATTCAAACGTACCTCGCGCACCTACGGTATTCTCCTTGCTTTCCAGCTTTTGATGGCACACGACTTTAAAGCCGAAATGGAGTTGCTTACAAAGGAGCTGCCGAAGGATCATGATGGGCTGGCTATTGACCTTAGCCCTTTCAAGGCGTCGGCGCACAAGTGCGTGCTGCAACTTCTTGATCTAGTGATGGCTAACAGACCAGCTGCCGGAGGAGTGATGACGCGTAAAGCACACGCCCGTTGGGAACCCCAAGTGGAAGGTGTGATGCGTACAACAGCAAGTTTCCCTCGGTAAGAAACCAAGGTTTATCGAACTAGTAGGAGTCAAGGGCCACGTGAAGGTCGTTGGTGACGGAGTGTAGTGCGGCGCAACACTAGGGATTCCGGCGCCAACGTGGAACCTGCACAACACAATCAAAATACTTTGCCCCAACGTAACAGTGAGGTTGTCAATCTCACCGGCTTGCTGTAAACAAAGAATTAAATGTATAGTGTGGAAGATGATGTTTGATTGCGAAGAACAGTAGAGAACAATGTTTGCAGTAGATTGTATTCAGATGTAAAAGAATGGACCGGGGTCCGCAGTTCACTAGTGGTGTCTCTCCAATAAGAAATAGCATGTTGGGTGAACAAATTACAGTTGGGCAATTGACAAATAAAGAGGCCATAACAATGCACATACATATCATGATGAGTAGAGTGAGATTCAATTGGGCATTACGACAAAGTACATAGACCGCTATCCAGCATGCATCTATGCCTAAAAAGTCCACCTTCGGGTTAGCATCCGCACCCCTTCCAGTATTAAGTTGCAAACAACAGACAATTGCATTAAGTATGGTGCGTAATGTAATCAACACAAATATCCTTAGACAAAGCATTGATGTTTTATCCCTAGTGGCAACATCCACAACCTTAGAACTTTCTGTCACTGTCCCAGATTTAATGGAGGCATGAACCCACTATCGAGCATAAATACTCCCTCTTGGAGTTACAAGTATCAACTTGGCCAGAGCCTCTACTAGCAACGGAGAGCATGCAAGATCATAAACAACACATATATGATAGATTGATAATCAACTTGACATAGTATTCCATATTCATCGGATCCCAACAAACACAACATGTAGCATTACAAATAGATGATCTTGATCATGATAGGCAGCTCACAAGATCTAACATGATAGCACAATGAGGAGAAGACAACCATCTAGCTACTGCTATGGACCCATAGTCCAGGGGTGAACTACTCACACATCGATCCGGAGACGATCATGGCGATGAAGAGTCCTCCGGGAGATGATTCCCCTCTCCGGCATGGTGCCGGAGGCGATCTCCTGAATCCCCCGAGATGGGATTGGCGGCGGCGTCTCTGGAAGGTTTTCTGTATCGTGGCTCCGGTATAGGGGTTTTCGCGACGAAGGCTATAAGTAGGCGGAAGGGCAGGGTTGGAGGCGGCACAAGGAGCCCACCCCATAGGGCGGCGCGGGCCCCCCTTAGGCCGCGCGGCCCTATGGTGGCGGCGCCTCGTCGCCCCACTTCGTAATCCCTTCGGTCTTGGAAGCTTCGTGGAAAAATAAGACCCGGGCGTTGATTTCGCCAATTTCGAGAATATTTCCTTTGTAGGATTTCTGAAACCAAAACAGCAGAAAACAACAACTGGCTCTTGGCATCTCGTCAATAGGTTAGTGCCGGAAAATGCATAATAATGACATAAAGTGTGTATAAAACATGTGAGTATCATCATAAAAGTAGCATGGAACATAAGAAATTATAGATACGTTTGAGACGTATCAAGCATCCCCAAGCTTAGTTCCTACTCGCCCTCGAGTAGGTAAACGATAACAAGGATAATTTCTGAAGTGACATGCTATCATAATCTTGATCAATACTATTGTAAAGCATATGAGATGAATGAAGTGATTCGAAGCAATGGTAAAGACAATGATTAAACAACTGAATCATGTAGCAAAGACTTTTCATGAATAGTACTTTCAAGACAAGCATCAATAAGACTTGCATAGGAGTTAACTCATAAAGCAATAGATTCTTAGTAGAAAGTTTTGAAGCAACACAAAGGAAGATATAAGTTTCAGCGGTTGCTTTCAACTTCAACATGTTTATCTCACGTATAATTGTCAACACAAAGTAATATGATGAATGCAAATAAGCAAGTATATAGGAATCAATGCACACAGTTGACACAAGTGTCTGCTTCTAAGATAGAAAGAAGTAGGTAAACTGACTCAACATAAAATAAAAGAATGGCCCTTCGCAGAGGGAAGCATGGATTGCTGTATTTGTGCTAGAGCTTTTATTTTGAAAACATAGAAACAATTTTGTCAACGGTAGTAATAATTCATATGTGTTATGTATAAGACATCCTATAAGTTGCAAGCCTCATGCATAGATTACCAATAGTGCCCGCACCTTGTCCTAATTAGCTTGGATTTACATGGATTATCATTGCATAGCATATGTTTCAACCAAGTGTTACAAAGGGGTACCTCTATGCCGCATGTACAAAGGTCTAAGGAGAAAGTTCGCATTGGATTTCTCGCTTTTGATTATTCTCAACTTAGACATCCATACCGGGACAACATAGACAACAGATAATGGACTCCTCTTTAATGCATAAGCATTCAACAACAGATAATATTCTCATAAGAGATTGAGGATTGTTGTCCAAACTGAAACTTCCACCATGGATCATGGCTTTAGTTAGCAGCCCAATGTTCTTCTCTAACAATATGCATACTCAAACCATTTGATCATGATAAATCACCCTTACTTCAGACAAGACGAACATGCATAGCAACTCACACGATATTCAACAAAGGTGAAATAATTGATGGCGTCCCCAGGAACATGGTTACCGCTCAACAAGCAACTTATAAGAAATAAGATACATAAGTACATATTCAATACCACAATAGTTTTAAGCTATTTTTCCCATGAGCTATATATTGCAAAGACAAAGAATGGAATTTTAAAGGTAGCACTCAAGCAATTTACTTTGGAATGGTAGAAAAATACCATGTAGTAGGTAGGTAAGGTGGACACAAATGGCATAGTTTTTGGCTCAAGGATTTTGGATGCACGAGAAGTAATCCCTCTCAATACAAGGCTTAGGCTAGCAAGGTTGTTTGAAGCAAACACAAGTATGAACCGGTACAGCAATACTTACATAAGAACATATTGCAAGCATTATAAGACTCTACACTGTCTTCCTTGTTGTTCAAACCCTCACCAGAAAATATCTAAACTTAGAGAGACCAATCATGCAAACCAAATTTCAACAAGCTCTATGGTAGTTCTTCACTAATAGGTGCAAAGTACATGATGCAAGAGCTTAAACATGATCTATTTGAGCAAAACAATTGCCAAGTATCAAATTATTCAAGACATTATACCAATTACCACATGAAGCATTTTCTGTTTCCAATCATATAACAATGAACGAAGCAGTTTCAACCTTCGCCATGCACATTAAGAGTAAAGCTAAGAACACATGTGTTCATATGCAACAGCGGAGCGTGTCTCTCTCCCACATAAAGAATGCTAGGATCCGATTTTATTGAAACAAAAACAAAAATAAAAACATAAAGACGCTCCAAGTAAAGCACATAAAATGTGACAGAATAAAAATATAGTTTCACTAGAGGTGACCTGATAAGTTGTCGATGAATAAGAGGATGCGTTGGGCATCCCCAAGCTTAGATTGTTGAGTCTTCTTGAAATATGCAGGGATGAACCACGGGGGCATCCCCAAGCTTAGAGTTTCACTCTCCTTGAGCATATTGTATCATCCTCCTCTCTTGATCCTTGAAAACTTCCTCCACACCAAACTCAAAACAAACTCATTAGAGGGTTAGTGCATAATCATAAATTCACATGTTCAGAGGTGACATAATCATTATTAACACTTCTGGACATTGCACAAAGCTACTGAAAGTTAATGGAACAAAGAAATCTATCAAACATAGCAAAACAGGCAATGCGAAATAAAAGGCAGAATTTGTCAAAACAGAACATTACGTAAAGACGAATTTTTCTGGGGCACTTAACTTGCTCAGATGAAAATGCTCAAATTGAATGAAAGTTGCGTACATATCTGAGGATCACGCACGTACATTGGCAGATTTTCTGAGTTACCTACAGATGGGGCTGCTCAATTTCGTGACAGTAAGAATTCTGTTTCTGCGCAGTAATCCAAATCTAGTATCATCTTTACTATCAAAGACTTTACTTGGCACAACAATGCAATAAAATAAAGATAAGGAGAGGTTGCTACAGTAGTAACAACTTCCAAGACTCAAATATAAAACAAAAGTGCAGAAGTAAAATAATGGGTTGTCTCCCATAAGCGCTTTTCTTTAACGCCTTTCAGCTAGGCGCAGAAAGTGTGAATCAAGTATTATCAAGAGATGAAGCATCAACAGCGGGGTTTGGAGTTTTCTCAACTATGCATTGTATCTTATCTATGTAAGTTTCAGAGGCTCCTTTTTCATTACTCTTAGGCTTGCTATTCTCATCAAACAAATTTTCAGGAACAATCCAATCAAAATTCTTTTCTAGTGCCTCGCACATTTTAGGAGCTTGCAAGGTATTGATGTTTTAATCTCCCCCTCACAATAAACTTTATTAGTGTACTTTAATCTATCTTTTTCCATCTTTTCAAGGGCATTAGCAAAATTGGTATAAAAGCCAAGCATCTTATGTTTAATAAAGACTTTTCTAGCTTCTCTAGCTACATCACCAAATTCTTTAAGAAGGGTTTCTAAAACAAAATCTTTCTTTTCTCCTTCTTCCATATCACCTAGTGTAAGAAACATATGTTGCATTATAGGATTGAGATTAACAAATCTAGCTTCCAACATGTGTACCAAAGAGGCAGCAGCAATTTCATAAGTAGGAGCAAGTTCTACGAAGTGTCTATCTTCAAAATCTTCAACCATACTAACATGAGTGAAGAATTCTTCTATATTATCTTTTCCAATGATAGACACTTGTCCTACCGGTATGTCTTTCAGTGTGAACTTAGGAGGAAACATGATGAAATAAGTAAAGTAAATGCAAGTAACTATTTTTTTTGTGTTTTTAATATAGAGAACGCAAACAAGAAAGTAAATAAAGTAAAGCAAGTAACTAATTTTTTTGTATTTTGATATAAGAAAGCAAACAAAGCTGTAAATAAAATAAAGTAAAGCAAGACAAAAACAAAGTAAAGAGATTGGAAGTGGGAGACTCCCCTTGCAACGTGTTTTGATCTCCCCGGCAACGGCGCCAGAAATTTAGCTTGATGACGCGTAAAGCACACGCCCGTTAGGAACCCCAAGTGGAAGGTGTGATGCGTACAACATCAAGTTTCCCTCAGTAAGAAACCAAGGTTTATCGAACCAGTAGGAGTCAAGGGCCATGTGAAGGTCGTTGGTGACGGAGTGTAGTGCGGCGCAACACCAGGGATTCCGGCGCCAACGTGGAACCTGCACAACACAATCAAAATACTTTGTCCCAACGTAACATGAGGTTGTCAATCTCACCGGCTTGCTGTAAACAACGGATTAAATGTATAGTGTGGAAGATGATGTTTGTTTGCGAAGAACAGTAGAGAACAATGTTTGCAGTAGATTGTATTCAGATGTAAAAGAATGGACCGGGGTCCACAGTTCACTAGTGGTGTCTCTCCAATAAGAAATAGCATGTTGGGTGATTGACAAATAAAGAGGGCATAACAATGCACATATATATCATGATGATTAGAGTGAGATTCAATTGGGCATTACGACAAAGTACATAGACCGCTATCCAACATGCATCTATGCCTAAAAAGTCCACCTTCGGGTTAGCATCCGCACCCCTTCCAGTATTAAGTTGCAAACAAAAGACAATTGCATTAAGTATGGTGCGTAATGTAATCAACACAACTATCCTTAGACAAAGCATTGATGTTTTATCCCTAGTGGCAACAACACATCTACAACCTTAGAACTTTAATGGAGGCATGAACCCACTATCGAGCATAAATACTCCCTCTTGGAGTTACAAGTATCAACTTGGCCAGAGCCTCTACTAGCAACGGAGAGCATGCAAGATCATAAACAACACATATATGATAGATTGATAATCAACTTGACATAGTATTCCATATTCATCGGATCCCAACAAACACAACATGTAGCATTACAAATAGATGATCTTGATCATGATTGGCAGCTCACAAGATCTAACATGATAGCACAATGAGGAGAAGATAACCATCTAGCTACTGCTATGGACCCATAGTCTAGGGGTGAACTACTCACACATCGATCCGGAGCGATCATGGCGATGAAGAGTCCTCAGAGATGATTCCCCTCTCCGGCGGGGTGCCGGAGGCGATCTCTGAATCCCCGAGATGGGATTGGCGGCGGCGGCGTCTCTGGAAGGTTTTCCGTATCGTGGCTCTCGGTACAGGGGTTTTCGCGACGAATGCTATAAGTAGGCGGAAGGGCGGGGTTGGAGGAGGCGCGAGGGGCCCACCCCATAGGGCGGTGCGGGCCACCCTTAGGCCGCGCGGCCCTATGGTGGCGGCGCCTCGTCGCCCCACTTATAATCCCGGTCTTGGAAGCTTCGTGGAAAAATAAGACCGTGGGCGTTGATTTCGTCCAATTCCGAGAATATTTCCTTTGTAGGATTTTTGAAACCAAAAACAGCAGAAAACAGCAACTGGCTCTTCGGCATCTCGTCAATAGGTTAGTGCCGGAAAATGCATAATAATGACATAAAGTGTGTATAAAACATGTGTGTATCATCATAAAAGTAGCATGGAACATAAGAAATTATAGATACGTTTGAGACGTATCAAGGAGCTTCCCCAAGACTGTCGACGCAAACTAAAGCTCCTTGAATCTTTTCTTTACTAAATTGTATTTTTTCATTTTGTTTCAAACAATGGCTTTTCTGAAGCCTCCATCTGTAATAAATTCAAGGCTGGCAATATTCCCAGTTCTTCCCTTTTATTTGTGATGATGTTTTTATTTCTGACTACGTGCTCTCGATGGGATGTTATCCATGGTGCTCTCTGCAAGGTTGATCTCTTGCGTAAGATTTTTCATTTCTCTCCTGGAAACGCCAGTTTTACGAATCATGCTCATCTGCCCCGAGGTGGAGAAAAAGCTTCATTAGAGGCATGAGTTTGAACTTGCTGAACTTGATGCTGAGGTGGCAGCGGTGGGTTCAGGAGTTGTGCCTGCCCCTTGCCCGACTCGTAGAACTTCTAAATGTCAATTAACTGTCGGCAGTCCCTGAACAGATGGCTTGACTTGTTGGTGTTATCCTTGGGGTCGATGTACGCGTGTATGTAACAAGGAGCGTTCAACTGCTCGTCGAACGGTAACTCCGGGACCCGAGGTGGTCGTTCCCTGTAGTTGCCACGATTTCCTCTAGAACCTCTATGGTTTCCGTCCCGACGATCGTTGCGCTTGTCCCCGCGCTGATCATCGTACTGATCATCACGTCGATTGGAATATCCGGCAGCTACAATGTTGGTGTCTTCGTATCCACGATCTTTTCTCTTTTTGTGATGGTCGCGTCGATGACCCAAGTCATGTTTTTGGTCATCATCCTCGTGGTCGCTGCGTGGGCGTGGTTTCCGCACATGATCTTCTCCATCAGCCCAACTGTTGGCAATCTGACTAGTGAATATTTTTTGGACCAAGAAACAGTTTTTTCGAGCTCCCATGAAACCCCAAATATTTATTTTGAACTAACGAGCGTGCTAGTTTTCAAACTACTAAACATTTTTTGAATTTTTTGAACATTTTTTTGAACCCTTCAATATGTATCAAATCTTTCAACGTAATTTTTTAAACATGTAAACATTTTTTCGAACCCTTCAATACATCACAAGTTGTGTCCCTCCTCCTCCTATATAAAGAGAGCTCCCCACCTCTCCCCGAAGGCATCCAACAAGCCTTGATGTCTCCTCTCTCCCTCTCCATGTTTGCATATTCTATAGTACTTTTTTTCGCGAAAATGCAAAAGACTTGAGTTTCGATGCATTGATAGATAGAAAGAAAGGTTATATGTACATGTCCATGAGAGGACGAACACCCCGCGCTACAACTCGACCCAAGCAAGGAAACCTAGTCGAGGGGAGGATCTGGCGGACACCCCGGACTCCCGCGTTCACCCACTGTTGCGCTTCGGTCTTGATGTCGCTGAGCAGGGAAGGAACCGAAGGCTGTGCGTTGTCAAAGATCACAGCATTCCGGTGCTTCCAGATCCACCACGCCGCGAGCATGATTATTGACGATATACCTTTATGCAACTGGCGAGGGGCGGTACGCACCACCTGCGACCACCACTCCGCGAAGTCCCCCTCCGAAGAAGGATGCCCAAAGGTGGATCGGATCCACGAGAGGACCTCGAACCAGACCGTCCTGGAGAAAGGGCATCCAGTGAGTAGGTGCGTCATAGTCTCCTCGGATTGGTCACACAGCGGGCATTTGGGCGCATGCGGCAGACCACGACGCGCCAGCCTCTCACTCGTCCAACACCTGTCGAGGCAGGCCAACCAGATAAAGAATTTCACCCTAGGGGGCGCTCAGGATTTCCAGTTCAACTCCCATGATGGTGAGGTGATCCCCCCCTGAAAGAGGGCCTCATAGCAAGAATGGGAGGTGTATTGGCCATCCGTCGTCCAAACCCAAGCCATCGTGTCCTGTTCCTCCGAAAGCTGAACCTCCCTCAGCCTGCTCCAAAGTTGCACATATTGTCATAGTGCAAGAGTAGTAGGAGCTCCAGCTATGTCAGGGATCCATGTGCTGTCTACCAGGGCATGTCGCACCGTACGCACCTTCTTGCGTCGTTTAGGCACCAGCGCGTACACCTTCGGCGCCAGCTCCTTGATGGATCTGCCGTCCAACCATCGGTCCTCCCAGAAGAGAGCGGACTCTCCATTGCCAACCCTCATCGAGGTGGAGGCCGCAAAGATGTCCAACTCCGCCTTCGAGAACTGCATGTCCAGCCCGCACCACGAACGCACGGGGTCAGTGCGCATCCTCCACAGCCAGCACACCCTAAGGCTTATGGCCATGCGTGCCAAGTCGGGGATCCCCAGCCCGCCTAGGTGCAGCGGTCGGCACACCCTTGCCCAGTTCACGTGTCAGTGACCTCCATTGGCCTCTGCCTGGCCCACCCAGAGGAACCCTCGCAGGATCTTGTTGATCTTCTTGAGTGTCTTCTTGTTCAGGGCCAGAACCGTTAGCTGGTGCAAAGGGATTGCCGCCAGCACGGCTCGAATCAGCACCAAACGTCCGGCTTGCGGCATCATGGAGGCCCGCCACGTCGGCAGCTTGTCAGCTAGCCTGTCCACAAGCGGCTGGAAGGTCTCAGCCGTCAGACGCCTTGTAGACAGGGGAATGCCCAGGTACTTCACCGGGAAAGGCGCTAGCTGGCACTCCATGTGCACCGCAACAGCCCCAACGTCCTCCTCCGAACACGCAATCGGGGACACCGAGCATTTAGCGAAGTTGGTGCGTAAGCCGGAGGCCTGTCCGAAGAGCTCCAGGATGCCGCGGACCGCACTCAAATCTGACTCATCCGAGTGACAGAAGATCACCACATCATCCGCGTAAAGCGACACAGAGGTCGCCAGGTTCCGCCGCGCCAACCGTCGCAACACACCCAACTCGGAAGCCTTGGCGAGCACCTTGTTGAGCGAGTTCATCACTAGGACAAACAACGATGGCGACAAGGGGTCCCCCTGTCTTAGTCCCCGACGATGCCAGATCGGGGGGCCTGGCTCGCCGTTGAGCAGCACCCGAGTACTAGCCGTGGCCAACAACAGAGAGACAAGCTCTCGGAACCTCGGGCCAAACCCTGTCTTCTGGAGAACCTCCATGAGGAAACCCCAGGAAACCGAGTCAAAGGCCCTAGCGATATCCAACTTCAGCATCACCCTCGGCTCCTTCTCTCTGTGCAGGAAACAGGCTGTCTGTTGGACCAACATGAAGTTGTCGTGGATGCACCGTTTACGGATGAAGGCGCATTGATTGCGGTTCACCAGCGACTCCATCCGAGGTGGCAGCCTAGTAGCCAAGATCTTTGCCACCAACTTGGCAAAGATGTGGATAAGACTTATCGGCCTGTAATCACCTAGCGCCATAGCGTCCGGGCGCTTGGGCAGCAGAACCAGCAAAGCCTGGTTAAGGTTCTGGGTAGCCTTTTTTCTGGACAAAGAAGTTTTATCGGATCCGTATGCGTGTATACCAACAATGGAGAAATTGTTTGTTCGATCTAAGAAGACAGAAGGATATATCCTCGCGGATGGCAGGGATATGTCTAGCTATGGCGGCCACCCTTACTAAAATCAACACCAAACCATCCGCAACCTCTCAGTAAGAAACCTTAGATCCAATATACAATTTTCTATCTCCATAGATAGATCCTGGGTGATGACGCATCACGATTTTTTGTTGTTTTACATGCATCAAACAGAGGTTGGATCCATGGACGGGCGGTTAAGGTTGAGGTCACGCCAGTGAGATTCATGAGGGCATCAAGGGCGAGCAGGATTCATGGGTAGCAAGCTCAAATTGGTCAAATACGATACATCCATTTTTTACTGAGCCATTGAAATCCATGTCCTATTATTGCTCAAAGTGTTTCAACACGATGCAAGTGTGTATGGTGTTGGTGCAGCCCGAGGCTGCACCCTCTCCCTCGATCTCTCAGCTCACTCACGAATCGGAGGTGGAAGAAAGAAGAACAGTGGACACAAAGTTTTTCCAGCGCACGAACGCCGCCACGGGCGCTCAAAACACCCTAATTTTCTTCTTCTTTACAATGGCTACATGGCTAACTCTGGTACTCTTAGCGAATTACAGAGAGGGTACTTATAGCGCTCTCACTCACACCACGCTGCGCTCCGGACGCTACCCACTAGCCACGATCCGCATGCCTCGTCGCTCCCTGCACGACGTGCTCATACACGATCGGCACGGACGGCTGCAGCAGCTGGACGTGATCACTTCCGTCTGAATTGCTAACAACTAACTGAACTGACGCACACACACGCCTATCTACCACGCTGCCGAGCAACTAAGTCATGCATGCTGCTAACTAATAGTCTAATCAAGATTACTGCTAACATTCTCCCTCCTAATCTTGAACTCGTGATCATGGGATAGCGCCATACGCCATGGCACCATCTTCCTGGCGCACTGATGCCTGCCGCACTAACGGCTTTCTTGCTTTACTCGAGTTCCAACTCGAGCTCCGCCATGATCTGCATGCCCCAGCTCGCGCGCCTGATGCGCTCCAACGCTATCAACGCGGCCGGCCTGCTGCTGGACCAACTCCTCCGCCTAACTCGCCACGCTCCACACGCCCCAGCTCGTGCCCACGTCGCGCTCCAACGCGATCAACACGGCCGGCCCTGCGTGCCCAGGACGCGGTCTTCTTCCTCAGCGACACACGCCGAGCTCCTTCTCCACCGGTGACACATGGGACAACTGGAGCGCACACACACGCTGGTCACCGTCGTGCTCACCCGGTCGCCACTTCCATGGCCGTCGCATGGCGCCGCTACAGCCTCTGTGACCGTGCAGCACCTCCACGCCTCCGCCATGCCGAGCCACCGCGCTCGCCGCACATAGGGCGTCAAACGCTCCGCCTCCGTGTCCGCCGTGCTCGTCGCGGACTGACCACGCGCCACGGCCTCGAACCACGAGGCTCTGATGCCAAATGTTGGTGCAGCCCGAGGCTGCACCTCTTCTTTCCACTCTCTCGCAGCTCACGGACAGAGCTAGAAGAAGGAAGACACACAGATTTTCCCGGTCGGCGCACAAACGCTGGCGCACCAACGCCCTAGTCTTTTCTCTATCCAACTGACTCAACTCTAACATGGTGATTACATTGCCTTATATAGGCTCACACACGCACACAACCAGGAGCCACTAACTCCACGCACGCATACATAGCCGGCAGCTGCTCTCGGCCACTAACAGCACGAAGCCCTGCACTCACGCCACTAACAGCCCGTACCTATCCTAGTGGATCATGCACGCACTGACGCACAGGACCAATTTCCTTGGCTACTACCAGTAACTCTCCAACAACTTCATGTCAAGATTATGGTTAACATTCTCTCCCTAATCTTGACTCAGCTAGGCCTCGTCGTCGTCTTGAACGCCCGACGGCCATGGAAGAAACTCGGCGTGTGTCGCCGAGGAAGAGGACCGCGTCCTGGGCGCGCCGGGATGGCCGCGTTGCCTGCGTTAGTGCGCGGCATGGGCCTGAGCTGGAGGCGTGTTGAGCGCGGCGACGGTCGCCAAGGAGGAAGAAGATCGAGCTGCTCGAGCAGCCGCGTTGCCTGCGTCAGTGCGCGGCATGGGCGTGAGCTGAGGGCAGGCTGATCAAGGCGGAGGGAAGCCGTTCGTGCGGCGGGTGAAGGCAGCTCGGGCGGCCGCGTTGCCAGCGTGCGTGGCATGGGCGTGAATCGAGGGTGTGGGGACCACCGGAGAAGATGGACGCGTTCGTGCGCGGGGCGTGCATGCGCGGTGGAGCTCAGCGTAGGCGATGCGCGGCGGCGCGGCGAGAAGGCCGCGGAGGTCCGGCATGGAGCAGCATGCACACGGGGGCATGGCCGCATGGAGGTGCCGCGCGGCGACGGAGTCTGCCGGGTGCAACTACCGTGAAGCGGCGACCTTTGAGATGCATTGGTGCGTAGAAGCGTGCCATGGCGTTAGGCGTTCAAGACGACGACGAGGCCTAGCTGAGTCAAGATTAGGGAGAGAATGTTAGCCATAATCTTGACATGAAGTTGTTGCAGAGTTAGCTACGTACATGCGGGTGTGTTAGGTCCTAGTATTCTGGTAGTAGCGAAGGGAATTGGTCCTGTGCGTGCATGATCCACTAGGATAGGTACGGGCTGTTAGTGGCGTGAGTGCATGGATTCGTGCTGTTAGTGGCCGAGAGCAGCTGCCGGCTATGTATGCGTGCGTGGAGTTAGTGGCTCTTGGTTGTGTGCGTGTGTGAGCCTATATAAGGCACTGTAATCACAATGTTAGAATGTTAGAGTTGAGTCAGTTGGATAGAGAAAAGACTAGGGCGTTGGTGCGCCCACGGTGGCGTTTGTGAACCGGCCGGGAAAATTTATGTGTCTTTCTTCTTCTACCTCTGTCCGTGAGCTGCGAGAGAGTGGGAAGAAGAGGTGCAGCCCAACAATTGGTATCAGAGAGGGTACTTATAGCGCTCGCACTCACGCCACGCTGCGCTCCGAACGCTACCCACTAGCCACGATCCGCATGCCTCGTCGCTCCCTGCACGATATGCTCATACACGATCGGCACGGACAGCTGCAGCTGCTGGACGTGATCACTTCCGTCTGAATCGCTAACAACTAACTGAACTGACGCACACACACGCCTATCTACCACACTGCCGAGCAACTAAGTCATGCATGCTGCTAACTAATAGTCTAATCAGGATTATTGCTAACATATGGTGTTTTGTGGTGTACCCGTGAACGATAGGAAGCAAAGATTTTGGGTGCATGTTTTAAGAGAGATTTTTCTTATGTCGCTAATGCCTTTCCTTGGTTTTGTCTATGTTGCTCCGAGTGTTGCATAAGTTAAATGTTGCAGCACATTTGTCTGATTTTATGTGAGAGATGTTACACGTGGGTGTTTTATGGTTGCTACGATCAGAGGTCCGTAATTTTTGATAAAGAGGATCTAAAGTCATGATTCCCTCTCTTCACATATGGTGAATAAGTTCGATGCATGCTTCTCAGATGATAGGATAATATAGCTATTATCGGTTTGCGGGTTGTTGTCCACCTTGCATTTTGTCTTGTTGGTTGATACCAATGGATAGACCATCTTTGTTGTTGATGCTTAGACCATGGTTGACAAGTTGGAGTTGTGTGTGGTGTTATCCTATTTTTTCCTTTAGCTGTGGAGCTGACGAAGGTGGACTTGCTCCAGACCTCTACTATGGTTTTGTTGCCCACACCACCCTCCAGGGGCGGAGCCAGGAATTGGACATAGGGGGGGGGGGCGAGCTGAGGCACAATTTTTTTTATCATAGCTATTGAGACATAGTAAATGGATCTAGTTGATTTTTTAGTACTTTCATGTCAAGATATGTCTATTTGTCTAATATCTGGGGCCAATCAACCATTGATTATAATCAATTTTTTCTTCGTAATTTGAACTGCTGAAGGAAAGAATAATTTTTATCATTGCTATAAGCACATATTTACCAACTATGTAAAATCTAATGTCAAGTTAACGAAGTGATTATCTTCTGACGCGTTACCCTTATGATACATTGCCTTAATTACAAGATGTGTACTAATTTACTAGAAGACTACTACTGTGCTGTAATCCAAATTGACAAAGCTAGCTGTAGCCTGGGTATACCGGCTGGTGTACCTTTAAAACTTGAGTGGTTGATCAGCGACAATGCGACGGTCGACGAACTGGACGGCACATGTCCGTGGATATGCAGGATCAACAAAAGCGCTTGAACGGTGATAACATCTTGCGCCCATGTGATTATCTGAATGGCCTTCTAGCGTGCCGATAGTTGGCAAGCTGGAACGGCAAGGCTGCCATCAGCGCACCGCCATAGCAATTGGGTTTTTAGGGTAGGGCGTATGAAGTTTTCATCTAGATCGAGCGATCTGATGTGAGTCAAACGAACGGACGACGGAGCCACGGTTTCGATCTAGGCTTCCTGCCCCCAAGCAATCGACGAAGATGGGCTCTTTTTGTGCCTGCTGGGCTCTGCTGCGTTTACAGTATTGACTAATATTGATTTTGGGCCTAAACGCTGATTATGTACGGCCATTAGTACTAGTAGTATCCGCATAAAATGTTGAGGGGATCGGGGGGGGGGGGGGGGGGGGTCTAGCCCCTGCTCGCCCCCCTGTCTCCGCCCCTGCCACCCTCCCTGGAGCCAAGCTTTGGTGTACGCGTTCGACAAGAGTGGTGATGTGGCTAACCGCCTTCTGTCCAACACCCCAGGTGGGCCCCTATGGGTCGGGGTTAGCCTAGGGAGCCAACCAATTTTTGAACCATGGCGGATCCAAAGCACCATCAGAGGCGCCCCTATGGGCCGGGGTTAGAGCATCTCTAGTCGCGTCTCCCAAACCGTCCCCCAAACAGCGCCAGATTGAACATTTGGGGGACGTGTTTTCTTCGTGCCGCGTTTGGTGGACGTCGCTTCCCAATCGCGTCACCCAAACGCCATCCCCAAACATTTTTAAGGGCTTTTGAAAAAAGAAACATTTATCAAATATAGCATACAAATAAATATGTTTGCGGAGATTGTTTTCAAATTAAAATACAACAAACAATAAAACAACTAAATAAATGTAATAAATAAGGCTAGATCAAGGTGTCGCGGCATTTGTTGATAATCCTTTGATCCTCCAAAAATGCTCAATGAGCTCAGCTTGAAGTTGATCATGAACATTGCTGTCACGGATCTCTGCGTGCATGACAAGAAAATCAGCAAAATATGCAGGCAACTCATGATCAACCTCCGCAAGAAGGTCCTCGCACTCATAGGGACAAACATGTTTCCTGGCATGATTCTTGCGGTCATCCTCGATGATCATGTTGTGCATGATCACACAAGCCTCCTGTTGCGCAGCAAAGTGGGAATTCTTCTGACCTGATGGAGCCGAGATTGGTTTGACAAAAGTGTCCCATTTTTGATATATACCATCGGCTAGATAATAAACTTTGTTATATTGGTAGCCATTGATCTCATAGTTGCATGGTGGAGCATTCCCTTCCACTAGTCTTCTGAACACCGGAGACTGCTGCAACACGCCGACATACCAAATAAAGAATGCCAGCTTCAAGCACCACACTGCAATATCCATGACGCCCTTTGTATATACCTTGCCAAGCAAACAGGCAGTTCTTCCATGACCAGTGCATGCAGTCGATGCTTCCAAGCATTTCAGGGAATCCTCTGGCAGCATTTTGTGCGATGATCCTTGCAGTCTCTTCCTCAGTTGGCCCTCTCAAGTAGTATTTGCCAAACTTTCCCACCACAGCTCGGCAGAACATGTACATTTATTCAATGTCAGTAGACTCACTCATGCAAAGGTAGTCGTCCTATGTATCGGAAGGTGCTCCATATGCAAGCATCCTCATGGCGGCGGTGCACTTCTGAATCGACAAGAACACGACAACGCCTACAACATCGTGCTTGAGCTTGAAGTAGGGTCGAACTCTCGAACGCCATGGAGGATATTCATGAACACACCCTTGCTCATCCTATACCGGCGCTAAAAATTGTCGGCATGTGTTGCGTCATCTGTTAATTAGTCGTTGTGCAGCATGGTATGCCCCTCCATCCTTTGTCGGGGCTTCGACTTCTTTCTCCCCGGCCTTGATCCTCCGCGGTGCGGACTCTTCCTCTTCTCCGCCTCGGCGTCAAGCATGTCCTGGAGGGACGCGATGATCAGCAAATGCTCCCGGAGGTCGTCGTCGAAGGCTTGCTTGTCCTCCAGCAGTAGGGCAAGCATCTCGTCGTCACTATCCATGTCTGAAGCAGAATCAATGGTTAAAATTGTGTTGTGGCAGACGAGGCAACGAACAACGGCCAGTCGTGCCTACCTGGAAAGTCGTCGAGCACCTTGTGTGCGCGGAGGTGGGGCGGATTTGATACCACGTTCTGGGACGCGCTGGCGAAGCGGCGGCGGCGGCGGAATGACGGGCGAGGCCAGCTGCGACGATGGTGGCGACTCTCAGAAGAGATTAGCCGTTGAAACGGCCGGCAAATCCAGCGGCGGCGGAGGGTGGGAGGCGTGGGAGGGAAGGAGCGACGAGAAAAAGGGAACGAATCAATGGTTTATGGAAATAGTCGCCAACATGTGGGAGCCCACCTCGCTTTTCATTGTGTCAGGCGTGCCCAGAGTGTCCCCCGTGGGGCAGGGACGGGTTCGGGGCGCCGGACACCGTATCGGGGAGCGCCGGACAAAAAGAGGTTTTGGGGGACGCGGCTAAAAACGTTTTTTTTGCCGACGCGTTCTAATTCCCTTTGGGGGACAGTTTGGGGGACGTGGCTGGAGATGGTCTTAGCCTGGGGAGCCGACCAATTTTTAAACCACAGCGGATCCAAAATGCTATTAGAGGTCGCGCATAGTCACGGTTATCTATCTTGCACCCAGTACCTCTTTGGAGAGGGCTACGACATGAGGTGCTCTGAATGTGTGTTGTCAATCATAAACCTAGTATTGCTATTCGAAAAGGAAAATGATCCAATGCCCCCGGGGATCCGGCGCTGGCAACCTTCGGGTGCGCCTCCGTCCGATCGACCCCATCGTACGGCTGGCCTTCCCCCACGCCCCACCACGGCACCATCCCACGAAAAAAAACGAGTCAACCTTATCTTCTTCTTACCGTCTTCTCCACCAAGCGCTCTCACATCTCCTCACGCATCGCTGCAGCCCCGACCACCAGTCCACACACACACCGCAGCAGCTCCGGCCATGTACGGTGCTTCCCTAGCCTCACGCGCCTCCCTCGTGCAGCCCCGCCGCCAGGATCCGTCGGAGAAGCCACGCAGCGAGACCAACTGCCATGGATCCTAGTTAGTAGGGCTTCATCTACAACGACCCCGCCTCTCCATCGACCGGGCGGATCCCGTGTCTCGGCGTCGGCATCGGCTGGTGCGACAGCGACATGAGCGCGAGCGAAAGGAACATCGGACGCGGTGTTGGCTTCCTCGACTCTGACACCACCTCCTCATTGGCCGCGTGGATATTGTGTACCGCCGTCGATGCCGGCTGATGCGTCGGCGAGATCGATCGCAGAGTGGTGGGAACTGCGGACGACAACATCTGCCACTACGGCTTCCCAACCATAGCCGCGCGCTGCGACCAACAACATCTGCCACTACAATTTTTGTTGCTACAATTCTTTTGTTGTTCTGCTCTTTTAGTATAGAAATTGTGCTACAATGGCTTCGGTGAGTTTTTTGTCGATATCTTCGGTAAACAGCATATATTTTTGCTACAACTTTTATGCGGTTTTGCTACGATTGCAAAATATTTTTGCTAAGGGGTTTCCGGCGAGGTCTCCGGCGGAGTCTTCGGTGAGTTCTGCAGCGAGTTCTCTGTCGATGTCTCCGGCGATATTCATTTTTGCTACAATAGCATAATTTTTTTGGTACGCGCTCTCCGGCGAGGTCTCCGGTGAGTCTCCGGTGATCTGTTCGGCAAGCTCAACTTTTTTTTTCATGGATGAACCGTTTTTTGCTACATGCAGTTGCTGCCGGGGTGTTTATTTTGCTACCGGAGGTTTTTTTTTGCTACATACAAATCTGACCATACATGATGTCGATCTGACGGCTGGAGACTCGGGGCTGAGGAATCAGATCCCGGGGACGCCCAGCACTGTCCATTCGAAAAATAAATTAGTGCACAGGTCGCCAGCTCGAAAGAATAGAACGGAGTGAGTGAGAAGGGCACGGGGCACAAGAAATGAGAAAAGAAAAAGCGAGCCATGCAGCTGCCTGCCACTGGGTAAGGTCGTTCCCAGAATAGGATCTTTTTCTTCACTCTCGATGCCCATAACGGGCAGCGTCCACTCGTTCGTTCGTGTGGATTTGATATGCATGGGGTGGTCCAGGTACGCTAATTTGTATCACTCAGTCAGTGGAGGTAGCTGAGTGGGACTGTGAGGGAGCAGCACATGCACTCTCGCGCCCTCGCTGGTACACCACGTCGAGCTCTGGGTCCCTTCCTAAATCCTATGGCCAACGGGAGGCAAGGTGCCAGGATGTGATCTATGTCGCCTTGGTTAGATATTTACTCCATAAATATGCTATGAGCTGTTCTTGGGAAAGCTTATATTTTCAGTTTTGCAGCGATGAAATAAGATACTCTTGACCACACGCATTTAGAGCATCTCCAGTGGTAGCCCTCTCCAGAGTGCTATTGGGTGCAAGATGGATAACCGTGACTAGGCGCGGCCTCTAATGGAGTTTTGGATCTGTTGTGGTTCAAAAATTGGTCGGCTCCCCAGGCTAACCCCGACCCATAGGGGCGCCTCTGATGGTGCTTTGGATCCACCGTGGTTCAAAAATTGGTCGGCTCCCTAGGCTAACCCCGAACCATAGGGGCCCGCCTGGGGTGTTGAACAGAAGGCGGTTAGCCACATCACGTAGGGCCAGGGGCTACCAGCCAGCGATCCATCCAATTTTGCTCTGCTAACCACCTTGCCTCCCGTCTTCTGAAGACATCTTCCACCACCGCCTAATCGACATTGCCAGCGCCAGCGCCAACCCCCTCTCGACGCAGGTAGTTCATCGTCGCTTACAACTCGTGTAGATGCCCATCTCGCCACTCATCTTTGCTTGCCAAGGTTTGTACAAAGTGCACCATGGATATTGTAGTGTGATGCTTGAAGCTATGGATGATTATGAGCTCTAAATTGGAATGCTTTTTTTACATGTCGGGGTCTCACAATGACTTCAGTGTGTTGTAGCGCTCACCGTTGTTGATGAGACTTCCTGAAGGCCATGCTGCAGAGTGCAACCGTGAGATCAATGGCCAGCAATATACAAAAGGGTACTACCTTGATGATGTCATCTATCTATGGTGCTCGAAATTTCTGAAGACAATACCCGATCCTCAAGATCTAAAAAAAGGTCACTTTGCCTGGTCTAAGACCAGATGTGAGAGGGGATGCATACTTGCGTGATCATGCACAGTACGATCATCGAGAGTGAACGGGAAGTTCCGCAAGCAAGGGACGATTATGATCACCATGGTCCTCTCTTTTCATTGTTGATCACTAGGTGTCTGCATAGTTTGCTAATTTTCTCGCCAAGCACCCGGAGATCCATGATGAAGTTTTTCATCATGAGTAGCAAAATGATCTGGTAGAGCTGTGGGCGCTAAAAGGAGACACCGCTTGAATTGTGTTCTATTTGGATTGTATGAATTATTCTATTTTTGATTATTACAAACTCATCTTATTTATTTTATGTGTTAAAAATTTATAAAATTTCACGGTTTTTAAAAACAATAAGTTAAAAACCCTTTTGTGGGGGGCGTATTTGGGGAGCGGCTGAACCAATCGGCGCATGCTACTTCTACTGAAAGAGTTCTACGGAAATTTTCTTACGGACTGATGTGGAAACTGCAGATTCGCTTTGGGTGATTTTGCTGAAACTGCCGTTCCTTTCCTCTCCAATCAGACAAGCCCACGTCTCATCCGTAAGATTAGTCCGTAGGATAATTCCGTAGATGTAGCATTGTTGCCATCACGCGCGTGTTCATGCTGGTGCCCATATATGTCGGAATCGACGATGTTGCCGTAACCCGTATGGAGAGCGTGACTGAAAATGCACTTAGCATTTCTGTTGATGATCATCTTGACTTGTTGGCCATATGATGTACAGCTAGGAAGAAGTAGGGCCTATAGAGTGACGTGCCGTACCATAGCCACAGCCACGGGTCCCCCGGGGCAGCTGCTTCCTCGCTCACACTAAGAGCATCCTAGCCGTTAGAGCCTTTCGGGGCAAAATTCGGATGAAAATTCGTCCGGATTGAATCTATTTTGGGAGTGGGGAGCAACAATTTTTCAGCCGTCCCGAGGAATTTGCGCGGGTCAGAGCGCGGAATCTTCACTGACACGCGGGCCAGAGCGCGGAATTTGCTCCATTCGGAGTCTCCGGCAGCACTCCGAGAAATCGAGGATGACCTGGGGAGTCCGAACGGATTTAGGCCTGAATCCGGATGAAACCAAGAAGCTGAGGGTATGACTAAGCCATTTTCGTTCATCTGGATAAGAAAAAAAGGTCATGTGATCTTTCCACGGACATGGCTGGAGATGCTCTCACAGTGACCCGCCCCCACTGAAGCGACAGCTCTGGTGCTCCCGTACGTAGCTTTAGCCAGATGATATGGATGGGTGTCGACCACATCTTCTGGATTAATTAACTTATTATTAGTTAAATTTGCGATCACACTACCATCTATCTACAGCAAGTAGCACCAAGTATACTACTGCTAGTGGAAGTTGCCGTTATGGTAACCACACGTGAACCATTTCTGGACCATTTTCATAGCGACTACTTTTCAGCCGACATCTGTCGCCCTTTTCTCTTCATTGTTTTACTTCATTGATTAAGAACATGCTTGCTTGCTAGCTAGCTTGATTTGTTTGTTGTTAGTACGTATGAGAGATTTGATGTCTTCAAGTGTTCCTTAAACTTTATTAATACTGTGCTGAAATTAAAGAAATAATGCAAACTAAATAGTTGAGCTGGCCGGAGATAGTCGGTGGTGTCTCAGTGGTTCCATTTCCATAGCGAGGCATCATGTCCGCCGCCGTCTCCTCCGTGCTCCGAGGTCGCAGCGGGAGGCGGCGGCTCGAGGAGCAAACCCTCCGCAAGGTCGGCGTAGTAGGTGCCCAAGCCCATTTCCCCGGAAACGTGGAGCTCGAGCATGTCGCTGCCGAGGGCGGCGGACACCTCAGACGCTGTTGAAGGCTGGGACGTCGCCGATGAGCCGGCATTGTCCGCATACGGCGACGGGGCCAGCGCTGCGGAGGCGACCCCGTCGACCGGGACCGCCACCGCCGCGCCGCCAGTCTTCGTGGCCTCCTGGCGCAGGAACTTGACGACGGCCTCGATGGCGGCGCGCCGGACCTCGGCGAGATCCGAGAGGTTGGACGGCACGTCGAGCATCCACGCGGAGTCCGGGAAGTTGAGGCACGCGGCGGAGGAGGGGCCGTGCATCGCGAGCATGGCGGCGTCGTGCGCTCGCGCGGCGGCCTCGGCGGTGACGTGCGTGCCGAGCCAGAGTCGCTCGCCGCGCCTGCTGGGCACCCGAACCTCGCACACCCACCGCCCGTTGCTGCCGCGGCGACGCACGCCGCGGTACACCGGGTGGCGGGTCTCCTTGAACTTGGTGCGCCCGGCGGGGCGCTTCGGCGTCGGCGACGTTGGCGAGAGCGGCATCCCCAGCTCCTGCGAGGACGACGAGGAGGCCGGGGTCAGGCTATACTCGTTGCCCGTGTCCATTGCTGCGAGAGGTGGACAGGTGGTGGACTAGCTCTAGGCTCGAGCTGTGAGAGTGTTGCTACTTGCTACTAGTGGAGTTGTACGATGCTGGGCTCAGTAAATGAGTGGAGTGGCCGGAGTGTGGTTATTTATAGTTTTGTGCGACACGGTGAAAGACGAGGGTCCTGTTGCCCGTCGGCGCGGGGACAGCTCGCAATTTGCGGCGCTGGCCGCTCCCGATTCGACGCGTGGCGGGTGACTCCTCTGTGTCGACGTGTGGGGGGTTTGCAGCGTTAAGCAAAGAAAAAGAGCCCATATAGGTAGGATAGGAGCACGTTTCCTTTTCAAACCGCGTTCTGTGTTGGTCGGCTGGATGCAAGAAAGCTACGGCGATGGCGGACTTGCTTATTCGGGAGCCTTGGTGTATCCTATTTCCAGTATGAATCGCTTAGTTAGTTTTAGCACATTTTTTTTAATTCCGGATTGTTAATTTCGGGTTAGTCGGGAACTAAGTTACAACCCGATCAACTCGACGACCGTTGGATTTGCATCGTGATTTGTACACACGAGAATTACACATGGATCTATAATTGCACATGCATGTGTAATTGCATATCATTTTTCCCCAATTGCACGTGAATTACACATAAAACCAGATTGATCGGGAATTAAACTAAGTCTGGGTCGACCGGGAATTAGCCGCGTCCTTTTTTATTTACACTTGTGAAAGTAGCATCTCATTAATATTACAGAGTACGTCTATCACGGTAGTAGAACATAAACATTGCGGGTTCAATACTTGTTATTGCAAGTTAATGATCTTGCTCGGTTCAGTGAGGAATCACATAAGACTCGAAATCCAACTTAAGAAACATAAAGACTAATGATAAGACTACAGTAAGTACCATGATAGCTCAAGAGCTTATTCTATCGGGCAGTGGCGGAGCCAGAACTTAAAGTCTGTGTTGTTATTTTGAATCTGTGCTATCAAATACATGTACTTTTTAATTATTTTAAATATTTTTTACAAGATTAATACGAAAATACAAAGAACTTGGCACAAAGCTGTGTGGTCAAATGACCACACAGGTCTCAGCGTGGCTCCGCCACTGCTATCGGGTACGATGCTGATCGTAATCATGTTCACCGCTCGATCGGCTTCATCTTACAAGCTGCCTTCTCTGTAGACAATGTCGTAGTCCACGCCTTTTATGCCTCTAGATAAGTTTGGTTCTTCATGGTAGAATTCTCCCTCAAGCGGTTCGCCGGTTGCATCCTTCTCAGTGTTCTTCAAGTCTAGCAAGGGTTTAAGATGTGGATGAGTACAACGTACTTAAAACAATTAACTTAAGGTGTTTGATGCAGCCCTAAATCAGGTAGTTGTAGGTTGATGCAATTTTCATCAACATATATTCAAAAGATTGCTTTTATTCAACAAAAAAAACTATATCCGTCAGTCTTCACACGTTAACTAGAACTTCATGGAGTTTCTTTCCTACCACGTTCGCATATCTTTCCATGAACAAGAAGTGAAAAGCCATGATTCAATACACTATGCATAGGTGAGGCGTGTTACTTTTTCAAGAAGAGATCATCATCCTGGTTTCCAACTAGATGTACTTTCATGTCCATACTTTCTCACTTGTGGGGCCTAGATGGTGATCCAAGCCAATCACCGCCCTGCTACACGATCCCGCACACCTGTCCTTTTGTAAGTCACCCTCACCTTTATCATACAGGTAGACCGTTTCGGACCGCAATACTCACCTTTACTCTATAGATAAACCGTTCAAGGCCACTCTTACAATCCCTCATAGATGCATCAATAAGTCTATTCATTGCCTTCATCGTACAGGTTGACCGTTCCGGACCACGGTCCTCCCCTTTACCTATAGATAGACCGCCTTTGAAAAGCCCTTAAGAGTAGTCCGAAGTTGTGCGGAAGGAAGAAGATCCATTTGACTACAACGCCCTACTACAGATCTCATGATTAACGTGTTACATACGGTGCAAGAATTACTAGACGATATTTGTTATTCATAACCTCAACTATCAACTCAAATCATGGTCCCATCAACACCCACTATATGAGCATACCCAAGTGCAATGGAACCTCAACCATCAACTCGAACCATGGTTCCATCACCACCCTATAGTCATATTCATAATAGTAGGAAAATAATACTTTGTTTTTAAGTGTAGGAATGATATAATAGTAATTTGCAAAGTGTTTGATAATAAATAATCAAGTATTTTCTCGTGCACGAGCATTAAACTTGCCTTGAGACTCCGAGATAGTGCACTTCAATGGTTATTCTTGACCCTAGGCCTCTGTTTTGAAAAGAAGCATCATTGTCTGATGGGACAGTGTTCGAAGAAGAAAATTATGCCACTAAGTGTAATTATGACATGTTGTATTGGTTTAAGTTGTATTTCCTCTTCTTTGTGTGTTTTACCCTAGAGTTAAATATATCTATATCTCTTATAAAGCAAAACCCCACTAGAGGGTCATTTAAGTTGTCTATCTCAACATGCAAGCTATCCACATCATCCATTTTATTAGCCATCCAATTGTCCATGTCATCCCCACTAACATTCATTAATACTCTACATGCAAGCCACATCATCTATTTTTAAGCCATCCAATTATCCACATCGTCAACTTTTAGCCGAAAACTACATAACCATTTCAAGTCAGTTTTTTTAAGTTAGCCTCTTGACTATTTACGCCAATTGAATCATGCATGTTCCTACAAATAATATCCTATTTCAATTAACTTATATCCTTTTATTTTTTTACAAAATAGAGTTATCGGAGAAATTCCCGCTGCAACGCGCGGGGTATCCTTCTAGTATCTTATTATATAGCAAAATCCCACCATAGAGTCATTTAATTAGTCTATCTCTACATGCAACATAGCCACATCATCAAGTAACCCCAGCCATCCGATTCTAATCGTCTACCGTCCATTTATGTTGTCTAGATCATGCACACACAGTCCCACTAAGCTGCACCATACAAATTGTCACGTACACGCTATCCGATTCTTTGTTCTTTGTTGTTTTCTACAACCTCTTCCCGGCTAAGGATTTCCCTCTCTTTTAATCAACTTTCAATGAAATGTTAAACTATTGTATTTTTATCCATGAGAATTGATACTTTGTTTTGCGCATATGATTGCTATGAATGGTATATTTTTCCCCTCTAACGAAACAATTTTCTTTGAATCATCTAGTGTAGCAGTGAAGCATATTCTTTGGGAAAGGGAGTTTATTACTTACACCATATCATGTGACTTTTTCTGAAGTGATGTTGATTAAACCATGCAAAATAGTTGATATGCCAATATATCCCATGCAAACCTGTTGCACAATAAGGATTTATTTTTTGACAAGTCGATTTTGCATGGCCTGATAATTTATATCAGGTAAACAGTTCGATGGTTTCAAGTGTAAGCGGGCTTTTTCGAGGTAATGACCATTATAATTTCAGTAATTTTGTCGAAGTACAAAATTTTCTTCCAACATTTGTCCGCATAAAAGGAATATATTTAGTAGTTCAATTATTGTGATAATTATTCTAATTATGTTCGAACATTTGCAATATTTGTACCATAAGAATATACAATGGAGAATGGTAGGATGCTTACTTTTGTTAGAGAACATAGTAGTATAAGTTGTGGCCAAAAAAATAATCATTAGCTCTTAATAAAACTTGGATCCCATTGAGAACTAATTCTGATTGTTCTAAGAGCATCTCCAGTCACGTCCCCCAAATGACGTTTGGGGGACGACGGACAAGAAATGGAGAAAAACGCATTCCAGTCGCGTCCCTCAAAGCTAAATAGCGCCTCATTTTATGTCCAGCGTCCCCGGTAGAGACTCTATGTACAGAGTCTCTACCGGGGACGCCGGACACAAAAATAGCGTTCGGACGCATGCATGCAGCCCCTACTTCCCACATGTCATTCTCTTTTCCCACACTTTCTCTCACCTACTTTTCCCATATGGGGTGGTCCCCTCTATTAAAATGCATGTATCCGGATGTTGTTTGAGGGACGCGGCTGGGAAGGTTTCTTTTTTCTACAGATTTTTAGTCTCTTTTTGTCCGGCGCGGTCCCAAACATGCCCCAAATCATTTGTGTCGGACGTTTTTTGAGGGACGCAACTGGAGATGCTCTAACTCCTTTTTTCAGTGAAATGTTTCATGCTAATTCTGTAGCAGCACATGGTGTAATACCAATATTCCTTTGGCTATTCTTAATATATTATCTTATGCCATTTTATTTACACAACAATGCTCTCAAGGGAGATTCCCGCTGCAACGCACGGGGTATCCTTCTAGTTTAACTCAATTTTAGGGTAATCATAATTCATAAAAATCCTTTTTTATATTTTTAAATGAATTTGATAAATTCTAGGATTCCAAGGATTGAGAATCATATTTTTTAAATTTAATTTTCTTAGCACAATTTTGATTTCTTCTATTTTTGGAATCTTTGCAAAATGACACTTTGCCCTTCTAGCCTTTTAAACTTTCTTGATTTTCATAAATCATCTAGATTTGATAAAATCCCATAAAAATCATATTTGCATTCCTTAAGTTATAATGATTCTAAAAATGATTTTTATTTATTTTTTTGAGGTTACTTTATTTTAGCCTCATTTTTGGTATTTATTTTTAATCAACTATAAATAGTTACTGTGCCTTGCTTGTGACGGTATAGCACACGTCCGTTGGGAACCCTAAGAGGAAGGTATGATGCGTACAGCGGCAAGTTTTCCCTCAGTAAGAAACCAAGGTTTATCGAACCAGTAGGAGTCAAGGAGCACGTGAAGGTTGTTGGTGACGGAGTGTAGTGTGGCGCAACACCGGGGATTCGGCGCCAACGTGGAACTGCACAACACAATCAAAATACTTTGCCCCAACTTAACGGTGAGGTTGTCAATCTCACCGCTTGTTGTAAACAAAGGATTAAACGTATGGTGTGGAAAATGATGTTTGTTTGCGAAGAACAGTAAAGAACAATGTTTGCAGTAGATTGTATTCAGATGTAAAAGAATGGACCGGGATCCACAGTTCACTAGTGGTGTCTCTCCAATAAGAAATAGCATGTTGGGTGAACAAATTACAGTTGGGCAATTGACAAATAAAGAGGGCATAACAATGCACATACATATCATGATGAGTAGAGTGAGATTCAATTGGGCATTACGACAAAGTACATAGACCGCTATCCAGCATGCATCTATGCCTAAAAGTCCACCTTCGGGTTAGCATCGCACCCCTTTCGGTATTAAGTTGCAAACAACAGACAATTGCATTAAGTATGGTGCGTAATGTAATCAAGACAAATATCCTTAGACAAAGCATTGATGTTTTATCCCTAGTGGCAACAGCACATGCACAACCTTAGAACTTTCTCTCACTGTCCCAGATTTAATGGAGGCATGAACCCACTATCGAGCATAAATACTCCCTCTTGGAGTTACAAGTATCAACTTGGCAAGAGCCTCTACTAGCAACGGAGAGCATGCAAGATCATAAACAACACATATATGATAGATTGATAATCAACTTGACATAGTATTCCATATTCATCGGATCCCAACAAACACAACATGTAGCATTACAAATAGATGATCTTGATCATGATAGGCAGCTCACAAGATCTAACATGATAGCACAATGAGGAGAAGACAACCATCTAGCTACTTCTATGGACCCATAGTCGGGGGTGAACTACTCACACATCAATCCGGAGCGATCATGGCGATGAAGAGTCCTCGGAAGATGATTCCCCTCTCCGGCGGGGTGCGGAGGCGATCTCTGAATCCCCGAGATGGGATTGGCGGCGGCGGCGTCTCTAGAAGGTTTTCCGTATCCTGGCTCTCGGTACTGGGGTTTTCTCGACGAAGGCTTTAAGTAGGCGGAAGGGTAGGTTTAGGGGCGTCACGAGGGGCCCACACAACAGGGCGGCGCGGGCCCCTCCTTGGCCGCGCCGCCTTAGTGTGGCGCCACCTCGTGGCCCCACTTCGTATCTCCTTCGGTCTTCTGGAAGCTTCGTGGAAAAATAATACCGTGGGCGTTGATTTCGTCCAATTCCGAGAATATTTCCTTTGTAGGATTTCTGAAACCAAAAACAGCAAACAACAAGCGGCTCTTCGGCATCTTGTCAATAGGTTAGTCGGAAAATGCATAAATATGACATAAAGTATGTATAAAACATGTGAGTATCATCATAAAAGTAGCATGGAACATAAGAAATTATAGATACGTTTGAGACGTATCAAGCATCCCCAAGCTTAGTTCCTACTCGTCCTCGAGTAGGTAAACGATAACAAAGATAATTTCTGAAGTGACATGCTATCATAATCTTGATCAATACTATTGTAAGCATATGTAATGAATGCCGTGATTCGAAGCAATGGTAAAGACAATGAATAAACAACTGAATCATATAGCAAAGACTTTTCATGAATAGTACTTTCAAGACAAGCATCAATAAGTCTTGCATAAGAGTTAACTCATAAAGCAATAGATTCAAAGTAAAGGCATTGAAGCAACACAAAGGAAGATTTAAGTTTCAGCAGTTGCTTTCAACTTGTAACATGTATATCTCATGCACTACAAGAAAAGTTCTGATAGGCAACGTCCCAAAATCGTCCGCTAAGGGGTATTTTTCGTCGCCTATGGGCCTAACCCGACGATATGGGTTCTTTGTGGCTGCGTCGAGGCAAAGTCCTACCACGTTTTCGGTCCGTCGCGCTTGGGCGCCTTAGAAAATCGGACCGTTGCGAAGTGTTTGGAGCCCGTTTTGTGACCTCATGCAAAGCGCCACGTGGCGACGCTGCTTGTCGATTAACGGCGTTAACCGGCTCCCGTGGTAGATGGTAGGCCCACACGAGGCCTGCCAAATCTTAAGCGGGTCGGCCCATTAAGTTTGCGGGCCGGGCCAGCTGACTTAGTTTGACCGGTCAAATATATAGCTGGGCTGGACCATTAGTTACGTGGGCCGGACCTAACCTCTAAGGTTGACTGGTCAAAACATTAATGGCCGGCCCACTAAGCATGTGGGCCGGGCCGAATGCACTCGTTTGACCGGTCAACAGGCAAAAAGGCCGGCCCACAAGACATGTGGGACCCACTTTCCTGTTATCGGGCCGGCCCATTTTACAAGTGGGGTCCACCTTAAAGCAAGTCGGACGGCCCAAGAAGTTATTGGGCCGGCCCAATTAGCCTGTGGGTCCCACTTTCCTGCTACCGGGCCGGCCCATTTAGTACGTGGGGTCCACAATAGATCAAATGGGCTGGCCCAACAAAAAAGTGGGCCGGGCCAAAAACACGGGTGGGTCCCACTTTCTGTTAAAGGGCCGGCCCATTTAGTATGTGGGGTCCACCATATAGCAAGTGGGCCGGCCCAGCAAGATAGTGGGCCGGGCCAAAAGCGGTGGGTCCTACTTTCTGTTAAAGGGCGGCCCATTTAGTATGTGGGGTCCACCACATAGCCTGGCCGGCCCAACAAGATAGTAGGCCGGGCCAAAAACACGGTGGGTCCCACTTTCTGTTAAAGGCAGCCCATTTAGTATGTGGGGTCCACCACATAGCCACTAGGTGGCCCAACAAGAAAGTGGGCGGGCCAAAAACACAGTCCCGCTGTTAAAGGGCCGGCCCAGTTAGTATGTGGGGTCCACCATATAGCAAGTGGGCTGGCCCAACAAGATAGTGGGCCGGCCCAATAAGCAGGTGGGCCCACTATCGTGTTAACGGGGCGGCCCAATAAGTAAGTGAGCCGACCCAAAATGAAAGTGGGTCCCACACTACTGTAAATAGGCCGGCCCAATCTGTTGTAGGGCCCTAGTTGTTTGACTAGTCAAATTGCATTAAATTTCATGAGCCTACAATCTGATATCAATGATACACACAATTACATACACAAATAAAATAACAGGAAAATTACAAGGAAATTAATGTGCCCAAATAAAAAATTTACATAGAATCATTGAAGACTTCTATTAGCATCATCAATAACACGTTGACATTTGGCAATCTCCTTGATTGGATCTTGTGTACTCTTGGTCAACATATCAGCTACAGATCTTAAAGCAGCAATACCATGTCTTTTATAAAGTACAGCCTTGAGATATTTACTGTTTGATGAAAAGAATGGTCTAGGTTGACGGCTATGAGAGGATGCATCAGAAGAAAGATCAGAACTTTTTGTGGGCCTCTCTTCTGATGAAGATTGCTTCATCACAACTGCATTCTGATAATAATGCAAAAAGAGTTAAACGATGAACTATGCAAACATGTATTAAGCATTGTCGATATGAGATAGTCACAAGTACTAAGCACAGACTTACATTATATCGTTGCATAGGCTCACCCCGGAACCTTTTTTGCGCTCTATCTTCTACTAAGGACTTCTTCATTACAACTGCATTCTAGTAATATTGCAAACATAGTTACAAACAGTGAACTATTCAAACATTTATTATGCAATGTAGATATAAGATAATAACAAGTTGCGTAAATAAGACAATGTATGGAACTTGTACTAAGCAAACTTACATCATAATGTTGCACAGGGTCGCTTTGGCGAGTATCTTCTAATGATGACTGCTTCACTAAAACTGCATTCTGGTAATATTGCAAACATAGTTACAATTAACTATTCAAAAATGTATTACGCAATGTAGAGATCAGATAACAGCATGTAGCAGAAATAAGCACAAGATAAGATAAGATGCATGTACTAAGCACATACTGGCTCGCTGCAGGTCCTTCTCTTGCATGCACTAGTCGTGGTCGACATGCCTGTCATTTTAGGTTCAACCATCAAGTGAAATGCTAATCCTCCTGCTCCATTGTCCTTAATATGTGTTTAGATATCACATTTAAGACCAAGTCAGCTGGTTTCAAATAACAAAAAACTTGAGCTGCCAAATGAATAAGCCAATATTTACCATATATCAGATTAAAACCAACTAGATGTTGCTTTGCATGAGATACGAATTTCAGACATTCAGATTTAGAGTAGGGTAATGCCAAGGTTTTCCACATAAAGTAAACTGGCATTAAGAATGACCAAATGTCAGGTTCAAATCACCTTCGCAGTTGCTCCAAGACAAGCATATCAAATAGGCAGAAACATAGTAAAGCATGGATGACATTGCTATGGCAGGGTTCCAAGTGTTAATCTCTTGCATAAGGAACAATGCATATAGGTTATAGATAATAACGGAAGTAAACTGCCAAAGTTACCAACCAAGAACTCAGATTCCAACCTTCCCTAGCGTCCCCGCTGTTAATGTTGGATATTCTAATAAGTGGTTCGCATGATCAATCCCTAGGAAAAATAACATTGACAAGTTAGTGAACGATAATACAAAGACAAGACATGCACGCAGCAATAACTATACAAGCTGTGCGACAGGAGCATTCATGGAAAAAATAGCTATAAGCTAAAGACGAGGTATAAGAGCAAGCAGATTGGAAATGCACATAGCATGATTATAAAAGCAGTGTGAGAATAGCAGGCACGAGAAAACAGCTAGCGGCTAGCGGTGAGCTAATGACGTGGTATAAGAACAACCAGATTGGAAATGCCCATAGCATGACTATAAAAGAAATAGCATGCAGTACAAAAACAGTTGGCAGCAAATGAATGGGTATAAGGCTATAAATATGTGGATGCACACACGTGTCAGTAGAATGAACAGGATGGTAGCGACCGGATAATGCTTTTGTACTGTACAATATTTAAACGAACTTCATGCGAAGTAACACATCAAGAAAGTTAATGGCATATGAGATCTGCAAATAACTATACAAAACATGGCTAAAGAAACACCGCGATCTAACGGGCCAGCGTACTAACCAAGCTGCGGCGGGGTGGACGGGGGCGGCAACTTGCATTCCAGTGGCGGCGAACGCGGGAGACGATGAGTCGACCCTGTTTCAGTAGAAGTACGCGTTAGTGAAGCAGATCTGGTTGGCTGGCAAGGGATCCGGTGAAGTTGATACAGCCGTTGCGCCGAGGTAGTCGGTGGAATAGATCGGCTTCTGTGGAGGGGCCGCGGTGAAGTAGACCCGGTTCCGTTGGAGACGATCCGGTGCGTCGACATGAAAGGAGTTGATTGCTACGCTGTGGATGAGGTCGGCGGTGAAGCAGATCCGTCGGTGGCGAGGTCGGCGGTGAAGTAGATCCGTCGGTGGTGAGGTCGGCGGTGAAGCAGATCCGTCGGTGGCGTGGTCGGCGGTGAAGCAGATCCTTCGGTGGCGAGGGCGGCGGGGGAGCGGATCAGGTGGGTGGACAGCCAACACGATCAAGGCTACGCTATGGAGGAGTATGCCGGCGGCGAAGCAGATCTAGTACTGTAGAGAGTTAGAGCTTTGGCGTGTGAGAGTATTTTTGAGCTAATGGGGCGAATGGTTGGTGGGTGGGTGTGGGCCTGTGATGGCGTGTATTTCACACGTTCGTTGGGCAACCCCAAGAGGAAGGTATGATGCGCACAGCAGCAAGTTTTCCCTCAGAAAGAAACCAAGGTTTATCGAACCAGGAGGAGCCAAGAAGCACGTTGAAGGTTGATGGCGGCGGGATGTAGTGCGGCGCAACACCAGATTCCGGCGCCAACGTGGAACCTGCACAACACAACCAAAGTACTTTGCCCCAACGAAACAGTGAGGTTGTCAATCTCACCGGCTTGCTGTAACAAAGGATTAACCGTATTGTGTGGAAGATGATTGTTTGCAGAAAACAGTAGAACGATGTGCAAGATTGTATTTCAGTAAAGAGAATTGGACCGGGGTCCACAGTTCACTAGAGGTGTCTCTCCCATAAGACGAACAGCATGTTGGGTGAACAAATTACAGTTGGGCAATTGACAAATAAAGAGAGCATGACCATGCACATACATATCATGATGAGTATAGTGAGATTTAATTGGGCATTACGACAAAGTACATAGACCGTCATCCAACTGCATCTATGCCTAAAAAGTCCACCTTCAGGTTATCATCCGAACCCCCTCCAGTATTAAGTTGCTAACAACAGACAATTGCATTAAGTATTGCGCGTAATGTAACTAGTGACTACATCCTTGAACATAGCACTAATGTTTTATCCCTAGTGGCAACAACACATCCATAACCTTAGTGGTTCTTGTCACTCCTCCAGATTCACAGAGGCATGAACCCACTATCGAGCATAAATACTCCCTCTTGGAGTTACTAGCATCAACTTGGCCAGAGCATCTACTAATAACGGAGAGCATGCAAGATCATAAACAACACATAAGCATAGCTTTGATAATCAACATAACAAGTATTCTCTATTCATCGGATCCCAACAAACGCAACATATAGAATTACAGATAGATGATCTTGATCATGTTAGGCAGCTCACAAGATCCGACAATGATAGCACAATGGGGAGAAGACAACCATCTAGCTACTGCTATGGACCCATAGTCCAGGGGTAGACTACTCACACATCACACCGGAGGCGACCATGGCGGCGTAGAGTCCTCTCGGGAGATGATTCCCCTCTCCGGCGGGTGCGAGAGCGATCTCTGGATCCCCCGAGATGGGATCGGCGCGCGGCGTCTCTGGAAGGTTTTCCGTATCGTGGTTCTCGGTCGGGGTTTCGTCACGGAGACTTTTTATAGGCGAAAGGGCAGGTCAAGAGGCGGCACGGGGGCCCCACACCACAGGGCCGCGCGGCCAAGGGGCCGCGCCGCCCTAGGGTGTGGCCCCTCCGTGGCCCCTCTTCGTCTCTCCTTCGGACTTCTGGAAGCTTCGTGAGAAAATAGGCCCCTGGGCTTTGATTTCGTCCAATTCCGAGAATATTTCCTTACTAGGATTTCTGAAACCAAAAACAGAAAAAAACTGGCACTTCGGCATCTTGTTAATAGGTTAGTTCAGAAAATGCACGAATATGACATAAAGTGTGCATAAAACATGTAGATAACATCAATAATGTGGCATGGAACATAAGAAATTATCGATACGTCGGAGACGTATCAGCATCCCCAAGCTTAGTTCTGCTCGTCCCGAGCAGGTAAAACGATAACACAGATAATTTCTGGAGTGACATGCCATCATAATCTTGATCATACTATTTGTAAAGCATATGTAGTGAATGCAGCGATCAAAACAATGTATATGACATGAGTAAACAAGTGAATCATAAAGCAAAGACTTTTCATGAATAGCACTTCAAGACAAGCATCAATAAGTCTTGCATAAGAGTTAACTCATAAAGCAATAATTCAAAGTAAAGGTATTGAAGCAACACAAAAGAAGATTAAGTTTCAGCGGTTGCTTTCAACTTGTAACATGTATATCTCATGGATATTGTCAACATAGAGTAATATAATAAGTGCAATAAGCAAGTATGTAGGAATCAATGCATAGTTCACACAAGTGTTTGCTTCTTGAGGTGGAGAGAAATAGGTGAACTGACTCAACATTGAAAGTAAAAGAATGGTTCTCCATAGAGGAAAAGCATCGATTGCTATATTTGTGCTAGAGCTTTGATTTTGAAAACATGAAACAATTTTGTCAACGGTAGTAATAAAGCATATGTATCATGTAAATTATATCTTACAAGTTGCAAGCCTCATGCATAGTATACTAATAGTGCCCGCACCTTGTCCTAATTAGCTTGGACTACCGGATCATCACAATGCATTGTTTTTACCAAGTGTCACAAAGGGGTACCTCTATGCCGCCTGTACAAAGGTCTAAGGAGAAAGCTCGCATTGGATTTCTCGCTATTGATTATTCTTCAACTTAGACATCCATACCGGGACAACATAGACAACAGATAATGGACTCCTCTTTTATGCATAAGCATATAACAACAATTAATAATTTTCTCATTTGAGATTTGAGGATTGTTGTCCAAAACTGAAACTTCCACCATGGAACATGGCTTTAGTTAGCGGCCCAATGTTCTTCTCTAACATATGCATGCTTAACCATATGGTGGTAGATCTCTCTTACTTCAGACAAGACGAACATGCATAGCAACTCACATGAAATTCAACAAAGAGTAGTTGATGGCGTCCCCAGTAAACATGGTTATCGCACAACAAGCAACTTAATAAGAGATAAAGTGCATAATTACATATTCAATACCACAATAGTTTAAAGCTATTTGTCCCATGAGCTATATATTGCAAAGGTGAATGATGGAATTTTAAAGGTAGCACTCAAGCAATTTACTTTGGAATGGCGGAAAATACCATGTAGTAGGTAGGTATGGTGGACACAAATGGCATAGTGGTTGGCTCAAGTATTTTGGATGCATGAGAAGTATTCCCTCTCGATACAAGGTTTAGGCTAGCAAGGCTTATTTGAAACAAACACAAGGATGAACCGGTGCAGCAAAACTCACATAAAAGACATATTGAAAACATTATAAGACTCTACACCGTCTTCCTTGTTGTTCAAACTCAATACTAGAAATTATCTAGACCTTAGAGAAACCAAATATGCAAACCAAATTTTAGCATGCTCTATGTATTTCTTCATTAATGGGTGCAAAGCATATGATGCAAGAGCTTAATCATGAGCACAACAATTGCCAAGTATCACATTACCCAAGACATTTATAGCAATTACTACATGTATCATTTTCCAATTCCAACCATATAACAATTTAACGAAGGAGAAACTTCGCCATGAATACTATGAGTAGAAACCAAGGACATACTTGTCCATATGCTACAGCGGAGCATGTCTCTCTCCCATAAAGTGAATGCTAGGATCCATTTTATTCAAACAAAACAAAAAAACAAACCGACGCTCCAAGAAAAAGCACATAAGATGTGATGGAATAAAAATATAGTTTCAGGGGAGGAACCTGATAATGTTGTCGATGAAGAAGGGGATGCCTTGGGCATCCCCAAGCTTAGACGCTTGAGTCTTCTTGATATATGCAGGGGTGAACCACCGGGTGCATCCCCAAGCTTAGAGCTTTCACTCTCCTTGATCATGTTGCATCATACTCCTCTCTTGATCCTTGAAAACTTCCTCCACACCAAACTCGAAACAACTCATTAGAGGGTTAGTGCACATTATAAATTGACATATTCAGAGGTGACACAATCATTCTTAACACTTCTGGACATTGCATAATGCTACTGGACATTAGTGGATCAAAGAAATTCATCCAACATAGCGAAAGAGGCAATGCGAAATAAAAGGCAGAATCTGTCAAAACAGAACAGTTCGTATTGACGAATTTTAAAATGGCACCAGACTTGCTCAAATGAAAATGCTCAAATTGAATGAAAGTTGCGTACATATCTGAGGATCATGCACATAAATTGGCTTAATTTTCTGAGTTACCTACAGGGAGGTGGACCCAGATTCGTGACAGCAAAGAAATCTGGAACTGTGCAGTAATCCAAATCTAGTACTTACTTTTCTATCAACGGCTTAACTTGGCACAACAAAACACAAAACTAAGATAAGGAGAGGTTGCTACAGTAGTAAACAACTTCCAAGACACAAAATAAAAACAAAGTACTGTAGGTAAAAACATGGGTTGTCTCCCATAAGCGCTTTTCTTTAACGCCTTTCAGCTAGGCGCAGAAAGTGTGTATCAAGTATTATCAAGAGATGAAGTGTCAACATCATAATTTGTTCTCATGATAGAATCAAAAGGTACCTTCATTCTCTTTCTAGGGAAGTGTTCCATACCTTTCTTGAGAGGAAATTGATATTTTATATTACCTTCCTTCATATCAATGATAGCACCAACAGTTCGAAGAAAAGGTCTTCCCAATATAACGGGGCAAGATGCATTGTATTCAATATCCAAGACAACAAAATCAACGGGAACCAGGTTATTGTTAATGGTAATGCGAACATTATCAACTTTACCCAAAGGTTTCTTTGTAGAATGATCAGCAAGATTAACATCCAAATAACAATTTTTCAGCGGTGGCAAGTCAAGCATATTATAAATTTTCTTAGGCATAACAGAGATACTTGCACCAAGATCACATAAAGCATTACAATCAAAATCTTTAATCTTCATCTTAATGATGGGCTCCCAACCATCCTCTAACTTTTTAGGAATAGAGGCTTCACGCTCTAGTTTCTCTTCTCTAGCTTTTATGAGAGCATTTGTAATATGATGCGTGAAAGCCAAATTTATAGCACTAGCATTAGGACTTTTAGCAAGTTTTTGCAAGAACTTTATAACTTCAGAGATGTGGCAATCATCAAAATTCAAACCATTATAATCTAAAGCAATGGGATCATCATCCCCAATGTTGGAAAAGATTTCAGCAGCTTTATCACAGGCAGTTTCAGCAGTTTTAGCAGTTTCAGGCAGTTTTTCGCGCTTTGCATTCGAAGTGGAAACATTGCTAACACCAATTCTTTTATTAGTATGAGTAGGAGGTGCAGCAACATGTGTAGCATTAGCATTACTAATGGTGGTAATAGTCCAAACTTTAGCTATATTCTTCTCTTTAGCTAGTTTTTCATTTTCTTCTCTATCCCACCTAGCACGCAGTTCAGCCATTAATCTTATATTCTCATTAATTCTAACTTGAATGGCATTTGCTGTAGTAGTAATTTTATTATGATGATTCTCATTAGTCATAACTTTCGATTTCAAAAGATCAACATCAGCAGCAAGACTATCAACTTTAGAAGCAAGTATATCGATTTTCCCAAGCTTTTCTTCAACAGATTTGTTAAAAGCAGTTTGTGTACTAATAAATTCCTTAAGCATGGCTTCAAGTCCGGGGGTGAACTCCTATTATTGTTGTAAGAATTCCCATAAGAATTACCATAGCCGTTGCCATTATTATAAGGATATGGCCTATAGTTGTTACTAGAATTGTTCCGGTAAGCATTGTTGTTGAAATTATTATTTTTAATGAATTTTACATCAACATGTTCTTCTTGTGCAACCAATGAAGCTAATGGAACATTATTAGGATCAATATTAGTCCTATCATTCACAAGCATAGACATAATAGCATCGATCTTATCACTCAAGGAAGAGGTTTCTTCGACAGAATTTACCTTCTTACCTTGTGGAGCTCTTTCCGTGTGCCATTCAGAGTAGTTGATCATCATATTATCAAGAAGCTTTGTTGCTTCACCAAGAGTGATGGACATAAAGGTACCTCCAGCAGCTGAATCCAATAAATTCCGCGAAGAAAAATTTAGTCCTGCATAGAAGGTTTGGATGATCATCCAAGTAGTCAGTCCATGGGTTGGGCAATTTTTAACCAGAGATTTCATTCTTTCCCAAGCTTGAGCAACATGTTCAGTATCTAATTGTTTAAAATTCATTATTCTACTCCTCAAAGATATAATTTTAGCAGGGGGATAATATCTACCAATAAAAGCATCCTTGCATTTAGTCCATGAATCGATACTATTCTTAGGCAGAGATAGCAACCAATCTTTAGCTCTTCCTCTTAATGAGAAAGGGAACAATTTTAGTTTAATAATATCACCATCTACATCTTTATATTTTTGCATTTCACATAGTTCAACAAAATTATTAAGATGGGCAACAGCATCATCAGAACTAACACCAGAAAATTGCTCTCGCATAACAAGATTCAGTAAAGCAGGTTTAATTTCAAAGAATTCTGCTGTAGTAGCAGGTGGAGCAATAGGTGTGCATAAGAAATCATTATTATTTGTGGTTGTGAAGTCACACAACTTAGTGTTTTCAGCGTTGGCCATTTTAGCAACAGTAAATAAAGCAAACTAGATAAAGTAAATGCAAGTAAACTAATTTTTTTGTGTTTTTGATATAGTAAACAAGATAACAAGTAAAGTAAAACTAGCAACTAATTTTTTTGTATTTTGATTTAGTGCAGCAAACAAAGTAGTAAATAAAACTAAGCAAGACAAAAACAAAGTAAAGAGATTGAGAAGTGGAGACTCCCCTTGCAGCGTGTCTTGATCTCCCCGGCAACGGCGCCAGAAAATATGCTTGATGGCGTGTATTTCACACGTTCGTTGGGCAACCCCAAGAGGAAGGTATGATGCGCACAGCGCAAGTTTTCCCTCGAAAGAAACCAAGGTTTATCGAACCAGGAGGAGCCAAGAAGCACGTTGAAGGTTGATGGCGGCGGGATGTAGTGCGGCGCAACACCGAGATTCCGGCGCCAACGTGGAACCTGCACAACACAACCAAAGTACTTTGCCCCAACGAAACAGTGAGGTTGTCAATCTCACCGGCTTGCTGTAACAAAGGATTAACCGTATTGTGTGGAAGATGATTGTTTGCGAAAACAGTAAACAAGATTGCAGTAGATTGTATTTCAGTAAAGAGAATTGGACCGGGGTCCACAGTTCACTAGAGGTGTCTCTCCCATAAGACGAACAGCATGTTGGGTGAACAAATTACAGTTGGGCAATTGACAAATAAAGAGCATGACCATGCACATACATATCATGATGAGTATAGTGAGATTTAATTGGGCATTACGACAAAGTACATAGACCGTCATCCAACTGCATCTATGCCTAAAAAGTCCACCTTCAGGTTATCATCCGAACCCCCTCCAGTATTAAGTTGCTAACAACAGACAATTGCATTAAGTATTGCGCGTAATGTAACTAGTGACTACATCCTTGAACATAGCACTAATGTTTTATCCCTAGTGGCAACAGCACATCCATAACCTTAGTGGTTCTTGTCACTCCTCCAGATTCACGAGGCATGAACCCACTATCGAGCATAAATACTCCCTCTTGGAGTTACTAGCATCAACTTGGCCAGAGCATCTACTAATAACGGAGAGCATGCAAGATCATAAACAACACATAAGCATAGCTTTGATAATCAACATAACAAGTATTCTCTATTCATCGGATCCCAACAAACGCAACATATAGAATTACAGATAGATGATCTTGATCATGTTAGGCAGCTCACAAGATCCGACAATGATAGCACAATGGGGAGAAGACAACCATCTAGCTACTGCTATGGACCCATAGTAGGGGTAGACTACTCACACATCACACCGGAGGCGACCAGGCGTAGAGTCCTCCGGGAGATGATTCCCCTCTCCGGCAGGGTGCCGGAGGCGATCTCCTGGATCCCCGAGATGGGATCGGCGGCGGCGTCTCTGGAAGGTTTTCCGTATCGTGGTTCTCGGTACGGGGTTTCGTCACGGAGACTTTTATAGGCGAAAGGGCAGGTCAAGAGGCGGCACGGGGCCCACACCATAGGGCCGCGCAGCCAAGGGGGGGGGCCGCGCCGGGTGTGGCCCCTCCGTGGCCCCTCTTCGTCTCTCCTTCGGACTTCTGGAAGCTTCGTGAGAAAATAGGCCCCCGGGCTTTGATTTCGTCCAATTCGAGAATATTTCCTTACTAGGATTTCTGAAACAAAACAGCAGAAAACAACTGGCACTTCGGCATCTTGTTAATAGGTTAGTTCCAGAAAATGCACGAATATGACATAAAGTGTGCATAAAACATGTAGATAACATCAATAATGTGGCATGGAACATAAGAAATTATCGATACGTCGGAGACGTATCAGCCTGTGGGGAGGGTTCGGGATCTAGGCAAGATATTTCATTGTTACCGAAAGAGCCCTCCATGGTCGGTGGGTTGTAGCTTCCGGACCAGGGTTAAAAGGGTAAAACTTGTCATGGGATTTTCGAATGGATGCGGCGGGATGATTTGGCGCGCGGCCGAAATTTTTAGTTTCAAGCTATGAGCAGAACGACAAAAATAATGTTCTTCCCCAGGGAGCTCTCATTTCTTCCTCTTCTCTTTCTCTCTCTCGAGTCTCTCCCACTCCCCCGGCTCCTCTCCCCTTTCTCTCCGGCGTCCTCGCCGGCCGGAGATGAGGCCGACTTCTCTCTGTATATCGTACACCCTCCGAACTAAATTAATTGATTCAACTATCCTTAGACGTGTATGTATCTAGGGTAAAAACATGTGTGGATACACCCATATTTAGATAAGCAAAGTTGAGTCAGCTAATTTGGATCCGAGTGTGGTGACCATGCATACCACTGCATGTTGTAGTATGCCAGTCGTTGATATAACATTCACGAAGTACCAATCCGCAAATGTTACATCCCTCAGAGTAGTACAACAGAACATAGCAGGTCCATAACTCATTCATTTATTATTACAAGCATAATATACATATCGTCTCGGAGCTCCTCTTGAGTCCTAAGAGGGTTACTCCTGGGTTCGAGGCGAACCCAACTTAACTTATAATACAAGAGTCTTACTAAGTTGTACATTTATTATCTTGAGCAGCTAAATACTAAGAGTTCGCACTGCTCGGCTACTACTACTACTCGATGCTTCTAGGCTTGATCTCCTCCGGAAGCCTCCCCGGTTCCGTAGACTATAAGGTAGTCTACGCCTTCAACACCTCCAGAGAGGTCTGGTTCTTCATAGCCGATGATCTCGGCTCCTTCAGGGTTGTTGTAGTCCTCCTCCAGACGATTCAGACAATCTAAGCATGGGATTTAAGAGTGGTATGAGTACGAGCGTACTCAACAAGTTCATTATAGAGAAGAGGTGTTTAATGCACTAGCTATGATATTAGACCAGAAAGTCTAATACCAATGCAAGTTTTGATAAACATTTCTTCAAGAGATTGCTTTTATCTCAAAGAACTATGTCCCTCAGCCTTCACCGGTTTACTAGAACTTCATGGAGTTCCTTTCCGGCCGCGTTTGCAGTTCCATATCCCGAAACAGGGAGTGACAGGTCATGGTTCTTTACACTCTGCAGAGGTGTGTTGCTTTACCCATAAGAGATCTTAACCTTGGTGCCAACCGGGCAGCTTTCCCGTCCACACTTCCTTAGGTGTGAGGCCCGGTATAAGGTCTAGCCAATCATGTTCCTCCGCTACCTCGAACACCCACCCTTTGTTGCATGCCCCGACCCTGGGTCCACGCCGGTCCCATTATTCCCGTATATTTCAGGGTGGACCCCGACCACGACGACAGTGCTGGGCTCTACCATACACTCCTACGCCGGTAGCTGCAGCCCATCATAGACCGCGATACCGTGGGGACTTAGGACTCCCCAGCCTCACCGCTTGCTCCTTTGGGCGACAAGTGTACTACGGACAATGCCGTGGGGACTTAGGACTCCCCAGCCTCACCGCTTGCCCCCTTGGATTACAAGTGTACTACGGTAAAGCGCATCCGTTGATGAACGAGAGGTGGAAACACTTTTGACTACTCCGTCCCACTCCGGATCTTATGGTTAACATGGGTATTACGGCACAAGAATCACTGGCGACATTTGTTGTTTAATCCTAGATGGATATAAACCCTTGCAATGGAACCTCCACCATATCAACACAATCCATGGTTCCATTGCCAACCACTTAGTCATATTCATAGTTATGAAAATAGTGGTTTTGGTTTTTTGTGCAGTAGTGATAACCATAGTACTTTGCAAGTAATTTGATAGAAATACACAAATGACATGAGCAAGTGATGAACTTGCCTGAACACTGCAAAGTTTTGTAGTTGGATGGTGTGGACTGACCCTTGTCCGCTGGTTCTGAAAAATAGCATCATTGTCCGATAAGGGCAATGGTTAAAGAAGCAATTATGCATGATTCCAGTTTTAGGGTTTGTTCCCCCCTTCCGATGTCGTTATTATTTCATGTGAGAGGTTAATACTAAGAATGAATTTGGAGATACTCTATTTAAAGTAAAATACAACCTTGAAATGTTGTCAAGGTGTTTTTTAAAGTCCAAATGCATTAATGGACTTATTTTCATTATTGAAAAATAACATGTGTGACTTATGATTATTTAAATCATTAAATTAAGATTTATTCTTAGTTGTTACCAAAAATTCTCTTTGTTATTTTATTTAAATAGAGAATTTTATGCTGATCAATTTTCATATTTTTAACTATTTTTTAGAGCTCTTATCAATTTTCCATTGAATTTTAAAGTTTCTGGTTTTTAATTGAGTTGTGAAAAGTCACAATTGCCCCTGGGCCCACCTGTCAGTGGAGCCCAGTGGGTTGGGTTAGACCAGCTCGGGTCCAACCGACCCGAGCGGTCGCTCACTCACTCACCCCTCGCGCGCTCGACCTAACCCTAATTCCCTTTCTCTCTCTGGCGACCTGCGTCGCCCTCGCCGTCGCCGGCCGATTCCGGCGGTCTCCGGCCGCCATGGCCCTCGCCATGGGGCGCAATCGAACCGCCAGTGACGGCGATCCTTTCCATCCGCGATCTGGAGCAGACGCTGCTCCCGCTCGTCCTTGACCCTCTTCGCCATGGCTAGGGTTACGGGATCCGCGTGATCCCACGGCTCCCAGAGCTCCTGGGGTGATGGCGCCGCCGTGGCTGTGCTGCCATGGTGGGGTGGTGTTGTGGCGCCACCATGGCCTGGCTTGGCCTGGCGCCGCCGCGCCCTGGCGTGTGCCGCCGTGGCCGCCATGGTTGTCTGCCTGCTCGATCCCGGGTACGTTCGCCATCTCTCCCTCTCTCTCGTGTGCTTGTTCTTCTTCCTCCTCCCTTAGTTCTGGTCACAGCTTCTCCTCCTCGTGTAGAGGATAGCCGTGCTCATGCTGCTCTGTGGCCGTGCTTGCTGCTGCTGCGCTGCTGCTGTGCTGCGTGTGCTGCTGTGCTGCTTATGCTGATGTGCTGCTTGTGCTAGATTGCTAAGCTATGTGCCTGTGAAAGCTTGCTTTACTTGCTAGAATTCTTCCCTGTGCCTCTGTTCTTGTTTCTATGCTTGCCTGACACTCATGTGTATTCATATATGCTTCAATGGCTTAATTGCAGTATGCAATTCTTGCAAATTTGCAAGTGCCTGAGCTTCTGTGGCTAGTTCTTGTGCTCAAATTCATGCATCTGAGCATTGCTGCTGGTTGGCTTTATGGTATGATTCAGTGATGAGCACTAAGTGCTTTACTGGTTTAATGGCTCTGATTATTGTTATGGCTTGATTGTGTGTGTGTGCCATCCTTGTCTAGCTTGATCCAGTGGTACACTTATTACTTAATTGGGCTATTTCATTTCTGTAGTTCATGATTTGATGCTAGGCTTGTCTCTGACAAGCACTTGTATAGTTTGGCAAGCACTGGTGACCCAGTGATCACCAGGTGCATGTGGTTTGCTTACTATCTGTTGTCTGTGCTTATCTGATGCTCATCCTGATGACTGTGCATCACCAAGCCTTGTGCTGGTGTGTGTTGTGGTTGGCTCAAGCAACTGCTGTTGCTTGCAGTGATCCTCTGGATCATTTGCAAGTATCTGTTTCATGATTTACTTACTGATATCAATTATCTGTGTTGCCTTTGTTGATTGAGTGGATAATTGATATGAACTGCTGAGCAGTAATGATCATTTCAATGAAGTTGATAGAGCTAGATGGATGCCAACCCTTGGGTTGGGTACCTTAGCTCCCTTTTGAACCCATCTGGGTAATGATAATTGGGCATGGCTTATCTGTGGGATTTTGTGAAGTGGTTGAGGTAACCCTGATAGTAAGTCCTTGCTGTTAGGGTGGCTCCCACCATTGTTGGCTTTCTTTGATGAATAGATGCTCACTGGCTAATCACTTGGTGAAGTACCAGTGGCTTTGGTGTTGATAAACAAGATAGGCACATATTGCCTGTCAGTCTGATGGTTTAGCTAGACTATTAGGTGCTTGGTGGATCTGGATGGCTACATAGGACTAAATCCATGCTGGATTTCTCTGGTTGTGACACTGTGTTGTCACAACCAGTGTTCCCTGGTTTGATTTCCTTCTAGCCTTAGTTGTATTTGCTGGCACCAATTGGTTTAGCAACCAAGTGATGATACATCCAGGTTTCATACCCTTTTTGCTTCTGTGTGATTGGTGCATATGCTTATTTATGAACAAAACCATCTGGTTTGTTCATGATGATTGGTATACCTCACTCCAGCTCCAAGAATTTCAGTTGATGTAGAGGTTTTGCTTCTGGTGGTTGGTTTAGCTTGCCCTGCTCCTCCTTTTGAGCTTGATGCTTCTTGGTTATTTGCTGTGGTGGTGAAAATGTGTTGAACAGCAGTAGCTGTTCAAGCTGTTCTTGTGTTCTTGTGTTCTTGTGACTTACTCTGTGAGGCTGCTGTCGATGGAATGATCTAGGGTTTACTGTGGCAAGGTTTTATATGCTCCTGGCTTTGCTCTGTTGGTCGACAGCATGGCCTGCAGTTTGTGGTGACTCACTCTGGCCTTGTGTGTTGTTACACATGCACACTGCCTGGTGAGCAGGTTGGCTGTGTGTGTGTGTCAAGTGCCTTGTACTTGGCTTGGTTCTGGTGGTGAGATGATCAGCTCGGCAGAGCTGATCCATATCTGCTCAATTCTAGTTTTCTTTTAACCTGCCAAGTGGCTTTGCCACTTGGCTTAATCCTTGTTTGGTTTTTTGTGTGTGTGTGTGTGCAGGGATCAAGAAGATGCTCAAGATGAACTCAAGATCATGAAGATCCCAATGTAGTTTAGGTCATTTGAATACCTTGTAATTTTCCTTTTTCTTTTTTATTTCTTTAATTCTTGTCCCATTTTTTCTAATGTGTTGTATAATTCCATTTTCTAATTATGGATATTGTAAATGACAATGTATTATGTGTGTATGTCAATAAAGCTCAAAGTTTTCTCTATTGAGTTATTTCTAGAGTTTGCATTTATCATAATGTTCATTATTTGTTATTACTTAATGAATTTCCTCACAATTGAAATATAGTGTATTATTTAATGTTTGAATTTGAAATTCAAATTCAAATTTGGTTTGAATTCAATCATACAACTTAACTTAGAATTCAATCATGCAACTTAAGGTTGTGATGCAAACTCTCCCCTCTCTTCTCAAAACCCTAGTTTAGTTGAATAAGGAACAAGTTTGTCGCACTCTCGAAACCCTAACCCTGTAAGGTGTCGAGAGAGAAACTTGTCCCCCTTCGATGCAGTTTTTGTTTAAAAGCGCGAAATTTCCCAGAATTTGCAATGCAATGCACATCCCTTTATAAAATCTACCCCTCGATCGTCTCTAAACCTGGGATATTACAGCCTTTCCCCCTTAAAGAAAACTTCGTCCCGAAGTTGTGGTTGTAATATCTGAAGAGTTCGGGGTATGTTTTCCTCAAGTCTTCCTCCTTTTCCCAGGTGGCTTCCCTCTCGGGATGATGCTTCCATTGTATCTTGCAGTATTTTATGGCTCGATTCCTGAGTTGTTTCCAGTTTTCCTCGAGAATTTTTGCTGGCTTCTCGATGTAGGTCAAGTCTGGTTGTAACTCGAGCTCATCATGTGATACTGGCTCATCTGGGGTCTTCAAACACTTTCTGAGTTGCGACACATGGAATATGTTGTGAACTTGGGATAACCTTCCCGGTAGTTCCAATTCAAAGGCTAACCCTCGGTTTTGACTCAGAATCTTGAAAGGTCTGATGTACCTAGGGCTTAATTTTCCCTTTACTCCAACTTGTGGCTCCCATGTTCTTCTCTTCTGATCTGCGTAACTTTTTTGCCGACTTTGGGCTATCTTCAACCTATCTCTGATAATGTCAATTATTTGTTGCTTTTCCTTGACATAATCAGGGTTGAACTCTTTGCTTGCTCCAGCTTCATACCAACATATTGGTGATCTACACTTCCTTCCATACAGAGCTTCGAACGGTGCCATCTTGATGCTGCTTTGATAGCTGTTGTTGTATGAAAACTCTGCTAGTGGCAAGTGCTCTTCCCATGATCCTCCGAAGTCTAGGGCACAAGCCCTAAGCATATCCTCTAAGATCTGATTAGTTCTCTCCGTTTGTCCACCTGTCTGAGGATGATAGGCGGTACTATAATCCAACTTGGATCCTAAGGCTTCGTGTAGTTGCTTCCAAAATGCTGACGTGAACACGGATCCTCGATCCGACACGATCTTCTTGGGCACTCCATGTTTACTCACGATCTCTTTGATGTAAAGATCGATGAGTTTTTCTCCTTTATCCTGCTGGTTTACCGCTAAGAAGTGTGCACTTTTCGTCAACCGGTCCACGATTACCCATATCATGTCCTTCTTTTTATTGGTCATGGGTAGTCCGGTGATGAAATCCATTCCTATCTCCTCTCATTTCCATTCTGAAATTGGTAAAGGTTGTAACTTTCCTGCCGGACTCTGATGTTCAGCCTTCACTCTTTGGTAGGTATGCTATTCCGCCACGTATTGTGCTATCTCTCTCTTCATGTTGTTCCACCAGAATAGTTCCTTTAGATCCATGTACATCTTTGTACTTCCCGGATGTATAGAATATGCTGTTTGATGTGCCTCCCGGAGTATTACTTCCTTTATTTCAGCAATATCCGGAACACAAATCCTCTTCTGGAACCAGAGTGATCCTGATTCTCCTCGGTGGAATTCTGATTGTCTACCCTCATCTATCCTTCTCATCTCCTCTACGATGAATGGATCATCCAATTGACCCATCATTATCTCATTCTTCAGGTTAACATTTAGCTCATCAGCCATTTGTAGCGCCGATAATCCTTCATGAGCTTCTTTCTCCCAAAGATGTATTTGGGATTGGCTTAGTTCCTTCCTCAACTCCGGTGATAACTCTTGTTCTACTCCTCCAGTGCTCTTCCTACTCAGGGCATCTGCTACAACATTAACCTTTCCTGGAGTATAATTGATGGTCAAATCGTAATCCTTGATTAGTTCTAGCCATCTTTTCTGTCTCATATTGAGCTCCTTTTGAGTAAATAAGTATTTGAGACTCTTATGATCCGTATAGAGCTCACACTTGGCTCCATAAAGAAAATGTCTCCATGTTTTGAGTGCAAAAACAACTGCTGCTAGCTCTAGTTCATGTGTTGGATAGTTCACTTCATGGGGTCTGAGTTGCCTTGATCCATAAGATATCACTTTCCGATCTTGCATGAGTACACATCCCAATCCATGTTTGGATGCGTCACAGTACACGGTGTAATCCTTGCCAACTTCAGGAACTGCTAACACCGGTGCTGTGGTGAGTTTCTCCTTCAGAGTTTGAAAACTCTTCTCACACTCCTCTGACCACACGAATGGTGTGTTCTTTCTTAACAGCTTTGTCATTGGTCCTGCTATCTTGGAGAATCCTTCAATAAATCTCCGATAATATCCTGCCATTCCTAGGAATCCTCAGATTTCCTTGACAGTCTTGGGTGCTTCCCATTCTAAAACTGCTGCTACCTTGCTCGGGTTAACAGCTATCCCATCTTTGCTAATGACATGACCAAGAAATTCCACTTGATCTAGCCAAAATTCACACTTGCTGAACTTGGCATAGAGTTGATGTTCTCTTAGTGTTTGTAACACTAACCTCAGATGTTCAGCATGTTCTGCTTTGTCTTTGGAATAGATCAAGATATCATCAATGAATACGATGACAAACTTGTCTAGATAAGGCATGAAAATCTTATTCATAAGATTCATGAAGATTGCTGGGGCATTGGTTAATCCAAAAGGCACTACAAGGTATTCATGATGTCCATACCTTGAGACAAAGGCTGTTTTCGGAACGTCTTCCTTCTTGATCTTTATCTGGTGATAACCGGATCGTAGATCAATTTTGGAAAAGACTCCCGCGCCTCTAACTTGATCAAATAGATCTTGTATTCTTGGAAGTGGATACTTGTTCTTGATTGTGACGTTGTTCAAATTCATGTAATCTCCGCACATCCTTCTTCCTCCATCTCTTTTATCCACGAAGATCACAGGTGATCCCCATGGTGAAACACTCTCTTGTATGAATCCTTTCTGTTCCAAGTCATCCAATTGCTCCTTGAGCTCTTTCAACTCCTTAGGCCCCATCTTATATGGTGCTTTAGCAATCGGAGCTATTCCTGGAATTAGGTCGATAGTAAATTCTATCTCCCTATCAGGTGGCATTCCAAGCAATTCCTGAGGAAACACATCCTGGAATTCATTCACTATGGGTATATCTTCCAACTTCACCTCCTTCATGCTATTCAGCTGTAGCTCAACTTCGATCTGTGTATGCTTGTCTCCTTGGTAGATCATTCTACTTCCGTCGGGGCTTTTCAAAGACACAGTCTTGTTCACACAGTCGATCAATGCTCCGTTAGCTTCTAACCAGTTCATACCAAGAATGACATCAATGTCCTTCATCGGTAAAATGAACAGGTCTGCGTCAAACGCGCACTTATTGATCATGATGACTTGTCCTTGTTTGGTATGGGTTACTACTATCGTTCCCCCCGCAGAAAGTATGGTTATGGTTTTATCTAACTTAGTGCAACTAATCCCATGTTTGATGATGAATTGCTGAGAAATGAATGATGTAGTTGCACCAGTATCAAAAAGTACTTTGCCAGGATGAGTGAGTATCTGGAGCGTACCTATCACCGCCTGATCGGAGTTAACCACCTCCTCCAAGCTGGTGCAGTTTAATTTCCGAAGGGCTTCTTGTTCTTCCAGCTCCCTCCGGTATTTCCTCCACGGTTTCCTCCTCCTCCAGATTGACCTCCTCTGATATTTCTCTTGGGGCAGTCCTTCAGCATGTGCCCCTCCCGGCGACAACCAAAGCATATGATCCTTAGCTTCTTGCAATCCTTGGCAAAATGTCCTGTGAGTCCACAGCTCCGACAAACAATCTGATTTGCAGTCTGGAATGCTTGATTCCTCCTGCTATTGTAGTAGTTGCTGTTGTTGTTGTTGTTGTACCTTGGCTTGAAACTCAAGCTGGTATTTGGCTTGTTGCTGACAAACCTCTTAGGCTCAAATTTGGCCTTTTTCCTTTTCTCATCTTGCAGTTGCTTGAAGTCATCTTCAAGAGTGATGGCTGCATCCACCAACTCTTGGAACTCTGTTGCTCTCATCATCCTGAGTTGAACTTTAAACTGGGGACTTAATCCCCGCAAGAACCTCTTCTTCTTGTCCTCGGTGTTGACCTCCTCAACAGTGTACCGGGACAGTCTTGAAAACTCCCTGACATAGGTCAGGATAGCTTTATCCTTCTGTTCGAGACTTTCAAATTCTCGACGCTTCAATTCCACGATGCTTTCAGGGACATTGGATTCCCTGAACTTCCGCTTGAACTCTTCCCAGGTAAATACCTTTTCAGCTGGGTACACGGCTACGATGTTATCCCACCATGATGCTGCTGGTCCACACAACAAGTGTGTAGCATAACAGACCTTCTCCAGGTCGTTGCAACCAACCGTATTGAGCTTTCGCTCAGTGTCCATAAGCCAGTCCTCCGCGTCCATTGGTTCGGGCGCGTGAGCGAAGGTTATAGGCTTGGTGTTCTGGAAGTCTGATAAGGTGACTCCCTGGTTCTCGGGTCTCTCGGCCCTATTCTGTTGTAACAGATCCTTGAAGAATTTGTTCTGCTGCTCCAACGTTACGCGTTGTCTTTCTTCCATCATCTGCATATACTGGACAAAGTTCTGCTGCGTCATAGGTGGTGGTGGTGGTGGAAACTGATTCCTGGCTGCTTCGTCAGCCTCTTCCTTCTGTTTCGCCTCGCGCTCCATGCGCTGCGCATCACTTTCCTCACCCGTCGATCCCGACATATTCCCCTAGTTCTGCAACACAAGATGATACTCATAAGTACTCCATGCGCAAGTTTTCTGAGATCAACTTTGTGCACAGAACTAGTCACGCAATGGAAATCAAGAAGCAAATCCAAATCATACAAAACATATACCATGTATTTACATACTTAAGTGGTCTTATTACAATACTCAAGTCGATGTGAGTATGCAAACTCACTTATTAAAGTATATATACAAATTTCTACAAATATTACACACTACGATACACGTGGTACTTGTATATCGTAGTCTCGCCTCCCTTGGTGGTCTCTATGCGTACTTCACTCCCGATACATTCCAGGCTTCCATCCGGTCGAACGCGTAGTCCTCCTGACGGATTCTGGAACATAGGGTCTTCCCGTTGGCTGGTAATCGGAATCCGAAGATGATCCCAGGGAAAAATATGTGGTCATAAACTGATTATTCAGGGCATCATAATCCACCCAGCGGGTGTACTCCCCGATGACTCCACCATAGGTATTCCCACCATCAGTATCCGACTCAATCAGTATAGGATACTCTTCATCGTCTCCCCTATTGTACTGATCATACTGGAACTGGTTTGTGGCATCTTCTTCCATCTCGGAATTACCTCTGACTGGATTGCCAGAGTTTCCTGTGTCTGACCCCCAACGCCAACCTGTTGAGTTCTCTATAGGAGTCTCGGAACGCTGATGGTTCCCAGATTCCTCTCCACCCTCATATCCCTTATAGGAGCTACTAGGATAGTACCTAGGTGTAACGGGTGTGGTTTGCTGTTCGGGATGATCAATACTAATGTAATCACCAGCTGAATAAACTGGTGTGTGTACCTCATCCACCACTGGTTCCTTCCCTTTCGCCTCCTCTTTGGGTTCCGTGAACTCTTCCAGCATTGTATCAATTGCTCCAGACAGATGTCGGTTCAATTGAAAGAACAATGATAGTAGGTTGCGGCTATTGTCCATGTACTTTGCGGCTTCTGCTGGTTTGCGTTTTGCATACTTGAAGTGATTAAGCATAGGGTCATCTTCCTCCTCTAAGTGTGGAATGTGGCTAAACTCGGAACCAATAAGCTCTTTCGTCTTATGTTCCCTGATATCAGTAATAGCTCTCATAACTGCAATGTGGTAGGCTGTTTGGATAGTTCTGGCTTCCCCTGCTGGCATAACTATGCTCAACCCTAGGGATTCAGGTAGTCTAAGTCCCACCCTACACTTGGCCAACACTGGTCCGTCGTAGAACCAGTATTTCTTTACTTGGATCCGGGGATCACACCCAAATTCAAGTAACATGGCACGAAGTATATCTGCGAGTCCTCCTTCATATTCACTCAGTGTGGAATCCAACACCTTCACGTTTCGTCCCGGACGTGAACTTGCCATTGTTGGCTGTAGAATAGAAAGAATATATAAGATTAGTAATAATGCATCATAATAGAGATAATAAAGAATCATCGCACTAAAAGATATGATTGTTTTATTCTCAAGTGAATATACACCATATTTTTAGAGAATTATTTACTAATCCTATTTGACTCCTAACGTTTCGTCCCATTTACTAGGTTCCAACCTAAGGTCAAAGCTTTTGCTCTGATACCAACTGTGGTGACCCTGCATACCACTGCATGTTGTAGTATGCCAGTCGTTGATATAACATTCACGAAGTACCAATCCGCAAATGTTACATCCCTCAGAGTAGTACAACAGAACATATAGCAGGTCATTATTATTACAAGCATAATATACATATCGTCTCGGAGCTCCTCTTGAGTCCTAAGAGGGTTACTCCTGGGTTCGAGGCGAACCCAACTTAACTTATAATACAAGAGTCTTACTAAGTTGTACATTTATTATCTTGAGCAGCTAAATACTAAGAGTTCGCACTGCTCGGCTACTACTACTACTCGATGCTTCTAGGCTTGATCTCCTCCGGAAGCCTCCCCGGTTCCGTAGACTATAAGGTAGTCTACGCCTTCAACACCTCCAGAGAGGTCTGGTTCTTCATAGCCGATGATCTCGGCTCCTTCAGTTGTCGTAGTCCTCCTCCAGACGATTCAGACAATCTAAGCATGGGATTTAAGAGTGGTATGAGTACGAGCGTACTCAACAAGTTCATTATAGAGAAGAGGTGTTTAATGCACTAGCTACGATATTAGACCAGAAAGTCTAATACCAATGCAAGTTTTGATAAACATTTCTTCAAGAGATTGCTTTTATCTCAAAGAACTATGTCCGTCAGCCTTCACCGGTTTACTAGAACTTCATGGAGTTCCTTTCCGGCGCGTTCGCAGTTCCATATCCCGGAACAGGGAGTGACTGGTCACGGTTCTTTACACTCTGCAGAGGTGTGTTGCTTTACCCATAAGAGATCTTAACCTTGGTGCCAACCGGGCAGCTTTCCCGTCCACACTTCCTTAGGTGTGAGGCCCGATATAAGGTCTAGCCAATCATGTTCCTCTGCTACCTCGAACACCCACCCTTTGTTGCATGCCCCGACCCTGGGTCCACGCCGGTCCCATTATTCCCGTAGATTTCAGGGTGGACCCCGACCACGACGACAGTGCTGGGCTCTACCATACACTCCTACGCCGGTAGCTGCAACCCATCATAGACCGCGATACCGTGGGGACTTAGGACTCCCCAGCCTCACCGCTTGCTCCTTCGGGCAACAAGTGTACTACGGACAATGCCGTGGGGACTTAGGACTCCCCAGCCTCACCGCTTGCCCCCTTGGATTACAAGTGTACTACGGTAAAGCGCATCCGTTGATGAATGAGAGGTGGAAACACTTTTGACTACTCCGTCCCACTCCGGATCTTATGGTTAACACGGGTATTACGGCACAAGAATCACTGGCGACATTTGTTGTTTAATCCTAGATGGATATAAACCCTTGCAATGGAACCTCCACCATATCAACACAATCCATGGTTCCATTGCCAACCACTTAGTCATATTCATAGTTATGAAAATAGTGGTTTTGGTTTTTTGTGCAGTAGCCATGGGGCGCAATCGAACCACCCTGTGACGGCGATCCTTTCCATCCGCGTCGATCTGGAGCAGACGCCGCTCCCGCTCGTCCTCGACCCTCTTCGCCATGGCTAGGGTTACGGGATCCGCGTGATCCCGCGGCTCCCAGAGCTCCTGGCGTGATGGCGCCGCCGTGGCTGTGCTGCCATGGTGGGGTGGTGCTGTGGCGCCGCCATGGCCTGGCTTGGCCTGGCGCCGCCGCGCCCTGGCGTGTGCCGCCGTGGCCGCCATGGTTGTCTGCCTGCTCGATCCCGGGTACGTTCGCCATCTCTCCCTCTCTCTCGTGTGCTTGTTCTTCTTCCTCCTCCCTTAGTTCTGGTCACAGCTTCTCCTCCTCGTGGAGAGGATAGCCGTGCTCATGCTGCTCTGTGGCCGTGCTTACTGCTGCTGCGCTGCTGCTGTGCTGCGTGTGCTGCTGTGCTGCTTATGCTGATGTGCTGCTTGTGCTAGATTGCTAAGCTATGTGCCTGTGAAAGCTTGCTTTACTTGCTAGAATTCTTCCCTGTGCCTCTGTTCTTGTTTCTATGCTTGCCTGACACTCATGTGTATTCATATATGCTTCAATGGCTTAATTGCAGTATGCAATTCTTGCAAATTTGCAAGTGCCTGAGCTTCTGTGGCTAGTTCTTGTGCTCAAATTCATGAGCATGCTCATCTGAGCATTGCTGTTGGCTTAATGGTACGATTCAGTGATGAGCACTAAGTGCTTTACTTGTTTAATGGCTCTGATTATTGTTATGGCTTGATTATGTGTGTGTGCCATCCTTGTCTAGCTTGATCCAGTGGTACACTTATTACTTAATTGGGCTATTTCATTTCTGTAGTTCATGATTTGATGCTAGGCTTGTCTCTGACAAGCACTTGCATAGTTTGGCAAGCACTGGTGACCCAGTGATCACCAGGTGCATGTGGTTTGCTTACTATCTGTTGTCTGTGCTTATCTGATGCTCATCCTGATGACTGTGCATCACCAAGCCTTGTGCTGGTGTGTGTTGTGGTTGGCTCAAGCAACTGCTGTTGCTTGCAGTGATCCTCTGGATCATTTGCAAGTATCTGTTTCATGATTTACTTACTGATATCAATTATCTGTGTTGCCTTTGTTGATTGAGTGGATAATTGATATGAACTGCTGAGCAGTAATGATCATTTCAATGAAGTTGATAGAGCTAGATGGATGCCAACCCTTGGGTTGGGTACCTTAGCTCCCTTTTGAACCCATCTGGGTAATGATAATTGGGCATGGCTCATCTGTGGGATTTTTTGAAGTGGTTGAGGTAACCCTGATAGTAAGTCCTTGCTGTTAGGGTGGCTCCCACCATTGCTGGCTTTCTTTGATGAATAGATGCTCACTGGCTAATCACTTGGTGAAGTACCAGTGACTTTGGTGTTGATAAACAAGATAGGCACATATTGCCTGTCAGTCTGATGGTTTAGCTAGACTATTAGGTGCTTGGTGGATCTGGATGGCTACATAGGACTAAATCCATGCTGGATTTCTCTGGTTGTGACACTGTGTTGTCACAACCAGTGTTCCCTGGTTTGATTTCCTTCTAGCCTTAGTTGTATTTGCTGGCACCAATTGGTTTAGCAACCAAGTGATGATACATCCAGGTTTCATACCCTTTTTGCTTCTGTGTGATTGGTGCATATGCTTATTTATGAACAAAACCATCTGGTTTGTTCATGATGATTGGTATACCTCACTCCAGCTCCAAGAATTTCAGTTGATGTAGAGGTTTTGCTTCTGGTGGTTGGTTTAGCTTGCCCTGCTCCTCCTTTTGAGCTTGATGCTTCTTGGTTATTTGCTGTGGTGGTGAAAATGTGTTGAACAGCAGTAGCTGTTCAAGCTGTTCTTGTGTTCTTGTGTTCTTGTGACTTACTCTGTGAGGCTGCTGTCGATGGAATGATCTAGGGTTTACTGTGGCAAGGTTTTATATGCTCCTGGCTTTGCTCTGTTGGTCGACAGCATGGCCTGCAGTTTGTGGTGACTCACTCTAGCCTTGTGTGTTGTTACACATGCACACTGCCTGGTGAGCAGGTTGGCTGTGTGTGTGTGTCAAGTGCCTTGTACTTGGCTTGGTTCTGGTGGTGAGATGATCAGCTCGGCAGAGCTGATCCATATCTGCTCAATTCTAGTTTTCTTTTAACCTGCCAAGTGGCTTTGCCACTTGGCTTAATCCTTGTTTGGTTTTTTGTGTGTGTGTGTGCAGGGATCAAGAAGATGCTCAAGATGAACTCAAGATCATGAAGATCCCAATGTAGTTTAGGTCATTTGAATACCTTGTAATTTTCCTTTTTCCTTTTTATTTCTTTAATTCTTGTCCAATTTTTTTAATGTGTTGTATAATTCCATTTTCTAATTATGGATATTGTAAATGACAATGTATTATGTGTGTATGTCAATAAAGCTCAAAGTTTTCTCTATTGAGTTATTTCTAGAGTTTGCATTTATCATAATGTTCATTATTTGTTATTACTTAATGAATTTCCTCACAATTGAAATATAGTGTATTATTTAATGTTTGAATTTGAAATTCAAATTCAAATTTGGTTTGAATTCAATCATACAACTTAACTTAGAATTCAATCATGCAACTTAAGGTTGTGATGCAAACTCTCCCCTCTCTTCTCAAAACCCTAGTTTAGTTGAATAAGGAACAGGTTTGTCGCACTCTCGAAACCCTAACCCTGTAAGGTGTCGAGAGAGAAACTTGTCCCCCTTCGATGCAGTTTTTGTTTAAAAGCGCGAAATTTCCCCAGAATTTGCAATGCAATGCACATCCCTTTATAAAATCTACCCCTCGATCGTCTCTAAACCTGGGACATTACACCGAGGGAGTTAGTGTTGTTGTAAGCTTAGATCTAGTGTTTCCCATGAGCAGAATGGCGCAATGGAGTCGGGGATCTCGTCATCGGCTTCAGATCTGGACTATGGTGAATCTGGCGGATCTTGCCGGCCAAACCCCGATCTGGTGCCATCAAGGTGATGGCGCTAACGGTGAGGCTTGCTTTGGTCAGTGCTTTAGATCTGGCCAATGGGGAAGTCAAGCTGCTAACGTTCACAAGCTCGGGGCATACGACGGCGTCATCCTTCTTGCCCGTGAACATCTTGGCCTTTCAGCGGCCCTTCTCAGAGCCAATATGCCGTTGCTGAGGCCCTTCTTCTCCTTCGTCCTGGCGACTACCGGCGACACCGTCCCAAGTGGTGCGTCCCCGGCGACGGAGTTGCTGGAAAGGATGCGGAGCAGAGATCTGATGTGCGGTCGGAAGGACTCGATTGATTTTCTTCTATATGTTTTGGGGTCCTTTTTGTAAAGTTGCAGGTCCTATTAGTTGTTGTCTAGTTCTTTTGGACCTCTATGTAATTTTTTGGACTAGTTTCCATTTGCACCGATAAACTTGAATTTTGACAAGTTCACGGGAAAAAAATTCCTTTGCACATATGGACTATCATGTATGAACATTCTTGAGATTTAAACTATATGTAATGGCCAGCACTTGCGCAAGGGGCTCGTCTAGTGCGCACTAGTTTCCATTAGCACCGATAAATTTGAATCTTGACAAGTTCTTGGAAGAAAAAATTGATTCACATATAGCCTATCATGTATGAACATTATTGGGATTCAAACTATACATAGATGGCCAACACGTGTGCAAGGGGGTCCTCTAATGTGCACTAGTTTCCATTAGCACTGATAAATTTGAATCTTTACAAGTTCTCAAAAAAAATTGCTTCACACATATGCCCTATCATGTATGAACATTATTGGGATTCATATTACATATAGATGGCCAACACTTATGCAAGGGGGTCCTCTAATTCTTGGGGATTTCAATCTCTCTCTCTCGATCTTTCGTTGGTGGCCAGAACAACACACATATGCATGCAATTTATGCGCAAAGGCGCGGGTGCCTCTAATAATTCATGTCTGTGCGTATACTTGAACATATTCTTGGGGATTTCAATCTCTATCTCTCGATCTATATATCGTTGGTGGCCAAGAAACACACTTATATATATATGCATGCACTTTATGCGCAAATTAAGGCGGGTGCCTCTAATAACGTGTGTGCGCACTCGATCGATGATCCCTAAACCTTAAACCATAAAACCCTAAAACCCTAATCCCTAATCACCCTAAACACTAAACCCTAAACCCAAAAACCCTAAACACTAAACCCTAAACCCTAAAAGCTAAACACTAAACCCTAAACACTAAACCCTATACCTTAATTAACACTAACCCTAACCCTAGCCCTAATTAAACCCTACATATATAGGCCAACGACACTTAATTGCGCATAAAGCAGGCGACCAACTAATTAGCGCTGATAAATTAATTAACTTGAATTTTGACAAGTTCTCGATCTCGAATGAAAACACATTTGATTAAGTAGTCTCATAATATATATATATATAATTAGTGTGCATGCGCGCATGGCATACCTTGCATATCATTCGTGCATATATTTCAATATATATTTGAACATATTCTTGGGGATATGTATATATATCAATCTCTCTCTCTCGATCTATATATCGTTGGTGGCCAAGAAGCACACTTATATATATATACGCATGCACTTTATGCGCAAAGGCGCGGGTGCGTCTAATAATTCATGTGTGTGCGTATATTTGAACATATTCTTGGGGATTTCAATCTCTATCTCTCGATCTATATATCGATGGTGGCCAAGAAACACACTTATATATATACGCATGCACTTTATGCGCAAATTAAGGCGGGTGCCTCTAATAATGTGTGCGCACTCGATCGATGATCCCTAAACCTTAAACCATAAAACCCTAAAACCCTAATCCCTAAACACCCTAAACCCTAAACACTAAACCCTAAACCCAAAACCCAAAAACCCTAAACACTAAACACTAAACCCTAAACCCTAAACACTAAACCCTAAACCCTAGACCCTATACCCTAATTAACACTAACCCTAACCCTAGCCCTAATTAAACCCTACATATATAGGCCAACGACACTTAATTGCGCATCAAGCAGGCGACCAACTAATTAGCGCTGATAAATTAATTAACTTGAATTTTGACAAGTTCTCGATCTCGAATGAAAACACATTTGATTAAGTAGTCTCATATTATATATAATTAGTGTGCATGCGCGCATGGCATACCTTGCATATCATTCGTGCATATATTTCAATATATATTTGAACATATTCTTGGGGATATGTATATATATCAATCTCTCTCTCTCGATCTATATATTGTTGGTGGCCAAGAAACACACTATATATATATACGCATGCACTTTATGCGCAAAGGCGCGGGTGCCTCTAATAATGTGTGTGTGCACTCGATCGATGATCCCTAAACCTTAAACCCTAAAACCCTAATCCCTAATCCCTAATTATACCCTAAACGTACACCCTAAACACCCTAAACACTAAACCCTAAACCCTAGACCCTAAACACTACACCCTAAACCCTAAACCCTAAACCCTAAACCCTAACCCTAGACCATAAACCCTAAACCATAAACCATAAACCCTAAATATACTTCAATCTCTCTCTAGATCTATATATCGTTGGTGGCCAAGAAACACACTTATATATACGCATGCACTTTAGGCGCAAAGGCGCGGGTGCCTCTAATAATGTTTGTGTGCACTCGATCGATGATCCCTATACCTTAAACCCTAAAACCCTAATCCCTAATCCCTAATTATTCCCAAAACGTACACCCTAAACACTAAACCCTAAACCCTGGACCCTAAACCCTAAACACTACACCCTAAACCCTAAACCCTAAACACTAAACCCTAATCCCTAACCCTAGCTAGACCCTAAACCCTAAAAACTAAACCCCAAACCCTAAACCCTATATAGACCCTAAACCCTAATTAACCCTAACCCTAACCCTAAAACCCTAGCTAGCTAACCCTAAATCCTAAACCCTAATTAGACCCTACATATATATATAGGCGAACGACACTTAATTGCGCATCAAGCAGGCGACCAACTAATTAGCGCTGATAAATTAATTAACTTGAATTTTGACAAGTTCTTGATCTCGAATGAAAACACATTTGATTAAGTAGTCTCATAATATATATATAATTAGTGTGCATGCGCGCATGGCATACCTTGCATATCATTCGTGCATATATTTCAATATATATTTGAACATATTCTTGGGGATATATATATCAATCTCTCTCTCGATCAATATATCGTTGGTGGCCAAGAAGCACACTTATATATATATATATACGCATGCACTTTATGCGCAAAGGCGCGGGTGCGTCTAATAATTCATGTGTGTGCGTATATTTGAACATATTCTTGGGGATTTCCATCTCTATCTCTCGATCTATATATCGTTGGTGGCCAAGAAACACACTTATATATATACGCATGCACTTTATGTGCAAATTAAGGCGGGTGCCTCTAATAATGTGTGCGCGCACTCGATCGATGATCCCTAAACCTTAAACCATAAAACCCTAAAACCCTAATCCCTAATCCCTAAACACCCTAAACCCTAAACACTAAACCCTAAACCAAAAACCCTAAACACTAAACCCTAAACCCTAAACCCTAAACCCTAAACACTAAACCCTAAACCCTAAACCCTATACCCTAATTAACACTAACCCTAACCCTAGCCCTAATTAAACCCTATATGTATAGGCCAACGACACTTAATTGCGCATCAAGCAGGCGACCAACTAATTCGCGCTGATAAATTAATTAACTTGAATTTTGAAAGTTCTCGATCTCGAATGAAAACACATTTGATTAAGTAGTCTCATAATATATATATATATAATTGGAGTGCATGCGCGTATGGCATACCTTGCATATCATTCGTGCATATATTTCAATATATATCTGAACATATTCTTGGGGATATATATATATATCAATCTCTCTCTCGATCTATATATCGTTGGTGGCCAAGAAGCACACTTATATATATATACGCATGCACTTTATGCGCAAAGGCGCGGGTGCGTCTAATAATTCATGTGTGTGCGTATATTTGAACATATTCTTGGGGATTTCAATCTATATCTCTCGATCTATATATCGTTGGTGGCCAAGAAACACACTTATATATATACGCATGCACTTTATGCGCAAATTAAGGCGGGTGCCTCTAATAATGTGTGTGCGCACCCGATCGATGATCCCTAAACCTTAAACCATAAAACCCTAAAACCCTAATCGCTAATCCCTAAACACCCTAAACCCTAAACGCTAAACCCTAAACCCCAAAACCCTAAACACTAAACCCTAAACCCTAAACCCTAAACACTAAACCCTAAACCCTAAACCCTAGACCCTATACCCTAATTAACACTAACCCTAACCCTAGCCCTAATTAAACCCTACATATATTGGCCAACGACACTTAATTGCGCATCAAGCAGGCGACCAACTAATTAGCGCTGATAAATTAATTAACTTGAATTTTTACAAGTTCTTGATCTCGAATGAAAACACATTTGATTATGTAGTCTCATAATATATATATATAATTAGTGTGCATGCGCGCATGGCATACCTTGCATATCATTCGTGCATATATATATTTCAATATATATTTGAACATATTCTTGGGGATATATATATATCAATCTCTCTCTCTCGATCTATATATCGTTGGTGGCCAAGAAGCACACTTATATATATATACGCACGCACTTTATGCGCAAAGGCGCGGGTGCCTCTAATAATTCATGTGTGTGCGTATATTTGAACATATTCTTGGGGATTTCAATCTCTATCTCTCGATCTATATATCGTTGGTGGCCAAGAAACACACTTATATATATACGCATGCACTTTATGCGCAAATTAAGGCGGGTGCCTCTAATAATGTGTGTGCGCACTCGATCAATGATCCCTAAACCTTAAACCATAAAATCCTAAAACCCTAATCCCTAATCACCCTAAACACTAAACCCTAAACCCAAAAACCCTAAACACTAAACCCTAAACCCTAAAAGCTAAACACTAAACCCTAAACCCTAAACACTAAACCCTAAACCCTAGACCCTATACCCTAATTAACACTAACCCTAACCCTGGCCCTAATTAAACCCTACATATATAGGCCAACGACACTTAATTGCGCATCAAGCAGTCGACCAACTAATTAGCGTTGATATATTAATTAACTTGAATTTTGACAAGTTCTCGATCTCGAATGAAAACACATTTGATTATGTAGTCTCATAATATATATATATATATATATATATATATATATATATATATATATATATATATAATTAGTGTGCATGCGCACATGGCATACCTTGCATATCATTCGTGCATATATTTCAATATATATTTGAACATATTCTTGGGGATATGTATATATATCAATCTCTCTCTCTCAATCTATATATCGTTGGTGGCCAAGAAGCACACTTATATATATACGCATGCACTTTATGCGCAAAGGCGCGGGTGCGTCTAATAATTCATGTGTGTGCGTATATTTGAACATATTCTTGGGGATTTCAATCTCTCGATCTATATATCGTTGGTGGCCAAGAAACACACTTATATATATATGCATGCACTTTATGCGCAAAAAGGCGGGTGCCTCTAATAATGTGTGTGCGCACTCGATCGATGATCCCTAAACCTTAAACCATAAAACCCTAAAACCCTAATCCCTAATCCCTAAACACCCTAAACCCCAAACACTAAACCCTAAACCCAAAAACCCTAAACACTAAACCCTAAACCCTAAACCCTAAACACTATACCCTAAACCCTAGACCCTATACCCTAATTAACACTAACACTAACCCTAGCCCTAATTAAACCCTACATATAGGCCAACGACACTTAATTGCGCATCAAGCCGGCGACCAACTAATTAGCGCTGATAAATTAATTAACTTGAAATTTGACAAGTTCTCGATCTCGAATGAAAACACATTTGATTAAGTAGTCTCATAATATATATATATATAATTAGTGTGCATGGGCGCATGGCATACCTTGCATATCATTCATGCATATATTTCAATATATGTTTGAACATATTCTTGGGGATTGCTGGCGTGCAGTTGACGTGGGAGTTAGAAATCTCTGTGGTGTAATTTCCTTCTCATCCCCGGCAACGGCGCCAGAAATTTGCTTGATGCGTGTGGTTAGCACGTCCGTTGGGAACCCAAGAGGAAGGTGTGATGCACACAGCGGCAAGTTTCCCTCAGAAGAAACCAAGGTTTAATCGAACCAGTAGGAGTCAAGAAGCACGTTGAAGGTTGATGGCGGCGAGATGTAGTGCGGCGCAACACCAGAGATTCCGGCGCCAACGTGGAACCTGCACAACACAACCAAAGTACTTTGCCCCAACGAAACAGTGAGGTTGTCAATCTCACCGGCTTGTTGTAACAAAGGATTAACCGTATTGTGTGGAAGATGATTGTTTGAAGAAAAGTAGAACAAGTATTGCAGTAGATTGTATTTCAGTAAAGAGAATTGGACCGGGGTCCACACTAGAGGTGTCTCTCCCATAAGACAAAAACATGTTGGGTGAACAAATTACTTGGGCAATTGACAAATAAAGAGAGCATGACCATGCACATACATATCATGATGATTATAGTGAGATTTAATTGGGCATTACGACAAAGTACATAGACCGCCATCCAACTGCATCTATGCCTAAAAGTCCACCTTCAGGTTATCATCCGAACCCCCTCCAGTATTAAGTTGCAAAGCAACAGACAATTGCATTAAGTATGGTGCGTAATGTAATCAACAACTACATCCTTAGACATAGCATCAATGTTTTATCCCTAGTGGCAACACACAACACAACCTTAGAACTTTCTGTCACTGTCCCAGTGTCAATGCGGCATGAACCCACTATCGAGCATAAGTACTCCCTCTTGGAGTACACAAGCATCTACTTGGCCAGAGCATCTACTAGTAACGGAAAGCATGCAAGATCATAAACAACACATAGATATAACTTTGATAATCAACATAACAAGTATTCTCTATTCATCGGATCCCAACAAACGCAACATATAGAATTACAGATAGATGATCTTGATCATGTTAGCTCACAAGATCCAACAATGATAGCACAATGGGGAGAAGACAACCATCTAGCTGCTATGGACCCATAGTCCAGGGGTAGACTACTCACTCATCACTCCGGAGGCGACCATGGCGGTGTAGAGTCCTCCGGAGATGATTCCCCTCTCGGCGGGTGCGGCTCTCTGGATCCCCCGAGATGGGATCGGCGGCGGCGGCGTCTCGTATGTTTTCTCGTATCGTGGTTTTCCGTCTGGGGGTTTCGCGACGGAGGCTTTAAGTAGGCGGAAGGGTAGGTCAAGAGGCGGCGCAGGTGCCAGACCATAGGGACCGCGCGGCGGGGGCCGCGCCGCCTATGCTCAGCTGCCTCGTGGCCTTCGTTTCGTCTTCGGACTTCTGGAAGCTTCGTGGAAAAATAGGCCTCTGGGCTTTGATTTCGTCCAATTCCGAGAATATTTCGTTACTAGGATTTCTGAAACCAAAAACAGCAGAAAACAAGAACTGGCACTTCGGCATCTTGTTAATAGGTTAGTTCGAGAAAATGCACGAATATGACATAAAGTGTGCATAAAACATGTAGATAACATCAATAATGTGGCATGGAACATAAGAAATTATCGATACATCGGAGACGTATCAGCATCCCCAAGCTTAGTTCTGCTCGTCCCGAGCAGGTAAAACGATAACAAAGATAATTTCTGGAGTGACATGCCATCATAATCTTGATCATACTATTTGTAAAGCATATGTAGTGAATGCAGCGATCAAAACAATGTATATGACATGAGTAAACAAGTGAATCATAAAGCAAAGACTTTTCATGAATAGCACTTCAAGACAAGCATCAATAAGTCTTGCATAAGAGTTAACTCATAAAGCAATAATTCAAAGTAAAAGCATTGAAGCAACACAAAAGAAGATTAAGTTTCAGCGGTTGCTTTCAACTTGTAACATGTATATCTCATGGATATTGTCAACATAGAGTAATATAATAAGTGCAATAAGCAAGTATGTAGGAATCAATGCATAGTTCACACAAGTGTTTGCTTCTTGAGGTGGAGAGAAATAGGTGAACTGACTCAACATTGAAAGTAAAAGAATGGTCCTCATAGAGGAAAAGCATCGATTGCTATATTTGTGCTAGAGCTTTGATTTTGAAAACATGAAACAATTTTGTCAACGGTAGTAATAAAGCATATGCATCATGTAAATTATATCTTATAAGTTGCAAGCCTCATGCATAGTGTACTAATAGTGCCCGCACCTTGTCCTAATTAGCTTGGACTACCGGATCATCACAATGCACTGTTTTTACCAAGTGTCACAAAGGGGTACCTCTATGCCGCCTGTACATGTCTAAGGAGAAAGCTCGCATTGGATTTCTCGCTATTGATTATTCTTCAACTTAGACATCCATACCGGGACAACATAGACAACAGATAATGGACTCCTCTTTTATGCATGAGCATGTAACAACAATTAATAATTTTCTCATTTGAGATTGAGGATATATGTCCAAAACTGAAACTTCCACCATGGATCATGGCTTTAGTTAGCGGCCCAATGTTCTTCTCTAACATATGCATGCTTAACCATAAGGTGGTAGATCTCTCTTACTTCAGACAAGACGGACATGCATAGCAACTCACATGAATTTCAACAACGAATAGTTGATGGCGTCCCCAGTGAACATGGTTATCGCACAACAAGCAACTTAATAAGAAATAAAGTGCATAATTACATATTCAATACCACAATAGTTTTTAAGCTATTTGTCCCATGAGCTATATATTGCAAAGGTGAAGAATGGAATTTAAAGGTAGCACTCAAGCAATTTACTTTGGAATGGCGGAAAATACCATGTAGTAGGTAGGTATGGTGGACACAAATGGCATAGTGGTTGGCTCAAGTATTTGGATGCATGAGAAGTATTCCCTCTCGATACAAGGTTTAGGCTAGCAAGGTTTATTTGAAACAAACACAAGGATGAACCGGTGCAGCAAAACTCACATAAAAGACATATTGTAAACATTATAAGAATCTACATCGTCTTCCTTGTTGTTCAAACTCAATACTAGAAATTATCTAGACCTTAGAGAAACCAAATATGCAAACCAAATTTTAGCATGCTCTATGTATTTCTTCATTAATGGGTGCAAAGCATATGATGCAAGAGCTTAATCATGAGCACAACAATTGCCAAGTATCACATTACCCAAGACATTTATAGCAATTACTACATGTATCATTTTCCAATTCCAACCATATAACAATTTAACGAAGGAGAACCTTCGCCATGAATACTATGAGTAGAAACCAAGGACATACTTGTCCATATGCTACAGCGGAGCGTGTCTCTCTCCCATAAAGTGAATGCTAGGATCCATTTTATTCAAACAAAACAAAAAACAAAAACAAAGACGCTCCAAGAAAAAGCACATAAGATGTGATGGAATAAAAATATAGTTTCAGGGGAGGAACCGATAATGTTGTCGATGAAGAAGGGGATGCCTTGGGCATCCCCAAGCTTAGGCAGCTTGAGTCTTCTTGATATATGCAGGGGTGAACCACCGGGGCATCCCCAAGCTTAGAGCTTTCACTCTCCTTGATCATGTTGCATCATACTCCTCTCTTGATCCTTGAAAACTTCCTCCACACCAAACTCGAAACAACTCATTAGAGGGTTAGTGCACAATATAAATTGACATATTCAGAGGTGACACAATCATTCTTAACACTTCTGGACATTGCATAATGCTACTGGACATTAGTGGATCAAAGAAATTCATCCAACATAGCAAAAGAGGCAATGCGAAATAAAAGGCAGAATCTGTCAAAAACAGAACAGTTCATATTGACAAATTTTAAAATGGCACCAGACTTGCTCAAATGAAAATGCTCAAATTGAATGAAAGTTGCGTACATATCTGAGGATCACTCACGTAAATTGGCATAATTTTCTGAGTTACCTACAGAGAATTGGACCCAGATTCGTGACAGCAAAGAAATCTGGAACTGCGCAGTAATCCAAATCTAGTACTTACTTTTCTATCAACGGCTTAACTTGGCACAACAAAACACAAAACTAAGATAAGGAGAGGTTGCTACAGTAGTAAACAACTTCCAAGACACAAAATAAAAACAAAGTACTGTAGGTAAAAACATGGGTTGTCTCCCATAAGCGCTTTTCTTTAACGCCTTTCAGCTAGGCGCAGAAAGTGTGTATCAAGTATTATCAAGAGACGAAGTGTCAACCTTACCTTGGGCTTTACCCTTACCTTTCTTATTGTTTTTCTTTCCCTTGGGTTTAGGAAATATATGATTTCCCCCCGGTATAGAGGTGAATTTCAGAGTGCCTTCTCCAACATCAATGACTGCTCCCAATAGTTTCAGCAGGGATCTTCCGAGTGTGAGTTTTCCTGTTTCAATAACAAGATAATCAATGGATATTGTCCTTCCAAGAATGGTTGTATGCACACCTGCGGCTATTCCTTTAGGAATTATAGTAGAGTTATCTATGAGAGTTATTTCTTCTCCTCCTTCATCAACTCCCCAAAGTTTCAAAGATTTATAAATACTTTCAGGCATAAGGCAAAATTCATACATAATATCACAGTAGGCATGGAGAGTTCGATCACCAATAACAATTTTAACAGCAGGATCCCACAATGAGAGTTTAGAATTCACTAAAACTTGTTCAAGACGATTACGAACGTGGCAATAGTTATCATCCAAGCGAGATGTACTTATCTCGAGATTGTTTAATCTACTATATATGCTAGTGAGGGCTGAATCAAAGTTATTAGCTGAATCATGTGATGCAACCAACTTCTTTATGGCATTAAAAGCTTGATCCCCATTGCAATGAAGGAAATCTCCTCCCACTAAAGTATCCAAAGCATATCTATAACGAACCATAAGACCAAAATAAAAATTACTAAGGAGCAAACTTAGAGTCATTTGAGGTTCAGTTTTACGATAAGAAGTAAAAATTCTAGACCAAGCATCCTTAAAACTCTCCTCAACCCCTTGTTTAAAAGTGAAGATTAATTCTTCAGGCGAAGAAGTAACAGGTTCAGAGCTAGACATGGTAACAAAAGTGACTAAATTTTTTTGTATTTTTAATATAGAGTGCAAGACAATAAAGCAAACTAGATAAAGTAAATGCAAGTAACTAATTTTTTGTGTTTTTGATATAGCAAACAAGATAGCAAATAAAGTAAAACTAGCAACTAATTTTTTTGTATTTTGATATAGTGCAGCAAACAAAGTAGTAAATAAAATAAAGCAAGACAAAAACAAAGTAAAGAGATTGAGAAGTGGAGACTCCTTGCAGCGTGTCTTGATCTCACTTAGCGGAGAATTATTTGCTGGCGTGCAGTTGACGTGGGAGTTAGAAATCTCTGTGGTGTAATTTCCTTCTCGTCCCCGGCAACGGCGCCAGAAATTTGCTTGATGCGTGTGGTTAGCACGTCCGTTGGGAACCCCAAGAGGAAGGTGTGATGCACACAGCGGCAAGTTTCCCTCAGTAAGAAACCAAGGTTTAATCGAACCAGTAGGAGTCAAGAAGCACGTTGAAGGTTGATGGCGGCGAGATGTAGTGCGGCGCAACACCAGAGATTCCGGCGCCAACGTGGAACCTGCACAACACAACCAAAGTACTTTGCCCCAACGAAACAGTGAGGTTGTCAATCTCACCGGCTTGCTGTAACAAAGGATTAACCGTATTGTGTGGAAGATGATTGTTTGCAGAAAACAGTAGAACAAGTATTGCAGTAGATTGTATTTCAGTAAAGAGAATTGGACCGGGGTCCACAGTTCACTAGAGGTGTCTCTCCCATAAGACGAACAGCATGTTGGGTGAACAAATTACAGTTGGGCAATTGACAAATAAAGAGAGCATGACCATGCACATACATATCATGATGATTATAGTGAGATTTAATTGGGCATTACGACAAAGTACATAGACCGCCATCCAACTGCATCTATGCCTAAAAAGTCCACCTTCAGGTTATCAACCCCCTCCAGTATTAAGTTGCAAAGCAACAGACAATTGCATTAAGTATGGTGCGTAATGTAATCAACAACTACATCCTTAGACATAGCATCAATGTTTTATCCCTAGTGGCAACAGCACAACACAACCTTAGAACTTTCTGTCACTGTCCCAGGTGTCAATGCAGGCATGAACCCACTATCGAGCATAAGTACTCCCTCTTGGAGTTACAAGCATCTACTTGGCCAGAGCATCTACTAGTAACGGAAAGCATGCAAGATCATAAACAACACATAGATATAACTTTGATAATCAACATAACAAGTATTCTCTATTCATCGGATCCCAACAAACGCAACATATAGAATTACAGATAGATGATCTTGATCATGTTAGGCAGCTCACAAGATCCAACAATGATAGCACAATGGGGAGAAGACAACCATCTAGCTACTGCTATGGACCCATAGTCCAGGGGTAGACTACTCACTCATCACTCCGGAGGCGACCATGGCGGTGTAGAGTCCTCCGGGAGATGATTCCCCTCTCCGGCAGGGTGCCGGAGGCGATCTCCTGGATCCCCCGAGATGGGATCGGCGGCGGCGGCGTCTCAGTATGTTTTCTCGTATCGTGGTTTTCTGTCCTGGGGGTTTCGTCACGGAGGCTTTAAGTAGGCGGAAGGGTAGGTCAAGAGGCGGCGCGAGGTGCCCAGACCATAGGGCCGCGCGGCCAGGGCAGGGGCCGCGCCGCCCTATGCTCTGGCTGCCTCGTGGCCCCTCTTCGTTTCGTCTTCGGACTTCTGGAAGCTTCGTGGAAAAATAGGCCCCTGGGCTTTGATTTCGTCCAATTCCGAGAATATTTCGTTACTAGGATTTCTGAAACCAAAAACAGCAGAACAGCAACTGGCACTTCGGCATCTTGTTAATAGGTTAGTTCCAAAATGCACGAATATGACATAAAGTGTGCATAAAACATGTAGATAACATCAATAATGTGGCATGGAACATAAGAAATTATCGATACATCGGAGACGTATCAGCATCCCCAAGCTTAGTTCTGCTCGTCCCGAGCAGGTAAAACGAAAGATAATTTCTGGAGTGACATGCCATCATAATCTTGATCATACTATTTGTAAAGCATATGTAGTGAATGCAGCGATCAAAACAATGTATATGACATGAGTAAACAAGTGAATCATAAAGCAAAGACTTTTCATGAATAGCACTTCAAGACAAGCATCAATAAGTCTTGCATAAGAGTTAACTCATAAAGCAATAATTCAAAGTAAAAGCATTGAAGCAACACAAAGAAGATTAAGTTTCAGCGGTTGCTTTCAACTTGTAACATGTATATCTCATGGATATTGTCAACATAGAGTAATATAATAAGTGCAATAAGCAAGTATGTAGGAATCAATGCATAGTTCACACAAGTGTTTGCTTCTTGAGGTGGAGAGAAATAGGTGAACTGACTCAACATTGAAAAGTAGAAGAATGGTCCTCATAGAGGAAAAGCATCGATTGCTATATTTGTGCTAGAGCTTTGATTTTGAAAACATGAAACAATTTTGTCAACGGTAGTAATAAAGCATATGCATCATGTAAATTATATCTTATAAGTTGCAAGCCTCATGCATAGTGTACTAATAGTGCCCGCACCTTGTCCTAATTAGCTTGGACTACCGGATCATCACAATGCATTGTTTTTACCAAGTGTCACAAAGGGGTACCTCTATGCCGCCTGTACAAAGGTCTAAGGAGAAAGCTCGCATTGGATTTCTCGCTATTGATTATTCTTCAACTTAGACATCCATACCGGGACAACATAGACAACAGATAATGGACTCCTCTTTTATGCATGAGCATGTAACAACAATTAATAATTTTCTCATTTGAGATTGAGGATATATGTCCAAAACTGAAACTTCCACCATGGATCATGGCTTTAGTTAGCGGCCCAATGTTCTTCTCTAACATATGCATGCTTAACCATAAGGTGGTAGATCTCTCTTACTTCAGACAAGACGGACATGCATAGCAACTCACATGAAATTCAACAATGAATAGTTGATGGCGTCCCCAGTGAACATGGTTATCGCACAACAAGCAACTTAATAAGAAATAAAGTGCATAATTACATATTCAATACCACAATAGTTTTTAAGCTATTTGTCCCATGAGCTATATATTGCAAAGGTGAAGAATGGAATTTAAAAGGTAGCACTCAAGCAATTTACTTTGGAATGGCGGAAAATACCATGTAGTAGGTAGGTATGGTGGACACAAATGGCATAGTGGTTGGCTCAAGTATTTGGATGCATGAGAAGTATTCCCTCTCGATACAAGGTTTAGGCTAGCAAGGTTTATTTGAAACAAACACAAGGATGAACCGGTGCAGCAAAACTCACATAAAAGACATATTGTAAACATTATAAGAATCTACATCGTCTTCCTTGTTGTTCAAACTCAATACTAGAAATTATCTAGACCTTAGAGAAACCAAATATGCAAACCAAATTTTAGCATGCTCTATGTATTTCTTCATTAATGGGTGCAAAGCATATGATGCAAGAGCTTAATCATGAGCACAACAATTGCCAAGTATCACATTACCCAAGACATTTATAGCAATTACTACATGTATCATTTTCCAATTCCAACCATATAACAATTTAACGAAGAAGAAACTTCGCCATGAATACTATGAGTAGAAACCAAGGACATACTTGTCCATATGCTACAGCGGAGCGTGTCTCTTTCCCATAAAGTGAATGCTAGGATCCATTTTATTCAAACAAAACAAAAAACAAAAACAAACCGACGCTCCAAGAAAAAGCACATAAGATGTGATGGAATAAAAATATAGTTTCAGGGGAGGAACCTGATAATGTTGTCGATGAAGAAGGGGATGCCTTGGGCATCCCCAAGCTTAGACGCTTGAGTCTTCTTGATATATGCAGGGGTGAACCACCGGGGCATCCCCAAGCTTAGAGCTTTCACTCTCCTTGATCATGTTGCATCATACTCCTCTCTTGATCCTTGAAAACTTCCTCCACACCAAACTCGAAACAACTCATTAGAGGGTTAGTGCACAATATAAATTGACATATTCAGAGGTGACACAATCATTCTTAACACTTCTGGACATTGCATAATGCTACTGGACATTAGTGGATCAAAGAAATTCATCCAACATAGCAAAAGAGGCAATGCGAAATAAAAGGCAGAATCTGTCAAAACAGAACAGTTCGTATTGACAAATTTTAAAATGGCACCAGACTTGCTCAAATGAAAATGCTCAAATTGAATGAAAGTTGCGTACATATCTGAGGATCACTCACGTAAATTGGCATAATTTTCTGAGTTACCTACAGAGAGGTGGACCCAGATTCGTGACAGCAAAGAAATCTGGAACTGCGCAGTAATCCAAATCTAGTACTTACTTTTCTATCAACGGCTTAACTTGGCACAACAAAACACAAAACTAAGATAAGGAGAGGTTGCTACAGTAGTAAACAACTTCCAAGACACAAAATAAAAACAAAGTACTGTAGGTAAAAACATGGGTTGTCTCCCATAAGCGCTTTCTTTAACGCCTTTCAGCTAGGCGCAGAAAGTGTGTATCAAGTATTATCAAGAGACGAAGTGTCAACCTTACCTTGGGCTTTACCCTTACCTTTCTTATTGTTTTTCTTTCCCTTTGGTTTAGGAAATATATGATTTCCCCCTGGTATAGAGGTGAATTTCAGAGTGCCTTCTCCAACATCAATGACTGCTCCCAATAGTTTCAGCAGGGATCTTCCGAGTGTGAGTTTTCCTGTTTCAATAACAAGATAATCAATGGATATTGTCCTTCCAAGAATGGTTGTATGCACACCTGCGGCTATTCCTTTAGGAATTATAGTAGAGTTATCAATGAGAGTTATTTCTTCTCCTCCTTCATCAACTCCCCAAAGTTTCAAAGATTTATAAATACTTTCAGGCATAAGGCAAAATTCATACATAATATCACAGTAGGCATGAAGAGTTCGATCACCAATAACAATTTTAACAGCAGGATCCCATAATGAAGGTTTAGAATTCACTAAAACTTGTTCAAGACGATTACGAACGTGGCAATAGTTATCATCCAAGCGAGATGTACTTATCTCGAGATTGTTTAATCTACTATATATGCTAGTGAGGGCTGAATCAAAGTTATTAGCTGAATCATGTGATGCAACCAACTTCTTTATGGCATTAAAAGCTTGATCCCCATTGCAATGAAGGAAATCTCCTCCCACTAAAGTATCCAAAGCATATCTATAACGAACCATAAGACCAAAATAAAAATTACTAAGGAGCAAACTTAGAGTCATTTGAGGTTCAGTTTTACGATAAGAAGTAAAAATTCTAGACCAAGCATCCTTAAAACTCTCCTCATCCCCTTGTTTAAAAGTGAAGACTAATTCTTCAGGTGAAGAAGTAACAGGTTCAGAGCTAGACATGGTAACAAAAGTAACTAAATTTTTTTGTATTTTTAATATAGAGTGCAAGACAATAAAGCAAACTAGATAAAGTAAATGCAAGTAAACTAATTTTTTGTGTTTTTGATATAGCAAACAAGATAGCAAATAAAGTAAAACTAGCAACTAATTTTTTTGTATTTTGATATAGTGCAGCAAACAAAGTAGTAAATAAAATAAAGCAAGACAAAAACAAAGTAAAGAGATTGAGAAGTGGAGACTCCCCTTGCAGCGTGTCTTGATCTCCCTGGCAACGGCGCCAGAAATTTATTTGCTGGCGTGCAGTTGACGTGGGAGTTAGAAATCTCTGTGGTGTAATTTCCTTCTCGTCCCCGGCAACGGCGCCAGAAATTTGCTTGATGCGTGTGGTTAGCACGTCCGTTGGGAACCCCAAGAGGAAGGTGTGATGCCACAGCGGCAAGTTTCCCTGAAACCAAGGTTTAATCGAACCAGTAGGAGTCAAGAAGCACGTTGAAGGTTGATGGCGGCGAGATGTAGTGCGGCAACACCAGAGATTCACGCCAACGTGGAACCCGCACAACACAACCAAAGTACTTTGCCCCAACGAAACAGTGAGGTTGTCAATCTCACCGGCTTGCTGTAACAAAGGATTAACCGTATTGTGTGGAAGATGATTGTTTGCAGAAACAGTAGAACAAGTATTGCGGTAGATTGTATTTCAGTAAAGAGAATTGGACCGGGGTCCACAGTTCACTAGAGGTGTTCTCCCATAAGACGAACAGCATGTTGGGTGAACAAATTACAGTTGGGCAATTGACAAATAAAGAGAGCATGACCATGCACATACATATCATGATGATTATAGTGAGATTTAATTGGGCATTACGACAAAGTACATAGACCGCCATCCAACCGCATCTATGCCTAAAAAGTCCACCTTCAGGTTATCATCCGAACCCCCTCCAGTATTAAGTTGCAAAGCAACAGACAATTGCATTAAGTATGGTGCGTAATGTAATCAACAACTACATCCTTAGACATAGCATCAATGTTTTATCCCTAGTGGCAACAGCACAACACAACCTTAGAACTTTCTGTCACTGTCCCAGGTGTCAATGCAGGCATGAACCCACTATCGAGCATAAGTACTCCCTCTTGGAGTTACAAGCATCTACTTGGCCAGAGCATCTACTAGTAACGGAAAGCATGCAAGATCATAAACAACACATAGATATAACTTTGATAATCAACATAACAAGTATTCTCTATTCATCGGATCCCAACAAACGCAACATATAGAATTACAGATAGATGATCTTGATCATGTTAGGCAGCTCACAAGATCCAACAATGATAGCACAATGGGGAGAAGACAACCATCTAGCTACTGCTATGGACCCATAGTCCAGGGGTAGACTACTCACTCATCACTCCGGAGGCGACCATGGCGGTGTAGAGTCCTCCGGGAGATGATTCCCCTCTTGGTGCCGGAGGCGATCTCCTGGATCCCCCGAGATGGGATCGGCGGCGGCGGCGTCTCGCATGTTTTCTCGTATCGTGGTTTTCTTCTGGGGGTTTCGCAGGGAGGCTTTAAGTAGGCGGAAGGGTAGGTCAAGAGGCGGCGCGAGGTGCCCAGACATAGGGCCGCGCGGCCAGGCAGGGGCCGCGCCGCCCTATGCTCTGGCTGCCTCGTGCCCCCTTCGCTTCGTCTTCGGACTGGAAGCTTCGTGGAAAAATAGGCCTCGGGCTTTGATTTCGTCAATTCCGAGAATATTTCGTTACTAGGATTTCTGAAACCAAACAGCAGAAAACAAGAACTGGCACTTCGGCATCTTGTTAATAGGTTAGTTCCAGAAAATGCATGAATATGACATAAAGTGTGCATAAAACATGTAGATAACATCAATAATGTGGCATGGAACATAGAAATTATCGATACGTCGGAGACGTATCAGCATCCCTTAAGTTAGTCTCTGCCATCGAGCAGGTAAAACGATAACATACGATAATTTCTGAGTGACATGCCATCATAATCTTGATCATACTATTTGTAAAGCATATGTAGTGAATGCAGCGATCAAAACAATGTATATGACATGAGTAAACAAGTGAATCATATAGCAAAGACTTTTCATGAATAGCACTTCAAGACAAGCATCAATAAGTCTTGCATAAGAGTTAACTCATAAAGCAATAATTCAAAGTAAAAGCATTGAAGCAACACAAAAGAAGATTAAGTTTCAGCGGTTGCTTTCAACTTGTAACATGTATATCTCATGGATATTGTCAACATAGAGTAATATAATAAGTGCAATAAGCAAGTATGTAGGAATCAATGCATAGTTCACACAAGTGTTTGCTTCTTGAGGTGGAGAGAAATAGGTGAACTGACTCAACATTGAAAGTAGAAGAATGGTCCTCATAGAGGAAAAGCAACGATTGCTATATTTGTGCTAGAGCTTTGATTTTGAAAACATGAAACAATTTTGTCAACTGTAGTAATAAAGCATATGCATCATGTAAATTATATCTTATAAGTTGCAAGCCTCATGCATAGTGTACTAATAGTGCCCGCACCTTGTCCTAATTAGCTTGGACTACCGGATCATCACAATGCATTGTTTTTACCAAGTGTCACAAAGGGGTACCTCTATGCCGCCTGTACAAAGGTCTAAGGAGAAAGCTCGCATTGGATTTCTCGCTATTGATTATTCTTCAACTTAGACATCCATACCGGGACAACATAGACAACGATAATGGACTCCTCTTTTATGCATAAGCATGTAACAACAATTAATAATTTTCTCATTTGAGATTGAGGATATATGTCCAAAACTGAAACTTCCACCATGGATCATGGCTTTAGTTAGCGGCCCAATGTCCTTCTCTAACATATGCATGCTTAACCATAAGGTGGTAGATCTCTTACTTCAGACAAGACGGACATGCATAGCAACTCACATGAATTTCAACAACGAATAGTTGATGGCGTCCCCAAGAACATGGTTATCGCACAACAAGCAACTTAATAAGAGATAAAGTGCATAATTACATATTCATTACCACAATAGTTTTTAAGCTATTTGTCCCATGAGCTATATATTGCAAAGGTGAAGAATGGAATTTTAAAGGTAGCACTCAAGCAATTTACTTTGGAATGGCGGAAAATACCATGTAGTAGGTAGGTATGGTGGACACAAATGGCATAGTGGTTGGCTCAAGTATTTGGATGCATGAGAAGTATTCCCTCTCGATACAAGGTTTAGGCTAGCAAGGTTTATTTGAAACAAACACAAGGATGAACCGGTGCAGCAAAACTCACATAAAAGACATATTCTAAACATTATAAGAATCTACATCGTCTTCCTTGTTGTTCAAACTCAATACTAGAAATTATCTAGACCTTTAGAGAAACCAAATATGCAAACCAAATTTTAGCATGCTCTATGTATTTCTTCATTAATGGGTGCAAAGCATATGATGCAAGAGCTTAATCATGAGCACAACAATTGCCAAGTATCACATTACCCAAGACATTTTAGCAATTACTACATGTATCATTTTCCAATTCCAACCATATAACAATTTAACGAAGGAGAACCTTCGCCATGAATACTATGAGTAGAAACCAAGGACATACTTGTCCATATGCTACAGCGGAGCGTGTCTCTCTCCCATAAAGTGAATGCTAGGATCCATTTTATTCAAACAAAACAAAAACAAAAACAAACCGACGCTCCAAGCAAAGCACATAAGATGTGATGGAATAAAAATATAGTTTCAGGGAGGAACCTGATAATGTTGTCGATGAAGAAGGATGCCTTGGGCATCCCCAAGCTTAGACGCTTGAGTCTTCTTGATATATGCAGGGGTGAACCACCGGGGCATCCCCAAGCTTAGAGCTTTCACTCTCCTTGATCATGTTGCATCATACTCCTCTCTTGATCCTTGAAAACTTCCTCCACACCAAACTCGAAACAACTCATTAGAGGGTTAGTGCACAATATAAATTGACATATTCAGAGGTGACACAATCATTCTTAACACTTCTGGACATTGCATAATGCTACTGGACATTAGTGGATCAAAGAAATTCATCCAACATAGCAAAAGAGGCAATGCGAAATAAAAGGCAGAATCTGTCAAAACAGAACAGTTCGTATTGACAAATTTTAAAATGGCACCAGACTTGCTCAAATGAAAATGCTCAAATTGAATGAAAGTTGCGTACATATCTGAGGATCACTCACGTAAATTGGCATAATTTTCTGAGTTACCTACAGAGGTGGACCCAGATTCGTGACAGCAAAGAAATCTGGAACTGCGCAGTAATCCAAATCTAGTACTTACTTTTCTATCAACGGCTTAACTTGGCACAACAAAACACAAAACTAAGATAAGGAGAGGTTGCTACAGTAGTAAACAACTTCCAAGACACAAAATAAAAACAAAGTACTGTAGGTAAAAACATGGGTTGTCTCCCATAAGCGCTTTTCTTTAACAGTAAGTAGTGTATCAAGTAACATCGAGAGACGGTGTGTCAACCTTACCTTGGGCTTCACCCTTACCTTTCTTATTGTTTTTCTTTCCCTTGGGTTTAGGAAATATATGATTTCCCCCCGGTATAGAGGTGAATTTCAGAGTGCCTTCTCCAACATCAATGACTGCTCCCAATAGTTTCAACAGGGATCTTCCGAGTGTGAGTTTTCCTGTTTCGATAACAAGATAATCAATGGATATTGTCCTTCCAAGAATGGTTGTATGCACACCTGCGGCTATTCCTTTAGGAATTATAGTAGAGTTATCTATGAGAGTTATTTCTTCTCCTCCTTCATCAACTCCCCAAAGTTTCAAAGATTTATAAATACTTTCAGGCATAAGGCAAAATTCATACATAATATCACAGTAGGCATGAAGAGTTCGATCACCAATAACAATTTTAACAGCAGGATCCCACAATGAGGTTTAGAATTCACTAAAACTTGTTCAAGACGATTACGAACGTGGCAATAGTTATCATCCAAGCGAGATGTACTTATCTCGAGATTGTTTAATCTACTATATATGCTAGTGAGGGCTGAATCAAAGTTATTAGCTGAATCATGTGATGCAACCAACTTCTTTATGGCATTAAAAGCTTGATCCCCATTGCAATGAAGGAAATCTCCTCCCACTAAAGTATCCAAAGCATATCTATAACGAACCATAAGACCAAAATAAAAATTACTAAGGAGCAAACTTAGAGTCATTTGAGGTTCAGTTTTACGATAAGAAGTAAAAATTCTAGACCAAGCATCCTTAAAACTCTCCTCATCCCCTTGTTTAAAAGTGAAGATTAATTCTTCAGGTGAAGAAGTAACAGGTTCAGAGCTAGACATGGTAACAAAAGTAACTAAATTTTTGTATTTTTAATATAGAGTGCAAGACAATAAAGCAAACTAGATAAAGTAAATGCAAGTAAACTAATTTTTTTGTGTTTTGATATAGCAAACAAGATAGTAAATAAAGTAAAACTAGCAACTAATTTTTTGTATTTTGATATAGTGCAGCAAACAAAGTAGTAAATAAAATAAAGCAAGACAAAAACAAAGTAAAGAGATTGAGAAGTGGAGACTCCTCTTGCAGCGTGTCTTGATCTCGGCGCCAGAAATTTATTTGCTGTGCTGACGTGGGAGTTAGAAATCTCTGTGGTGTAATTTCCTTCTCGTCCCCGGCAACGGCGCCAGAAATTTGCTTGATGCGTGTGGTTAGCACGTCCGTTGGGAACCCCAAGAGGAAGGTATGGTGGCAAGTTTCCCTCAGAAGAAACCAAGGTTTAATCGAACCAGTAGGAGTCAAGAAGCACGTTGAAGGTTGATGGCGGCGAGATGTAGTGCGGCGCAACACCAGAGATTCCGGCCAACGTGGAACCTGCACAACACAACCAAAGTACTTTGCCCCAACGAAACAGTGAGGTTGTCAATCTCACCGGCTTGCTCGTAACAAAGGATTAACCGTATTGTGTGGAAGATGATTGTTTGCAGAAATGTAGAACAAGTATTGCAGTAGATTGTATTTCAAAAGAGAATTGGACCGGGGTCCACAGTTCACTAGAGGTGTCTCTCCCATAAGACGAACAGCATGTTGGGTGAACAAATTACAGTTGGGCAATTGACAAATAAAGAGAGCATGACCATGCACATACATATCATGATGATTATAGTGAGATTTAATTGGGCATTACGACAAAGTACATAGACCGCCATCCAACCGCATCTATGCCTAAAAAGTCCACCTTCAGGTTATCATCCGAACCCCATCCGGTATTAAGTTACAGACAATTGCATTAAGTATGGTGCGTAATGTAATCAACAACTACATCCTTAGACATAGCATCAATGTTTTATCCCTAGTGCAACAACACAACACAACCTTAGAACTTTCTGTCACTGTCTCAATGAAGGCATGAACCCACTATCGAGCATAAGTACTCCCTCTTGGAGTTACAAGCATCTACTTGGCCAGAGCATCTACTAGTAACGGAAAGCATGCAAGATCATAAACAACACATAGATATAACTTTGATAATCAACATAACAAGTATTCTCTATTCATCGGATCCCAACAAACGCAACATATAGAATTACAGATAGATGATCTTGATCATGTTAGGCAGCTCACAAGATCCAACAATGATAGCACAATGGGAGAAGACAACCATCTAGCTACTGCTATGGACCCATAGTCCAGGGGTAGACTACTCACTCATCACTCCGGAGGCGACCATGGCGGTGTAGAGTCCTCCGGAGATGATTCCCCTCTCCGGCAGGTGCCTGAGGCGATCTCCCTGGATCCCCCGAGATGGGACGGCGGCGGCGGCGTCTCATGTTTTCTCGTATCGTGGTTTTCTGTCCTGGGGGTTTCGTCACGGAGGCTTTAAGTAGGCGGAAGGGTAGGTCAAGAGGCGGCGCGAGGTGCCCAGACCATAGGGCCGCGCGGCCAGGGCAGGGGCCGCGCCGCCCTATGCTCGCTGCCTCGTGGCCCCTCTTCGTTTCGTCTTCGGACTCCGAAGCTTCGTGGAAAAATAGGCCTTCGGGCTTTGATTTCATCCAATTCCGAGAATATCTACCTTGAACAGCAGAAAACAGTCGGCACTTCGATCTGTTGTAGGTTAGTTCCAAAATGCACGAATATGACATAAAGTGTGCATAAAACATGTAGATAACATCAATAATGTGGCATGGAACATAAGAAATTATCGATACGTCGGAGACGTATCAGGGATATTGATACGTCTCCGACGTATCGATAATTTCTTATGTTCCATGCCACATTATTGATGATATCTACATGTTTTGTTCACACTTTATATCGTTTTGATGTTTTCGGAACTAACCTATTGACGAGATGCCGAAGTGCCAGTTTCTGCTTTTGGTTTCAGAAATCCTATAAAGGAAATATTCTCGGAATGACGAATTCCCAATCTTATAATTCCGAAGCTTCCGAAAGTCAAGGGGACAGAGGGGGCCCTGGGGCCCCACACGACCTGGCGGCGCGGCCACCAGGGGGGGCGCGCCTACTGTGTGGGCCCCCCGTGGCCCTTCCGACTCTGCCTCTTCGCCTATAAGATGCCTCGTGACCTAAAAACATCGACCAGTTCGACGAAACTCCAGAAAAGCTACTGTAACGTCGCCGCCATCGCGAAACTCCAATTCGGGGGACAGAAGTCTCTGTTCGGCACTGCCGCCGGGAATTGCCCCGGAGTCATCTCCACCGCCGTCCACCGCCATCTTCACCGCCATCGCTGTCTCCATGATGAGGAGGGAGTAATTCACCCCCGGGGCTGAGGGCTCCGCTGTAGCTATGTGGTTCATCTCTCTCTTTGTGATCAAGTTTAATACTATCTATGTGCTACTCTAGTGATGTTATTAAAGTAGTCTATTCCTCCTGCATGGTGTAATGGCGACAGTGTGTGCCCCGTGTTAGTACTTGGTTTATGCTATGATTGTGATCTCTTGTAGATTATGAAGTTAACTATTACTATGATGGTATTGATGCGACCTATTCCTCCTTTCATAGTGTGATGGTAGAAGTGTGCATGCTATGTTAGTACTTGGTTTGGTTGTGTTGATCTATCTTGCACTCTAAGGTTATTTAAATATGAACATTGAATATTGTGGAGCTTGTTAACTCCGGCATTGAGGGTTCGTGTAATCCTACACAATTGTGTTCATCATCCAACAAGAGGGTGTAGAGTAGTCCTATTATGTGATCATTGTTGAGAGTGTCCACTAGTGAAAGCAGGATCCCTGGGCCTTGCTTCCAAGCATCGAATCACCGTTTGTTTACTGTTTTGTTGAATGTTTACTCGCTGCCATATTTCATTCAGATTGCTATTATCACTCATACACATCCATATTACTTGCATCTCACTATCTCTTCGCCGAACTAGTGCACCTATACATCTGACAAGTGTATTAGGTGTGTTGGACACAAGAGACTTCTTGCTTTGTGGTTGCAGGGTTGCTTGAGAGGAATATCTTTGACCTCTTCCTCCCGAGATCGATAAACCTTGGGTGATCCACTTAAGGGAAACTTCTGCTGTTCTACAAACCTCTGCTCTTGGAGGCCCAACACTGTCTACAAGAATAGAAGCCCCGTAGACATCAAGCACTTTTCTGGCGCCGTTGGGAGGAAAGGTAAAAGGCACTCATACTTCAGCCTGTCAAGTATTTTCTGGCGCCATTGTGTTTGTGCTCGAAGCTATTTCCTTTAGATCCTGCAATTGCATCTTTTTGTTTCTTGTTTACACTAGTTAGGCATAATGGACAACAATGAGCTTCTTATTCTATTTCCTGATTTAAGACATGGATGGTTTGATCCGAAAATTAAAAAACCCATGGAACATGTTAGCATGAATACTTTGAACACCATTGTTGCTAATGATATGGAAAATTCTAAGCTTGGGGAAGCTGGTTTTGATGAGCATGATCTTTTTAGTCCCGCAAGCATTGAGGAGAAAATTTACTTTGATGATACTTTACCTCCTATTTATGATGATTATAATGATAGTAGTCTGATGGAGGATAAATTTGATTATGATTACAATATACCTCCTATATTTGATGATGAGAATAATAATGATAGCTACTTTGTTGAATTTTCTCCCACTATTACTAATAAAATTGATTATGCTTATGTGGAGAGTAATAATTTTATGCATGAAGCTCATGACAAGAATGTTTCATTTGATAGTTATATTGTTGAATTTGCTCATGATGCTACTGAAAGTTATTATGAGAGAGGAAAATATGGTTGTAGAAATTTTCATGTTACTAAAACACCTCTCTATGTGCTGAAATTTTTTAAGTTACACTTGTTTTATCTTCCTGATCTTGTCACTTTGCTCTTCATGAATTTATTTGTGTACAATATCCCTTTTCATAGGAAGCATATTAGGCTTAAATTTGTTTTGAATTTGCCTCTTGATGCTCTCTTTTGCTCCAAATACTATTTCTTGCGATCATTAAAACTGCTGAGCCCATCTTAATGGCTATAAAGAAAGAACTTTGGGAGATAACCCATGTGTTATTTTGCTACAGTACTTTGTTTTATATTTGTGTCTTGGAAGTTGTTTACTACTGTAGCAACCTCTCCTTATCTTAGTTTTGTGTTTTGTTGTGCCAAGTGAAGTCTCTAATAGAAGGTTGATACTAGATTTGGATTTCTGCGCAGAAACAGATTTCTATCTGTCACGAATCTGGGCTGTTTTCTCTGTAGGTAACTCAGAAAAATATGCCAATTTACGTGCGTGTTCCTCAGATATGTACGCAACTTTCATTAGTTTTGAGTTTTCTGATTTGAGCAACGGAAGTATTTATTTAAAATTCGTCTTTATGGACTGTTCTGTTTTGACAGATTTTGCCTTTTATTTCGCATTGCTTCTTTCGCTGTGTTGGGTGGATTTCTTTGATCCATTACCTTCCAGTAGCTTTGAGCAATGTCCAGAAGTGTTAAGAATGATTGTGTCACCTCTGAACATGTGAGTTTTTGATTATGTACTAACCCCTCTAATGAAGTTTATGAGAAGTTTGGTGTGAAGGAAGTTTTCAAGGGTCAAGAGAGGAGGATGATATACTATGATCAAGAAGAGTGAAAATTTAAGCTTGGGGATGCCCCCGGTGGTTCATCCCTGCATATTTCAAGAAGACTCAAGCATCTAAGCTTGGGGATGCCCAAGGCATCCCCTTCTTCATCGACAAATTATCATGTTCCTTCTCTTAAAACTATATTTTTATTCGGTCTTATGTGCTTTACTTGGAGCGTCTGTGTTTTTTATTTTTGTTTGTGTTTGAATAAATTGGATTACATCATGCTTGTGTGGGAGAGAGACACGCCCGCTGGTTCATATGAACACATGTGTTCTTAGCTTTAATTTTCATGGCGAAGGTTGAAACTGCTTCGTTAATTGTTATATGGTTGGAAACGGGAAATGCTACATGTAATTGGTATAATCTTGAATAATTTGATACTTGGCAATTGTTGTGCTCATATAGATCATGTTTAAGCTCTTGCATCATGTACCTTGTACCCATTAGTGAAGAACTACATAGAGCTTGTTAAAATTTGGTTTGCATGATTAGTTTCTCTAGAGTCTAGATATTTTCTGGTTAAGGTGTTTGAACAACAAGGAGACGATGTAAAGTCTTATAATGTTTGCAATATGTTCATATGTGAGTCTTGCTGCACCGTTTCATACTTGAGTTTGCTTCAAACAACCTTGCTAGCCTAGCCTTGTATTGAGAGGAATTCTTCTCGTGCATCCAAATCCTTGAGCCAATAACCATGCCATTTGTGTCCACCATACCTACTACTACATGGTATTTCTCCGCCATTCCAAAGTACATTACTTGAGTGCTACCTTTAAAATTTCTATTCTTTATCTTTACAATATATAGCTCATGGGACAAATAGCTTAAAAACTATTGTAGTATTGAATATGTACTTATGCACTTTATCTCTTATTAAGTTGCTTGTTGTGCAATAACCATGTTTCTGGGGACGCCATCAATTATCTTTGTTGAATATCATGTGAGTTGCTATGCATGTTCGTCTTGTCTGAAGTAAGGGAGATCTACCACTTTATGGTTAAAGCATGCATATTGTTAGAGAAGAACATTGGGCCGCTAACTAAAGCCATGATCCATGGTGGAAGTTTCAGTTTGGACATATATCCTCAATCTCATATGAGAACATTAATTGTTGCTACATGCTTATGCATTAAAGAGGAGTCCATTATCTGTTGTCTATGTTGTCCCGGTATGGATGTCTAAGTTGAGAATAATCAAAAGCGAGAAATCCAATGCGAACTTTCTCCTTAGACCTTTGTACAGGCGGCATAGAGGTACCCCATTGTGACACTTGGTTAAAACATGTGTATTGCAATGATCCGGTAGTCCAAGCTAATTAGGACAAGGTGCGGGCACTATTGGTATACTATGCATGAGGCTTGCAACTTGTAGGATATAATTTACATAACTCATATGCTTTATTACTACCGTTGACAAAATTGTTTCTTGTTTTCAAAATAAAAAGCTCTAGCACAAATATAGTAATCAATGCTTCCCTCTGTGAAGGGCCTATCTTCTACTTTATTGTTGAGTCAGTTTACCTATTCTTTCTATCTTAGAAGCAAACACTTGTATCAACTGTGTGCATTGATTCTTACATGTTTACTTATTGCACTTGTTATATTGCTTTATGTTGACAATTATCCATGAGATATACATGTTACAAGTTGAAAGCAATTGCTGAAACTTTATCTTCCTTTGTGTTGCTTCAATACCTTTACTTCGAATTTATTGCTTTATGAGTAACTCTTATGCAAGTCTTATTGATGCTTGTCTTGAAAGTATTATTCATGAAAAGTCTTTGTTATATGATTCATTAGTTTACTCATTATCTTCATCATTGCTTCGAATCGCTGCATTCATCTCATATGCTTTACAATGGTATTGATCAAGATTATGATAGCATGTCACTTAAGAAATTATCTTTGTTTATCGTTTACCTGCTCGGGACGAGCAGAACTAAGCTTGGGGATGCTGATACGTCTCCGACGTATCGATAATTTCTTATGTTCCATGCCACATTATTGATGATATCTACATGTTTTGTTCACACTTTATATCGTTTTGATGCGTTTTCCGGAACTAACCTATTGACGAGATGCCGAAGTGCCAGTTGCTGTTTTCTGCTGTTTTTGGTTTCAGAAATCCTTCAAAGGAAATATTCTCGGAATCGGACGAAATTAATTCCCACAATCTTATAATTCCACGAAGCTTCCAGAAAGTCAAAGGGGATGAGGGGGCCCGGGGCCCCACACGTGTGGGCGGCGCGGCCCAGGGGGGCGCCCCCCTACTGTGTGGGCCCCCAGTGGCCTTCTGACTCCGCCTCTTCACCTATAAGATGCCTCGTGACCTAAAACATCGAGAAAAGACGAACCTCCAGAAAGACTCCAGGGACGCCGCCGCCATCGCGAAACTCCAATTCGGGGGACAGAAGTCTCTGTTCCGGCACCCTGCCGGACGGGGAATTGCCCCCGGAGTCATCTCCACCGCCGTCTCCACCGCCATCTTCACCGCCATCGATGTCTCCATGATGAGGAGGGAGTAATTCACCCCCGGGGCTGAGGGCTCCGCTGTAGCTATGTGGTTCATCTCTCTCTCTTTGTGATCAAGTTGAATACTATCTATGTGCTACTCTAGTGATGTTATTAAAGTAGTCTATTCCTCCTGCACGGTGTAATGGTGACAGTGTGTGCCCCGTGTTAGTACTTGGTTTATGCTATGATTGTGATCTCTTGTAGATTATGAAGTTAACTATTACTATGATGGTATTGATGCGACCTATTCCTCCTTTCATAGTGTGATGGTAGAAGTGTGCATGCTATGCTAGTACTTGGTTTGGTTGTGTTGATCTATCTTGCACTCTAAGGTTATTTAAATATGAACATTGAATATTGTGGAGCTTGTTAACTCCGGCATTGAGGGTTCGTGTAATCCTACACAATATGTTCATCATCCAACAAGAGGGTGTAGAGTAGTCCTATTATGTGATCATTGTTGAGAGTGTCCACTAGTGAAAGCAGGATCCCTGGGCCTTGCTTCCAAGCATCGAATCACCGTTTGTTTACTGTTTTGTTGAATGTTTACTCGCTGCCATATTTCATTCCGATTGCTATTATCACTCATACACATCCATATTACTTGTATCTCACTATCTCTTCGCCGAACTAGTGCACCTATACATCTGACAAGTGTATTAGGTGTGTTGGGGACACAAGAGACTTCTTGCTTTGTGGTTGCAGGGTTGCTTGAGAGGAATATCTTTGACCTCTTCCTCCCTGAGATCGATAAACCTTGGGTGATCCATGATACGTCTCCGACGTATCGATAATTTCTTATGTTCCATGCCACATTATTGATGTTATCTACATGTTTTATGCACACTTTATGTCATATTCGTGCATTTTCTCGAACTAACCTATTAACAAGATGCCGAAGTGCCAGTTGCTGTTTTCTGCTGATTTTGGTTTCAGAAATCCTAGTAAGGAAATATTCTCGGAATTGGACGAAATCAAAGCCCAAGGGCCTATTTTCTCACGAAGCTTCCAGAAGTCCGAAGGAGAGACGAAGAGGGGCCACGGAGGGGCCACACCCTAGGGCGGCGCGGCCTTGGCCGCGCCGGCCTGTGGTGTGGGGCCCCCGTGCCGCCTCTTGACCTGCCCTTTCGCCTATAAAAAGTCTCCGTGACGAAACCCCAGTACCGAGAACCACGATACGGAAAACCTTCCAGAGACGCCGCCGCCGATCCCATCTCGGGGGATCCAGGAGATCCGGCACCCTGCCGGAGAGGGGAATCATCTCCCGGAGGACTCTACGCCGCCATGGTCGCCTCCGTGATGTGTGAGTAGTCTACCCCTGGACTATGGGTCCATAGCAGTAGCTAGATGGTTGTCTTCTCCCCATTGTGCTATCATTGTCGGATCTTGTGAGCTGCCTAACATGATCAAGATCATCTATCTGTAATTCTATATGTTGCGTTTGTGTTGATCGCCAAAACCCACCAGCGGGCAGCGGCCTGTCAACACGGTAGAGCCGGGAAGAGCCTAGAGCTGCGGCTGGCTGAGACCCCTCCGAGCGACGGCCCGCAATGCTCTTCTGGTCACACGCGGCGATGCGAAGTGCAAGGGCGTGCCACCTGACCTATACCTGGTCAGGAAGGTGATGGGGATGCCTCGCTTAGTTCCTGCATGGCATACACGTAAACATTAAATACGAGCCTCGATCGGCTCTCAGGTTATCCCGTGAATCGGCTCAAAGAGCCGATTCACCCATGATTCGTACGGGGTGCACGAATACTTGGTGATCCTGCTTGATCAAGATAAAGCTAATGAGATCTACGACGATTTAGGGTTTTCACCGCATAATCGGATCATCCTACTCCAGGTTGGGCCTCGCGGCCACGCACGGTGCTCATAAGCCGATCCTAAACAAGGCCAAAGAACCAACAATGATGTTGATCCGCGGAACATCCTGTTTAGGACTTGCGAACGCCACCCTACGTGCCACTGGATCCTCCCCCCCTTTGTAAGGCCTAACTATTGCAGATATTAAACTAATCCTTGCATAACAAGGAGCAATCGTAACGGATCAGATCTACTAGATGATGAACAAGCAGGGTGCCGCCCCCACGCCTGAGATAGGCGTGAGGGCGGCTAGACATGCAAGGGTTGCACTACGTAAGCATGTTATACGAAGAACTATGCTAACCCTAACACATCTATGATAACTACGTTGCTCGCCATCAAAGACGCTTCAGTACGGGCAACGCATGAACAACGTGGAGCTTGTGCTGCCTAGATCGCAAGATGCGATCTAGGCAGCATGTCGCTTACCTGATTGAAACCCTCGAGACGAAGGAGTTGGCGATGCGCCGAGATTGGTTTGTTTTTGGGGTGAACGTTGTGTTGTTGTTTATTCCATAAACCCTAGATACATATTTATAGTCCAGCGGACTTTCTAACGTGGGAATATCCCACCGTGCACGATACAAACTCTAACTTTTGATCTAAGATATAATCTACTAAATTACAGATAAATGGGCAATCTAGCCCAACTTTGCATATAAGGCCGATCTTCGTATTTTCTCCATATATAACCTTCAAGCTTGTCTTGATCGTGGCCCACCTCCACCTTGGTCAAATTCTGGTGATAACACATGCCCCCTGGTTTTGGAAATGACATTTCCAAAATCATTATGCTTTTCCCGTCGGGTCATGTCGTGGCAGAGCAGTAACCATTGCAGTATTTTTCGTCATGATACCCTGTCTTCTTGGCTGCTCCGCATGATTTGACCGTTGTTGATTTGACCGTTGTTTATGGGCACTGCCTCCTCGAAAACTGCTGTGGCATTGAATTTCACCATAGCCCCCTTTTATTTAACCGCTCTGAGCAGTTCGCCACTTCACCATCCTGCTCTGTTCTGGCCATCGGCACCCAAAAACCCCAATCTCCCACAGCCATGTCTTCCTCTTCTTCCTCTTCTTCGTCGGTCTTCCACGACTCCTCCTCCGAGCTTTCCTACGGGTCCTCCTCCTCCCGCGAGACGCCGCCGGACATCCGTGCCCCAGAAGCATGGGACCTGGAAGACCATGCCTCCTCGGTTTGGTCCGAAGACGACCAGTCCCTGACCAGCGGGGACGAAGATCTTCAGTTCCTCGCCGTCGGGGAACTGGAGTCGGAGAGCGAGGACGATCAGTTCCCCTGGGACGGCTGCCCCACCTCTGAAGAAGAGGAAGAGGAAGACGACGATGACGACGACGACTCCCTCGAGGGCTACCCGCCAGCGAAGCGCCTCCGCATGTGGTGGGACGACGACAGCAGCGACGATGAAGACGAAGATGAAGCTCCCGTAGAGGGCTATGGGAGCAGCGACGAGGAACCCATCGGCAGCAGTGCCGATGAGAGTTCCGAGGATGACGACGAAGGAAGCAATGGCCCGTAGATTAGGATCTACTAGTGTAGGCCTAGCAGTAGTAGATTGGTCAATAGACCCTTCTTTTGTTCTTCCTTCCTGAGAAATCGGCTCTTTCTTTGTAAGAAATCCCCTTATCAATGAAGAAAATCCCTTAATTAATTTCGCTCCCTTGCCGATTGTCGAATGGAGTCGTCGTACAGGGAGCCGATAGCAGAACATCGGCTCATGTCGCTGCCTGAGGCCAAGCTGTTGTATAAACTTATTTCGCTAAAGTCGATATCAGCGTATCGGCTTTGTTTTCTGAAGTCGATGCCCGCGCATCGGCTGTACTTGCATACTGTTAATCTCCATATGTCTTCTCAAGTCGATGTCTGTACATCGGCTGTGATTTATCTTATTATATTTTTTTTACTGGCCGATTCTGAAATCGGCCCCCACATCTTACTGTCCATCATCCCACATGCTTGGGAAATATTTCTTGAGGTGTTGACCATTTACAGCCACTGGGAACTTTTCGCCGCTCAACTCCTCCAGCATGTATGCATTACCCTTCAAGGCCTGGACAACTTTGTACGGACCGTGCCAATTAGGAGACCATTTGCCATATGCCTTATCCCTGGTTCCCAATGGCAACACAGCTTCCCACACAAGATCACCAACTTGGAACTCCTTTGGCCTAACCTTTTTGTTGTAAGCACGAGCCACCCTGGCTTTGTTCTCCTTAATCTTCTCCAACGACCAAAGCCTGAGTTCTGTTGCGTCCTCAATAGTGTCGCTCATCAAAGCTGCATATTCTTCAGCTGTCAGATCATTCTGAAACGTGACACGTCTTGATCCAGCCGTAATTTCCCAAGGCAATACGGCTTCCTGTCCATAGACAAGCTGGTACGGCGAAGTCTTTATGGCTCCATGGCACGACATGCGGTAGGCCCATAATGCTTCTGATAACTTCTCATGCCAATCCCGAGGGTTCTCGTCGATTTTTCTCTTGATCAACTTGATCAGACTCTGATTGGACGCCTCAGCCTGCCCGTTAGCTTGAGCATAGTACGGGGATGATCGGATCAATTTAATCCCTAAGTCATCACAGAACTTCCTGAATTCTTTAGAAGTAAAGACCGAACCTCCATCGGTCGTGATAGTTTGGGGAATCCCAAATCTATGAATGACGTGTTCTTTCACAAATTTGATCACATCTTCTGATTTCACCTTTTTCATAGGGACGGCTTCCACCCACTTAGTGAAGTAATCTGTGATAACCAAAATCCATTCATGTTTTTTACTCGACGCCGGATGGATTTTGCCGATCATATCCATGCCCCACCCCCGAAACGGCCAAGGTTTGATGATTGGGTTCATCGCTGATGCTGGCACCATCTGAATCTTTCCAAACATCTGACACGCTTGGCACCCCTTGTAATAATTGAAGCAATCTTCAAGCATAGTGGGCCAATAAAACCCTGATCGCCTGATCAACCACTTCATCTTATGAGCCGACTGATGCGTTCCACAGGCACCTTCATGTACCTCATGTAAAAGCCGATTAGATTCAGTCGGTCCTAGGCACTTGAGTAGCAACCCTTCCAATGTCCTGTAAAACATGTCGTCTCCTATAAGGACATACTTCATGGCTTTGTATCTTATCCGTTTGGGTGCCCCCCGAGCCGAATCTTTTAAATAATCGAAGATCTCGGCTCTCCAATCATTCTGTTCCAGGAATTGTATCTGAACTTCCGATCCGTCGGCTATATCTATGTAGCCTGACGCCATCTGTGCGAGATTGTTGGCATCGGTATTCTGGGATCTTGGGATCCAATTAAAGTTGATGTACCGAAACTGTGTCATCAACTCACGGCATTCCATCCAATATGGGAAAAGCGATTCACTTTCGCAATTATATTCATCCGTGAGCTGGTTAATCACCAACTTTGAGTCTCCAAAAAGCTCCACAGCTTCCGCTCCAGCTTCCAATAGCAATTCCATTCCCTTGCGTATTGCCTCATATTCTGCTACGTTGTTGGTGCAAGGGGTAGATAATCTGATGGAGAAGGAGTATTCTGCCCCCCGAGGCGACACAAGCAGAATGCCGATGCCACAACCACCGTCACAAACCGATCCATCAAAGAACATAGCCCATGCTCGTATAGATAGTGCTGCTATATTGGTACTGATCCGTTCAGCGATGAGATCGGCCAACGCTTGGCCCTTGACTGCCTTCGCCGGCTGGTACCGGAGATCAAATTCTGACAGCGCCAACATCCACTTACCGAGTCGGCCTTTCAAAACAGGAGCCGACAACATGTGCTTGACAACGTCTGATTTGCAGATGACGGTGATTTCTGCCGTCAGAAGGATGTGATGAAGCTTGGTGCAGGTAAAGAACAGGCAGAGGCAAAGTTTCTCGACCTCAGGATATCTTGTCTCCGCGTCCAGCATCCTTCTGCTGAGGTAGAAAACGACTCTCTCAACGCCCTCGTAGAGTTGCACCACTACCGAAGCAATGGACGTGTCAGCTACTGACAGGTAGATGTAGAATGGCCTGTCTTGCTGGGGCGGAACTAATACAGGCGGTGTCGTCAGATATCGCTTAATTTCATCAAACGCCCGTTGCTGTTCTGCCCCCCAGTGAAACTCGTCGTCAGATTTAGTCTTCACCAACGCCATGAACGGCTCGATTCGTCCTGACAAATTAGAGATGAACCGCCGGACGAAATTGATCTTGCCGATGAGGCGTTGGAGCTCCTTTTTCGTGGTGGGCGGCTGCATGGTACGCACCGCCTCCTGACTTTTCAGGCCGATCTCAATTCCCCGCTCATGAACCAGAAAACCTAGGAATTGACCAGCCGTCACGCCAAAGGCGCACTTCTTCGGATTCATTCTCAGCCCGAATTTCCGAGTTCGGTCTAGGACGCGCCGTAAATCGTCCAAATGCCCCTCCATGGAGACCGATTTGACCACCACGTCGTCGATATAGATCTCCACCAACTTGCCGATCAGATCATGAAATATATAATTCATGGCTCGTTGGTATGTTGCACCAGCATTCTTCAGTCCAAAGGTCATGACCACGTACTCAAACAAGCCTACTGCCCCTGGTACTCTGAATGCGGTCTTGTGTATATCTTCCGGAGCCATGAAAATCTGGTTATAACCGGCGTTGCCATCCATGAAGCTCAACACCTTGTGGCCAGCAGCAGCGTTTATCAATGTTTCTGCCACGGGCATTGGATATTCGTCCTTTGGGGTGGCTCTGTTAAGATCTCGGAAATCGATGGCCACGCGCCATCGGCCATCCTTCTTCTCCACCGGAACGATACTGGAGATCCACTCAGCATACCTGCATGGCCTGATGAATCCAGCGGCCAACATTTTCTCGATCTCCTTCTTGACTTCTTCCAGGATCTCGGCCCTCATCTGACGTGCTCGCTGTTGGAATGGCCGAAATCCTTTCTTAAGGGGGAGCCGATGCTCAATGATGCTCCTGTCCAACCCAGGCATCTCCGTGTAATCCCATGCAAAGCAATCTGGGTATTCCTTCAACAGGGCTATCATCTGTCCCCTGAGCTGTGGATCTAACTTCTTGCTGATAAAAGTAGGTCGAGGCTTATCCCCAGGACCGATGTCGACTTCTTCTAGCTCATCAGCTGATGTAAACCCGTACCCTAGCTTTCCGTCACCTGTGAGGTCGACGCCACATACCGGGAGAGCATGTGATACGGATACTACGGGCCGATCGCTAGCATCGGCTTCTACCTTGATCATCACCAAGATGTTTTGGCGGTGTCGGGGCCGATCGCATGGAGCAGCCTCCTCCTTATCTTTGCCACGAGAGCAGTTGCCCTCGCCTTTTTCTCCATCCAGGGGGTGTCCCAGTCCTATCATGTTGATGTTGAACGAGTGCCCTGGTTGGCACCTCCCAGGGTAAGTACCGTTGATCCTGTCAACGGTGCGCGACGGTGAATGAGGCACTCCTGGTGCCGCCGATGTGCACGACAACGGCAGACGGGGCTGGAGTGGCACTTTTCCTCGGTAGGTCCTGAGAGCTGGCTCTAATAGAGAGTGCTGATTCTTCATGACCTCCTTGACCATCCGAACGGCGACGTGCTCCAAAGTATTCACCAGGCTCTCGGAATGGAGACGCAACGAGTGAGCCACCATGCCACCAATCTCCTGGCGCACGGCCCTGGTACGTTCCTCTGACGGGACAGATAGATCCACTTCATCGAGTGCGCCTTCCGGTGAGAACCCCTTCCGCCTGACGCCATGTGAACGGGTTCTGTGATATGAGCCGATGAGGTCGGCTTCGAGGGTGGCCTTGATCTCGTCATGTTTCTTCTTGAGCTCAGCAGGCAGCTCCTCGTAGGTGACTGGCGTGCCGTCCGCCGCCATCTCAGATGTAGATGGCGATGTGGTTGATGTAGATGATGGTCCCACCGGGCGTGCCAGAATGTGTTGATCGCCAAAACCCACCGGCGGGCAGCGGCCTGTCAACACGGTAGAGCCGGGAAGAGCCTAGAGCTGCGGCTGGCTGAGACCCCTCCGAGCGACGGCCCGCAATGCTCTTCTGGTCACACGGCGATGCGAAGTGCAAGGGCGTGCCACCTGACCTATACCTGGTCAGGAAGGTGATGGGGATGCCTCGCTTAGTTCCTGCATGGCATACACGTAAACATTAAATACGAGCCTCGATCGGCTCAGGTTATCCCGTGAATCGCTCAAAGAGCTGATTCACCCATGATTCGTACGGGGTGCACGAATACTTGGTGATCCTGCTTGATCAAGATAAAGCTAATGAGATCTACGACGATTTAGGGTTTTCACCGCATAATCGGATCATCCTACTCCAGGTTGGGCCTCGCGGCCACGCACGGTGCTCATAAGCCGATCCTAAACAAGGCCAAAGAACCAACAATGATGTTGATCCGCGGAACATCCTGTTTAGGACTTGCGAACGCCACCCTACGTGCCACTGGATCCTCCCCCCTTTGTAAGGCCTAACTATTGCAGATATTAAACTAATCCTTGCATAACAAGGAGCAATCGTAACGGATCAGATCTACTAGATGATGAACAAGCAGGGTGCCGCCCCCACGCCTGAGATAGGCGTGAGGGCGGCTAGACATGCAAGGGTTGCACTACGTAAGCATGTTATACGAAGAACTATGCTAACCCTAACACATCTATGATAACTACGTTGCCCGCCATCAAAGACGCTTCAGTACGGGCAACGCATGAACAACGTGGAGCTTGTGCTGCCTAGATCGCAAGATGCGATCTAGGCAGCATGTCGCTTACCTGATTGAAACCCTCGAGACGAAGGAGTTGGCGATGCGCCGAGATTGGTTTGTTTTTGGGGTGAACGTTGTGTTGTTGTTTATTCCATAAACCCTAGATACATATTTATAGTCCAGCGGACTTTCTAACGTGGGAATATCCCACCGTGCACGATACAAACTCTAACTTTTGATCTAAGATACGATCTAATAAATTACAGATAAATGGGCAATCTAGCCCAACTTTGCATATAAGGCCGATCTTCGTATTTTCTCCATATATAACCTTCAAGCTTGTCTTGATCGTGGCCCACCTCCGCCTTGGTCAAATTCTGGTGATAACACATGATCCGATGAATAGAGAATACTTGTTATGTTGATTATCAAAGCTATGCTTATGTGTTGTTTATGATCTTGCATGCTCTCCGTTATTAGTAGATGCTCTGGCCAAGTTGATGCTAGTAACTCCAAGAGGGAGTATTTATGCTCGATAGTGGGTTCATGCCTCCGTGAATCTGGAGGAGTGACAAGAACCACTAAGGTTATGGATGTGCTGTTGCCACTAGGGATAAAACATTAGTGCTATGTTCAAGGATGTAGTCACTAGTTACATTACGCGCAATACTTAATGCAATTGTCTGTTGTTAGCAACTTAATACCGGAGGGGGTTCGGATGATAACCTGAAGGTGGACTTTTTAGGCATAGATGCATGGATGACGGTCTATGTACTTTGTCGTAATGCCCAATTAAATCTCACTATACTCATCATGATATGTATGTGCATGGTCATGCTCTCTTTATTTGTCAATTGCCCAACCGTAATTTGTTCACCCAACATGCTGTTCGTCTTATGGGAGAGACACCTCTAGTGAACTGGACCCTGGTCCAATTCTCTTTACTGAAATACAATCTACTAGAATACTGTTCTACCGTTTTCGCAAACAATCATCTTCCACACAATACGGTTAATCCTTTGTTACAGCAAGCCGGTGAGATTGACAACCTCACTGTTTCGTTGGGGCAAAGTACTTTGGTTGTGTTGTGCAGGTTCCACGTTGGCGCCGAATCTCTGGTGTTGCGCCGCACTACATCCCGCCGCCATCAACCTTCAACGTGCTTCTTGGCTCCTCCCGGTTCGATAAACCTTGGTTTCTTTCTGAGGGAAAACTTGCTGCTGTGCGCATCATACCTTCCTCTTGGGGTTGCCCAACGAACGTGTGAAATACACGCCATCAAGCATATTTTCTGGCGCCGTTGCCGGGAGATCAAGACACGCCGCAAGGGGAGTCTCCACTTCTCAATCTCTTTACTTTGTTTTTGTCTTGCTTAGTTTTATTTACTACTCTGTTTGCTGCACTAAATCAAAATACAAAAAAATTAGTTGCTAGTTTTACTTTACTTGCTATCTTGTTTGCTATATCAAAAACACAAAAATTAGTTTACTTGCATTTACTTTACTTATTTCATCATGTTTCCTTTTAATTTTACCACAAAAGACATACCGGTAGGATGTGGGTCTATAGTTGGGAGAAATAATATAGAAGAATTTTTCAATCATGTTAGTACTATTGAAAATTTTGAAGATAGACACTTGGTAGACCTTGCGCCTACTTATGAAATTGCTGCTGCACATTTAGTTCGCCTGTTGGAAACTAAATTTGTTAATCTTAATCCTATAATCCAACACATGTTCTTCACACTTGGCGATATGGAAGAAGGGGAAAAGAAAGATTTTGTATTAGAAACCCTTCTTAGAGAATTTGGTGGTCTAGCAAGAGAAGCTAGAAAGGTGTTTGCTAAATTTAATATGCTTGGTTCTCCTACTAATTTTGTTAGTCTCCTTGAAAAGATGGATATGGATAGAATAAGATACACTAATAATATTGATGATGGAGGGGAGATAAAAGCACCAATACCATGTAAGCTCTTAGCTATGAATGATGCATTAGAAAATAACTATGCTTGGCTAGTTCCTGAAAATTTGTTTGATGAGAGTAGCACGCCTAAGACTAATGAAAAGGGAGATGCTGAAACTTATGTATCCAATATACTATGCCTAGTTGAGAAAACTCCACACCCCGCTGAGAATGCATCACCCTTCGATAATACTTGATACACACTTTCTGCGCCTAGCTGAAAGGCGTTAAAGAAAAGCGCTTATGGGAGACAACCCATGTTTTTACCTACAGTACTTTGTTTTTATTTTGTGTCTTGGAAGTTGTTTACTACTGTAGCAACCTCTCCTTATCTTAGTTTTGAGTTTTGTTGTGCCAAGTTAAGCCGTTGATAGAAAAGTAAGTACTAGATTTGGATTACTGCACAGTTCCAGATTTCTTTGCTGTCACGAATCTGGGTCCACCTCCCTGTAGGTAACTCATAAAATTAAGCCAATTTACGTGCATGATCCTCAGATATGTACGCAACTTTCATTCAATTTGAGCATTTTCATTTGAGCAAGTCTGGTGCCATTTTAAAATTCGTCAATACGAACTGTTCTGTTTTGACAGATTCTGCCTTTTTTTCGCATTGCCTCTTTCGCTATGTTGGATGAATTTCTTTGATCCACTAATGTCCAGTAGCATTATGCAATGTCCAGAAGTGTTAAGAATGATTGTGTCACCTCTGAATATGTCAATTTATAATGTGCACTAACCCTCTAATGAGTTGTTTCGAGTTTGGTGTGGAGGAAGTTTTCAAGGATCAAGAGAGGAGTATGATGCAACATGATCAAGGAGAGTGAAAGTTCTAAGCTTGGGGATGCACCCGGTGGTTCACCCCTGCATATATCAAGAAGACTCAAGCGTTTAAGCTTGGGGATGCCCAAGGCATCCCCTTCTTCATCGACAACATTATCAGGTTCCTCCCCTGAAACTATATTTTTATTCCATCACATCTTATGTGCTTTTTCTTGGAGCGTCGGTTTGTTTTTGTTTTTTGTTTTGTTTGAATAAAATGGATCCTAGCATTCACTTTATGGGAGAGATACACGCTCCGCTGTAGCATATGGACAAGTATGTCCTTGGTTTCTACTCATAGTATTCATGGCGAAGTTTCTCCTTCGTTAAATTGTTATATGGTTGGAATTGGAAAATGATACATGTAGTAATTGCTATAAATGTCTTGGGTAATGTGATACTTGGCAATTGTTGTGCTCATGATTAAGCTCTTGCATCATATGCTTTGCACCCATTAATGAAGAAATACATAGAGCATGCTAAAATTTGGTTTGCATATTTGGTTTCTCTAAGGTCTAGATAATTTCTAGTATTGAGTTTGAACAACAAGGAAGACGGTGTAGAGTCTTATAATGTTTTCAATATGTCTTTTATGTGAGTTTTGCTGCACCGGTTCATCCTTGTGTTTGTTTCAAATAAGCCTTGCTAGCCTAAACCTTGTATCGAGAGGGAATACTTCTCATGCATCCAAAATACTTGAGCCAACCACTATGCCATTTGTGTCCACCATACCTACCTACTACATGGTATTTTCCGCCATTCCAAAGTAAATTGCTTGAGTGCTACCTTTAAAATTCCATCATTCACCTTTGCAATATATAGCTCATGGGACAAATAGCTTTAAACTATTGTGGTATTGAATATGTAATTATGCACTTTATCTCTTATTAAGTTGCTTGTTGTGCGATAACCATGTTCTGGGGACGCCATCAACTACTCTTTGTTGAATTTCATGTGAGTTGCTATGCATGTTCGTCTTGTCTGAAGTAAGAGAGATCTACCACCATAGGGTTAAGCATGCATATGTTAGAGAAGAACATTGGGCCGCTAACTAAAGCCATGTTCCATGGTGGAAGTTTCAGTTTTGGACAACAATCCTCAAATCTCAAATGAGAAAATTATTAATTGTTGTTATATGCTTATGCATAAAAGAGGAGTCCATTATCTCGTTGTCTATGTTGTCCCGGTATGGATGTCTAAGTTGAAGAATAATCAATAGCGAGAAATCCAATGCGAGCTTTCTCCTTAGACCTTTGTACAGGCGGCATAGAGGTACCCCTTTGTGACACTTGGTAAAAACAATGCATTGTGATGATCCGGTAGTCCAAGCTAATTAGGACAAGGTGCGGGCACTATTAGTATACTATGCATGAGGCTTGCAACTTGTAAGATATAATTTACATGATACATATGCTTTATTACTACCGTTGACAAAATTGTTTCATGTTTTCAAAATCAAAGCTCTAGCACAAATATAGCAATCGATGCTTTTCCTCTATGGAGGACCATTCTTTTACTTTCAATGTTGAGTCAGTTCACCTATTTCTCTCCACCTCAAGAAGCAAACACTTGTGTGAACTATGCATTGATTCCTACATACTTGCTTATTGCACTTATTATATTACTCTATGTTGACAATATCCATGAGATATACATGTTACAAGTTGAAAGCAACCGCTGAAACTTAATCTTCTTTTGTGTTGCTTCAATACCTTTACTTTGAATTATTGCTTTATGAGTTAACTCTTATGCAAGACTTATTGATGCTTGTCTTGAAGTGCTATTCATGAAAAGTCTTTGCTTTATGATTCACTTGTTTACTCATGTCATATACATTGTTTTGATCGCTGCATTCACTACATATGCTTTACAAATAGTATGATCAAGATTATGATGGCATGTCACTCCAGAAATTATCTGTGTTATCATTTTACCTGCTCGGGACGAGCAGAACTAAGCTTGGGGATGCTGATACGTCTCCGACGTATCGATAATTTCTTATGTTCCATGCCACATTATTGATGTTATCTACATGTTTTATGCACACTTTATGTCATATTCGTGCATTTTCTCGGAACTAACCTATTAACAAGATGCCGAAGTGCCGGTTGCTGTTTTCTGTTTTTGGTTTCAGAAATCCTAGTAAGGAAATATTCTCGGAATTGACGAAATCAAAGCCCAGGGGCCTATTTTCTCACGAAGCTTCCAAGTCCGAAGGAGAGACGAGAGGCCACGGAGGGGCCCACACCCCAGGCGGCGCGGCCCCCTTGGCCGCGGCCCCCGTGGTGTGGGGCCCCGTGCCGCCTCTTGACCTGCCCTTTCGCCTATAAAAAGTCTCCGTGACGAAACCCCAGTACCGAGAACCACGATACGGAAAACCTTCCGCAGACGCCGCCGCCGCCGATCCCATCTCGGGGATCCAGAGATCGCCTCCGGCACCCGCCGAGAGGGGAATCATCTCCGGAGGACTCTACGCCGCCATGGTCGCCTCCGGTGTGATGTGTGAGTAGTCTACCCCTGGACTATGGGTCCATAGCAGTAGCTAGATGGTTGTCTTCTCCCCATTGTGCTATCATTGTCGGATCTTGTGAGCTGCCTAACATGATCAAGATCATCTATCTGTAATTCTATATGTTGCGTTTGTTGGGATCCGATGAATAGAGAATACTTGTTATGTTGATTATCAAAGCTATGCTTATGTGTTGTTTATGATCTTGCATGCTCTCCGTTATTAGTAGATGCTCTGGCCAAGTTGATGCTAGTAACTCCAAGAGGGAGTATTTATGCTCGATAGTGGGTTCATGCCTCTGTGAATCTGGAGGAGTGACAAGAACCACTAAGGTTATGGATGTGCTGTTGCCACTAGGGATAAAACATTAGTGCTATGTTCAAGGATGTAGTCACTAGTTACATTACGCGCAATACTTAATGCAATTGTCTGTTGTTAGCAACTTAATACTGGAGGGGGTTCGGATGATAACCTGAAGGTGGACTTTTTAGGCATAGATGCAGTTGGATGACGGTCTATGTACTTTGTCGTAATGCCCAATTAAATCTCACTATACTCATCATGATATGTATGTGCATGGTCATGCTCTCTTTATTTGTCAATTGCCCAACCGTAATTTGTTCACCCAACATGCTGTTCGTCTTATGGAGAGACACCTCTAGTGAACTGTGGACCCCGGTCCACCTCTTTAATCAAATACAATCTACTGCAATATCGTTCTACTGTTTTCTTAAACAATCATCTTCCACACAATACGGTTAATCCTTTGTTACAGCAAGCCGTTGAGATTGACAACCTCACTGCTTCGTTGGGGCAAAGTACTTTGTTTGTGTTGTTCCACGTTGGCGCCGGAATCTCTGGTGTTGCGCCGCACTACATCCCGCCGCCATCAACCTTCAACGTGCTTCTTGGCTCCTCCTGGTTCGATAAACCTTGGTTTCTTTCTGAGGGAAAACTTGCTGCTGTGCGCATCATACCTTCCTCTTGGGGTTGCCCAACGAACGTGTGAAATACACGCCATCAATCCACTTAAGGGAAACTTGCTGCTGTTCTACAAACCTCTGCTCTTGGAGGCCCAACACTGTCTACAAGAATAGAAGCTCCCGTAGACATCAGATATGTATATATATCAATCTCTCTCTCGATCTATATATCGTTGGTGGCCAAGAAACACACTTATATATATACGCATGCACTTTATGCGCAAAGGCGCGGGTGCCTCTAATAATGTGTGTGTGCACTCGATCGATGATCCCTAAACCTTAAACCCTAAAACCATAATCCCTAATCCCTAATTATACCCTAAACGTACACCCTAAACACCCTAAACACTAAACCCTAAACCCTAGACCCTAAACCCTAAACACTACACCCTAAACCCTAAACACTAAACCCTAAACCCTAAACCCTAACCCTAGACCATAAACCCTAAACCCTAAACCATAAACCCTAAATATATTTCAATCTCTCTCTAGATCTATATATCGTTGGTGGCCAAGAAACACACTTATATATACGCATGCACTTTATGCGCAAAGGCGCGGGTGCCTCTAATAATGTGTGTGCACTCGATCGATGATCCCTAAACCTTAAACCATAAAACCCTAATCCCTAATCCCTAATTATACCCTAAACGTACACCCTAAACACCCTAAACACTAAACCCTAAACCCTAGACCCTAAACCCTAAACACTACACCCTAAACCCTAAACCCTAAACACTAAACCCTAATCCCTAACCCTAGCTAGACCCTAAACCCTAAACACTAAACCCCAAACCCTAAACCCTATATAGACCCTAAACCCTAATTAACCCTAACCCTAACCCTAAAACCCTAGCTAGCTAACCCTAAACCCTAAACCCTAATTAAACCCTACATATATATAGGCCAACGACACTTAATTGCGCATCAAGCAGGCGACCAACTAATTAGCGCTGATAAATTAATTAACTTGAATTTTGACAAGTTCTCGATCTCGAATGAAAACACATTTGATTAAGTAGTCTCATAATATATATATAATTAGTGTGCATGCGCGCATGGCATACCTTGCATATCATTCGTGCATATATTTCAATATATATTTGAACATATTCTTGGGGATATATATATATATATATCAATCTCTCTCTCTCGATCTATATATCGTTGGTGGCCAAGAAGCACACTTATATATATATACGCATGCACTTTATGCGCAAAGGCGCGGGTGCGTCTAATATTCATGTTTGCGTATATTTGAACACATTCTTGGGGATTTCAATCTCTATCTCTCGATCTATATATCGTTGGTGGTCAAGAAACACACTTATATATATACGCATGCACTTTATGCGCAAATTAAGGCGGGTGCCTCTAATAATGTGTGTGCGCACTCGATCGATGATCCCTAAACCTTAAACCATAAAACCCTAAAACCCTAATCCCTAATCCCTAATTAAACACCCTAAACCCTAAACACTAAACCCTAAACCCCAAACCCTAAACACTAAACCCTAAACCCTAAACCCTAAACCCTAAACACTAAACCCTAAACCCTAAACCCTAGACCCTATACCCTAATTAACACTAACCCTAACCCTAGCCCTAATTAAACCCTACATATATAGGCCAACGACACTTAATTGCGCATCAAGCAGGCGACCAACTAATTAGCGCTGATAAATTAATTAACTTGAATTTTGACAAGTTCTCGATCTCGAATGAAAACACATTTGATTAAGTAGTCTCATAATATATATATAATTAGTGTGCATGCGCGCATGGCATACCTTGCATATCATTCGTGCATATATATATTTCAATATATATTTGAACATATTCTTGGGGATATATATATATATCAATCTCTCTCTCTCGATCTATATATCGTTGGTGGCCAAGAAGCACACTTATATATATATATACGCATGCACTTTATGCGCAAAGGCGCGGGTGCGTCTAATAATTCATGTGTGTGCGTATATTTGAACATATTCTTGGGGATTTCAATCTCTATCTCTCGATCTATATATCGTTGGTGGCCAAGAAACACACTTATATATATACGCATGCACTTTATGCGCAAATTAAGGCGGGTGCCTCTAATAATGTGTGCGCACTCGATCGATGATCCCTAAACCTTAAACCATAAAACCCTAAAACCCTAATCCCTAATCCCTAAACACCCTAAACACTAAACCCTAAACCCTAAACACTAAACCCTAAACCCAAAAACCCTAAACACTAAACCCTAAACCCTAAACACTAAACCCTAAACCCTAGACCCTATACCCTAATTAACACTAACCCTAACCCTAGCCCTAATTAAACCCTACATATATAGGCCAACGACACTTAATTGCGCATCAAGCAGGCGACCAACTAATTAGCGCTGATAAATTAATTAACTTGAATTTTGACAAGTTCTCGATCTCGAATGAAAACACATTTGATTAAGTAGTCTCATAATATATATATAATTAGTGTGCATGCGCGCATGGCATACCTTGCATATCATTCGTGCATATATTTCAATATATATTTGAACATATTCTTGGGGATATATATATATATCAATCTCTCTCTCTCGATCTATATATTGTTGGTGGCCAAGAAGCACACTTATATATATACACATGCACTTTATGCGCAAAGGCGCGGGTGCGTCTAATAATTCATGTGTGTGCGTATATTTGAACATATTCTTGGGGATTTCAATCTCTATCTCTCGATCTATATATCGTTGGTGGTCAAGAAACACACTTATATATATACGCATGCACTTTATGCGCAAATTAAGGCGGGTGCCTCTAATAATGTGTGTGCGCACTCGATCGATGATCCCTAAACCTTAAACCATAAAACCCTAAAACCCTAATCCCTAATCCCTAATTAAACACCCTAAACCCTAAACACTAAACCCTAAACCCCAAACCCTAAACACTAAACCCTAAACCCTAAACCCTAAACACTAAACCCTAAACCCTAAACCCTAGACCCTATACCCTAATTAACACTAACCCTAACCCTAGCCCTAATTAAACCCTACATATATAGGCCAACGACACTTAATTGCGCATCAAGCAGGCGACCAACTAATTAGCGCTGATAAATTAATTAACTTGAATTTTGACAAGTTCTCGATCTCGAATGAAAACACATTTGATTAAGTAGTCTCATAATATATATAATTAGTGTGCATGCGCGCATGGCATACCTTGCATATCATTCGTGCATATATATATTTCAATATATATTTGAACATATTCTTGGGGATATATATATATATATATATCAATCTCTCTCTCTCGATCTATATATCGTTGGTGGCCAAGAAGCACACTTATATATATATATATACGCATGCACTTTATGCGCAAAGGCGCGGGTGCGTCTAATAATTCATGTGTGTGCGTATATTTGAACATATTCTTGGGGATTTCAATCTCTATCTCTCGATCTATATATCGTTGGTGGCCAAGAAACACACTTATATATATACGCATGCACTTTATGCGCAAAAAGGCGGGTGCCTCTAATAATGTGTGCGCGCACTCGATCGTTGATCCCTAAACCTTAAACCATAAAACCCTAAAACCCTAATCCCTAATCCCTAAACACCCTAAACACTAAACCATAAACCCTAAACCCTAAACCCAAAAACCCTAAACACTAAACCCTAAACCCTAAACACTAAACCCTAAACCCTAGACCCTATACCCTAATTAACACTAACCCTAACCCTAGCCCTAATTAAACCCTACATATATAGGCCAACGACACTTAATTGCGCATCAAGCAGGCGACCAACTAATTAGCGCTGATAAATTAATTAACTTGAATTTTGACAAGTTCTCGATCTCGAATGAAAACACATTTGATTAAGTAGTCTCATAATATATATATAATTAGTGTGCATGCGCGCATGGCATACCTTGCATATCATTCGTGCATATATTTCAATATATATTTGAACATATTCTTGTGGATATATATATATTTCAATCTCTCTCTCTCGATGTATATATCGTTGGTGGCCAAGAAATACACTTTTATATACGCATACACTTTATGCGCAAAGGCGCGGGTGCCTCTAATAATGTGTGTGTGCACTCGATCGATGATACCTAAACCTTAAACCCTAAATTAACCCTAATCCCTAATCCCTAATTATACCCTAATAAACATACACCCTAAACACCCTAAACACTAAACCCTAAACCATAAACCCTAAACCATAAACCCTAAATATATTTCAATCTCTCTCTAGATCTATATATCGTTGGTGGCCAAAAAACACACACATATATATACGCATGCACTTTATGCGCAAAGGCACGGGTGCCTCTAATAATGTGTGTGGGCACTTTATCGATGATCCCTAAACCTTAAACCCTAAAACCCTAATCCCTAATTATACCCTAAACGTACACCCTAAACACCCTAAACACTAAACCCTAAACCCTAAACCCTAGACCCTAAACCCTAAACACTACACCCTAAACCCTAAACACTAAACCCTAAACCCTAACCCTAGCTAGACCCTAAATAAACCCCAAACACTAAACCCCAAACCCCAAACCCTAAACCCTAAACCCTATATAGACCCTAAACCCTAATTAACCCTAACCCTAAAACCCTAGCTAGCTAACCCTAAACCATAAACCCTAATTAAACCCTATATATATATATAGGCCAACGACACTTAATTGCGCATCAAGTAGGCGACCAACTAATTAGCGCTGATAAATTAATTAACTTGAATTTTGACAAGTTCTCTCGAATGAAAAAACATTTGATTAAGTTGCCTCATAATATATATATACAATTAGTGTGAATGTGCGCATGGCATACCTTGCACATATCATTCGTGCATATATTTCAATATATATCTGAACATATTCTTGGGAATATATATATATATATATTTCAATCTCTCTCTCGATCTATATATCGTTGGTGGCCAAGAAACACACTTATATATATACGCGCATGCACTTTAATTATGCGCAAAGGCGCGGGTGCCTCTAATAATGTGTGTGTGCACTCGATCGATGATCCCTAAACCTTAAACCCTAAAACCCTAATCCCTAATTATACCCTAAACGTACAACCTAAACAATGTAAACACTAAACCCTAAACCCTAAACCCTAAACCCTAAACACTAAACCCTAAACACTAAACCCTAAACCCTAAACCCTATAATTAAACCCTACATATATAGGCCAACGACACTTAATTGCGCATCAAGCAGGCGACCAACTAATTAGCGCTAATAAATTAATTAACTTGATTTTTGACAAGTTCTCTCGAATGAAAACACATTTGATTAAGTTGCCTCATAATATATATATATAATTAGTGTGCATGCGCGCATGGCATACCTAGCTTGCATATCATTCGTGCATATATTTCAATATATATATTTGAATATATTATTGGGGATATATATATAGTTCATTCTCTCTCTCGATCTATATATCGTTGGTGGCCAAAAAACACACTTATATACGCATGCACTTTATGCGCAAAGGCGGGTGCCTCTAATAATAATGTGTGTGCACTCGATCGATGATCCCTAAACCTTAAACCATACAACCCTAAAACCCAAATCCCTAATCCCTAAACACCCTAAACACCCTAAACCCTAAACGTACACCCTAAACACTAAACCCTAATTAAACCCTACATATATATATAGGCCAACGACACTTAATTGTGCATCAAGCAGGCGACCAACTAATTAGCGCTGATAAATTAATTAACTTGAATTTTGACAAGTTCTCGAATGAAAAACACGTACATTTGATTAAGTTGCCTCACAATATATATATATATAATTAGTGTGCATGCATGCATGGCCTACCATGCATGCATATTTATATATATATATATATTTGAACATTCTTGGCGATTTCAATAATCTCTCATCTCTATCTCTCTCTTTATCGATTGGTGTGGCCAGCGCAACGACACACATTATGCTTGCACTTTACGCGCAAAGGCGGGTGCCTCTAATAGTGCATGTCTGTGCACACTCGATCGATCTAGCTAGAGTTTTGATTAATTGTGTAGCACACTAATAAAAAAGTTGTAATTTAATTCACAATAAGTTATAATTAACCCTAACACATAAACCCTCTAAATAAACCATAAAACCCTATATAGCTAGCTATAGGCCAACGACGACCCTTAATTGCGCATCAAGCAGGCCAGGGGTCCTCGCGGTCCTCTAATTAAATATATGTGCCATTAACCCTAAACCCTAAATCGTATATATATAGAAAACTAACCTTAATTAGATAATCAAACCCTCGTTAAAACACATAACCCCAAGCTAATTAATAACCCAATCTAATAAAACCTTGCTATATATAGCTAGTAAACCCTAGATTATATAACCCCAATTAATATATATGGCCTATATCGATCATATATATATATAGACATTATTGGGTGATAACCCACAAGTATAGGGGATCGCAGCAGTCTTCGCGGGTAGTATTACCCAATTTATTGATTCGACACAAGGGGAGACAAAGAATACAAGCCTTAACAAATGAGTTGTCAATTCACAACACTGGAAATAGACTTGCTCGCAAGAGTTTATCGGTAGTAACAGTTTTATAGCAAGAGTAGTAGAATAACAGCAGAGAGTAACAAAGACAGCAGTAGTGATTATAGTAAACAGCAGATTAAAATACTGTAGGCACAGGGATGGATAACGGGCGTTGCATGGATGAGAGAAACTCATGTAACAATCATAGCAGGCATTTGCAGATAATAATAAAATGGTGTCGAAGTACAAAGCAATCAATAGGCATGTGTTCCAATTATAGTCGTACATGCTCGCAATGAGAAACTTGCAGAACATCTTTTGTCCTACCAGCCGGTGGCAGCCGGGCCTCAAGGGAATCTACTGGATATTAAGGTAATCCTTTTAATAGAGTACCGGAGCAAAGCATTAACACTCCGTGAACACATGTGATCCTCACGTCACTACCATCCCCTCTGGTTGTCCCAATTCTTGTCACTTGGGGCCATTGGTTCCGGACAGCGACATGTGTATACAACTTGGGTAAGACCATAAACAATGAATATCATGATGAATTAATAACATGTTCAGATCTGAGATCATGGCACTCGTGCCCTAGTGACAAGCATTAAGCATAACAAGTTGCAACAATATCATCAAAGTACCAATTACGGACACTAGGCACTATGCCCTAACAATCCAATGCTATTACATGACCAATCTCATCCAATCCCTACCATCCCCTTCAGCCTACAGCGGGGAATTACTCACACATGGATGGGGGAAACATTGCTGGTTGATGGAGAGGCGGTGGTGATGGCGGTGATGATCTCCTCCAATTCCCGTTCCGGAGTGCCGAACGGAGACTTCTGGCTCCCGCGATGGAGTTTCGCGATGTGGCGGCGTTCTGGAGGGTTTCTGGCGACTTCGACTTCTCCTCCTGCGTTTTTAGGTCGAGGGCGATAAATAGTCCGAAGGAGGGCGTCGGAGGCCGACCGAGGGGGCCACACCATAGGGCCGCGCGGGCCCCCCTGGGCCGCGCCGCCTCATGGTGTGGGGCCCTCGGGCCTCCACCTTACTTGTCCTTCTGGCTCCGTCAGTATTCTGGGAAAATAGGGCCTTCTGCATAAATTCCGAGGATTTTCCCGAAAGTTGGATTTCTGCACAAAAACGAGACACCAGAATAGTTCTGCTGAAAACAGCGTTAGTCCGTGTTAGTTGCATCCAAAATACACAAATTAGAGGCAAAACAATAGCAAAAGTGTTCGGGAAAGTAGATACGTTTTGGACGTATCAACTCCCCCCAAGCTTAGCTTATTGCTTTTCCTCAAGCAATTCAGTTAACAACTGAGCGATAAAAGAACTTTCACGAACACATTTGCTCATATGATGTATATATTCTCATGCTATGGCTAATACTTAAGCAGTTCATAATAAGATACATGCAAATAAGATCATCTAACAGCTATGTCAATCATGAAGAGGTACCAACAATTAATAATAAGCATCATGAATCATGTATATAAGCAGGATTGCAATGTTCATAAGAAAATATGATAAAGTGGTATCTCGCTTGCCCGTATTTGAATAGCAAAACATAAATGCTCAGGCACCTCTGAGGTTCATAGAAAGACTAGAAATAGAGATTGTCAAAGATAAAAGCATCAAAGTTATACCACAATCAATAATATTTTGAGACAAGCATATTATACTAAGAATGACAGTTGTGCTCTCAAGAAAGTGCTCAAAGAAAGGATGGAGACACAACATAAACGTAAAAGATTGGCCCTTCGCTGAGGGAAGCAGGGATTAACATGCGCTGGAGCTTTTCATTTTTGAAATCAGGAGTAAAATTATTTTGAGAGGTGTTTGTTGTTGTCAACGAATGGTAATGGGTACACCAACTACCTCGCCAACCGGACTTTCAAGAGCGGCTCCCATGAATTATTTGCATGTTTATGTGGCACTCCTTCCAACCTTTCTTACACAAACCATGGCTAACCGAATCCTCGGGTGCCTGCCAACAATCACATACCATGAAGGAGTGCCTTTTTATTTTAGTTTTATTATGATGATGACACTCCCCCAACCTTTGCTTACACAAACCATGGCTAACCGAATCCTTCGGGTGCCGTCCATCAATCACAAACCATGGAGGAGTGTCTATTTAAGTTAATTAATTTGGGACTGGGAATCCCATTGCCAGCTCTTTTTGCAAAATTATTGGATAAGCGGATGTGCCACTAGTCCATATGAGAGTCCGTCAAAAGTAAATGACAAGGTTGAAAGCTAAACACCACATACTTCCTCATGAGCTATGAAACATAAACACAAATTGAGAAGCATTTTGAAGGTTTTAAAGGTAGCGCACGAGAATTTACTTGGAATGGTTTGAAATGCCATGCATAGGTATTTATGGTGGACACTTTGGGAACAACTTGGTTTTCATGTATTTGGAAGCACGAGCAGCGTTTCCGCTCAGTACAAGTGAAGGCTAGCAATAGACTAGGGAGCGACAAATCAAGAGAGCAGTAACTGTCATAATCATGCTTGCGGCAAAATAAATTAACGAAGGCATAAAAGTGATACAAGAACTCTGAAGCAATATAAATCATCGAGGATTAATTGACTTTGGTTCAGTCATATGCATGCGTGAGCATGTGCCAAGTCGATATAAATGAATTATTCAGAGGAGGATACCACAATGCCATACCTACTTATGAATAAAACAATGCAAGCAAACATCCATGACATGCTACTCATATTAATAAATTGGAGCTAAACATGAGAGATCATGAACTACTAGACTTTCTCAAATGACATATACCTCACATGAACCAACTAAGCATGCTCACATGGATGAGTATATGTACAAAAATGAAAACAAATAGAGTTCATACCACCCTCTCACCACAATCCAATTGTCGTAGATCGTCATTATTGCCTTTCACTTGTGTAGCTTGGATAATATGAAATGAAAACCACTCTCCAACCACCGAAGACCATTGAACTCATAATGAACTTTACAAACCAAAGAAGAACAGCAAATATTTTTGGTGTTTTCGAATTGGAAACAAGCACAAGAGGAAACAAGCAAACAAAGTAAAATCTTTTTGGGTTTTCTTATAGCAAACTAGTAATAGCAAATAAAGCGAAATAAATGCAAGAAACCAAAACAAACAAATGGTGAAGAGAAACAACAGAAATATTTTTGGTCTTTTTGTGTTTTAGGAAAGAAACAAAGCAAAAAACAAGAAATGGCAAACTAGAAGAGTCACATAAACACAAAGCAGCAGAAATTCGTCAAACTTGACAGCAGTACAGTAATCGATTTTTAAGAAATTCTTCCGCTGCTCAAATCGAAAAGTGTTCAACTAATGAAAGTTATATAACAACCTGGGGAACATGCACAAAAACTGGCTTCGCAAAATACTGTTCTGGCTGTTTTTGAGAAAAAAATTTGGTGACAGCCCAGAATCTGTTTTCAATCAGCACTTCCCCAAATATCATCTCCCTCTCATTAGAAAATCACTCAAAGAAGCAAAACAAGTATATACAAGTATCCAGCAATCATAATATGCAAAGAATGAGTGATGCCGGTATACCTCCCCCAAGCTTAGGCTTTTGGCCTAAGTGGAGTTCAATCCCATGGTGCCCATGAAGTAGCACCTCCGTAGTACGACGAAGATGGATCATATTCCGGGTATGTGCTGGAAGAAGCACCCGGATACGTGACGGTGTAGTCGTAGGAGGCGTCCTCGGAGTCATGCTGCTGGTGGAAGTCTTGTATCTTCATATGTTCCTCCACCTCCTCCTTAGTGCGCGACCATGGTTGCCTGTCAATACTGAACAAACCTGGCTGGGGAAAGGAATTTCCTTCTCATCCCCGTCAGCAAACAACATTCTATAGACCATATTATCTAAAGTGGAATCAACGGTAACAAAATGATGGCTTTTCATAGCAGCAATATCAAGTCTCCTAGGAGTTAATGGCACATCATTAGAATCAAGAGGAAGCCTTAAATGTGTTAAAACGCGCAATGCAATAGTTCCTCCAAAAATAGGCCCCCTGCTAGACAGGCGGCGAGCAATAAGAGAACCAAGATGATATGGTGTCTCTCCAGTAAGTGCAGCAATTAAGAAAGCAAGATGGTAACTAGAAATATTACTAGTGTTCTCCCTACCAAGAATGCTAGTAGCAATGTAATAGGCAAAATACTTAATGGCGGGGAGTTGGATATTTCTTATCTTGCCACGCTGAATGGTGCGGCAATCATCATTGGTGATCCCTCGGTAGAGCTCCAATAAGACCCGGGGGTTGTCCTCAATCTTCCTTGATGTACCTACAGGGGCAATACCCAATGCAACACAAAATTCTTCCAATTCCATAGTAATAGGATTACCATAGATCTTGAATGCAACTGTCGGCCCATATTGCTTGTTGTGGAACTTGAAGCTCTCGACGAAGATTTTGGTGAGCATGTAGTATTGCTCCCTTTCATCTCCCACGTAGGCGGCTAAGCCCGCCCTGTTGACGAGGGTGAAGAAATCATCCAACAACCCTGCATTTCTCAGAAAATCATAACATGGGAAAGACGAAGCATTAGGAGCCCCATTGTCTTCCTCGGGCGCGAAGCTTGGTGCGATGATATCCTCATTGTAGGATCGCCTAAGTTGGGTGGCGGTCCTAGATGGCCTTCCGGTGCTGGTTGTCCCTCTCTTGAACAACTCTCCAAAGTTGAAGTTCTTCATCTTTTTCTGAAATTTTTCAACAATCATTATAAAATTTGATTTGGTGACATATAATCAAGGGGAACTACTATAGGAACTTGCTAGAGTACTAATCATGCATCAAAACTAATTTATTCAACTTAGAACAAGCATGCAAGCTCACCATACATGTTACCTACAGCAGCAAAATAATCAAGATATACTCAACCAAACGAAATTCTACTTGGATCATTGGAGGAGTCACATACCAAGGAGCAAATGTGCCAAATTTCAGCAAGAAATCTGGGCTGAGCAAGGAGATCGAAAAATCCTGAGCTCTTGAGAAAAAACGCGAGTGAGAGAAAGCTGGTTCGAGTTTTTCGGGAGAGAGAAGATTCTGGGAGAAAGAGATGGCAAAGTGGAGCAAGGAGGGGCCCACACCACGGTGGCGCGCCCCCCTCCTTGGCCGCGCCGGCTGGTGGGGTGGCCCCTGGGGTGCCCCACTGGTCATCCTCTGGTGCTCCAGGTGCCTCGTCGAAAAATAGGACCAACGGTATAATTTTTGTGAATTTTTGAAAACTTTGAAAAATGCACATTTCTGGGTATTAAGTTTATTATTACTGGCCAGGAAATTTTTTGAAATCTCTAATTAACTAAGGAACTTTGCAAATCAAAAGTGCTACAGCAAATAGAACAAGTGGAGGAAGAAAGAGATGTTGTTTACCCCTCTATGCATATAAAAAGTATTTGTTAACAAGGTTGATCAAGTCTTGCCACCAAATAAATTTTACATAACATATGAAGAAATAAACCTCAAATCAATCATGTTACCTTGTATTGAATTGATATGGATCCAATCATAAGAGTTTGATATTCTTCTTTAGGCTCATATATAGGACAATCAATAGTTCCAACTTTGATAGTTCTCACATTAGAAATAGTATTAACTCCACATGCTTTCTCAATCCTCTTGGGAAAATAAACGGTATGCTCCTTATCATCAACATTAAAAGTAACCTTCCCTTTGTTGCAATCAATAACAGCCCCTGCGGTGTTAAGAAAAGGTCTCCCAAGAATAATAGACATATTATCATCTTCAGGCATTTCCAACACAACAAAATCAGTTAATATCAAGCAGTTAGTAGTAACTTGAACAGGAACATCCTCACATATACCAACAATAGCAGTAGATTTATCAGCCATTTGTAAAGATATATCAGTAGGTAAACTTCTCTTATAAAGAGAAAAGGGCATAACACTAACACCGGCTCCCAAGTCACATAGAGCAGTTTTAACATAATTATTCTTAATAGAACAAGGAATAGTAGGTATACCTAGGTCGCCCAACTTCTTTGGAACTTTGCCATTGAAAGAGTAATTAGCAAGCATGGTGGAAATTTCCTCATTGGGGATTTTCCTTTTGTTAGTAACAATATCTTTCATATACTTTGAATAAGGAGGCAATTTAATAGCATCAGTCAAAGGGATTTGCAAGAATAAGGGTTTCATCCAATCACAAAATTTATTATAGTGTTCTTCTTCCTTTGATTTTAGTTTCTTAGCAGGAAAAGGCATTTGCTTTTGAACCCAAGGTTCTCTTTCATTACCATGTTTCTTAACAATAAAATCTTCTTTAGTATACTTTTTATTTTTAGCATGCTTTTCAGGTTCATCTTCAACCTCTTCTTTATTAGAAGCATCATTCTTATCATTATCTCATTATCATGTTCATTACCAGTTTCAGCATCGGAAATAGAAATACTATTAGGATCATTAACAGGTTCAGAGGATTCTACAACATTTTTATGTTTCTTCTTCTTTTTCTTAGAAGGAGCACTAGGTTCAATTCGTTGAGAATCTTGTTCAATTCTTTTGGGATGCCCTTCAGGATATAGAGGATCCTGGGTAGAGACACCGCCTCTAGTTGTTACTTCATAAGCGTGTTTCTCTTTAGAATTATTTTTCAACAAGTCATTTTGCACTTTAGTGAGTTGATCAATTTGAGTTTGAACCATTTGAAAATGTTTAACAAGCATCTTAACATCATTGGAGGTTCTCTCCACAATATCATGCAAATTGCTAATAGCTTGAGAATTTTCCATTAGATGATTCTCTACTCTCATATTAAAATTTTCTTGCTTAACAATATAATTATCAAACTCATCTAAGCATTGAGCAGGAGGTTTTGAATACGGAATATCTTCCCTAGTAAAGCGTTGAAGGGAGTTTACCTCGATCATGGATGAAGGGGGAATTATCTCACATATATCTTCTATGGGAGGTAGATTCTTCACATCTTCGGATTTAATACCTTTTTCCTTGAGAGACTTCTTAGCTTCCCTCATATCTTCATCATTCAATTCAATTAAACCCCTCTTCTTCAATATTGGCGTTGGAGTTGGTTCAGGTGTAGTCCAATCATCATAATTCCGGCCTATTTTAGCCAATAATTCTTCAGCTTCGTCTGGAGTTCTTTTCCTGAAAACACAACCAGCACAACTATCCAAATATGCTCTAGATTCAATGGTTAGTCCACTATAAAATATATCAAGTAGATCATTCTTTTCTAAATCATGTCCAGGTCGAGCTCTGATAAGAGAACAAAATCTTGTCCAAGCCTCAGGCAATTTCTCTTCATCTCCCTGGTCAAACCTATAAATTTTCTGTAAAGCAATATGTTGAGCACTAGCAGGAAAGTATTTTCGAAAGAAAACATCACGCAAATCAGTTGGACTTTTAATAGAACCAGGAGGCAAATTATTATACCAAGTTTTAGCATCATCCTTTAATGAGAAAGGAAAAAATTTAGCGACAAAGTAAGTACGCATCTTGACATCATCAGAAAATAAGCTACTCATAGAAGAAAGCTCAATCATGTGTTCTACAGCACTTTCTTTTTCAGTACCACAAAAGGGTGTTTTCTCTACAATAGCTATATGAGATAGATCAAGAGAAAAATCATAATCTTTATCCTTAATGCATATAGGAGATGTGGCAAATTCAGGATCAGGAGATAACTAACAGTATATTGTGCGAGAAACTTTTTAATTTTTCTTGCATCAGTAGTAGCATTGCATCTATTAATAAAATCATCATTAAGCTCCACATAATCCTCATCAGGATCATCACTAGAATAATCAAGTTCAGGTGAACTAACAGGTGTAGTAACATTAGGAGTTTCAGTATTTTCAATTTGTCTAGACCTAGCAATTGTAGCATCTAGAAAGGATCCCAATGAACCACTATCATCAAGCACAGCAGAAACATTATCAATATTATAAGAGTTTTCAGATTCAGCAGAAGTACCAGCAAGTGAAGCTTGCGGCGGTGAAACAAGTTGACTTATCACAGATGGTGAATCAAGTGTAGCAGAGGTACTCAGAGTTGTACCTTTTCTTGTAGTGGATGGTAATATGGCGACTTTAGGATCGCGAGTTTTACCCATGATGGAGAATTTGCAGCGAACAATATCAATCCAAGTGAACTTCCAAATAAAGTTATGCTCCCCGGCAACGGCGCCAGAAAACAGTCTTGATAACCCACAAGTATAGGGGATCACAACAGTCTTCGCGGGTAGTATTACCCAATTTATTGATTCGACACAAGGGGAGACAAAGAATACTTGGAAGCCTTAACAATGAGTTGTCAATTCAGCTGCACCTGGAAACAGACTTGCTCGCAAGAGTTTATCAGTAGTAACAGTTTTATAACAGTAGTAGTAGTAGAATAACAGCAGCAGAGTAACAAAGACAGCAGTAGTGATTATAGTAAACATCAGGATTAAAATACTGTAGGCACAGGGATGGATAACGGGCGTTGCATGGATGAGAGAAACTCATGTAACAATCATAGCAGGGCATTTGCAGATAATAATAAAATGGTGTCCAAGTACAAAGCAATCAATAGGCATGTGTTCCAATTATAGTCGTACGTGCTCGCAATGAGAAACTTGCACAACATCTTTTGTCCTACCAGCCGGTGGCAGCCGGGCCTCAAGGGAATCTACTGGATATTAAGGTACTCCTTTTAATAGAGTACCAGAGCAAAGCATTAACACTCCGTGAACACATGTTATCCTCGAGTCACTACCATCCCCTCCGGTTGTCCCAATTCTTGTCACTTCGGGGCCATTGGTTCCGGACAGCGACATGTGTATACAACTTGCAGGTAAGACCATAAACAATGAATATCATGATGAATTAATAACATGTTCAGATCTGAGATCATGGCACTCGGGCCCTAGTGACAAGCATTAAGCATAACAAGTTGCAACAATATCATCAAAGTACCAATTACGGACACTAGGCACTATGCCCTAACAATCTAATGCTATTACATGACCAATCTCATCCAATCCCTACCATCCCCTTCAGCCTACAGCGGGGGAATTACTCACACATGGATGGGGGAAACATTGCTGGTTGATGGAGAGGCGTTGGTGATGGCGGTGATGATCTCCTCCAATTCCCGTCCGGCGGAGTGCCGAACGGAGACTTCTGGCTCCTGCGATGGAGTTTCGCGATGTGGCGGCGTTCTGGAGGGTTTCTGGCGACTTCGACTTCTCCTCCTGCGTTTTTAGGTCGAGGGTGATAAATAGTCCGAAGGAGGGCGTCGGAGGCCGACCGAGGGGGCCACACCATAGGGCCGCGCGGGCCCCCCTGGGCCGCGCCGCCTCATGGTGTGGGGCCCTCGGGCCTCCACCTTACTTGTCCTTCTGGCTCCGTCAGTATCTGGGAAAATAGGGCCTTCGCATAAATTCCGAGGATTTTCCCAAAAGTTGGATTTCTGCACAAAAACGAGACACCAGAACAATTCTGAAAACAGCGTTAGTCCGTGTTAGTTGCATCCAAAATACACAAATTAGAGGCAAAACAATAGCAAAAGTGTTCGGGAAAGTAGATACGTTTTAGACATTATTGGGATTCATTAATTATATAATAAGTACTGATAATTCAATTAATTATATATATAAGTACTGATAACACAAATAAAGAAGTTGTATTTGAATCCACACAACCCTAATCTAAAACACATAGCCCCTAACATGGCCTAATTAATTGACCCCTTCTCTCTAGCTAATTAGTGGAAATTGCACAAAATCAAAAGGGGTCCCTCACTAATTATACATATATATCTAGATTGTGATAAACTTTTGCCCCATATTTGGTGGATGGGTGCATCTTGGCATGTAAAACAATTAATGTTTGCAAATGGCGTTGTCAAAATTTATGTAAAAATGATTTCTTTCCATCCAAAGTGCATAAAATGGGAATTTTAATGAAGAAAGTACAAATAAAACAGCTCAACATGCCTCCACACCCCGATTTTCACACGAAGTAGAGCATATTTAAAGGATAATTCCAAAGTTTTACTATTTTTCAAGCAACTTTGCTAATTTCCACCCACTCACATGACTTTATGTCGATTTAACGAAAATATGGCGAATTTAAACTACATGGGCGGGATAGTTTGAATTGTGCGCGTGGCAAAGGGAACCGCCTATTCCTCAACCTTGTGCACGGCAAATTACACACGCAACTCCATTAAACACCACCTACCGGGCGGCCCGGCCGCATGACCCCCCACCCACCGCTACACAACTTATCCCCGTCCGTGCGAAGAAGAAGCTTCCCCTCCCCGTCGTTCTTCTCGAGACGCACCGGCGGTCAAGTTGATCCACGGTAGGGCTGCTATCTCTAGCTCAATCATGCATCGGGCAAGACGGCCTAATGATTTATATTTTCTTGATGCTGCTAAAAAAATCGTCAGTATGCTCGAACTAATTGGCACTTTATAGTTTTCCGCTCGATTTGTCCTCGATCAATTTGTTCATTTGCGTGGGCATATAGAGTCAGTTCTGCACTCGATCCGTTAATTTGCTGAAATGCCATGGCAGAGTTTTGTACACGATCTGTTTGCTAAAATGTCGATGGGAATTTTTTGTTTTGTACTCGACATGATTGCTGAAATGCATAATCATGTACTAGTATAGTTTTGTACTCGATGGATATACATTTCCTACTTCGCCTTAAATTAATCACCAACCATTGTATCTCATAATTAAATAGATGGACAGAACTTGGATACTGCATGGACACTTATGTTCCCCTTCATATATAAATGGTGTTCAACCCTTTATGGGGTTTATTAGAGCTCATGAAGGTCACAACCTGGACGTGTATTGCCCGCGCTGCACATGTATGAATGGTGAGAAGAGGCCTCACCATGTAGTGGAAGATCATTTACACATTTTTGGGATGGACCGCACATATGTTAGGTGGGTTTATCATGGTGAACCATATAATGATCCTTCAGCGGGAGAAGCAGATCTTGCTCACACTGTATGTGTGCTGGCATATGTAGTTAATTATTTATATTGATGCTGCCGCTGTTTCGATCAATAGTTTGCATTGCTGTGCAAGGTTCTGTACTCAAATTTAACTTGTTGCAGATGGATGGACGGGAAGGAGAGAAAAAGCGCTTGCTTCAGGAAACGGGTTTCAGCTCTGGGACATGTGCTGTGCCAGATGAGAAGGTAAATATGTAAAACGGCATTTGTTCAGGTTGCATCCCTTAGATGTTTGTCTAATCTGTTGATGTACTAATTGCAGAAGCATAGAGTTGAAGAGGTCTCTCAGTTTGATGGGAGATTTGAAGATGAATCTTAGTTTGATGCACCTGTGGATGGTACTGATGACAAGCCTTTCATAGACGAAGGTCCTGCACCTGAGATTATCCAGCCTACAGAAGGAGGCCGTGGACCGAGTACACAACTTTGCGTTGAAGTGGATGCACGCCCGGAGATCATCAGGGGCGTCCCGGTAGTCTCAAGACCACCCAGCCCTGATGCACCTGTGGATGGTACTGATGATGAGCCTTTCATAGACGAAGGTCCTGCACCTGAGATTATCCAGCCTACAGAAGGAGGCCGTGGACCGAGTACACAGCTTTGCGTTGAAGTGGATGCACGCCCGGAGATCATCAGGGGCGTCCCGGTAGTCTCAGGACCACCCAGCCCTGATGCAAAATGTTGACCTACTTTATGATTCGTACTCTTATGTTCTGGTGCTGTAGTATGTACTATCTTTGTTATGATTTGTACCCCTTTGGCGCTAGAACTATAATTAAGCATTCAGTGGATGATCGCGTTGCAAAATTTGACACCCACACAATCAGTTCATCATATGAGTAGTAGCACAATTACTTCTACAGCCAGTCCTGCCAGCGCATTAATTGGTAGCATGAAACACTTTCAGGCACTCCCCTCTGATTCATATTAATTGACTCAATTTTGTCTAGATATGGATGTATCTAGATGCATTTGTTAACTAGACTAACAAACTTGAGTTAGTTAATATGAATCCGTGTAAACCGCCCAAGTCCTCGAGCAGCTAGTTTATTGACTCTGGACTCCAAGCCTCTCGCGGCAAGCCATCGACGAAGCTTTGACCAGATCTTGGCCCGCTTTTTTTTGCGAATAGCAAAGCTTTGACCAGTTCCTCTCGGGATACAGCACGCCGGTGAGCTTGCATGGTTGCCATGAGCACTTTCCGGCGGAACTTCCTCTGCAGCGCCCTCAAGCCGCCGCTGCGAGACAGCACGCAGTGCCTCGAGGTGGACGGAACGGACGAACTCGGGATCTCAGGGCGGGGGGTCCGCCTCGTCCGGGAACGATCTCCAGCGGGTTAACGAGGACATGCATGGCGGCCAGGGGATTTGTTTTTTGTTGTTGTTTGAGCTTGGGATTTGGGGTTTTTTCGGATAGGGGAGGAGGAACCGAGGAAGAGGAAGGAACAGCCCGCGTGCTTGGCGCGTGGCGGTGTGCTTGAATTTCGAATTTTTGTGAAATGTTTCATTTCCCCGCTACAATTTGGGGGTTTCTTGACGCGCCAATGCGTCCCGCCGGGCAGGTTCAAGTGAATTTGGGGTGCCACACTATGGGCCCCAGTTTCAGTGAGACATGTAATGACTAGTCACATCAGTAAGTTCACTGTGTAATAAAATATGTTACCCCTCCCCTTTATGTAGCCCCCCTTGTCTCTCCCGATCGAGTGCCGACAGCCGACGGATGCAAGCCGCTAGCTCGATCCCCTCCTTTCGCCTCCACCGTCCAGGCATCCAGCTTGGAGGGGCAAGCTGCATCTAGACCAAGCGGATTAGGTAGTACTAGTAATGTTCTTTCCTTTCTCGAGATCGGTTCTTTTTTCCTCACCTCGATATCTTGCGCATCTATTTCCTATTCTGGGCGAAGGGGTGTCTTTCTGGTCACCCTCGCGCTGGGAGTGATTGATGGGGATGGGGGTGGGGGCGGGGGCTACCTTTGCTTGGATTGGGGTGTTCTTCCTTTATTTGTCGACATTTGCAACCTTTGTAGTTTTTGCTGATCCTCACTGTATCTTTTGTCAGCTTGTACAGGAAAGGGAAGACCTCGGTGGTGGTGGGGGCAATGGAGCGTAAGGCCACCACACATGTGGGCAGTTGGCTGAGCCTGAGCTGCGTCCCCAGCCCCGCAAAGCAGGTACTCCGTTTGCTTATCCACTCTGTCTGTCTGCATCCTCAATCTGTTCCTGTTCTGGAAAATGCTTAAAGTAGCACATGTCTTCAGCTGTTTGTGCGTAAAGCCTCTGTGAAACCATGCTCTATATTCTCTGTATCAGGTTGGTACCTCCAGGTTCCGTGCTGAGGCTATGGGGAACGATAGCGCCCCACCTGCTGCAGGAGCATGGCCAGATCTGCAGCACAAGAAGCGAAATGCCACTGCCGAGCTGGGCAGGGACCGCCCAGGGGTAATTTTTTTAACCAAATTACCATGATGTAGTCTGAATCTGATACTCCCTCAGATCCAAATTAATTGACTCAACTATCTGTAGATACGGATGTATCTAGACGTGTTTTAGCTCTAGATACTACTACCTCCATCCCAAAGCTTAGGGCTTATATTATTTTTAGAAAGTCAAACTATACCATATTTGACTAAGCTTTTACCAAAAATCATTAACATGCAAAATATAAAATTAATATCATTAAATAGGTTGTGAAATATATTTTCCTACGGTATCTACACAATATTATATTTGTTGATAGAATGTTCTAAAATTTTGGTCAAACTTTACTTGTTTTGATTTCTCAAAAATAAATAAGCCTTAAGCTTTGGGATGGAGGTATCTAGACAAAGCTGAGTCAACTAGTTTTTTTGTCTGTCCATAGCTAGTGTTCATGGTGCAAAAAGCTAAGAGCATCCACTATATGCATCAGTCTATCTCATACAGTAATTCAATATCACTGCTGAGGTCTGCCTTTTGTTTTGCTATTCATATGCAGACTCAAACTTTAGGGCCTTTACTCAAAAGGAAGATCAAAACTGCGGCTGATCAGGCTGCCAGTATGTTGATGCCGCCCCATCTTCTAAATGCCTCTACAAGCACAAGGCCACGCGCCAGCTGGGTGGTGATCTTTTAATGAATATGGTATATTTTCTTAATCCACAAAACATGCCTTGATTTTTGTCTGTTTATTGTCGGTTTTTTCTAATGCTTGCCAAAAGTTTACAACAACAACAACAACCAAGCCTTTCAGTCCCAAACAAGCTGGGGTAGGCTAGAGTTGAAGCCCATAAGATCTCGAAGCCAAAAGTTTAGAAACACCAAATTCGTTTGCTTACAATCATCATACAGTAATGTTCATCTACTCCAGTTCCCCTAACCCAACAAAAAATGATGTTAATTACGATTTTTAGATTAAAAGAGCACCATTAGGCGCTGTTAATTACGACTTTGAGATTAAAATGTCATTTGCAATTGCTAATTACAATTTTGAGACAAATGATTAGTTTAACCTCGATCTGTTCTGCTCTCCATTTTTCCCAACCAAAAAATGTAACCATTCCATTCCTCTGAAATGGAACCATTCCATTCCATTCCATGCTGTTTCAGAACCGAACACACCCTTGCATTGTTGTGAACTGTTGTCTATACACAGCCATACCCTTCCACTTATATCCAGCACTATATGCATCAGTCTGTCTCAGAGTCATTCAATATCACTGCTGAGATCTGTTCCCATTCTTATGCAGGCTGAAACTGCTGCGCCTTTACTCAAGTGGATGCAAAATGAGGCTGATGAGGCTGCTGTGAGGACGATGGTGCCGGCACCATCATCTGAAAACCTCTACAAGCACGAGGCCATGGGCCAGCTGGGTGGTGACCTTTTAATGAATCTGGTATATTTTCTTAATCCACATACATGATTTTATTATTATCTGTTTAATTACTGTTGGCTTTGCCTAATGCTTAGCAAAGGTTCAGAAACACTGCGTTTTCTTACAATCATCATACACTAATTTTTCACTTTTCAGTCTGTCTCATCCAGTATATAAACTGTTGAGTTCCGTTGGCTTCTTTTGTAATCATTTGCATTGTTGTCAACTGTTGTCTATGCACAACCCTATTCTTCCACTTACATCCCGCACTACTTGCATCAGTCTATCTCATAGATTTATTAAATATCAATGATGAGTTATGTTGCTATTCATATGCAGGATGAAGCTTCTGTGCCTCTACTCAAATGGATAAAAAATGATCCTGATGAGGCTGCTGTGAAGACGATGGTGCCGCCACCATCTTCTGAAAACCTCCTCAAGCACAAGGCCACGGGCCAGCTGGGTGGTATCCTTTTTAAGCAGGTATATTTTCTTAATCCTCATACATGATTTGATTTGTCTGTTTATTGCCGGCTTTGTCTAATGCTTACCAATAGTTCAGAAACACACACAACCCTATTCTTCCACTTACATCCAGCACTATATGCATCAGTGTATCATAGATTCATTTTATATATCACTGCTGATGTCTGTTGCTCTTCAATTTTCATATGCAGACTGAAACTGCTAAGCCTTCATTGGTCAAAAGGATTGCAACTGCTGCTGATGAGGCATCTGCAGAGGCTGCCACCAAGTTACTGTCAGCCCCACCTTCTGGATGCTTATATAAGCTCAAGTCCAAGGACCAGCCGGGCCGTAACCATCCAAGGGTTCGGGTATATTTTCTTAAGCCACATATACATGCCATGATTTATGTCTGATATTATCACTGGCTCTGTCTAATGCTTTTTGGAATTCGGAAACGCCAAATTAGCATGCTTATATTCATCATACACTAAATTTTGACTGTTCAGTTTGTAACATAGTGTTATGCACTTGCTTGTCAACATTTGCATTGCTCTGAACTATGCACTTTACACAACCTAATTCTTCCACTTACATTCAGCGCTACGCACCAGTAGTACCTCCCATGTTTCCTTCACCATCCCGATGCCGAGCTTGCGGGAATATGGCGGGCCCATGTACATACCCCGCATATAACACCTCCTATGGCTCTATCTACCTTTCTAATAACTCCTTCACAGAGTTACAGGTATGTATTCTCAGTGGTTTAGCATGAATTGGCATATAGTAAAGTCTTGTTTTTAGTCTTCCTGCTTCTTACATTAGTATCAATTTTCACCTGCAGACTGTACCTTGTGAACTTCGTCCAATGATTAACCAGATGTGTCCGCATGAAGGGTCTTTCACTATGCATGGCAATGACAAATTGATGAACACCTACACGGTCTATGAGGTGTATGTCTACAAGACGCAGGCCATCACATATTTGTATGGACATGATTGGAGAAAGTTTGCTTTTGACTATGGTCTGAAGAAGGGCGACGAGCTGAGGATCAGAAACTCAAACGGGCAGATATACGTAACTGCTTACAGAGTTGGAGACACTTCCAAATATATAATATGTAACTTTTTTGTACTCATATCCTTTGATTACTGCATTCTGAGCAGTTGTTCTAAACCATTCCCTCTGTTCTAGCTTGCTGGGTTTAACATGATCAAAGCTGCAGATCCCCTGATGGAACAGGAGCGGATGTCACAAAGGGCACCCACACCAGCACCGGCACCGGCTTCCCACTCTCCTGCATCAGCACCGGTTCCTATACCAGCTCCGTTTACTGCATCTACCCAGCAGGCCCCTACATCAGCATTGGTTCCTGTCGAGGCCCCATATACTACACCTGCCCAGCAGGCTCCTGCATCAGCACTGGTTCCTCTAGCTGCACCGTTTACTGCACCTGCCCAACAGTCTCCTGCATCAGCACCGGTTCCTCTAGAGGCACCGTTTATTGCACCTGCCCAGCAGTCTCCTGCATCAGCACCAGCTCGTGTACCAGCCCTTGCTCCTGCACCTGCCCCAGCCAGATCACCGAGGTCTCAGCTCATTGCTGTGGCCACCCGTGTGGTGACCAGGACGCATCTGAAGGCTATGTTCGTGAGTATATGACAGCATAACTGCTCTTATCTTGATGTCTTCTCTGCTCAAAGTCTCACATGGTTCAGTCTTTAGTGCATTGGTGCCATTGACTAATTTTTGGTGGTATCTCTTGCTTTGAATCAGAAATTTCCTAAAAGTATCTCCAAGGATCTCAATGATGGCCGAAGGGGCAAGATTTCCCTCGTCATGGAGAGTGAAGGTCTCACCGTGGAGGGACGGTACTCCGTCAGTCCCACAGATGGCCGCTTGGCTGTTACTTCCAGGTGGAAAAAGTTCATTGACGGTGCCAAACTTCGCATTGGATCAAAGTTGAAGGTCAAGATCTTTCGATGCCACTGTGACATGCTGGTCATAAAGTTTGCGGTTGTCTAGTTCTGTTGTCCCATGAGCCCTTAGCAAATGCATTTGTAGTTATACTTATATAAGGTTATCTTATCTGAACTGCTAATTAATTGTATGGGTGGTAAAACTCTGGCAAGCTTTTGCTCTTAGCAAGTATGTATGTATGATCAGCTATTATGATAACTAATGTTTGTGTTCATCTTAATTTGCATTTCCGTTTTAGAAAAAACTTAATTTCTATTTTGGCTGACTTGTTAGAGAACTATCAGATTGAATCCACAACATGATTCAAATAGATTCATTACACCGAGCCACATGTCTTGACCTTGCTATACACTAGTTCCATTAATCAGTGCAAGAAGGCTTACCTGAGCTGCCTGAACCACGGCAGATTCGAATCCACCTTAGCTATCTAGCTAGAAATACAACCTTTGCAGAAAGAGGATTTGCAGTACGGGGAGGCTGACATTGGGGACCCATGAGCCAGCGTCATCAACGTTTTAAAGGCGGCAGGAGATCGAAACAAAAAAATAAGCCAAAAATTAGTTGGTAAACAAAATCCAAGAAATGAAGCATTTACCTTTCTGAGAGGATGACATGCGGGACCCATGAGGCAACAGCATCCTCAACTATTCCAAGGCGGCAGGGATCAAAATAAAAAAGGAAATAGCTAGAAATTAATTAGGGTCAAAAATAAATCTATCAAAGGAAACCTTTATTGTTCATAGAGGATGACATGGGACCGACCTGCCAGCAAGCGTTCATCGGCAGGGGATCAAAAGAAAAAGGCAAATAGCCAGAAATTAGGGGTAAACAATAAATCCAACAAAGGAAACTTTTATTGTTCATAGAGGATGACATGCGGGACCCATGAGCCAGCAGGTTCCTCAACGTTTCAAACTCGGCATGAGATTGAAAGAAAAAGGCAAGTGACCAAATATCGAGCAAAAATAATCCAAGAAAAGAGATTTTATTGTACATAGAGGATGACATGCGGGTCCCATTTTGCAGCAGCGGTCTCAATGTTTCCAAGGCGGCACAGACCAAAAGAAAATGAAGTAGCCAGAAATCAGGGGGTGAAAAAATCCAAGAAAGATTTCAATTGGGCTGCATCCGACATCTGGGGCCTTCGAACTATCCGCTGGGCCTTTTGACTCGTATAATTTCAGCCCACTCCAAAACAGAAAGTTCGAATTTATCTAAAAAAATAGGAAAGTCCTATGCTTCGCAAAAACACAAAACAAGGAGATTCAACATATAAGTTTGTTTATGTAAAAATAAATATTTAATTTATCCGTTTGCAATAGCTCAGAGCGAAATACAATGTTTATTGTCTGCAAAATAATCAAGATATCACATGTTTCTTGTACGGGGAGGCTGACATCGGGGACCCATGAGCCAGCAGCGTCGTCAACGTTTTAAAGGCGGGGATGAAAACCAAAAATCAGTTGGTAAAAAATCGAAGAAAAGAAAACATTTATCGTTCTGAGAGGATGGCATGGGACCCATGAGGCAGATCCTCAACATTTATTGTTTATAGAGGCTGACATGTGGGACCCGTGAGCAGCCAGCCTCTCGACAACGTTTTAAAGGCGGCAGGAGATCGAAAGGAAAATAAGACAAAAATTAGTTGGTAAACAAAATCCAAGTAAAGAAATATTTACCATTCTGAGAGGATGACATGCGGGACCCATGAGGCAGCAGCATCCTCAACGATTCCAAGGCGGCAGGGGATCAAAAGAAAAAAAGGAAATAGCCAAAATTAATTAGGGGTCAAAAATAAATCCACCAAAGGAAACTTTTATTGTTCATAGAGGATGACATGTGGGACCGACCTGCCAACAGCGTCCTCATCGTTTCAAAGGGGCAGGGATCAAAAGAAAAAGGCAAATAGCCAGAAATTAGGGGTCAAAAAATAACTCCAATAAAGGAAACTTTTATTGTTCGTAGAGGATGACATGCGGGACCCATGAGCCGCAGCTTAGTCAACGTTTCAAAGGCGGCATGAGATCGAAAGAAAAAGGCACGTGACAAAATATCAGGAGCCAAAGATAATCCAAGAAAAGAAACTTTATTGTACATAGAGAATGACATGCGGGTCCCATTTTGCAGCAGCGGTCCCAACGTTTCAAATGCGGCTTGAGATCAAAAGAAAAAGAAAGTAGCCAGAAATTAGGGGTAAAAAAACTCCAAGAAAGGAAAGTTTTATCGTTCATACATGCTGACATGTGGGACCTATGAGCCAGCAGAGTCCTCAACGTTTCAAAGGCGGCAGGGGATCAAAAGAAAAAGGAAATAGCCAAAAATCGGAGGGTGAAAAAAACCAAGAAAATGAACTTTTATAGTACATAGAGATGACATGCGGGTCCCATGAGCTGCAGGTTCCTAAACGTTTCAAACGTGGCATGAGATCGAAAGAAAAGGCAAGTGACCAAATATCAGGATCCAAAAATAATTCAAGAAAAGAAACTTGATTGTACATAGAGGATGACATGCGGGTGATACGTCTCAAACGTATCTATAATTTCTTATGTTCCATGCTACTTTATTGATGATACTCACATGTTTTATACATACTTTATGTCATATTTATGCATTTTTCGGCACTAACCTATTGACGAGATGCTGAAGAGCCAGTTGTTGTTTTCTGCTGTTTTTGGTTTCAGAAATCCTAGTAAGGAAATATTCTCAGAATTGGACGAAATCAACGCCAGGGTCTTATTTTTCCACGAAGCTTCCAGAAGACCGAAAGGGAAATGAAGTGGGGCGATGAGGCGCCGACACAACAGGGCGGCGCGGCCCAGGTCTTGGCCGCGCGGCCCTGGCGTGTGGGGCCTCGTGTTGCCCCTAAACCTACCCTTCCGCCTACTTAAAGCCTTCGTCGCGAAACCCCAGTACCGAGAGCCACGATGCGGAAAACCTTCCAGAGATGCCGCCGCCGCCAATCCCATCTCGGGGGATTCAGGAGATGGGGAATCATCTCCCGGAGGACTCTTCATCACCATGATCGCCTCCAGATTGATGTGTGAGTAGTTCACCCCTAGACTATGGGTCCATAGCGTAGCTAGATGGTCGTCTTCTCCTCATTGTGCTATCATTGTTGGATCTTGTGAGCTGCCTAACATGATCAAGATCATCTATTTGTAATGCTACATGTTGCGTTTGTTGGGATCCGATGAATATGGAATACTATGTTATGTTGATTATCAATCTATCATATACGTGTTGTTTATGATCTTGCATGCTCTCCGTTGCTAGTAGAGGCTCTGGCCAAGTTGATACTTGTAACTCCAAGAGGGAGTATTTATGCTCGATAGTGGGTTCATGCCTCCATTAAATCTGGGATAGTGACATAAAGTTCTAAGGTTGTGGATGTGTTGTTGCCACTAGGGATAAAACATCAATGCTTTGGCTAAGGATATTTGTGTTGATTACATTACGCACCATACTTGATGCAATTGTCTGTTGTTTGCAACTTAATACTGAAAGGGGTTCGGATGATAACCCGAAGGTGGACGTTTTAGGCATAGATGCATGCTGGATAGCGGTCTATGTACTTTGTTGTAATCCCAATTGAATTCCACACTACTCATCATGATATGTATGTGCATTGTCATGCCCTCTCTCTATTTGTCAATTGCCCAACTTTAATTTGTTCACCCAACATGCTAATTCTTATCGGAGAGACACCACTAGTGAACTGTGGACCCCGGTCCATTCTTTTACATCGAATACAATCTCTGCAATACTTGTTCTTACTATTCTTTGCAAACATCATCTTCCACACTATACATCTAATCCTTTGTTACAGCAAGCCGGTGAGATTCACAACATCACTGTTACGTTGGGGCAAAGTACTTGGATTGTGTTGTGCAGGTTCCACATTGGCGCCGGAATCCCTGGTGTTGCGCCGCACTACACTCCGCCACCATCAACCTTCAACGTGCTTCTTGGCTCCTACTGGTTCGATAACCTTGGTTTCTTACTGAGGAAAAACTTGCTGCTGTACGCATCACACCTTCCTCTTGGGGTTCCCAACGGACGTGTGTCTTACACACCATCAAGCATATTTTCTGGCGCCGTTGCCGGGGAGATCAAGACACGCTGCAAGGGGAGTTCCCACTTCCAATCTCTTTACTTCGTTTTTGTCTTGCTTTACTTTATTTACTATCTTGTTTGCGTTCTCCATATTAAAAACACAAAAAAATTAGTTACTTGAATTTACTTTATTTACCTTTTGTTTATTTCATCATGTTTCCTCCTAAGTTCACTCTGAAAGACATAACGGTAGGACAAGGGTCTATCATTGGAAGAGATAATATAGAAGAATTTTTCACCCATATTAGTATGAATGAAGATTTTGAAGATATACCATTATTAAAAGTTGCTCCTACTTATGAAAGTGCTTCTGCCTGTTTAGTACACATGTTGGAAACTAGATTTGTTAATCTCAATCCTATAATACAACATATGTTTCTTACACTCAGTGATATGGAAGAAGGAGAAAAGAAAGATTTTGTATTAGAAACCCTTCTCAAAGAATTTGGAGGTATAGCAAGAGAAGCTAGAAAAGTTTTTACTAAATATAATATGCTTGGCTCTTATACCAACTTTGCTAGTATCCTTGAAAAGATGGAAAAAGATAGACAAAAGTACACTAATCAAGTTAATTATGAGGGGGATATTAAAACATCAATACCTTGCAAGCTCTTAGGAATGTGCGAGGCACTAGAAAATAACTATGCTTGGCTTGTTGCTGAAAATTTGTTTGATGAAAATAGCAAGCCTAAGAGTAATGAAAAAGGAGCCTCTGAAACTTACATAGATAAGATACAATGCATAGTTGAGAAAACTCCAAACCCCGCTGTTGATGCTTCATCTCTTGATAATACTTGATACACACTTTCTGCGCCTAGCTGAAAGGCGTTAAAGAAAAGCGCTTATGGGAGACAATTCATGATTTTACTACAGTACTTTTATTTTATATTTGAGTCTTGGAAGTTGTTACTACTGTAGCAACCTCTCCTTATCTTTATTTTATTGCATTGTTGTGCCAAGTAAAGTCTTTGATGATAAAGTTGATACTAGATTTGGATTACTGCGCAGAAACAGTTTTCTTGCTGTCACGAAATTGAGTCGCTACGTCTGTAGGTAACTCAGAAAAATATGCCAACTTACGTGCGTGATCCTCAGATATGTACGCAACTTTCATTAGTTTTGAGTTTTCTCATTTGAGCAAGTCTGGTGCTCCATAAAAATTCGTCTTTACGGACTGTTCTGTTTTGACAGATTCTGCCTTTTATTTCGCATTGCCTGTTTTGCTATGTTTGATGGATTTATTTGTTCCATTAACTTTCAGTAGCTTTGTGCAATGTCCAGAAGTGTTAATAATGATTATGTCACCTCTGAACATGTGAATTTTTGATTATGCACTAACCCTCTAATGAGTTTGTTTCGAGGTGTGGAGGAAGTTTTCAAGGATCAAGAGAGGAGGATGATACAATATGATCAAGGAGAGTGAAAGCTCTAAGCTTGGGGATGCCCCGTGGTTCATCCCTGCATATTTCAAGAAGACTCAAGCATCTAAGCTTGGGGATGCCCAAGGCATCCCTTCTTCATCGACAACTTATCAGGTCACCTCTAGTGAAACTATATTTTTATTCCATCACATCTTATGTGCTTTACTTGGAGCGTCTTTATGTTCTTGTTTTTATTTTGTTTGAATAAAATTGGATCCTAGCATTCATTGTGTGGGAGAGAGACACGCTCCGCTGTTGCATATGAACACATATGTTCTTAGCTTTATTCTTAATGTTCATGGCGAAGGTTGAAACTGCTTCGTTAATTGTTATATGGTTGGAAACAGAAAATGCTACATGTGGTAATTGGTATAATGTCTTGAATAATTTGATACTTGGCAATTGTTGTGCTCATGTTTAAGCTCTTGCATCATATACTTTGCACCTATTAGTGAAGAAATACTGCAGAGCTTGTTAAAATTTGGTTTGCGTGATTGGCCTCTCTAAGTCTAGATATTTTCTTATGTGGGTTTGAACAACAAGGAAGACAGTGTAGAGTCTTATAATGCTTGCAATATGTTCTTATGTAAGTTTTGCTGTACCGTTTCATACTTGTATTTGCTTCAAACAACCTTGCTAGCCTAAGCCTTGTATTGAGAGGGATTACTTCTCGTGCATCCAAAATCCTTGAGCCAAAAACTATGCCATTTGTGTCCACCATACCTACCTACTACATGGTATTTCTCCGCCATTCCAAAGTAAATTGCTTGAGTGCTACCTTTAAAATTCCATTCTTTGTCTTTGCAATATATAGCTCATGGGACAAATAGCTTAAAAACTATTGTGGTATTGAATATGTACTTATGTGTTCTATCTCTTAATAAGTTGCTTGTTGAGCGATAACCATGTTTCCTGGGGACGCCATCAACTATTTCTTTGTTGAATATCATGTGAGTTGCTATGCATGTTCGTCTTGTCTGAAGTAAGGGTGATTTATCATGATCAAATGGTTTGAGTATGCATATTGTTAGAGAAGAACATTGGGCCGCTAACTAAAGCCATGATCCATGGTGGAAGTTTCAGTTTGGACAACAATTCTCAATCTCTTATGAGAATATTATCTGTTGTTGAATGCTTATGCATTAAAGAGGAGTCCATTATCTGTTGTCTATGTTGTCCCGGTATGGATGTCTAAGTTGAGAATAACCAAAAGCGAGAAATCCAATCGAGCTTTCTCCTTAGACCTTTGTACAGGCGGCATAGAGGTACCCCTTTGTGACACTTGGTTAAAACATATGTTATGCAATGATAATCCATGTAAATCCAAGCTAATTAGGACAAGGTGCGGCACTATTGGTAATCTATGCATGAGGCTTGCAACTTATAGGATATATTATACATAACACATATGCTTTATTACTACCGTTGACAAAATTGTTTCTTGTTTTCAAAATAAAAGCTCTAGCATAAATACAGCAATCCATGCTTCCCTCTGCGAAGGGCCATTCTTTTACTTTTATGTTGAGTCAGTTTACCTACTTCTTTCTATCTTAGAAGGAAACACTTGTGTCAACCTGTGTGCATTGATTCTTACATGTTTACCTATTGCACTTGTTATATTACTTTGTGTTGACAATTATCCACGAGATATACATGTTACAAGTTGAAAGCAACGCTGAAACTTATATCTTCCTTTGTGTTGCTTCAAAACTTTCTACTAAGAATTTATTGCTTTATGAGTTAACTCTTATGCAAGACTTATTGATGCTTGTCTTGAAAGTACTATTCATGAAAAGTCTTTGCTATATGATTCAGTTGTTTACTCATGTTTTACCATTGCTTCGAATCGCTGCATTCATTACATATGTTTACAATAGTATTGATCAAGATTATGATAGCATGTCACTTCAGAAATTATCTTTGTTATCGTTTACCTACTCGAGGACGAGTAGGAACTAAGCTTGGGGATGCTTGATACGTCTCAAACGTATCTATAATTTCTTATGTTCCATGCTACTTTATTGATGATACTCACATGTTTCACATACTTTATGTCATATTTATGCATTTTCCCGGACTAACCTATTGACGAGATGAGATAACCCACAAGTATAGGGGATCGCAACAGTCTTCGAGGGAAGTAAACCCAATTTATTGATTCGACACAAGGGGAGACAAAGAATACTTGAAAGACACTGAGTTGTCAATTCAGCTGCACCTGGAAACAGCCTTGCTCGCAAGAGTTTATCAAGAGTAACAGCTTTATAGCAGTAGCGTAGTGAAAACAAAGCAACAGAGTACGACAGAGTAGTGATTTTAGTAAACAGCAGAATTAAAACTGTAGGCACATGGATGGATGACGGCGCTGCATGGATGAGAGAAACTCATGTAACAATCAAAGCAGGGCATTTGCAGATAATAATAAAACGGTGTCCAAGTACAAAGCAATCAATAGACATGTGTTCCATATTTAGTCGTACGTGCTCGCAATGAGAAACTTGCACAACATCTATTGTCCTACCAACGGTGGTGGCCTCTAGGGAATCTAATGGATATTAAGGTACTCCTTTTAATAGAGTACCCAAAGCATTAACACTCCGTGAACACATGTGATCCTCACGTCACCGCCATCCCCTCCGGTTGTCCCGATTTCTGTCACTTCGGGGCCTTTGGTTCCGGACAGTGACATGTGTATACAACTTGCAGGTAAGATCATAAAACAATGCATATCATGATGAAATAATAACATGTTCAGATCTGAGATCATGGCACTCGGGCCCTAGTGACAAGCATTAAGCATAACAAGTTGCAACAATATCATCAAAGTAACAATTACGGACACTAGGCACTATGCCCTAACAATCTTATGCTATTACATGACCAATCTCATCCAATCCCTGCCATCCCCTTCAGCCTACAGCGGGGAATTACTCACACATGGATGGGGGAAACATTGCTGGTCGATGGAGAGGCGTCGGTGGTGATGGCGGCGATGATCTCCTCCACCTCGTCCCGGCGGAGTGCCGTAATGAGACTTCGGTCCCCGAGACGGAGTTTCGCGATGTGGCGGCGTTCTGGAGGGTTTCTGGCGACTTCGACTTCTCCACGTGCGTTTAGGTCGAAGGCGTATAGTCCAAAGGAGGGCGTCGGAGGCCGGCCGAGGCCACACGCAGGGCCGCGCGCCCCCCCCTGGGCCGCGCCGCCCTAGGGTGTGGGGCCCTCGGCCTCCTCCCGACTTGCCCTTCTCGGCTCCGCCGCCTTCTAGTAAAATAGGACCTTCGCATAAATTCCGAGGATTTTCCTGAAAGTTGGATTTCTGCACAAAACGAGACACCAGAACAGTTCTGCTGAAAACAGCGTTAGTCCGTGTTAGTTGCATCCAAAATACACAAATTAGAGGCAAAACAATAGCAAAAGTGTTTGGGAAAGTAGATACGTTTTGGACGTATCAACTCCCCCAAGTTAACAACTGAGCGATAAAAGAACTTTCACGAACATATTTGCTCATATGATGTATATATTCTCATGATATGGCTAATACTTAGGCAGTTCATAATAAGATACATGCAAATAAGATCATCTAACAGCTATGTCAATCATGGAAAAGTACCAACAATTAATAATAAGCATCATGAATCATGTCTATAAGCAGGATTGCAATGTTCATAAAAGAGTATGATAAAGTGGTATCTCGCTTGCCCGTATTTGAATAGCAAAACATAAATGCTCAGGCACCTCTGAAGTTCATAGAAAGACTAGAAATAGAGATTGTCAAAGATAAAAGCATCAAAGTTATACCACAATCAATCATATTTTGAGACAAGCATGTTATACTAAGAATGACAGTTGTGCTCTCAAGAAAGTGCTCAAAGGAAGGATGGAGACACAACATAAAAGTAAAAGATTGACCCTTCGCATAGGGAAGCAGGGATTAACATGCGCTAGAGCTTTTCATTTTTTTAAAACAGGAGCAAAATTATTTTGAGAGGTGTTTGTTGTTGTCAACGAATGGTAATGAGTACACCAACTACCTCGCCAACCGGGCTTTCAAGAGCGGCTCCCATGAAGGACGTTATTTCTACCAGCAAGTTAGATCATCCCTCTTCTCTTGTTTACACACGTATTTTAGTTTTATTATGGGTGACACTCCCCCAACCTTTGCTTACACAAGCCATGGCTAAATCGAATCCTCGGGTGCCTTCCATCAATCTCATACCATGTAGGAGTGTCTATTTGCAAAATTAAGTTGCTTACTGATGAATCAGGGAACATGTGAAGAGAATTTAGTTTGATTAATTTGGGACTGGGAACCCCATTGCCAGCTCTTATTATGAGGTTCAAAAGTAAATGACAAGGTCGAAAGATAATGATACGTCTCAAACGTATCTATAATTTCTTATGTTCCATGCTACTTTATGATGATACTCACATGTTTTATACACATTATATGTCATTATTATGCATTTTCCGGCACTAACCTATTAACGAGATGCCGAAGAGCCAGGTGCTGTTTTTGGTTTCAGAAATCCTAGTAGGAAATATTCTCGGAATTGGACGAAATCAACGCCCAGGGTCCTATTTTTGCACGAAGCTTCCAGAAGACCGAGGGGGAAAGGAAGGGCCACGAGGTGGCGACACACCAGGGCAGCGCGGCCCAGGCCCTGGCCGCGCCGGCCTGTGGTGTGGGCCCCTCGTGACGCCCTTTGACCTACCCTTCCGCCTACAAATAGCCTCCGTCGCGAAACCCCCAGTACCGAGAGCCACGATACGAGAAAACATACTGAGACGCCGCCGCCGCCAATCCCATCTCGGGGGATTCAGGAGATCGCCTCCGGCACCCTGCCGGAGAGGGGAATCATGTCCCGGAGGACTCTACACCGCCATGGTCGCTCCGGATTGATGTGTGAGTAGTTCACCCCGGACTATGGGTCCATAGCAGTAGCTAGATGGTTGTCTTCTTCCTCATTGTGCTATCATTGTCCTGATCTTGTGAGCTGCCTATCATGATCAAGATCATCTATCTGTAATGCTACATGTGTGTTTGTTGGGATCCGATGAATAGAGAATACTATGTTATGTTGATTATCAATCTATTACCTATGTGTTGTTTATGATCTTGCATGCTCTCCGTTGGTAGTAGAGGCTCTGGCCAAGTCATTGCTTGTAACTCCAAGAGGGAGTATTTATGCTCGATAGTGGGTTCATGCCTCCATTAATCTGGGACAGTGATAGAAAGTTCTAAGGTTGTGATGTGTTGCCACTAGGGATAAAACATTGATGCTATGTTCGAGGATATAGTTATTGATTACATTACGCACCATACTTAATGCAATTGTCTGTTTTGCAACTTAATACTAAGGGTTCGGATGATAACCTGAAAGTGGACTTTTTAGGCATAGATGCATGCCGGATAGCGGTCTATGTACTTTGTCGTAATGCCCAATTAAATCTCACAATACTCATCATGTCATGTATGTGCATTGTCATGCCCCTCTATTTGTCAATTGCCCAACTGTAATTTGTTTACCTAATATGCTATTTCTTATGGAGAGACACCTCTAGTGAACTGTGGACCCCGTCCATTCTTTTACATCAGATACAATCTAATGCACTTCGTTTACTGTTTTCTGCAAACAATCATCATCCACACTATACATCTAATCCTTTGTTACAGCAAGCCGGTGAGATTGACAACCTCACTGCTTCGTTGGGACAAAGTACTTGGTTGTGTTGTGCAGTTCCACGCCGGAATCCCGGTGTTGCGCCGCACTACATCTCGCCTCCATCAACCTTCAACGTCTTGCTCCTACTGGTTCGATAAACCTTGGTTTCTTACTGAGGGAAAACCTGCTGCTATACGACATCATACCTTCCTCTTGGGGTTCCCAACGAACGTGTGAGTTACACGCCATCAAGCAGTTTTTCTGGCGCTGTCGGGGAGATCAAGACACGCTGCAAGGGGAGTCTTCACAATCCAATCTCTTTACTTTGTTTTTGTCTTGCTTTATTTTATTTACTACTTTGTTTGCTGCATTATATCAAAATACAAAAAAATTAGTTGCTAGTTTTACTTTATTTACTGTCTTGCACTCTATATCAAAAACACAAAAAAAATTAGTTACTTGCACTTACTTTACTTATTTCATCATGTTTCCTTTTAATTTTACCGTTAAAGACATGCCGGTAGGGCGCGGGTCTATAATTGGGAGAAATAATATAGAAGAATTTTTCAACCATGTTAGTACCGTTGATGATTTTGAAGATAGACACTTGGTAGACCTTGCTCCTACTTATGAAATTGCTGCTGCTGCTTTAGTTCGTATGATGGAAACTAAATTTGTTAATCTCAATCCTATAATCCAACACATGTTTCTTGCACTCGGTGATATGGAAGAATGGGAAAGAAAGATTTTGTTTTAGAAACCCTTCTTAGAGAATTTGGTGGTATAGCAAGAGAGGCTAGAAAGGTCTTTGCTAAATATGATATGCTTGGTTCTTATACCAATTTTGTTAGTCTCCTTGAAAAAATGGATATGGATAGAATAAGGTATACTAATAATATTAATGATGGTGGGGAGATCAAAGCACCAATACCATGTAAGCTCCTAGCAATGCATGAAGCACTAGAAAATAACTATGCTTGGCTTGTTCCTGAAAATTTGTTCAATGAGAGTAAAGCCCAAGACTAATGAAAAGGGAGACGCTAAAACTTATGTATCCAATATACTATGCATGGTTGAGAAAACTCCGCATCCCGCTGTAGATGCACCATCCTTCGATAATACTTGATACACACTTTCTGCGCCTAGCTGAAAGGCGTTAAAGAAACAACCCATGTTTTTACTACAGTAATTTTGCTTTATATTTGAGTTTTGGAAGTTGTTTACTACTGTAGCAAACTCTCCTTATCTTAGTTTTATTGCATTGTTGTGCCAAGTAAAGTTTCTAATAGAAGTATGATACTAGATTTGGATTACTGCGCAGAAACAGTTTTATTTGCTGTCACGAATTTGGGTCTAATTCTCTGTAGGTAACTCTGAAAATTATGCCAATTTACGTGAGTGATCCTCAGATATGTACGCAACTTTCATTAGTTTTAAGTTTTTTCATCTGAGCAAGTCTGGTGCATGCAAATTCGTCTTTACGAACTGTTCTGTTTTGACAGATTCTGCCTTTTATTTTGCATTGCCTGCTTTGATATGTTAGATGGATTTTTCGATTCCATTGACTTTCAGTAGCTTTGTGCAATGTCCAGAAGTATAAAGAATGATTGTGTCACCTCTGAATATGTGAATTTTAATTGTGCACTAACCCTCTAATGAGTTGCTTTGAGTTTGGTGTGGAGGAAGTTTTCAAGGATCAAGAGAGGAGGATGATATACACTATGATCAAGGAGAGTGAAAGCTCTAAGCTTGGGGATGCCCCGGTGGTTCACCCTGCATATATCAAGAAGACTCAAGCTGTCTAAGCTAAGGCATCCCCTTCTTCATCGACAACATTATCGGTTCCTCCCCTGAAACTATATTTTTATTCCGTCACATCTTATGTACTTTACTTGGAGCGTATGTTTGTTTTTGTTTTTGTTTTGTTTGAATAAAGTTGGATCCTAGCATTCATTGTATGGGAGAGAGACACGCTCCGCTGTTGCATATGGACAAATATGTCCTTAGCTTTACTCATAGTATTCATGGCGAAAGTTTCTTCTTCGTTAAATTGTTATATGGTTGGAATTGGAAAATGATATATGTGGTAATTGGTATAACATCTTGAATAATGTGATACTTGGCAATTGTTGTGCTCATGTTTAAGCTCTTGCATCATATACTTTGCACCTATTAATGAAGAAATACATAGAGCATGCTAAAATCTGATTTGCATGTTTGGTCTCTCTAAGGTCTAGATAATTTCTAGTATTGAGTTTGAACAACAAGGAAGACGGTATAGAGTCTTATAATATTTACAATATGTCTTTTATGTGAGTTTTGCTGCACCGGTTCATCCTTGTGTTTGTTTCAAATAAACCTTTCTAGCCTAAGCCTTGTATCGAGAGGGAATACTTCTCATGCATCCAAAATCCTTGAGCCAACCACTATGCCATTTGTGTCCACCATACCTACCTACCACATGGTATTTCTCCGCCATTCCAAAGTACATTGCTTGAGTGCTACCTTTAAAATTTCCATTCTTTACCTTTACAATATATAGCTCATGGGACAAATAGCTTAAAAACTATTGTGGTATTGAATATGTACTTATGCACTTTATCTCTTATTAAGTTGCTTGTTGTGATAACCATGTTCCTGGGGACGCCATCAACTATTTCTTTGTTGAATATCATGTGAGTTGCTATGCATGTTCGTCTTGTCTGAAGTAAGAGTGATTTATCATGATCAAATGGTTTGAGTATGCATATTGTTAGAGAAGAACATTGGGCCGCTAACTAAAGCCATGATCCATGGTGGAAGTTTTCAGTTTGGACAACAAACCTCAATCTCTTATGAGAATATTATCTGTTGTTGAATGCTTATGCATTAAAAGAGGAGTCCATTATCTGTTGTCTATGTTGTCCCGGTATGGATGTCTAAGTTGAGAATAACCAAAAGCGAGAAATCCAATGCGAGCTTTCTCCTTAGACCTTTGTACAGGCGGCATAGAGGTACCCCTTTGTGACACTTGGTTGAAACATGTGCTATGCTATGATAATCCATGTAAATCCAAGCTAATTAGGACAAGGTGCGGGCACTATTAGTATACTATGCATGAGGCTTGCAACTTGTAGGATATAATTTACATAACTCATATGCTTTATTACTACCGTTGACAAAATTGTTTCTTGTTTTCAAAATAAAAGCTCTAGCACAAATATAGCAATCGATGCTTTCCTCTTTGAAGGACCATTCTTTTACTTTTATGTTGAGTCAGTTCACCTATTTCTCTCTACCTCAAGAAGCAAACACTTGTGTGAACTGTGCATTGATTCCTACATACTTGCATATTGCACTTGTTATATTACTCTATGTCGACAATATCCATGAGATATACATGTTACAAGTTGAAAGCAACCGCTGAAACTTAATCTTCCTTTGTGTTGCTTCAATACCTTTACTTTGAATTATTGCTTTATGAGTTAACTCTTATGCAAGACTTATTGATGCTTGTCTTTAAGTACTATTCATGAAAAGTCTTTGCTTTATGATTCAGTTGTTTACTCATGTCATTTACCATTGTTTTGATCGCTGCATTCATTACATGTGCTTACAATAGTATGATCAAGATTATGTTGGTAGCATTGTCACTTAAGAAATTATCTTTGTTATCGTTTACCTACTCGGGACGAGTAGGAACTAAGCTTGGGGATGCTTGATACGTCTCAAACGTATCTATAATTTCTTATGTTCCATGCTACTTTATGATGATACTCACATGTTTTATACACATTATATGTCATTATTATGCATTTTCCGGCACTAACCTATTAACGAGATGCCGAAGAGCCAGTTGCTGTTTTCTGCTGTTTTTGGTTTCAGAAATCCTAGTAAGGAAATATTCTCGAATTGGACGAAATCAACGCCCAGGGTCCTATTTTTGCACGGAAGCCCAGAAGACGAAAGGAAGTGGGGCCACGAGGTGGCGACACACCAGGCGGCGCGGCCAGCCCCTCGCGGCCTGTGGTGTGGGCCTCGTGACGCCCTTTGACCTACCCTTCCGCCTACAAATAGCTCTCCGTCGCGAAACCCCCAGACCGAGAGCCACGATACGAGAAAACATACCGAGACGCCGCCGCCGCCAATCCCATCTCGGGGGATTCAGGAGATCGCCTCCGGCACCCTGCCGGAGAGGGGAATCATCTCCCGAGGACTCTACACCGCCATGGTCGCCTCCTGATGTGTGAGTAGTTCACCCCTGGACTATGGGTCCATAGCAGTAGCTAGATGGTTGTCTTCTCTCATTGTGCTATCATTGTCTGATCTTGTGAGCTGCCTATCATGATCAAGATCATCTATTTGTAATGCTACATGTGTGTTTGTTGGGATCCGATGAATAGAGAATACTATGTTATGTTGATTATCAATCTATTACCTACGTGTTGTTTATGATCTTGCATGCTCTCCGTTGCTAGTAGACTGGCCAAGTCATTGCTTGTAACTCCAAGAGGGAGTATTTATGCTCGATAGTGGGTTCATGCCTCCATTAAATCTGGGACAGTGATAGAAAGTTCTAAGGTTGTGGATGTGCTATTGCCACTAGGGATAAAACATTGATGCTATGTTCGAGGATATAGTTATTGATTACATTACGCACCATACTTAATGCAATTGTCTGTTGCTTGCAACTTAATACCGGAAGGGGTTCGGATGATAACCTGAAAGTGGACTTTTTAGGCATAGATGCATGCTGGATAGCGGTCTATGTACTTTGTCGTAATGCCCAATTAAATCTCACAATACTCATCATGTCATGTATGTGCATTGTCATGCCTCTCTATTTGTCAATTGCCCAACTGTAATTTGTTTACCCAATATGCTATTTCTTATGGGAGAGACACCTCTAGTGAACTGTGGACCTCCGGTCCATTCTTTTACATCAATACAATCTACCGCAATACTTGTTCTACTGTTTTCTCGCAAACAATCATCATCCACACTATACATCTAATCCTTTGTTACAGCAAGCCGGTGAGATTGACAACCTCACTGCTTCGTTGGGGCAAAGTACTTGGTTGTGCAGGTTCCACGTGGCGCCGGAATCCCGGTGTTGCGCCGCACTACATCTCGCCGCCATCAACCTTCAACGTGCTTCTTGGCTCCTACTGGTTCGATAACCCTGGTTTCTTACTGAGGGAAAACCTGCTGCTATACGACATCATACCTTCCTCTTGGGGTTCCCAACGAACGTGTGAGTTACACGCCATCAAGCAGCTCCGGCGCTGTTGTGAGATCAAGACACGCTGCAAGGGGAGTCTTCACAATCCAATCTCTTTACTTTGTTTTTGTCTTGCTTTATTTTATTTACTACTTTGTTTGCTGCATTATATCAAAATACAAAAAAATTAGTTGCTAGTTTTACTTTATTTACTGTTTGCACTCTATATTAAAAACACAAAAAAATTAGTTACTTGCACTTACTTTACTTATTTCATCATGTTTCCTTTTAATTTTACCGTTAAAGACATGCCGGTAGGGCGCGGGTCTATAATTGGGAGAAATAATATAGAAGAATTTTTTAACCATGTTAGTACCGTTGATGATTTTGAAGATAGACACTTGGTAGACCTTGCTCCTACTTATGAAATTGCCGCTGCTGCTTTAGTTCGTATGATGGAAACTAAATTTGTTAATCTCAATCCTATAATCCAACACATGTTTCTTACACTTGGTGATATGGAAGAAGGGGAAAAGAAAGATTTTGTTTTAGAAACCCTTCTTAGAGAATTTGGTGGTATAGCAAGAGAGGCTAGAAAGGTCTTTGCTAAATATGATATGCTTGGTTCTTATACCAATTTTGTTAGTCTCCTTGAAAAAATGGATATGGATAGAATAAGGTATACTAATAATATTAATGATGGTGGGGAGATCAAAGCATCAATACCATGTAAGCTCCTAGCAATGCATGAAGCACTAGAAAATAACTATGCTTGGCTTGTTCCTGAAAATTTGTTCAATGAGAGTAGTAAGCCCAAGACTAATGAAAAGGGAGACGCTAAAACTTATGTATCCAATATACTATGCATGGTTGAGAAAACTCCGCATCCCGCTGTAGATGCACCATCCTTCGATAATACTTGATACACACTTTCTGCGCCTAGCTGAAAGGCGTTAAAGAAAAGCGCTTATGGGAGACAACCCATGTTTTTACTACAGTAATTTTGCTTTATATTTGAGTCTTGGAAGTTGTTTACTACTGTAGCAACCTCTCCTTATCTTAGTTTTATTGCATTGTTGTGCCAAGTAAAGTTTCTAATAGAAGTATGATACTAGATTTGGATTATGCGCAGAAACAGCTTTTATTTGCTGTCACGAATTTGGGTCTAATTCTCTGTAGGTAACTCTGAAAATTATGCCAATTTACGTGAGTGATCCTCAGATATGTACGCAACTTTCATTAGTTTTAAGTTTTTTCATCTGAGCAAGTCTGGTGCATGTTACAAATTGCCTTACGAACAGTTCTGTTTTGAGCGATTCTGCCTTTTATTTTGCATTGCCTGTTTTGATATGTTAGATGGATTTTTCGATTCCATTGACTTTCAGTAGCTTTGTGCAATGTCCAGAAGTATAAAGAATGATTGTGTCACCTCTGAATATGTGAATTTTAATTGTGCACTAACCCTCTAATGAGTTGCTTTGAGTTTGGTGTGGAGGAAGTTTTCAAGGATCAAGAGAGGAGGATGATATACACTATGATCAAGGAGAGTGAAAGCTCTAAGCTTGGGGATGCCCCGTGGTCCACCCCTGCATATATCAAGAAGACTCAAGCTCTAAGCTTGGGGATGCCCAAGGCATCCCCTTCTTCATCGACAACATTATCAGGTTCCTCCCCTGAAACTATATTTTTATTCCGTCACATCTTATGTACTTTACTTGAGCGTCTGTTTGTTTTTGTTTTTGTTTTGTTTGAATAAAGTTGGATCCTAGCATTTATTGTATGGGAGAGAGACACGCTCCGCTGTTGCATATGGACAAATATGTCCTTAGCTTTACTCATAGTATTCATGGCGAAGTTTCTTCTTCGTTAAATTGTTATATGGTTGGAATTGGAAAATGATATATGTGGTAATTGGTATAACATCTTGAATAATGTGATACTTGGCAATTGTTGTGCTCATGTTTAAGCTCTTGCATCATATACTTTGCACCTATTAATGAAGAAATACATAGAGCATGCTAAAATCTGATTTGCATGTTTGGTCTCTCTAAGGTCTAGATAATTTCTAGTATTGAGTTTGAACAACAAGGAAGACGGTATAGAGTCTTATAATATTTACAATATGTCTTTTATGTGAGTTTTGCTGTACCAGTTCATCCTTGTGTTTGTTTCAAATAAACCTTTCTAGCCTAAGCCTTGTATCGAGAGGGAATACTTCTCATGCATCCAAAATCCTTGAGCCAACCACTATGCCATTTGTGTCCACCATACCTACCTACCACATGGTATTTCTCCGCCATTCCAAAGTACATTGCTTGAGTGCTACCTTTAAAATTTCCATTCTTTACCTTTACAATATATAGCTCATGGGACAAATAGCTTAAAAACTATTGTGGTATCTTTTATCTCTAAATAGGAGCACCCCACTACATGATTTTCCTAAACATGCAAGCATGCCACGTCACTACATTGCCACCAAATCGATCCCTGCTCCGTTCATTGCTCGTTTCGTTTTGTGTCCTATTCGCTCCGATCCTCCCGCAGCCCACGTTCCAACTTCTTTAATGCTCAATTGATGGAAAAGCCCCAGTTGAACCTGGGTGCTCTCAATTGATGGAAAAGCTCAATTGATGGAAAAGCTCATGACTGTTTTCCTTCTCCATTGGAATATCTAGCCGCTATGCTTAGAAGCACTCCTGATCCACTACAGCCATTGTCGACCTCTTCTGCGTCAATTTTCCGACGGTGGACTCTTCATCTACCCCACGACTACATGAGAAATAAATGTACACGAAACCTGTTAAGATTCAACAGACGTCTATACGGAACCGACTTGAAGCAAACCGTCATTAGCAACTGTCATTAGTTTAGGCATGTTAATTATGTCCAAAGCATCGTACGGACGCCTGTGTCCGTACGGACGCCTTCTCGTATGCCAAGAGGCATCTCTTTGTAAAGAGGCGCCTGTACAAGGCGTCCCAAACTCCTGTATAAATAGGGCTTTGCCCGCAAGCAATAGATTACAAGTTTCACTCTTAATCTTTGAGTTCTAACACGTTATCAGCCACGCTAGATTCTACCAAGAGCAATCACCGGAGAGAAATCACCGGAGAAGAAGAAAGGAAAGAACATCGACTACACTGTGTCTATAGAAGATTATATGTTCAATGTGTTTGCATTTTGCAATCCCTATAACATATATATATATGGTACAATAATATTATTTTGCAAGTGAGATTAATTTTCTTGCAAAATTAACTGTAAATTCATCATCAATTAAGTCCATATATGCTTAAGATAGCATCAAATTGACTTAAATCAAATGGAATTAACAAGCAAAATTAAAGTGCTACCTCAAATTTATATATGGGATCACAAGGTAATGTGGTATCTACTGCGATAATAAGCAGATTATCCACAATTATTGTGAGGTCTACATTTTGTCAAAATTGACATTATGACTACCTTCAACGTGCTCTCCCATATATTTAAATCAAATCATAATATAAGGTACTAAGATCAAAGGCATCTACTGATTTTGGTCAGATTATGCTTCTTAGTACTGAGAGATGTACTCCATGAAAATGGTGATTATCTACAACGTGTTATGAAAGATAATTTGGGGTCCACACTAAAACTCAAGGATTCACTTGAGTTCAGCAATTTTGCAAATTTTATTACGACATAACCATGATGATTTTAATTTACATACAAGTAAATTTACAAATCACTGGTTCTCATTCATGTAGGACAAAATGACCGTCAAAGAATTTGAAGAGCTCGCGCTCGACGGAAATAATTATCCTACATGGGCTATGGATGTTAAAATTAGTCTTTCATCCCGTGGAATTGCAGCTGCACTCATACCACCTGAGGATCCCCTTCCGCAGGGAGTTGCACAATTAACGGAGCCACAAAAATATGGTGCTTTATACATTATAAGAAACCATATTCACCCAGATTTGAAATCTGAATATTTAACGGAGGAATCTCCAAGCAATATGTGGCAAGCACTCAAAACTAGATATGAACAGCAAAGGGCAGTTATACTACCTGAAGCTAGTCATGAGTGGACCCAGTTAAGACTCCAGGATTTCAAATCTGTCGGAGCTTATAACCATGAGGTTCATAAGATTTGTTCGAAGTTACGGTTTTGCGAGAAGGAACCTTCAGAAGAGGAGAAGATAGAAAAGACTCTATCAACTATGCTCCCAGCTGATAGGATCCTACAGCAACAATATCGTGCAAGGAATTACCAAGTTTATTCTGAACTTATACATGTTCTCCTCCAGGCAGAAAAACATGATGAACTTCTTTTAAAGAATAGTCATCAACGCCCGGTTGGGGCTGCCCCTCTACCTGAGGTACATGCAAATTTTCAGAAAAACAATAAGTTCAATGGCTCTTTCAAAGGTCGTAAGAAGAACTTTAAGGGTAATTACAACCGCAACCGCAACAACAAGAACAAGCCACATAATTCAGACAAGGGAAAGGGCATTGCAAAGAACAAGTTTGATAAAACTAATCTTTGCCAGAAATGTGGATGCTACAAGCATGTCACCAAAAAATGCCGCACCCCAAAACATCTGGTAAACCTCTACCTGCAATCCATGGGACGTAACAGACCTGCCCAAGGAGCAAGATATGAAGCACACTTCAATCTTCAACCCGAAAACAACATGGAAGTTGGATGTTCGCGAGATGTTCAAAGAGCACCAAGCAACACCGAGGAATTACATGTACCACGGGACTCCATGGACAAGGAGAATATGATGATCGAATACGCCTCCAACGACGTGTTCGGAGACTTTGACTAATCAATCAACTCCATTATATAGAATATTTGTTTACATCCATTTGATTGTTGTAATAAGAACATAGTATTATTGTTGTTGTCATCACCCTATATTGTAAAGCACAATATAAATATTGTATCAGCACTTTGATATCAATAAAGTTGTATATATTCTATATATCCAATAAGTCTTTTCATTGATGAAAATTCTACATTTCAATATATAGATTTCTACGGGAGTCAATCCAAATGGAGGAGGAAATGTGCCTTGTGGATAGTGGTACCACAAACTCTATACTTAGGGAAATAAAGTATTTCCAAACTCTTACAAAGATGAATGGAGATATTTTAACAATCGCTGGACGCGATGCGGTAATTGTTGGCACAGGACGCGCCATATTTACCCTCCCTATGGGTACACAAATTATAATTGAGGATGCTTTATTGTATCCCGATTCAACTCGTACCCTCATAGGATATAGAGATATCCGTAAAAATGGTTTTCACATTGAAACCCATGAAGACAACAAGGAGGAGTATCTCCTCTTTACCAAAGACAACGGATATGGCAAACAAATATTTGAGAAAATTCCCTCTTTATCATCAGGATTGTACTACACATACATAAAACCCGTAGCACACGTTGCGTACAAGGTAATTTTTCATAATGTCAATGCATTCCAAACATGGCATGATCGCCTTGGTCATCCCGGTATTGGGATGATGAGGAAAATTATCGGCAATTCCAATGGGCATGACTTAAATGAAGCCAAATTCCCACAATCTTCGGATTTTGTGTGCACCGCATGTGCTACCGGGAAACTCATTTTACGACCCTCTTATCTTAAAATTCAAGCGGAACCACTCCAATTCCTTGAACGGATTCAAGGTGATATTTGTGGTCCTATCCAACCATTATCTGGACCTTTTAGGTATTTCATGGTTCTAATTGATGCATCTACACGATGGTCTCATGTGTGTCTATTATCCACACGAAACCATGCATTTGCCAAAATAATGAGACAAATTATTAAATTACAAGCTCATTATCCTGAGAATCGAATTAAATCAATTCGAATGGACAACGCTGCTGAATTTTCCTCGCGTGCCTTCAATGATTATTGCATGGCACTAGGAATTGAGGTTCAACACTCGGTCCCATATGTCCACACACAAAATGGATTGGCTGAATCCCTAATTAAGAGAATTAAGCTCATTGCACGACCATTATTAATGAATTGCAAATTACCAACTTCATGTTGGGGTCACGCAGTTTTACACGCTGCTGACTTAATTCAATTGCGACCAACTGCATATCACAGCACTTCCCCTCTGCAATTAGTACGTGGAAATCTACCAAATATTTCCCATCTGCGTAAATTCGGATGCGCCACATATGTGCCCATCTCACCACCGCAGCGTACATCCATGGGCCCACATAGGAAATTGGGGATCTATGTGGGGTACAAATCACCGTCGATAATCAAGTACCTTGAACCCCTCACCGGGGATCTATTCACAGCCCGTCACGCTGATTGCATCTTTAATGAGGAACATTTCCCGGCATTAGGGGGAGACATCAAGTACCAAAAAGAATGCCCGGAAATCGATTGGAATGCCCAAGGCATTTCCTCCTCTGATCCACGTACTCAAGAAACTGAACTTCAAGTTCGGAAAATTATTGATTTGCAACACATTGCAAATAACCTGCCAGATTCATTTACTGACTATAAAGGTGTTACAAAATCCTATAATCCTGCCAGAAATGCGCCCGAAAGAGTGGAGGTACCAACAAAAACCACTCAACTCCCTGTTCAAAGGAAGAGGGGGAGAAGTACGGCCACCGAACATGATTCAGCTTCTCGCAAGCAACAAAGGAAACAGAGGAAGAAACCCTCTGAACCAGTAAATGTAAATCAACCTAGCGTTGATAATCATCAAATGGGTAATGAACACCCAGTGGAAGAACGACCTCCACAACCCAGCTCAGTTGTGCACTCAATGACTGGGACATCGGAAAACCCTGACTCAATCGTATTGGGAAATCACGACCAGTCAACAAGGGTAAATGAAATTTCCACAAACTATATAGATTCTGGAGAATCTTACAATCGTAAGTCTACAATTGTCGACATATATTTCTCAACTGCAGTTGCAAACAACCTTCTAAATGATCATGATCCAAAGACCATGGCAGAGTGTGAGAAACGCTCCGACTGGCCTAAATGGAAGGATGCAATCCAAGTTGAATTAGCCTCGCTCAATAAAAGAAAGGTATTCAGTGAAGCAATACCTACACCTCCCAGAGTTTTCCCTGTGGGATTCAAATGGGTTTTCGTCCGTAAGAGGAACGAGAACAATGAGGTGGTGAGATATAAAGCAAGGCTTGTAGCCCAAGGTTTCACGCAGAGACCAGGCATTGATTTCAATGAAACATATTCTCCAGTAATGAGTGGTATTACTTTCCGATATCTTATTTCAATGGCAGTACAAAATCGTCTATCTATGCAGTTGATGGACGTGGTGACCGCTTACCTTTACGGCTCACTTGATTCGGACATATACATGAAAGTTCCTGATGGAGTCTCGGTCCCGAATCCGAACGCAAAACGCAACGTATATTGTGTAAAACTAAATAAGTCTTTGTACGGCTTAAAACAGTCGGGACGCATGTGGTACAACCGACTTAGTGAGTTCCTTTTGAAAAGGGGATACTCCAATAATGATGATTGTCCATGTGTTTTCATCAAAAAGTCCGAGACTGGATTTTGCATTATTTCGGTGTATGTCGATGACTTAAACATCATTGGTAACACACAAGATATTGATGAAGCACGCAATCACCTAAAGACGGAATTTGAAATGAAGGATTTGGGTAAAACCAAATTTTGCTTGGGATTACAACTCGAGCACCTTCCCTCAGGTATTTTGGTTCATCAAACCGCCTATATCCAGAAAATATTGGAGAAATTCAATATGGACAAATCCTATCCATCCAAAACTCCCATGGTTGTTCGATCTCTAGACGTAGAGAAAGATCAATTTAGACCAAGGGATGAAGGAGAAGAGATATTGGGATCAGAAGTCCCATATCTCAGTGCTGTTGGAGCGCTCATGTATCTCGCAAATTGCACCAGGCCTGACATTGCATTTGCAGTAAATTTACTAGCTAGACATAGCGCAGCTCCCACCAAACGCCATTGGACGGGAGTCAAGAATATCTTTCGATATCTCCAAGGCACAAAGGATCTTGGCCTATTCTTTCAATTTCAGAAAAATCTGGACATTGAGATGATTGGGTATACCGATGCTGGCTACTTATCCGACCCCCATAATGCCAGATCACAAACCGGTTTTGTGTTCCTACATGGTGGGACAGCCATCTCATGGAAGTCTTCTAAACAGACTCTAGTGGCTACATCCACCAATCATTCTGAAATAATCGCATTATATGAGGCATCACGTGAATGTGTGTGGCTTCGCAGAATGATAAACCACATACAACAATCATGTGGTAAAGGTTCTATCGAATCTCCAACCATTATCTACGAAGATAATGCTGCTTGTGTTGCTCAGATGCAAACGGGTTACATAAAGAGCAATATCACTAAACATATTGCACCTAAATTGTTTTATCCTCATGAATTACAAAAGAGTGGGGATATAAACATCTTGCAAGTTAAATCATGCGATAATCTCGCTGACCTATTCACAAAGTCTCTACCAGCCTCAACATTTGAAAAATATGTTCGTGGAATTGGTATGCGACGACTTCGTGATTTGCAAGGATCAGGGGGAGTATCTCTCTGAATTATAACCCATTCAAACATTATATTACACTCTTTTTCCCTTTATGAGTTTACTCTCATGGTTCTCATCAAGGTTTTTAATGAGGTAATATCAACACAAGAATATATGTCATATATCCTATTTTCCCCACCGGGGTTTTTAATGGATGTATACAAAACATATTAATTGTCATCTAAACTTAACAATGAGTTTTATCCTTTTAAGGTTTTCTCATATAAGTTATCAAGAGACAATGATCATTATATGTTGTATCATTTTCTCCTTATTTTCCCACTGGGTTTTAAAGGAGTTTTTCACAACATATCAAATACTATTCTCCTCATATTTTTCCCACAGGGTTTTTGGGGGAGTTATTCAAGAAAATATACGCTTGTGATCGAGACCAATATTTTCAAGACTATACAAGGAGTAAAGATACGAGAAGCAGCTTTGTACAAGGGGGAGTGTTAAGATTCAACAGACGTCTATACGGAACCGACTTGAAGCAAACCGTCATTAGCAACTGTCATTAGTTTAGGCATGTGTTAATTATGTCCAAAGCATCGTACGGACGCCTGTGTCCGTACGGACGCCTTCTCGTATGCCAAGAGGCATCTCTTTGTAAAGAGGCGCCTGTACAAGGCGTCCCAAACTCCTGTATAAATAGGGCTTTGCCCGCAAGCAATAGATTACAAGTTTCACTCTTAATCTTTGAGTTCTAACAAAACCGATGGAGTTCGTGCGGATTTTTTCCTGTTAAATCCCGAGCTCCAAGCGGCCAACTCGATCCACTATGCTCGTATCGTCCTCTACTATGGGTAGGCACCTTCAATGTTCTCATCTTCCATGCTCACGATCTGATTTCGTATCTTATTTTTCCACTTGACTATGTTCTATTTTGCTTTGTAGTCAGCCGACGTTCAAGATTGAAGCTGACAGATTGCCACCGATTGATTTCTGCGCCTGCGCGCCGCCGGAGCCAAGATCCTCCATCTTCATAACATAAACTCCTCTATCCGGCGCTTTTTGTATCCATCGTCATTTGCCAGCGTGAGGAGGACAACATGAAGCCCACCTCGGTCTGGATGTGAGAAGCAACGACTACCACTATGGCACTATCAGGCACCCCTATAGTACTCATAGAGTCCTGTAGTACTAAAAGATTTGCCTGTGTTTCAGTGCACCTTTCATCGGTTTGACGTCAGAATATTTATGTATATGCACTGTGGTTTTTATCATGGATGCAGATCAAGGATTCTTCATGTTTGTATTCTCCTCTCTTTTGCCATCGTGTGGGTCAAACATAAATGAGAAGTTATATCTTGCATACTGCATGACCATTTTTGTTTCTCCCATGATATTTGACACTACAGCGAATTTCTAGCTTATTGAAGAATACTGTGATTCAAAAAAGGTGTGAGATTGACTGTGTGAAGTAACTTATTTGTCTCATGAGAGACTGAGAGTTAAATGGTTTAACCATTTAAGATATATGTATATTTCAAAAGCTCAATGTGAATTGAGAAAAAGCCTGGGATTAGCATTGTTTCAGGTAATGTTACAAATTGGACAAATGAGATGAACCATAGTGAAGTAAGTTTCTGGAGTGTCTTCTTCCTTGCTGCTTATTGTTCTTCTGTACTTCATTATTCTTCATGTAAAATGTACCAGCTAGAAGTTGGTCAAAGGGAGAAACAAAAAAGGATGCTATTTGATGTAACAGTGGCTATTGTGGATCAATGGGTGCAGACTAACTTGGCAGGTATATATGAACACGTATCTTGCTAAACGAAGTCAACTGCTCTCTTTCAGGGGTACATGGTGCCTTGATTGTGTGACCTTCCCTCATGATGCATCAATATGGGGATGAAGCTTCTGACAGTCCTAGATGTTCGTGTGCTGACTAAATTTAGAAGAACCAAATTGACACCACTGTTTGTTATAGCATTTTTCATCGTAACTACCAAACTAGCAACTTACGAAAACATTGCATATCTAAGATGATTGTATAGGTTTGACTAAACTAAAAGGGCAACCCTTAGTAGGATTCATCGTACCCCCTATTTATGTTCTGTAAATGAGATAGAGTGATATTTAAAACTCGAGTTTCATAGTATTATATATGGAACTCATTACAACTTTGTACAAGCCATTTACCCAATTCCATTACTCTATGGTAACCTCAAATTTAACCCCCCCCCCCAGCCCTAAGAAATACCAAGACATTTGCCGCAGCAACGCGCGGGGCATCATCTAGTTGAATATGTACTTATGCACTTTATCTCTTATTAAGTTGCTTGTTGTGCGATAACCATGTTCCTGGGGACGCCATCAACTATTTCTTTGTTGAATATCATGTGAGTTGCTATGCATGTTCGTCTTGTCTGAAGTAAGAGTGATTTATCATGATCAAATGGTTTGAGTATGCATATTGTTAGAGAAGAACATTGGGCCGCTAACTAAAGCCATGATCCATGGTGGAAGTTTCAGTTTGGATAACAAACCTCAATCTCTTATGAGAATATTATCTGTTGAATGCTTATGCATTAAAAGAGGAGTCCATTATCTGTTGTCTATGTTGTCCCGGTATGGATGTCTAAGTTGAGAATAACCAAAAGCGAGAAATCCAATGCGAGCTTTCTCCTTAGACCTTTGTACAGGCGGCATAGAGGTACCCCTTTGTGACACTTGGTTGAAACATGTGCTATGCTATGATAATCCATGTAAATCCAAGCTAATTAGGACAAGGTGCGGGCACTATTAGTATACTATGCATGAGGCTTGCAACTTGTAGGATATAATTTACATAACTCATATGCTTTATTACTACCGTTGACAAAATTGTTTCTTGTTTTCAAAATAAAAGCTCTAGCACAAATATAGCAATCGATGCTTCCCCTTGAAGGACCATTCTTTTACTTTTATGTTGAGTCAGTTCACCTATTTCTCTCTACCTCAAGAAGCAAACACTTGTGTGAACTGTGCATTGATTCCTACATACTTGCATATTGCACTTGTTATATTACTCTATGTCGACAATATCCATGAGATATACATGTTACAAGTTGAAAGCAACCGCTGAAACTTCATCTTCTTTTGTGTTGCTTCAATACCTTTACTTTGAATTATTGCTTTATGAGTTAACTCTTATGCAAGACTTATTGATGCTTGTCTTTAAGTACTATTCATGAAAAGTCTTTGCTTTATGATTCAGTTATTTACTCATGTCATTTACCATTGTTTTGATCGCTGCATTCATTACATGTGCTTACAATAGTATGATCAAGATTATGTTGGTAGCATTGTCACTTAAGAAATTATCTTTGTTATCGTTTACCTACTCGGGACGAGTAGGAACTAAGCTTGGGGATGCTTGATACGTCTCAAACGTATCTATAATTTCTTATGTTCCATGCTACTTTTATGATGATACTCACATGTTTTATACACATTATATGTCATTATTATGCATTTTCCGGCACTAACCTATTAACGAGATGCCGAAGAGCTGTTTTCAGCTGTTTTTGGTTTCAGAAATCCTAGTAAGGAAATATTCTCGGAATTGGACGAAATCAACGCCCAGGGTCCTATTTTTGCACGAAGCTTCCAGAAGACCGAGGGGAAAGGAAGTGGGGCCACGAGGTGGCGACACACCAGGCGGCGCGGCCTGGCCCTGGCCGCCGGCCTGTGGTGTGGGCCCTCGTGACGCTTGACCTACCCTTCCGCCTACAAATAGCCTCCGTCGCGAAACCCCCAGATCGAGAGCCACGATACGAGAAAACATACCGAGACGCCGCCGCCGCCAATCCCATCTCTGGGATTCAGAGATCGCCTCCGGCACCTCCCGGAGAGGGGAATCATCTCCGGAGGACTCTACACCGCCATGGTCGCCTCCGGATTGATGTGTGAGTAGTTCACCCCTGGACTATGGGTCCATAGCAGTAGCTAGATGGTTGTCTTCTCCTCATTGTGCTATCATTGTCTGATCTTGTGAGCTGCCTATCATGATCAAGATCATCTATCTGTAATGCTACATGTGTGTTTGTTGGGATCCGATGAATAGAGAATACTATGTTATGTTGATTATCAATCTATTACCTATGTGTTGTTTATGATCTTGCATGCTCTCCGTTGCTAGTAGAGGCTCTGGCCAAGTCATTGCTTGTAACTCCAAGAGGGAGTATTTATGCTCGATAGTGGGTTCATGCCTCCATTAAATCTGGGACAGTGATAGAAAGTTCTAAGGTTGTGGATGTGCTGTTGCCACTAGGGATAAAACATTGATGCTATGTTCGAGGATATAGTTATTGATTACATTACGCACCATACTTAATGCAATTGTCTGTTGCTTGCAACTTAATACCGGAAGGGGTTCGGATGATAACCTGAAAGTGGACTTTTTAGGCATAGATGCATGCCGGATAGCGGTCTATGTACTTTGTCGTAATGCCCAATTAAATCTCACAATACTCATCATGTCATGTATGTGCATTGTCATGCCCTCTCTATTTTTCAATTGCCCAACTGTAATTTGTTTACCCAATATGCTATTTCTTATGGGAGAGACACCTCTAGTGAACTGTGGATCCCGGTCCATTCTTTTACATCGAATACAATCTACTGCAATACTGTTTCTACTGTTTTCTGCAAACAATCATCATCCACACTATACATCTAATCCTTTGTTACAGCAAGCCGGTGAGATTGACAACCTCACTGTTCGTTGGGGAAAAGTACTTTGGTTGTGTTATGCAGGTTCCACGTTGGCGCCGAATCCCGGTGTTGCGCCGCACTACATCTCGCCGCCATCAACCTTCAACGTGCTTCTTGGCTCCTACCTCGATAAACCTTGGTTTCACCGAGGGAAACCTGCTGCTATACGACATCATACCTTCCTCTTGGGGTTCCCAACGAACGTGTGAGTTACACGCCATCAATAAACACCACATACTTCCTCATGAGCTATAAAACATTGACACAAATTGAGAAGCATTTTGAAGGTTTTAAAGGTAGCGCATGAGAATTTACTTGGAATGGTTTGAAATGCCATGCCTAGGTATTTATGGTGGACACTTTGGAATAACTTGGTTTTCAGGGGTTTGGAAGCACGAGCAGCGTTCCCGCTCAGTACAAGTGAAGGCTAGCAATAGACTGGGGAGCGACAATCAAGAGAGCAGTAACTGTCATAATCATGCTTGCGGCAAAATAAATTAACGGAGACATAAAAGTGATACAAGAACTCTGAAGCAAATTAAATCATCGAGGCTTAGTTGACTTTTGTTCAGTCATATGCATGCATGAGCATGTGCCAAGTCGATTCAAATGAATTATTCAGAGGAGGATACCACAATGTCATACCTATTTATGAATAAAACAATGCAAGCAAACATACATGACATGCTACTCATATTAATAAATTGGTGCTAATCATGAGAGATCATGAACTACTAGACTTTCTTAAGTGACATATACCTCACATGAACCAACTAAGCATGCTCACATGGATGAGTGTATGTACAAAAATGAAAACAAATAGAGTTCATACCAGCCTCTCACCACATCAATTGTCGTAGATCGTCATTATTGCCTTTCACTTGTGTAGCTTGAATAATATGGAATGAAAACCACGCTCCAGCCACCGAAGACCATTGAACTCATAATGAACTTTACAAAACCAAAGAAGAACAGCAAATATTTTTGGTGTTTTCGAATTGGGAACAAGAACAAAAGGAAACAAGCAAACAAAGTAAAATCTTTTTGGATTTTCTTATAGCAAACCAACGATAGCAAATAAAGTAAAATAAAAGCAAGAAACCAAAATAAACAAATGGTGAAGAGAAACAACAGAAATATTTTTGGTCTTTTTGTGTTTTAGGAAAGAAACAAAGCAAAACAAGAAAATGAAAACTAGAAAAGTCACATAAACACAAAGCAGCAGGAATTCGTCAAACTTGATAGCAGTACAGTAATCGATTTTTAAGAAATTCTTCCGCTGCTCAAATCGAAAAGTGTTCAACTAATGAAAGTTAGATAACAGCCTGGGGAACACGCACAAAAATTGGCTTCGCAAAATAACGCTCTGGCTGTTTTTGAGAATTTTTATGGTGACAGTCCAGAATCTGTTTTCAGGCAGCACTTCCCCAAATATCATCTCCCTCTCATTAGAAAACCACTCAAAGAAGCAAAACAAGTATATACAAGTATCCAGCAACCATAATATGCAAAGAATGATTGATGCTGGTATACCTCCCCCCAAGCTTAGGCTTTTGGCCTAAGTGGAGATCAACCCCAGCGAGGGTCAGGGTTCCACGCCGGTGGATCGTACATGGCGTAGTCATAATAAGGTCCCGGTGCAGAAGAAGAGGGTAAAGGCTCAACATGCCCAAAATGTTGATGCGAAGAGCTTGCTGCATCGGATGAGTCGAGGTGTTCCTCGGCCTCCTCCGTGCCGCCTCTCGCATGATGGCCATCTCCCTCCAAGTATGCATTCAGTTCACCTTCTGTGACTGACCAATCCTTCCTGGAATCAAGGTTAAACAGAACAGGTGCAGGCAATCCTACTAGTTTTTCAGTTTTCTTAGTTGTTCTCCAAGTTTTCTTATAAAATGTTATCTTGTAAGACAGGTTACTCAAATTGGATGAATTCGAAACAAATTCATGTTTAATCATGGAGACTATGTCAAGTTTCTCTACGGAGAGCGGAATATCAAGATGGTGAGGTTCTACTCCATGCATAGCTAATAAACGGGAGGCGATGAGACCTCCACAAATTCCTCCCTTCTCACGGTTAGTAGCAAGTCTATATGCTATCAAAGCTCCCAAATTATAAGTCCTATCACCTTGTAATGCAGCAGCTAGAAAGGCTAAATCCTGAATAGATAGCTTACTACCATTCTTTCTAGCAAGAACGCACTTGGTAATGAAGTAGGCAAAGTAACGAATAGCTGGGAGTTGAATGCTACTAATTTTACCACTATCCTCTGAGAAGCTTCTTCCATGACAAATCATCTTGTAGAGATTCAAGAGCTCTTGCGGCGATCCCCTCATCTTCTCGCACGATCCCCATTGCGGCACTCTAATGGCTGCACAAAAATCACTGAAAGGCAAGTTGACAGTTTTGTTATAGATTTTGTACCGAACCATGGGGTTAGATTGAGACCAATTGAATTCAAAGTCCTGCACTACAGACATAGTCAATTTGGCATATTGGCATGGTTCATCATCAACAAAATCATCCAACCCTGCACGAGAAATTAGATTCTGAACATCTCCCAAGATTCCTGCACTTCTCATGAAGTCAGTGCATGGATAGTAAGAGGGGTATACTCCCTCTTCCCGGTGAACTCTCATGACTTGTTGCACTTCCAATTCTTGTTGGTTTAGTTGATGTCTAGTCCACTCCATTTTCTGAAATTTTTCAACAATCAATATAAAATTTGATTTGGTGACATATAATTGAGGGAAACTACTATAAGAACTTGCTAGAGTACTAATCATGCATCAAAACTAGTTTTTACATCATAGAACAAACATGCAAGCTCACTAAACATGTTACCTACAGCAGCAAAATATTCAAGATATACTCAACCAAACAAAATTCTACTTGGATCATCGGAGGAGTCACATACCAAGGAGCAAATGTGCCAAATTTCAGCAAGAAATCTGGGCTGAGCAAAGAGATCGAAAATCTGGAGTTCTTGAGCAGAAACGCGAGTGGGAGGAAACTGGTGCGAGTTTTTTCAGAGAGAAGAGTGTGGGAGGAAGAGATGGGAAAGTGGGGCTAAGGGGGCCCACACGCTGTGGTGCGCCTTGCGCCGGCCTGTGGGGTGCCACCCTGGGGTGCCCCACAGGTCATCCCCAGGTGTTCCCAGGTGCCTCTTTGAAAAATAGGACCAACGGTATAATTTTTGTGAATTTTTGAAAACTTTGAAAAATGCACATTTCTGGGTATTAATTTTATTATTACTGGACAGGAAAAGATTTTGAAATCTCTATACAACTAAGAACTTTGCAAAACAAAAGTGCTACAGCAAGTAGAACAAGTGGAGGAAGAAAGAAATGTTGTTTAACTACTCTATGCATATAAAATGAATTTGTTAACAAGGTTGATCAAGTCTTGTCACCAAATAAATTTTACATAACATATGAAGAAATAAACCTCAAATCAATCATGTTACCTTGTATTGAATTGATATGGATCCAATCATAAGATTTTGATATCCTTCTTTAGGCTCATATATAGGACAATCAATAGTCCCAACTTTGATAGTTCTCACATTAGAAATAGTATTAACTCCACATACTTTATCAATCCTCTTGGGGAAATAGACGGTATGCTCCTTGTCATCAACATTGAAAGTAACTTTTCCTTTATTGCAATCAATAATAGCCCCTGCGGTGTTAAGAAAAGGTCTCCCAAGAATAATAGACATATTATCATCTTCAGGCATTTCCAACACAACAAAATCAGTTAATATCAAGCAGTTAGTAGTAACTTGAACAGGAACATCCTCACATATACCAACAGGAATAGCAGTAGATTTATCAGCCATTTGCAAAGATATATCAGTAGGTATCAACTTATCTAACTAAAGTCTCTTATAATGAGAAAAAGGCATAACACTAACACCGGCTCCCAAATCACATAGAGCAGTTCTAACATAATTATTCTTAATAGAACAAAGAATAGTAGGTATACCTGGGTCGCCCAACTTCTTTGGAACTTTGCCATTGAAAGAGTAATTAGCAAGCATAGTGGAAATCTCCTCATTAGGAATTTTCCTTTTGTTAGTGACAATATCTTTCATATACTTTGAATAAGGAGGCAATTTAATAGCATCAGTCAAAGGGATTTGCAAGAATAAAGGTTTCATCCAATCGCAAAATTTATTATAGTGTTCTTCTTCCTTTGATTTTAGTTTCTTAGCAGGAAAAGGCATTTGCTTTTGAACCCATGGTTCTCTTTCATTACCATGTTTCTTAGCAATAAAATCTTCTTTAGTATACTTTTTATTTTTAGCATGCTTTTCAGGTTCATCTTCAACTTCTTCTTTATCAGAAGCATCATTCTTATCATTATCTTTATCATGTTCATTACCACTTTCAGTTTCAGCATCAGAAATAGAAATACTATTAGGATCATTAACAGGTTCAGAGGATTCTACAACATTTTTATGTTTCTTCTTCTTTTTCTTTGAAGGTGCACTAATTTCTTTAGTTCGTTGAGAATCTTGTTCAACTCTTTTGGGGTGCCCTTCAGGATATAGAGGATCCTGGGTAGAAACACCGCCTCTAGTTGTTACTTCATAAGCATGCTTTTCTTTAGAATTATTTTTTAACAAGTCATTTTGCACTTTAGTGAGTTGATCAATTTGAGTTTGAATCATATGAAAATGTTTAACAACCATCTTAACATCATTGGAGGTTCTCTCCACAATATCATGCAATTTACTAATAGCTTGAGAATTTTCCATTAAATGATTCTCTACTCTCATATTGAAATTTTCTTGCTTAACAATATAATTATCAAACTCATCTAAGCATTGAGCAGGAGGTTTTGAATACGGAATATCTTCCCTAGTAAAGCGTTGAAGGGAGTTTACCTCAATCATGGATGAAGGGGAAGTTATCTTACATACATCTTCTATGGGAGGTAAGTTCTTCACATCTTCGGATTTAATACCTTTCTCCTTAAGAGACTTCTTGGCTTCCCTCATATCTTCATCATTTAATTTAATCAAACCCCTCTTCTTCAATATCGGCGTCGGAGTTGGTTTAGGTGTAGACCAATCATCATGATTCCGGCCTATTTTAGCCAATAATTCTTCAGCTTCGTCTGGAGTCCTTTTCCTGAAAACACAACCAGCACAACTATCCAAATATGCTCTAGACTCAATGGTTAGTCCACTATAAAATATATCAAGTAGATCATTCTTTTCTAAATCATGTCCAGGTCGAGCTCTGATAAGAGAACAAAATCTTGCCCAAGCCTCAGGCAATTTCTCTCCATCTTCCTGGTCAAATCTATAAATTCTCTGCAAAGCAATATGTTGAGCACTAGCAGAAAGTATTTTCGAAAGAAAACATCACGCAAATCAGTTGGACTTTTAATAGAACCAGGAGGCAAATTATTATACCAAGTTCTAGCATCATCCTTTAATGAGAAAGGAAAATTTAGCGACAAAATAAGTACGCATCTTGATATCATCAGAAAACAAGCTACTCATAGAAGAAAGTTCAATCATGTGTTCTACAACACTTCCTTTTTCAGTACCACAAAAGGGTGTTTTCTCCACAATAGCTATATGAGATAGATCAAGAGAAAAATCATAATCTTTATCCTTAATGCTTATAGGAGATGTGGCAAATTTAGGATCAGGAGATAGCTTATACTAACAGTATGTTGTGCGAGAAACTTTTTAATTTTACTTGCATCAGTAATAGAATTACATTTATCAATAAAATCATCATTAAGCTCCACATAATCCTCATCAGGATCATCACTAGAATAATCAACAGACTCAGGTGAACTAACAGGTGTAGTAGCATTAGGAGTTTCAGCATTTTCAATTTGTCTAGACCTAGCAATTGTAGCATCTAGAAAAGATCCCAATGAACCACTATCATCAAGCACAGCAGAAACATTATCAATATTATAAGAGTTTTCAGATTCAGCAGAAGTACCAGCAAGTGAAGCTTGCGGCGGTGAAACAAGTTGACTTATCACAGATGGTGAATCAAGAGCAGCAGAGGTACTCAGAGTTGTACCTTTTCTTGTAGTGGATGGTAATATGGCGACTTTAGGATCGCGAGATTTACCCATGATGGAGAATTTGCAGCGAACAATATCAATCCAAGTGAACTTCCAAATAAAGCTATGCTCCCCGGCAACGGCGCCAGAAAATAGTCTTGATAACCCACAAGTATAGGGGATCGCAATAGTCTTCGAGGGAAGTAAAACCCAATTTATTGATTCGACACAAGGGGAGACAAAGAATACTTGAAAGCCTTAACAACGGAGTTGTCAATTCAGCTGCACCTGAAACAGACTTGCTCGCAAGAGTTTATCAGTAACAGTTTTATAGCAGAGCGAGTGAAATAAAGAGAGTAACAAAGACAGCAGAGTGATTTTAGTAAACAAGAATTAAAATACTGTAGGCACAGGGATGGATGACGGGCGTTGCATGGATGAGAGAAACTCATGTAACAATCAAAGCAGGGCATTTGCAGATAATAATAAAACGGTGTCCAAGTACAAAGAAATCCATAGGCATGTGTTCCATATTTAGTCGTACGTGCTCGCAATGAGAAACTTGCACAACATCTATTGTCCTACCAGCCGGTGGCAGCCGGGCCTCTAGGGAATCTACTGGATATTAAGGTACTCCTTTTAATAGAGTACCAAAGCATTAACACTTCGTGAACACATGTGATCCTCACGTCACTACCATCCCCTCCGGTTGTCCCGATTCTGTCACTTCGGGGCCTTGGTTCCGGACAGCGACATGTGTATACAACTTGCAGGTAAGATCATAAAACAATGCATATCATGATGAAATAATAACATGTTCAGATCTGAGATCATGGCACTCGGCCCTAGTGACAAGCATTAAGAATAACAAGTTGCAACAATATCATCAAAGTAACAATTACGGACACTAGGCACTATGCCCTAACAATCTTATGCTATTACATGACCAATCTCATCCAATCCCTACCATCCCCTTCAGCCTACAGCGGGGGCATTACTCACACATGGATGGGGGAAACATTGATGGTCGATGGAGAGGCGTCGGTGGTGATGGCGGCGATGATCTCCTCCAACCCCCGTCCCGGCGGAGTGCCGTAACGAGACTTCGGTCCCCGAGACGGAGTTTCGCGATGTGGCGGCGTTCGGAGGGTTTCGCGACTTCGACTTCTCCCTGCGCTTTTAGGTCGAAGGCGTTAGTAGTCCAAAGGAGGGCGTCGGAGGCCGGCCGAGGCCACACGCTAGGGCCGCGCGCCCTCCCGGGCCGCGCCGCCCTAGGGTGTGGGGCCCGGGCCTCCTCCCGACTTGCCCTTCGGCCCGTCGCCTCTCGGTAAAATAGGACCTTTCGCATAAATTCCGAGGATTTTCCGAAAGTTGGATTTGCACAAAAACGAGACACTGTAACAGTTCTGCTGAAAACAGCGTTAGTCCGTGTTAGTTGCATCCAAAATACACAAATTAGAGGCAAAACAATAGCAAAAGTGTTCGGGAAAGTAGATACGTTTTGGACGTATCAATGCCGAAGATCCAGTTGCTGTTTTCTGCTGTTTTTGGTTTTAGAAATCCTAGTAAGGAAATATTCTCGGAATTGGACGAAATCAAAGCCCAGGGTCTTATTTTTCCACGAAGCTTCCAGAAGATCGAAAGGGAAACGAAGTGGGGCGAAGAGGCGCCGACACAACAGGGTGGCGCGGCCCAGGTCTTGGCCGCACGGCCCTGGCGTGTGGGCCCCTCGTGTCGCCCCTAAACCTACCCTTCCGCCTACTTAAAGCCTTCATCGCGAAAACCCCAGTACCGAGAGCCACGATACGGAAAACCTTCCAGAGACGCCGCCGCCGCCAATCCCATCTCGGGGATTCAGGAGATCGCCTCCGGCACCCTGCCGGAGAGGGGAATCATCTCCAGAGGACTCTTCATCGCCATGATCGCCTCCGGAGTGATGATGTGAGTAGTTCACCCCTGGACTATGGGTCCATAGAAGTAGCTAGATGGTCGTCTTCTCCTCATTGTGCTATCATTGTTGGATCATGTGAGCTGCCTAACATGATCAAGATCATCTATTTGTAATGCTACATGTTGCGTTTGTTGGGATCCGATGGATATGGAATACTATGTTATGTTGATTATCAATCTATCATATACGTGTTGTTTATGATCTTGCATGCTCTCCCTAGTAGAGGCTCTGGCCAAATTGATACTTGTAACTCCAAGAGGGAGTATTTATGCTCGATAGTGGTTCATGCCTCCATTAAATCTGGGACAGTGACAGAAAGTTCTAAGGTTGTGGATGTGTTGTTGCCACTAGGGATAAAACATCAATGCTTTGTCTAAGGATATTTGTGTTGATTACATTACACACCATACTTAATGCAATTGTCTGTTGTTTGCAACTTAATACCGGAAGGGGTTCGGATGATAACCTGAAGGTGGACTTTTTAGGCATAGATGCATGCTGGATAGCGGTCTATGTACTTTGTCGTAATGCCCATTTGAATTCCACACTACTCATCATGATAGGTATGTGCATTGTCATGCCCTCTCTATTTGTCAATTGCCCAACCGTAATTTGTTCACCCAACATGCTAATTCTTATCGGAGAGACCACTAGTGAACTGTGGACCCCGGTCCATTCTTTTACATCGAATACAATCCGCAATACTTGTTCTTATCGTTTCTTTGCAAACATCATCTTCCACACTATACATCTAATCCTTTGTTACAGAAGCCGGTGAGATTGACAACCTCATCTGCGTTGGGGCAAAGTACTTGGATTGTGTTGTGCAGTTCCACGTTGGCGCCGAATCCCTGGTGTTGCGCCGCACTACACTCGCCACCATCAACCTTCAACGTGCTTCTTGGCTCCTACTGGTTCGATAACGTTGGTTTCTTACTGAGGGAAAACTTGCTGATGTACGCATCACACCTTCCTCTTGGGGTTCCCAACGGACGTGTGTCTTACACGCCATCAGCGGGTCTCATTTAGCAGCAGCGGTATCACCGTTTGAGAGGCTGCACGGGATCGAAAGAAAAGGCAAGTGACCAAATATCAGATCCAAAAATAATTCAAGAAAAGGAAGTTTTATAGTACAAAGAGGATGACATGCGGGTCCCATTTAGCAAGCAGTGGTCTCACCGTTTGAGAGGCGGCATGGGATCGAAAGAAAAAGGTAAGTGACCAAATATGAGGTGCCAAAAAAATCAAAGAAAAGAAAGTTTTATAGTACATAGAGGATGACATGCGGGTCCCATTTAGCAGCAGCGGTATCGTTTGAGAGGCGGCAGGGGATCGAAAGAAAAAGGTAAGTGACCAAATATGAGGTGCCAAAAAATCCAAGAAAAGAAAGTTTTATAGTACATAGAGGATGACAAGTGTTTGCTTCTAAGATGGAAGGAAATGGGTAAATTGACTCAACATAAAGGTAGAAGAATGGCCCTTCGCAGAGGGAAACATGGATTGCTATATTTGTGCTAGAGCTTTTATTTTGAAAACAAGAAACAATTTTGTCAACGGTAGTAATAAAGCATATGTGTTATGTATAATATATCTTACAAGTTTCAAGCATCATGCATAGATTACCAATAGTGCCCGCACCTTGTCCTAATTAGCTTGGATTTACATGGATTATCATTGCATAACATATGTTTTAACCAAGTGTCACAAAGGGGTACCTCTATGCCGCCTGTACAAAGGTCTAAGGAGAAAGTTCGCATTGGATTTCTCACTTTTGATTATTCTCAACTTAGACATCCATACCGGGACAACATAGACAACAGATAATGGACTCCTCTTTAATGCATAAGCATTCAACAACAGATAATATTCTCATAAGAGATTGAGGATTGTTGTCCAAACTGAAACTTCCACCATGGATCATGGGTTTAGTTAGCGGCCCAATGTTCTTCTCTAACAATATGCATACTCAAACCATTTGATCATGATAAATCACCCTTACTTCAGACAAGACGAACATGCATAGCAACTCACATGATATTCAACAAAGAAATAGTTGATGGCGTCCCCAGGAACATGGTTATCGTTCAACAAGCAACTTATTAAGAAATAGAACAGATAAGTACATATTCAATACCACAATAGTTTTTAAGCTATTTTTTCCATGAGCTATATATTGCAAAGACAAAGAATGGAATTTTAAAGGTAGCACTCAAGCAATTTACTTTGGAATGGCGGAAAATACCATGTAGTAGGTAGGTTTGGTGGACACAAATGACATAGTTTTTGGCTCAAGGATTTTGGATGCACGAGAAGTATTCCCTCTCAATACAAGGCTTAGGCTAGCAAGGTTGTTTGAAGCAAACACAAGTATGAACCGGTACAGCAAAACTTACATAAGAACATATTGCAAGCATTATAAGACTCTACACTGTCTTCCTTGTTGTTCAAACCCTCACCAGAAAATATCTAGACCTTAGAGAGACCAATCAAGCAAACCAAATTTTAACAAGCTCTATGTATTTCTTCACTAATAGGTGCAAAGTATATGATGCAAGAGCTTAAACATGAGCACAAAAATTGCCAAGTATCAAATTATTCAAGACATTATACCAATTACCACATGTAGCATTTCCTGTTTCCAACCATATAACAATTAACGAAGCAGTTTCAACCTTCGCCATGAACATTAAAAGCTAAGAACACATGTGTTCATATGAACCAGCGGAGCGTGTCTCTATCCCACACAAGCATTTATTCAGAGAATGAAAATAACAAAAACGAAAATAAAAACACACAGACGCTCCAAGTAAAGTACATAAGATGTGACGGAATAAAAATATAGTTTCAATAGAAGAAACCTAATAAATTGTTGATGAAGGAGGGGATGCCTTGGGCATCCCCAAGCTTAGACGCTTGAGTCTTCTTGAAATATGCAGGGATGAACCACGGGGGCATCCCCAAGCTTAGACTTTTCACTCTTCTTAATCATATATCATCCTCCTCTCTTGATCCTTGAAAACTTCCTCCACACCAAACTCAAAACAAACTCATTAGAGGGTTAGTGCATAATCAAAAATTCACATGTTCAGAGGTGACACAATCATTCTTAACACTTCTGGACATTGCACAAAGCTACCGAAAGTTAATGGAACAAAGAAATCCATCCAACACAGCAAAAGAGGCAATGCGAAATAAAAGGCAGAATCTGTCAAAACAGAACAGTACGTAAAGACGAATTTTGTAGAGGTACCAGACTTGCTCAGATGAAAATTCTCAAATTGAATGAAAGTTGTGTACATATCTGAGGATCACGCACATAAATTGGCTGATTTTTCTGAGTTACCTACAGAGGGCGACTCAATTTCGTGACATAAGAAAACTGTTTCTGCGCAGTAATCCAAATCTAGTATCAACCTTACTATCAAAGACTTTACTTGGCACAACAATGCAATAAAATAAAGATAAGGAGAGGTTGATACAGTATTAACAACTTCCAAGACTCAAATATAAAACAAAAATTGCTGTAGTAAAATAAAAACATGGGTTATCTCCCAAGAAGTGCTTTCTTTATAGCCATTAAGATGGGCTCAGTAATTTTAATGATGCACTCCCAAGAAATAAGAGTTGAAGCAAAAGAGAGCATTAAGAAGCAAATAAGAAACACTTTTAAGTCTAACCCACTTCCTATGAAAAGGAATCTTGTAAATAAACAAGTCATGTAGGCATAATGCAATAAGCATAGGAAAACTAGACAAGTGCAACTTCAAGATTTTCAGCAAAAAGAGAGGTGTTTTAGTAACATGAAAACTTCTACAACCATATTGTCCTCTCTCATAAAGATTTTCAGTAGCATCATGAACAAAGTCAACAATATAACTATCAATTAAACATTCTTATCATGAGCTTCATGCATGAAATTATTACTACTCCCAACATAAGCATAGTCATTCTTATTAATTGTAGTGGGAGCAAATTCAACAAAGTAGCTATCATCAAATATAGGAGGCATATTGTAATCATAATCAAATTTATCCTCCATAGTAGGTGGCACCAAAAGACTACTATCATTATAATCATCATAAATGGGAGGCAAAGTATCATCAAAGAAAACTTTCTCCTCAATGCTTGGGGGACTAAAAATATCATGCTCATCAAAACTAGCTTCCCCAAGCTTAAATTCTTTCATAGCATTAGCAGTAATAGTATTCAAAGAGTTCATGCTAATAACATTGCTACAACTATTTTGCAAACAAAGTTCCATGGGTTTTTTAATTCTCTCTTCAAACACATCATGTCCTAATTTAATATAAAGTTCATAAAGATCTCTAATTTTTTTGTTGTTTTCCATTATGCCTAACTAGTGTAAACAAGAAACAAAAAGATGCAATTGCAGGATCTAAAGGAAATAGCTTCGAGCACTCACAACAGCGCCATAAAAGTGCTTGGTTACCTGGGACCGGAGTGTGAATGCCTTTTACCTTTCCTCCCCGGCAACAACGCCAGAAAATAGCTTGCTGTCCACAACTGGCGCGTGGTTGACGTGGGAGGTAGAGATCTCTGTGGTGTAGCTTTTCTTCGTTCCCCGGCAATGGCGCCAGAAAATAGCTTGATGTCTACTCACGCTTCTATTCTTGTAGACAGTGTTGGGCCTCCAAGAGCAGAGGTTTGTAGAAACAGCAGCAAGTTTCCCTTAAGTGAATCACCCAAGGTTTATCGAACTCAGGGAGGTAGAGGTCAAAGATATCCCTCTCAAGCAACCCTGCAATTAAGATACAAGAAGTCTCTTGTGTCCCCAACACACCTAATACACTTGTCAGATGTATAGGTGCACTAGTTCGGCGAAGAGATAGTGAAATACAAGTAATATGGATGTATATGAGTAGTAGCAACGGCACCAGAAAATAGCTTGCTGGCGTGCAGTAAGTAAAGATGCAGCAGAACAGTAAATAAGCGATGATTGCAGTATTTGGAAACAAGGCCTAGGGATCGTACTTTCACTAGTGGACACTCTCAACATTGATCACATAAATAAATAAGTTCTCTTCTCTTATGCTACTTCTACACTCTCTTGTTGGATGATGAACACCATTCATTGCGTAGGGCTACAAGAGCACCTCAATGCCGGAGTTAACAAGCTCCACAATATTCGATGTTCATATTTAAGTAACCTTAGAGTGCATGATAGACCATTGCAATTATACCGAGTACTAACATAGCATGCACACTATCACCTTCAGACTATGAAAGGGGTAATAGATCGCATCAATACTATCATAGTAATAATTAACTCCATAATCTACAAGAGATCACAATCATAACCTATGCCAAGTACTACATGATGCACACACTGTCACCGTTACATCATGGAGGAGGAATATAGTACTTTAATAACATCACTAGAGTAGCACATAGATTAATAGTGATACAAAGCTCATCATATGAATCTCAATCATGTAAGGCAGCTCATGAGATCATTGTATTGAAGTACATGGGAGAGAGATTAACCACATAGCTACCGGTACAGCCCTTAGCCTCGAGGAAGAACTACTCCCTCCTCATCATGGGAGCAGCGATGGTGATGAAGATGGCGGTGGTGTCGATGGAGATGCCTTCCGGGCACTTCCCTCCGGCAGCCGCGAACAGAGAGTTCGTCCCCCGAATCTTGGCTCGCGATGGCGCGCTCGGAAGGTTTCTCGTACCGTGGCTTATATGTTTAGGGTTTTCGCGACGGAGAGCTTAAGTAGGCGGAAGGGCGGCGTCAGAAGGCTGACAAGGCGGCCAGACAACAGGGGGGCGCGTCCCCCTTGGGCCGCGCCGCCCACACATGTGGGGCCCACAGGGCTCCCCTCTGGTGCCTCTCGGTGTTCCGAAGCTTCGTGGAATTATAAGATGTTGGGCGTTGATTTCGCCCAATTCTAGAATATTTCCTTACTAGGATTTCGAAACCAAACCGCAAAAAGAACCGGCACTTCGGCATCTTGTCAATAGGTTAGTTCCAAAATGCATAATAATGACATAAAGTGTGTACAAAACATGTGTGTATCATCATAAAAGTAGCATGGAACATAAGAAATTATAGATACGTTGGAGACGTATCAGCATGCCGCCTGTACAAAGGACTAAGGAGAAAGCTCGCATTGGATTTCTCGCTTTTGATTATTCTCAACTTAGACATCCATACCGGGACAACATAGACAACAGATAATGGACTCCTCTTTAATGCATAAGCATTCAACAACAGATAATATTCTCATAAGAGATTGAGGATATTGTCCAAACTGAAACTTCCACCATGGATCATGGCTTTAGTTAGCGGCCCAATGTTCTTCTCTAACAATATGCATACTCAAACCATTTGATCATGATAAATCACCCTTACTTCAGACAAGACGAACATGCATAGCAACTCACATGATATTCAACAAAGGTAAAAGTTGATGGCGTCCACAGGAACATGGTTATCGCCCAACAAGCAACTTATTAAGAAATAAGATACATAAGTACATATTCAATACCACAATAGTTTTTAAGCTATTTTTCCCATGAGCTATATATTGCAAAGAAAAAGAATGGGATTTTAAAGGTAGCACTCAAGCAATTTACTTTGGAATGGCGGAAAATACCATGTAGTAGGTAGGTATGGTGGACACAAATGGCATAGTTTTTGGCTCAAGGATTTGGATGCACGAGAAGTATTCCCTCTCAATACAAGGCTTAGGCTAGCAAGGTTATTTGAAGCAAACACAAGTTTGAACCGTTACAGCAAAACTTACATAAGAACATATTGCAAGCATTATAAGACTCTACACTGTCTTCCTTGTTGTTCAAACCCTCACCAAAAATATCTAGACTTTAGAGAGACCAATCATGCAAACCAAATATCAACAAGCTCTACGGTATTTCTTCACTAATAGGTGCAAAGTACATGATGCAAGAGCTTAAACATGAGCACAACAATTGCCAAGTATCAATTTATTCAAGACATTATACCAATTACCACATGTAGCATTTTCTGTTTCCAACCATATAACAATTAACGAAGTAGTTTCAACCTTCGCCATGAACATTAAGAATAAAGCTAAGAACATATGTGTTCATATGCAACAGCGGAGCGTGTCTCTCTCCCACACAATGAATGCTAGGATCCAATTTTATTCAAACAAACAAAAACAAGAACATAAAGACGCTCCAAGTAAAGCACATAAGATGTGATGGAATAAAAATATAGTTTCACTAGAGGTGACCTGATAAGTTGTCGATGAAGAAGGGGATGCCTTGGGAATCCCCAAGCTTAGATGCTTGAGTCTTCTTGAAATATGCAGGGATGAACCACGGGGCATCCCCAAGCTTAGAGCTTTCACTCTCCTTGATCATATTGTATCATCCTCCTCTCTTGATTCTTGAAAACTTCCTCCACACCAAACTCAAAACAAACTCATTAGAGGGTTAGTGCATCATCAAAAATTCACATGTTCAGAGGTGACATAATCATTCTTAACACTTCTGGACATTGCACAAAGCTACTGAAAGTTAATGGAACAAACAAATCCATCAAACATAGCAAAACAGGCAATGCGAAATAAAAGGCAGAATCTGTCAAAACAGAACAGTCCGTAAAGACGAATTTTCTGGGGCACTTAACTTGCTCAGATGAAAATGCTCAAATTGAATGAAAGTTGCGTACATATCTGAGGATCACGCACGTAAATTGGCAGATTTGTCTGAGTTACCTACAGACGGGGCTACTCAATTTCGTGACAGTAAGAATTCTGTTTCTGCGCAGTAATCCAAATCTAGTATCATCTTTACTATCAAAGACTTTACTTGGCACAACAATGCAATAAAATAAAGATAAGGAGAGGTTGCTACAGTAGTAACAACTTCCAAGACTCAAATATAAAACAAAAGTGCAGAAGTAAAATAATGGGTTGTCTCCCATAAGCGCTTTTCTTTAACGCCTTTCAGCTAGGCGCAGAAAGTGTGTATCAAGTATTATCAAGAGACGAAGCATCAACATTATAATTTTCACAACTTGTCACAATAGGTATCTTAGATGCTCCATTATCTATAGTGGTATTAAGGGCTTTGTCAATTTTAGGCCTATAATAGTTTTTTGGTTTAGGCACCTTAGAGACATACATGAACTTTTGCTCCTTACCCACATAAGCTTTCTCCTTAAACTTAAGAGAAGAAAAAGTTGAACCCAAGGTTCCCATAGCTTCTTCAAGCTCACTAATCCTATGGGTTTGATCATCATGAGTAGCACAAGCTTCTAAGACGGCAATTCTAGCAGAAAGTGTGTATCAAGTTTATCAGTGCTATTAAGTAATATTCCCAATTTAGTCTCAATACTTGGAAGATTTTGCTCTATGGTCTCCATCTTTTTCATGACATCTTCAAGAGAGATTTCAATTTTAACTTCATTAACAGGTGGTATTCCAAATAGACTCTCAATAATGCAACTAGCTTCTAAAGCAGGAGTGCCTAGGAAATTACCTCCCGCGAGACAATCAAGAACATACCTATTCCAGCTAGAGATACCAACATAAAAATTCCTGAGTAGGATAATAGTGGAGTGTTTCTTGGTTCACCTATTATGAGCATCACTAATTCTATACCAAGCATCTTCTAAACATTCTCCCCCTTGTTGCTTAAAAGAACGAACTTCAACTTCAGGATTACTCATTTTAGCAATAGTAAATAAAGCAAACTAGATAAAGTAAATGTAAGTAACTAATTTTTTTGTGTTTTTAATATGGAGAATGCAAACAAGACAGTAAATAAAGTAAAGCAAGTAACTAATTTTTTTGTATTTTGATATAAGAAAGAAAACAAAGCAGTAAATAAAATAAAGTAAACCAAGACAAAAACAAAGTAAAGAGATTGGAAGTGGGAGACTCCCCTTGCTGCGTGTCTTGATCTCCCCGGCAACGGCGCCAGAAAAACGTTGCTTGTGACAGTACAACACACGTCCGTTGGGAACCCCAAGAGGAAGGTATGATGCGTATAGCGGCAAGTTTTCCCTGAGTAAGAAACCAAGGTTTATCGAACCAGTAGGAGTCAAGGAGCACGTGAAGGTTGTTGGTGACGGAGTGTAGTGTGGCGCAACACCAGAGATTCCGGCGCCAACGTGGAACCTGCACAACACAATCAAAATACTTTGCCCCAACTTAACAGTGAGGTTGTCAATCTCACCGGCTTGTTGTAAACAAAGGATTAAACGTATGGTGTGGAAAATGATGTTTGTTTGCGAAGAACAGTAAAGAACAATGTTTGCAGTAGATTGTATTCAGATGTAAAAGAATGGACCGGGATCCACAGTTCACTAGTGGTGTCTCTCCAATAAGAAATAGCATGTTGGGTGAACAAATTACAGCTTGGGCAATTGACAAATAAAGAGGGCATAACAATGCATATACATATCATGATGAGTAGAGTGAGATTCAATTGGGCATTACGACAAAGTACATAGACCGCTATCCACATGCATCTATGCCTAAAAGTCCACCTTCGGGTTAGCATCCGCACCCCTTCCAGTATTAAGTTGCAAACAACAGACAATTGCATTAAGTATGGTGCGTAATGTAATCAACACAAATATCCTTAGACAAAGCATTGATGTTTTATCCCTAGTGGCAACATCACATCCACAACCTTAGAACTTTTTGTCACTGTCCCAGATTTAATGGAGGCATGAACCCACTATCGAGCATAAATACTCCCTCTTGGAGTTACAAGTATCAACTTGGCCAGAGCCTCTACTAGCAACGGAGAGCATGCAAGATCATAAACAACATATATATGATAGATTGATAATCAACTTGACATAGTATTCCATATTCATCGGATCCCAACAAACACAAAATGTAGCATTACAAATAGATGATCTTGATCATGATAGGCAGCTCACAAGATCTAACATGATAGCACAATGAGGAGAAGACAAGCATCTAGCTACTGATATGGACCCATAGTCCAGGGGTGAACTACTCACACATCACTCCGGAGGCGATCATGGCGATGAAGAGTCCTCCGTGAGATGATTCCCCTCTCCGGCAGGGTGCCGGAGGCGATCTCCTGAATCCCCCGAGATGGGATTGGCGGCGGCGGTGTCTCTAGAAGGTTTTCCGTATCGTGGCTCTCGGTACTGGGGTTTTCTCGACGAAGGCTTTAAGTAGGCGGAAGGGTAGGTTTAGGGGCGTCACGAGGGCCCACACAACAGGGCGGCGCGGCCCCTCCTTGGCCGCGCCTTAGTGTGGCGCCACCTCGTGGCCCCACTTCGTATCTCCTTCGGTCTTCGAAGTGGAAAAATAAGAACCTGGGCGTTGATTTCGTCCAATTCCGAGAATATTTCCTTTGTAGGATTTCTGAAATCAAAAACAGCAGAAAACAGCAACTGGCTCTTCGGCATCTTGTCAATAGGTTAGTGCCGGAAAATGCATAAATATGACATAAAGTATGTATAAAACATGTGAGTATCATCATAAAAGTAGCATGGAACATAAGAAATTATAGATACGTTTGAGACGTATCAGGCCCACAAATTAGTCAATGGACTGACCTGGTCGAACCTGACTGGTTCGGTCGGTCGGCTCAAGCGAGTCGCTCGCTCTCTCATCACTCGCTCGTCCTTGACATTGGACTCCCGCGACGCTCGTGTCGCCGGCGCTGTCGCCGCCTGATTTGAAAAGCTCTGACGGTCTTGGCCGTCGCCGTAGATCTCAATCGACGCGTCTCTCTCCAGTCCTTTGCCCTGTCAAGCTTGATTCGTCACTCTTGGTCTCACGCGCTCGCCCTCAACCCTTAGCCTAACTATACCCTCCTTCGTGTCATGGTGCTTGGTGTAGTGTCATCGTGACGCCTTGGTCTTCACGCTCCACCAAGGTATGGTCGTCTTCTTCCTCTCTAAGCCTCTCAGCTCTCTCTGGCACTCTCTAGATTGTCCTACTGTTCGTTAAGTTCCTCCCTTTGGACATGAGTGATGCCATCACTAGTACAGAATAGAATAGCCTACCGCTCGCGTGCTAATTTTGGTTACCAATCGTGTGTGTTGGCCCGCTAGTGGTACATCGCCAGTGGTATGTGTTACTTGTCACGTGCTGGCTCGGCACACGACTACTGGCCGCTTACCAGTCGTGTATGTCCATGGCACGCTACTAATAGGATTATTGGCAGCGTGTATACTGGCAGTGCTCTGCTCGCACGCTGCCAATACTTCTGGAACTGCCCTGCTTTGAATATGCTATCATTTCTTTGTATTATACATATATATATACACATGTAGTACCAAATATATACACACATGATAAAATTATAACAGTACGAAACCATAATATCAAATGTTAGAACCGAAGATCGATCACAAGCTAGTTAGTAATTAAAACTAAAATTACATAGATGAAAAATGCAGTCACGATGAGCAGCATCAGCACGAAGGCGGTCTTCATCTGATTCCTTCTCATCTCTCTCCTCTCTCCATCTAGGTAGTACGCGTATCTAGCTTCTGCCTCCTCCATAGTGTTGTATGGTGCGTAGATGTAGCTGCGAAACTGGTGTAGATGTATCCAACAGTCTTCCCAATTGGTATAAACTCTGGGAACCCTACCTTTTTAAACGACATACGACAACTTCTCTATTCATAAGATAAATAATTTACGCCAGTAAAACAAATTCATAGATAATATATGACGTACCGCCACAACATTAAAAAAAGTAAAGTACCCAGAGATGAGCCTCATATAAATACACTCGATTAAAGAGGTAAACCAATAAGACCAAGTCAAATGCTTAAGAAATGTGCATGGACATAAGACAATGTCTTACTGGCTCCCTCAAGTGCATTTGAATATAATGACACACGGCGAGAGGTCAACCAACAAGACCAAGTCGAAATGCGCAAACAATATTCAAGATCACTTTACAACACACGACTTATAGATCATTCAAAACTAAACCTAACCAAGTTCGTCATACAAATTAACAAGCAATATCGCCACTTTCGACTAGACCTCGGTAGAAACAGGCGGAGGCCATCAAACATCATGAAGTCCTGGTGGTTGCCCTGAAGATGACATAGCTTTTCTATCTGCCACAAACTTGATTTTACAGGACCATAGTAGAACAACCCCTACAAACTGCATACATCCTTCCTAATGAATTGTCCAAGCTTATGATCAATGCGATATAAATCAAATCTTAAATCTTCCTCACTATAGTTGGCAAAGTCCTTGACCCATATTATAAGACTAGATTGATCCACAAGTAGACGATGATCCAGTACAAACTCACGCTTGTGACGGATTGCGTAGAATGCCTCCCTCCACCTCTCTCTCTTGGTTGTTTCACGTAGGGGAACTCCATTTTATGGCCAAATGCATGCCTGCCATTGGTGACTACTTCTCTTTTCAGTCTGTTACGCTTCAAGTAGAAGCGGTTGAGAGCATCATCCAGAACGTTCTTGATGTTGGTGTAGTTTTTCAGTTTTGCATTCCCCGAGTCAAAATAGACAGTGTGCGAGTGTTAAAGGTGTGCAAAACAATGACGGTGCAATATTGTTCTCCGTGCAACACAATTCTAATAGACCATTATATCCTCAACTCAAACAGAATGAAAGAAATATATATATGAAAGCAACTTGTGGCGCTAGCAAGTTACTTACTCGGGAAAATAAGGAAGGACAAACATTTCTTTATCTTTATTCACCAAGAAGAGACTTTCGATGTAATACATCGCGTTGAGTCTGCTCTCATAGGTGACCAAGTAGCTCTCATACAGATAGTATGGGTCCGCTATCGCCAAGGCCGGAGATAACTCTTGTTCTTTTCTGACCTGGTAGGCCTCAGCAAGCGTAAATATGTGGACAAAGTTTCGGTGGACCCTAGGGCACGCGACCGATAGGAGCGTACTAGCCGTGTGCGGACAAGAGGGCACGATGCGGCGGTCCACATAGTAATCGTGTGCCGTAGTGGGCAGTGCGCTTCTTGTAAGTGCATACTAGTCGTGTGACGTTGCGTCGTCCGCTGCTAAAAATAGTAGTCGTGTGCACCAGCTGGTGTCCGCTTTCATTAATCGTGCTCCTATAGCATTTTCCCTACAGTGCATGTTGATATGTTCTTGTGCTATCATGTAGCCTTTGTAGATGTGATTTTGGCCTAGTTCATCTATTTGATTTTATCCTAGTTTATCCATTTGATCGTGTCCTAGTTCATCCACCTCGTCGCCCAGCTAGGGGTCGCCGTCTACCGCGAGGAGTGGAAATTGGAGATTTCATTCGTACGACGTTGTGAATTGAGTCAAAGCTAGGTGTTTTTGGCTAAGGTTTTGAGATGGCCCAGGACCAGCGTTGCATACAAATGTCTGGTTCGGATTGATGTTGTATGTTTTTGCACCCAAATGATAACTATTTATACCGTTGCATCATAAGTTGCAAGAACTAATATGAATCTGGATCCGAATGATAACTTTTTGTACAGTATATCTAGTGCAATTACCTCGTGAAAAAATAGCCAAGATGCCTGCCCCGTTTCGTCCCATATTTGCTAGAACGGAACTAACCAAAAACAACAGAAAATTTACACTGCTTATTAATTATTCGAACAAGTGGCTCCAGAGCGGCGTCTGGAGGCCGTCCTCCTGCGACGTCCTGGAGGTCGGCGGCTCCACGAGCATGCCCTGCGTCAAGTGATCGTAGCACGACCCGCCGGCGTCGGTGCCACCAAACCAGTGCTCGTCCAGCAGGTCGCTTGACGACATGGACAGCGTGCTCGGAGCCGGCGAGCCATGAAAGTCCTTCTCGTCGGCGGCCGCCTGCGCCGGCAACGAAGACGGCACGAGGGACGCGGCCGGCTGCTGCTGCCTCCGCTGGAAAGCCAAGACGGCGAGAGCGACGGCGTCCTTGATCTCCCGCGCGCTGCCGAAGCCGAACGAGCCGGCCGCGAGGACGGGGAGCATGCGCCAGGATGAGTCGGCGAAGTTGAGGCAGGCGTCGTGGCCGGAGAGCGCGAGCGCGGCGGCGTCGTGGGCGCGCGCGGCCATCTCGGCGGTGGTGAAGGTGCCGAGCCAGAGCCTGGAGCTCCTCGTCCCTAGCACGCGCACCTCGCACACCCAACGCCCCGCCCGGCCGCGGCGCCGCACGCCGCGGTACACCGGGTGGCGCGTTTCCTTGAACTTTGTCCGCCCCGCGGGGCGCTTCGGCGGCTCCGACCACACCGTCCTGTGCGTCTGCGGCCCCTGCTCTTGGTCCGACGAGGAGGCGGCGTCCATCGGCCGATAGCTAGTGGAGATGCCCGGTGAACCGTGAGTAAGTGGCGCGTAGGTAGGTTGCTACCTTGAGAGAGAGCTGTGGAGTATGCCTGATGACTGGTGAGAAGGGGATAAATGGCGGCATGGGGCGGGAGTGTATATATAGGTAAGCGGTGGGTGTTTGCTCGCGGCGGCGCTCGGGTGGAGAGTGCCGCAGGAGGGGGGTGGTATAGCGCGGAAGGAGATAAGCGCGGCGGTGGTGGGGTCACGCGCTCAGTGGCTGGCAGACAAGCCAGGTTCAGAGCGCGGGTGTTGTGGCTGGTGGGCAGATATCAATATTCGCGCGAGAGTGATCGTTCTGATTTGAGGGCATCTCCAACCGGGAGACCCAAACGGACACGTTTGGACGTCCATTTTTCATTGCTGCTGCCCCTGGACAGCGGATACCGAATGTCCGCGCCGTTTTTATTCCCCAACGCTGTTGCGACCCAAATTATTATTTCTCTCTTCTTCCCTAGTAGTACTACTACTAGTTGTCAAGGTGTGCCTCGACCGACGCCGGGATGGCGCCCACGCCGCCGGGATCGAGGCCGACCCCATGGTCGAGCGGAGGGCGCGGACGGAGCAGCGCCGACGGCTCGCCGCGGCCACGCACTCCTCGCGGCGCCCGTTCGCGCGGCCGACGCCCGCGGCGTGTCTATGCTCGCGTCGACGGCGAGTCAGCAGCAAAGCCGGCGACGGACGCGCGGCACGGCCAAGGCGAGGCTCGGTCGAGGCGAGGCCGGCGAGGCGCGGACTCGGCACGGCGCGGTCGAGGCGAGGCCGGCGACGGCACGGCGGCGCGGACGAGGCCGGCGAGGCGCGGTCGAGGCGAGGGTCGGCGACGGCGTGCCCCGCTCCCTCCCCCACGGGCGCGGCCGGCGACGGCGAGCCCATGCCCCGCTCCCTCCCCCGCGGGCGCGGTCGAGGCGAGGCCGGCGACGGCACGGCGCGGCGCGGACGAGGCCTCGCACAGTGTGGCGCGGGCGCGGGCAGCAGCACGCGCGGCGGCAGGCCGGCGGCGCGGCGGCGTGGCGCGGCGGGGCCGGGCGGCGGCGGAGTCGCAGGCGCGCGCGCCGTCGGGCAGGGCTCGGGCGCAGTGTGAGCCGCGTCGGTCGAGGCCTTCGCGGGGCGGCGAGGTCGTCGAGAACGGCGGGCGAGGCCGCCACGGCGCCGTGGCGGCGCGGCGATCGCCACGGCGGCGACTAAATGGAGGAGAGGGCGGCGCGAGGCTCCCCGGCCGGAGGATTGCCGCAGAGAGCTCTCGTGGAGAGAGAGAGAGAAGGCACATGGATGCGTGGTCGCAAGGGTTCATCCCACACGCACGGAAAAGGACACGCGAGGACACGCGCGAGCGTCCGTGGCCACGCAAAAGCTTCCCAATTTTGCGCTTGGGTCGAGCGGACAATAATGCTGGCTTTTTTATGGGTGATCCCCGTTGGACGAAGTACCAAACGGACGCGCGGGCTGTCCGTTTTGCGTTTTGCGTCCCCGCGTTGGAGATGCCCTGAGAAGCTCTTTCTTTTTCGGAAAATGATCTGATTCCCCCGGGGGATCGGTCTCATCCCGTCCTCCGCCTCGCGGAGCTGACGCGTGTCCTCTCTGGCTGAGAAAAAATAGGCGAGGTGGGGTCCACTGCCTTTATTTTCCATCACGGGATTCCTGCGTCGTCTCGAAGGAGAGGCGACGCCGTTGACCAATGCGCCGACGCCTTCCTCCTCCACCGACGCGCCCGCATGCGCCTTGCTCCTCCGCCGGCGCCCGTGCTGCTCCTCCGCCGGCGCGCCCCAGCCCGAAGCTGCTCCTCCGCCCGCGCGCCTCACCCGGAGCTGCTCCTCCGCCGGCGCCCGTGCTGCTCCCCGCTGCTGCTTTTCCGCCACCACCTCCTCTACCGATTCCCAGTGGCCCCTCGCTTCGCCCCCCGCAACCACGTCCTGGTTGGAACCCAAGCCCCGCCTTGGCTCGGCCGCCGCCGCGAATCAGGCGCCATCGCGCGCAGCCATACTCCTCAGACTGGCCCCTCTGCGCGAATCCATGGAGGAGCTCGCTCGCTCGCTGAACGGCCGATGCGGCCGGCTGCTGCAGCTGCTCCTCTAACCCCTCCCGTCCGGGTGCTGCTCGACCTGCTGCCGGTCTTCTCCGCCAAGCCATCTCCAAGAGAGTTTGCTACCTTAGCCATGTGGCCGTTTGCTACCTGCGGAGGCTGCTTTTGCTAACTTAGTTCTCCGGGTCTACACCCAGCACAAGCACGGCGCCACCGACCCGGCAGTGCTACCATGGGCGAGCCAGGTTGCTGCCGACGGCGGTCCTCGTTGCTGTTGATGGCGGGCCAAGTTGCTGCCCACGGCGGCCCTCCTTGCTGCCGACAGCTTGTGACATGCATTACGTGGATTTTGTTGTTATATATAGATTTTTTTTTGCTACAACCGCTATGGTTTTGCTATGTTAGTATATATATTTCGCTACTAAGTATTTTTGGTGATGTATTGGACGAAGTATGTTTTGATACAATAGCAATGATCTCGCTAGAGACCTTGTAAAAAATGATGTGATGGTATTTTTTTTGCTATAATTGTTTTGTTGTTTTGCTACTTTAATATAGAAATTTTGCTACGAGGTCTCCGGCGAGGTCTTCGTCAATTTTTTCCAATGATATTGGGTTTTTGCCACATTAGCATTTTTTTGCTACAATAGCATAATTTTTTTGCTACGAGCTCTCCGGCGAGGTTTCCGGGGAGGTCTCCGGCGAGCTCAACCTTTTTATTTGATTTCGTGACTGAACCGTTTTTTGCTACAATGTAGCAAAAGCGGGTTATTTTTTTGCTGCCGGGAGGTGTTTTTTTGCTACATTCAGTAAAACCAGATCTGGCCGTCCAAGATGACCGATCCGACGGCTGGCGACCCGGGGGCTGGGGAATCAGATCCCCCGGGGGACGCCCAGCAGTTTCCTTCTTTTTCTCTCGGACAATTTGTCATTCTTATCTCTCGCACACTATAGTACTCCGTAGGAGTGTAATCTTTAGATGAGGCTTGCTTCAGTACAAAGCTCCTGCTCCTAAACTCAACTAAGTCCATGTTCAAACTCATATCTAAACTCTGGTTTATACACTCCCGCCCCATGTCCCCATGTATCCCCTTCTCAGTTCTCACCAGTCACTCCTCCTCCTGCCCTCTGGCCATCTGAATGAATGTCGCCGCATTGGCTTCTTGGCGGCCGCACGCGCTGCCGCCTCGAGAGTAGAGACACGGAGCGCCTTAACGAGGTAGGGCCATACCGCGAGCTCCTCGAGGTTAGATGCCTCGATGGTCGTTTGGAGCACGTCGTAGTGCTATTCCTCCTCCTCTGGTGGTGGTGTAGGCGTGTTCGCCACCTCGTCCTCCTCCTCGTTCATGCAAGTGGCGCTCGGGGCGGATGTAGGCTGGCGCACCTGGAGCCCGCAACGCAAAGTAGCGCCAGCGGGTGTCGTGCTCTTGGGTGAACCACATATCTCAGTGGCTCAACCCCTTGGCATACGCCGGGTCTTCGCGCAAATCTGAAGGGAGGAGAGTGCAGGGTCACTGGATCTCGATACCCGGCCGGATGAAGGGTAGGCCAGCACCGGAACCCGATCTGGTCTCAGGTGCCAGCGTGTGGGAGGTTGATGCCCCCACGGCATCGGGGAGCCGGCCTCCCAAAACGTATGCGCCACATTCACCGTGACGTAGACACGCTGCCGCTAGGTGGCTAGTGCCGTGAGGGTAAAGGGCGCTGGGAGGCTGGAGGAAGCCTTGTGTTTGATCCCACATTGTGGCTGCTTCTTGGGCACCATGGCGGCGAGCTAGAAGAGTGTAGGGGAGTGAAGTGAGAGGACTAGAAAGGGTTTGCATGTGTGGACGACAAGGCCCCTCAACAGGTCCCATTGAAAAGGAAAATGATCCAATACCCCCGGGGGATTACGTGCTTCCAACCTCCGGACGCACGTCCGTCCGATGCCATCAATCATGCGGGCTGAGGCTGCCACAAAATTATCTGTGACGCGGGTCCCACCATGTTTCCCTCTCCATCCTTATCCTCCACCGTGTGGAAGGACCTCCACGGAAAGCCGCCGCCGCCGTCGTATCCCTTCATCGCCGCGCCCGCGCCGCATAGCTTTCCGCGCCGCCGCGCATCGACGACGCTCCTCCTCGCCGCGAACCATCTAGGCCCGCCTGCCGAGCTCGCGGGCGCCCGAGCTCTAGCAGGGCGTCGCCGCAGCGGGGCGCCGAGCTCGCCATTCTCGGCCACCAAGCTCATCCCGCTGCTCCGGCCGCCCCCGACTTTGTCCAAAGCAGGCGACAACCGGCAGCGCCCCGCACGTAGTCCTCCTTGTAGGATAACGTAGCATAGAAAAAAAAAATTTTCCTACGGCGAACACGCAATCCAAGCCAAGATGCAATCTAGAAGACGGTAGCAACGAGGGGATTGTCGAGACTCACCCTTGAAGAGATTCCAAAGCCTACAAGAGGAGGCTCTTGTTGCTGCGGTAGACGTTCACTTGCCGCTTGCAAAAGCGCGTAGAAGATCTTGATCACGATCGGTTCCGGCGCCACGAACGGGCAGCACCTCCGTACTCGGTCACACGTTCGGTTGTTGATGAAGACGACGTCCACCTCCCGTTCCAGCGGGCAGCGGAAGTAGTAGCTCCTCTTGAATCCGACAAAGACGACGGCGTGGTGCTCGTGGCGGTGGAGAAATCCGGCGGAGCTTCGCTAAGCGTGCGGGATATGGCGGAGGAGCGGGGCGCTAGGGTTTGGGGGGGTGGCCGGCCACTATGGGGGCGGCCAAGCTTGTGGCTTTGGTGTGGCCGGCCCCTCCCCTTGGCCCTCTATATATAGGTGGAAGCCCCAAGTGTTGGACTACAAGTCTTCGAATAAGACCCAACCCAAAACCTTCCATATGGTGGGAAACCTTCCCAAGCTAGGATTCCCACTAGAGGTGGAATTCCACCTTCCATAGGGGCCGGCCCCGGAGTCCACTTGGGACTCCTCCCCCACTAGGGTTGGCCGGCCATGGAGGTGGAGTCCCATGTGGACTCCACCTTCCTTGGTGGTTTCTTCCGGACTTTTCTAGAACCTTCTAGAACCTTCCATAGAACCTTCCGCATCATTTTATTCACATAAAATGACATCCTATATATGAATCTTATTCTCCGGACCATTCCGGAACTCCTCGTGATGTCCGGGATCACATCCGGGACTCCGAACAAATATTCGAACTCCATTCCATATTCAAGTTCTACCATTTCAACATCCAACTTTAAGTGTGTCACCCTACGGTTCGCGAACTATGCGGACATGGTTGAGTACTCACTCCGACCAATAACCAATAGCGGGATCTGGAGATCCATAATGGCTCCCACATATTCAACGATGACTTTAGTGATCGAATGAACCATTCACATACGATACCAATTCCCTTTGTCACGCGATATTTTACTTGTCCGAGGTTTGATCATCGGTATCACACTATACCTTGTTCAACCTCGTCTCCTGACAAGTACTCTTTACTCGTACCGTGGTATGTGGTCTCTTATGAACTTATTCATATGCTTGCAAGACATTAGACGACATTCCACCGAGAGGGCCCAGAGTATATCTATCCGTCATCGGGATGGACAAATCCCACCGTTGATCCATATGCCTCAACTCATACTTTCCGGATACTTAATCCCACCTTTATAACCACCCATTTACGCAGTGGCGTTTGATGTAATCAAAGTACCTTTCCGGTATAAGTGATTTACATGATCTCATGGTCATAAGGACTAGGTAACTATGTATTGAAAGCTTATAGCAAATAACTTAATGACGTGATCTTATGCTACGCTTAATTGGGTGTGTCCATTACATCATTCATACAATGATATAACCTTGTTATTAATAACATCCAATGTTCATGATTATGAAACTAATCATCTATTAATCAACAAGCTAGTTAAGAGGCTTACTAGGGACTCTTTGTTGTTTACATATCACACATGTATCAATGTTTCGGTTAATACAATTATAGCATGGTATATAAACATTTATCATAAACATAAAGATATATATAATAACCACTTTTATTATTGCCTCTTGGGCATATCTCCAACAGTCTCCCACTTGCACTAGAGTCAATAATCTAGATTACATTGTAATATACCTAACACCCATGGCATTCTCGGTGTTGGTCATGCTTTGCCCTAGGGAGAGCTTTAGTCAACGGATCTGCTACATTCAGATCAGTGTGTACTTTGCAAATCTTTACTTCTCCATCTTCGATGTATTCGCGAATCGAGTGGTAACGCAGCTTGATATGCTTCAGCCTCTTGTGTGACCTTGGCTCTTGTGCATTGGCGATGGCACCCATGTTATCACAGTAGATGACAAATGGGTCCAATGCACTAGGAACCACACCGAGCTCTACAATGAACCTCTTCATCCATACCGCTTCTGATGAAGCCTCTGAAGCCGCTATGTACTCCGATTCTGTTGAGGATTTTGCCACCGTGCACTGCTTCGAGCTTGCCCAGCTTACTGCAGCACCATTCAATATAAACACGTACCCAGATTGTGACTTAGAGTCATCAGGATCAGTGTTCCAACTTGCATCGGTGTAACTTGTTACAACGAGCTCTTGGTCACCTCCATAACAAAGAAACATATCCTTAGTTCTTTTCAAGTACTTCAGGATATTCTTGACCGCTGTCCAGTGTTCCATTCCTGGATCACTTTGATATCTGCTAGTCAAACTAACAGCATGTGCTATATCCGGTCTTGTACATAGCATGGCATACATGATAGAGCCTACTGCCGAGGCATAGGGGATCTGACTCATCCTTTCTCTTTCTTCTGCCGTAGCCGGTCCTTGAGTCTTACTCAAGACCTTGCCTGGTAACATAGGTAAGAATCCTTTCTTACTTTCGTCCATTCTAAACTTCTTCAGAATCTTGTCCAGGTATGTACTCTGTGATAGCCCTATTAGACGTCTTGATCTATCTCTATAAATCTTGATGCCTAATATGTATGATGCTTCACCAAGGTCTTTCATTGAAAAACTATTATTCAAATAACCCTTTACACTGCTTAATAGTTCTATATCATTCCCAATCAATAATATGTCATCTACATATAATATCAGGAATGCTACAGAGCTCCCACTCACTTTCTTGTAAATACAGGCCTCTCCATGACACTGTATAAACCCGAAGTCTTTGATCACCTTATCAAAACGTCGGTTCCAACTTCTCGATGCTTGCTTCAGTCCATAGATTGAACGCTGAAGTTTGCATACTTTGTCAGCATTTTTAGGATCGACAAAACCTTTGGGTTGTACCATATACAACTCTTCCTCAATGTCTCCATTAAGGAATGCCGTTTTGACATCCATCTGCCAAATCTCATAATCGAAAAATGCAGCTATTGCTAACAAAATCCTCACAGATTTTAGCTTCGCTACAGGTGAGAAAGTCTCATCGTAGTCAACACCTTGAATTTGTCGGAAACCCTTTGCGACAAGTCGAGCTTTATAGACAGTAATATTACCATCAGCATCTGTTTTTCTTTTGAAGATCCATTTATTCTCGACAGCCTTGCGGCTATCAGGTAAGTCTACCAAAGTCCATACTTTGTTATCATACATGGATCCCATTTCGGATTTCATGGCTTCTTGCCATTTGTTGGAATCTGGGCTCATCATCGCTTCTTCATACGTCGCAGGGTCTTCATCATTGTTATCCACAATCATGACATTTAGACAAGGATCATACCAATCTGGAGTGGCACGATCCCTTGTCGATCTGCGAGGTTCAGTAGCTGTCTCATTTGAAGTTTCATGATCATTATCATTAGCTTCCTCTGTTGCCGGTGTAGGTGGTACAGGAACATTTTCCGGTACTGCGCTACTCTGATCAACGAGTAGAGATTCTTCAATCTCATCGAGTTCTACTTTTCTTCCAGTCACTTCTTTAGTGAGAAATTCTTTCTCAAGAAAGGTTCCGTTCTTAGCAACAAAGATCTTGCCTTCGGATCTGTGATAGAAAGTGTACCCTATAGTTTCCTTAGGGTATCCTATGAAGACGCATTTCTCCGCTTTGGGTTCTAGCTTGTCCGGTTGTAACTTTTTTACATAGGCTTCGCAACCCCAAACTTTTAGGAACGACAGCTTAGGTTTCTTATTAAACCATAATTCATACGGCGTCGTTTCAACGGATTTTGATGGTGCTCTATTTAAAGTGAATGCGGCTGTCTCTAATGCATAACTCCAAAATGATAACGGCAAATCAGTAAGAGACATCATAGAACGAACCATATCTAAGAGAGTTCGATTACGACGTTCGGACACACCGTTTCGTTGTGGTGTTCCCGGCGGTGTCAATTGTGAAAGTATTCCGCATTTCTTTAAATGCATGCCAAACTCATAACTTAGATATTCACCTCCGCGATCAGATCGTAGAAATTTAATCTTCTTGTTACGTTGATTTTCTACTTCACTTTGGAATTCCTTAAACTTCTCGAAAGTTTCGGATTTATGTTTCATTAAATAGATATACCCATATCTACTCAAATCATCGTGAAGGTTAGAACATAACGATAACCACCGCGCGATGCTACACTCATTGGTCCACACACATCTGTATGTATGATTTCCAATAAGTCAGTAGCTCGCTCCATCATACCCGAGAATGGAGTCTTAGTCATTTTTCCCATCAGACATGCTTCGCATCTATCAAGTGACTCAAAGTCAAGTGATTCAAGTAATCCATCAGTATGGAGTTTCTTCATGCGTTTCACTCCAATATGACCAAGACGACAGTGCCACATATAAGTAGAATTATCATTCAATTTAATTTGCTTAGCATCAATGTTATGTATATGTGTATCACTACTATCGAGATCTAATAGAAATAAGCCATTCTTTTCAGGTGCTCGACCATAAAAGATATTATTCATAAAGATAGAACAACCATTATTCTCGGACTTGAATGAATAACCGTCTTGCATTAAACAAGATCCTGATATAATGTTCATGCTCAACGCGGGTACATAATAACAATTATTTAGGCTTAAAACTAATCCCGAAGGTAGATGTAGAGGAAGTGTCCCGACTGCGATCACATTGACCTTGGATCCGTTTCCAACGCGCATCGTCACTTCATCTTTCAGCAGTTGTCGTTTATTCTTTAGTTCCTGTTTCGAGTTACAAATATGAGCAACCGAACCAGTATCAAATACCCAGGTACTAGAACGAGAACCAGTGAAATGAACATCTATAACATGTATATCGATATACCTTCTTTCTTCTTCTTGACAAGGCCGCTCTTCAGATCCGCCAAATACTTGGAGCAATTACGCTTCCAGTGTCCCTTCTCTTTGCAGTAATAGCAATCAGCATCAGGCTTAGGGCCGTTCTTAGGTTTCATAGGAGGTGTGGCAGCTTTCTTGCCACCCTTCTTGAATTTTCCCTTAGACTTGCCCTGTTTCTTGAAACTGGTGGTCTTGTTGACCATCAACACTTGGTGCTCTTTCTTAATCTCAATCTCAGCAGCTTTTAACATGCCAAAGAGTTCAGGAAACTCCTTGTTCATGTTCTGCATATTGTAATTCATCACAAAGTTCTTGTAACTTGGTGGCAGTGATTGAAGGACACGATTAATCCCCAGTCTGTTAGGAATCACTATTCCCAAGTCACTGAGTTTCTTCGCATGCCCGGTCATAACGAGCATGTGCTCACTAATGGAGCTGCCTTCTTCCATCATACAGCTGAAAAAGTGTTTCGATGCTTCATAGCATTCCACGGCCGCATGAGTTTCAAAAATAGTCTTCAACTCTTTCATCAACTCATGAGGATCGTGGTGCTCAAAACGTTTTTGAAGATCGGATTCCAGACTGCATAAGATGGCACACTGAACTTGAGAGTACCGAGTTTTCCGAGTTGCGTAAACATTCTTTACTTCATCGGTTTCAGTTTCTGCTGGAGGATCACCTAGCGGTGCATCAAGCACATATTGCAGATTTCCGCCATTGAGGAAGATCCTCACATGACGGAACCAGTCGGTGAAGTTGCTACCGTTGCTCTTAAGTTTTTCTTTCTCTAGGAACTGGTTAAAATTGATTGGGGACGCCATATCTACAACATATTTGCAATAGTTTAGACTAAGTTTATGACAAATTGAGTTCAAATTTTAATTCAACATAATTAAAAATCTAGGTGAACTCCCACTCAAAACAATATCCCTCGCATTGTCTTAGTGATCACACGAACCAAATCTACCGCACCTAAACCCGATCATCACGAGAAAAGTGTGATTTCAATGGCGAACACTCAAAGTGTTCATCATATCAATCATATGATTCATGCTCTACCTTTCGGTATCACGTGTTCCGAGACCATGTCTGTACATGCTAGGCTCGTCAAGGCCACCTTAGTATCCGCATGTGCAAAACTGTCTTGCACCCGTTGTATGTACTTATTGAATCTATCACACCCGATCATCACGAGATGCTTCGAAACGACAAGACTTGATAACGGTGCTACTAAGGATGAACACTTTATTATCTTGAGATTTTAGTGAGAGGGATCATCTTATAATGCTACCGTCGCGATCTAAGCAAAATAAGATGCATAAAAGGATTAACATCACATGCAGTTCATATGTGATATGATATGGCCCTTTTGTCTTTGCGCCTTTGATCTTGATCTCCAAAGCGTGGACATGATCTCCATCATCAACGGGCATGATCTCCATCATCGTCGGCGAAGCACCAAGGTCAATGGCGCCGTCTTCATGATCGTCCTCCATGTAGCAACTATTACAACTACTTTGAAATACTACTCAACATGAAATTTAAAGACAACCATAAGGCTCCTGCCGGTTGCCACAATACAATAATGATCATCTCATACATATTCATCATCACATTATGGCCATATCACATCACCAAACCCTGCAAAAACAAGTTAGACGTTCTCTAATTTGGTTTGCATATTTTACGTGGTTTAGGGTTTTCGAGTAAGATCCAATCTACCTACGAACATGAACCACAACGGTGATACTAGTGTTTTCAATAGAGGAGTAAATTGAATCTTCACTATAGTAGGAGAGACAGACACCCGCAAAGCCACTTATGCAATACAAGTTGCATGTCAAGCGTGGAGCAAATCTCATGAACGCGGTCATGTAAAGTTAGCCCGAGCCGCTTCATCCCACTATGCCACAAAGATGCAAAGTACTCAACTAAAGATAACAAGAGCATCAACGCCCACAAACCATTGTGTTCTACTCGTGCAACCATCTATGCATAGACACGGCTCTGATACCACTGTAGGATAACGTAGCATAGAAAACAAAAATTTTCCTACGGCGAACACGCAATCCAAGCCAAGATGCAATCTAGAAGACGGTAGCAACGAGGGGATTGTCGAGACTCACCCTTGAAGAGATTCCAAAGCCTACAAGAGGAGGCTCTTGTTGCTGCGGTAGACGTTCACTTGCCGCTTGCAAAAGCGCGTAGAAGATCTTGATCACGATCGGTTCCGGCGCCACGAACGGGCAGCACCTCCGTACTCGGTCACACGTTCGGTTGTTGATGAAGACGACGTCCACCTCCCCGTTCCAGCGGGCAGCGGAAGTAGTAGCTCCTCTTGAATCCGACAGCACGACGGCGTGGTGTCGGTGGCGGTGGAGAAATCCGGCGGAGCTTCGCTAAGCGTGCGGGATATGCGGAGGAGCGGGGCGCTAGGGTTTGGGGGAGGGTGGCCGGCCACTATGGGGGCGGCCAAGCTTGTGGCTTTGGTGTGGCCGGCCCCCTCCCCTTGGCCCTCTATATATAGGTGGAAGCCCCAAGTGTTGGACTACAAGTCTTCGAATAAGACCCGAACCCAAAACCTTCCATATGGTGGGAAACCTTCCCAAGCTAGGATTCCCACTAGAGGTGGGAATTCCACCTTCCATAGGGGTGGCCGGCCCCTAAGGGGGAGTCCACTTGGGACTCCTCCCCCACTAGGGTTGGCCGGCCATGGAGGTGGAGTCCCATGTGGACTCCACCTTCCTTGGTGGTTTCTTCCGGACTTTTCTAGAACCTTCTAGAACCTTCCATAGAACCTTCCGCATCATTTTATTCACATAAAATGACATCCTATATATGAATCTTATTCTCCGGACCATTCCGGAACTCCTCGTGATGTCCGGGATCACATCCGGGACTCCGAACAAATATTCGAACTCCATTCCATATTCAAGTTCTACCATTTCAACATCCAACTTTAAGTGTGTCACCCTACGGTTCGCGAACTATGCGGACATGGTTGAGTACTCACTCCGACCAATAACCAATAGCGGGATCTGGAGATCCATAATGGCTCCCACATATTCAACGATGACTTTAGTGATCGAATGAACCATTCACATACGATACCAATTCCCTTTGTCACGCGATATTTTACTTGTCCGAGGTTTGATCATCGGTATCACACTATACCTTGTTCAACCTCGTCTCCTGACAAGTACTCTTTACTCGTACCGTGGTATGTGGTCTCTTATGAACTTATTCATATGCTTGCAAGACATTAGACGACATTCCACCGAGAGGGCCCAGAGTATATCTATCCGTCATCGGGATGGACAAATCCCACCGTTGATCCATATGCCTCAACTCATACTTTCCGATACTTAATCCCACCTTTATAACCACCCATTTACGCAGTGGCGTTTGATGTAATCAAAGTACCTTTCCGGTATAAGTGATTTACATGATCTCATGGTCATAAGGACTAGGTAACTATGTATTGAAAGCTTATAGCAAATAACTTAATGACGTGATCTTATGCTACGCTTAATTGGGTGTGTCCATTACATCATTCATACAATGATATAACCTTGTTATTAATAACATCCAATGTTCATGATTATGAAACTAATCATCTATTAATCAACAAGCTAGTTAAGAGGCTTACTAGGGACTCTTTGTTGTTTACATATCACACATGTATCAATGTTTCAGTTAATACAATTATAGCATGGTATATAAACATTTATCATAAACATAAAGATATATATAATAACCACTTTTATTATTGCCTCTTGGGCATATCTCCAACACTCCTTCCTCGACCTCCGTTGGGCGCCGCCTTCCAACGCCCCGCTCCAGCCGAGCGCGCTTGTCCGCTTCGCCCACGACGAGCTCCGCCGCCGCACCAACCTCCCGTCGTGCAGCCACGCGTCGTCGTCCTCAACCACTCCGAGCTCGCCTCCGCCGACCACAGCCCACAGGTGAGGGCACCGCTTCTGTGAGTACCAGGTCGAGGCCGAGGATGGGCGGCGCCATGGCTAGAGGAGAACGTGGAGGAGCCGGCGGAAGGCTTCCGGTCGTCCTCAAACCGTGCTTCCTGGGGCGTCAGACGTTTCTACCACCGGCGAGGGTGTGTGCTACCACCGGCACATGGCCTTGCTACCGGCGGATGTCGGCGTTGCTACCTTTGGCATCTGGCACTGCTACTGGTGGAGGGCTGGATTTGCTACCTATGTGTCCGACGTTGCTACCGGCGGTCTGAGGTGTTGCTACGTTAGGTGGACGGAGTTGCTGCAACCTTGGGCGGTGTTCTCTGATGAGGTTTCCGTCATGTTTATGTACCATAGAAATATTTTTTTGCTACAATTTTTATGCGCTTTTGCTCCAATTACTCCGGCGAAGTCTCATTGTTGTCTCCGACGATATTTTATTTTTGCTATAATAGCATTTTTTTGCTACGAGGTCTCCGGCGAGATCTTTGTCAATTTTTTCCGATGATATTGGATTTTGCTACATTAGCATTTTTCTGCTACAATAGCATAATTTTTGCTACGAGTTCTCCGGCGAGGTCTCTGGCGAGCTCAGCCTTTTTATTTGATTTCATGACTGAACCGTTTTTTGCTACAATGTAGCAAAAGCGGGTTATTTTTTGCTGCCGGGAGGTGTTTTTTGCTACATTCAGTAAAACCAGATCTGGCCGTCCAAGATGGCCGATCCGACGGCTGGCGACCCGGGGGCTGGGAAATCAGATCCCCCGGGGGACGCCCAGCAGTTTCCCATTGAAAACGACCGGGCGAGGTTGCTAGGTGGCCGGCTAGTGCACTCAGTTAAGGCAACCGTTGTTTTTTTTTTTCAGGGAAGGCAACCGTTGTTGGACGTGCGAGGACACACCGCGCCTATCCATTTACATGGGCTTCTACACAATTTTTTTTGCGAAGACACGCACATACACTCACCCCTATGAACATACGCACGTACATCCTATCCTTATGAGCACCTCAAAAAGATTGCGTCGAAGAACTGATCTGGTGAGTCTTGAGATTGACGAAGTCACCACATGCATCTTGCTGTTGACGGGAACGTCGTCTCCCACCGAACAATATTCCGCTTTTATGAGACATTAAAGTGTCAAATTTAAGATTTAAACTCTGATAAGCTAGAGGTGTCACTACCCTTCTAACCATCTAACCACAGTTTGATTCTCTCGATTTTAACATAAATCAGACTCAAATTTAAGCTAGCTTTGGATCGCCATAGGTAACCACGCGTTCAGACGCCGTGGTAGGTGTGAGTTGGAGTTGCCTTAACCAGCACCTGACACGATGGAAATTGGACCGGTTATTTTTCGTTCTCTCCGGATCAAGGAGAGACATCACTGCTATTAAATATTAAGAAATTTCATACAGCTCGTATGAGCATCTCCAGTCGCGTTCTTTAAAGTATCCCTAAAGGGATTTAGGACGCGCCCGACAAAGAAAAGTTCCCCGTCACATCTTTTAAAGTTTTTTATTGTTTGGTGCCGCCCGATACAGTGTCCGGCACCCCGAACCCGTCCTCATCCCACAGGAGACGCTCCGGGCACGCCAGACACAACGAAAAGCGAGGCGAAGAGACGCGGACCCGACGCGTCAGCGGCTCGGAAGCCTAAATAAAACCCCGTCGCCTACTTTTGGTCAAGCGACGTTAATGGCGTCGGTTTTCCCTAAGACGAGGACGCGTCTCGTCGTTCATGGCCGCGTAGCCGTCCGCGTCGATGTTTATTGCGTCCAATGACCCGCTGCCGCTCGCCTGTCGTCGCTGTACATTAAGAGCGCCCTGCGGTTCTTATTCATCCAAATCTCTCGCTCCCAAATCTTTCCTCGCCGCTCCAACCGCTACGCAATGTTGTCGTCCTCCCGCAAGATCGCCAAGGCGAACGGCTTCGGCTGTGGCAGCCTCACCGTGCCGGAGGCGTGGGCGCTGTACCCCGCGGAATATCCCGTCCCCGAACATGCGCTCGCGCCGCGGCCGGAGGATGGCCGTGAACGGTATAGGCGTCCCGCCGCCGCCATCGCCTGGCATGGAGCGCTGGAGGGACTCCATCAGGGCCCGACGGTCTGCACTCGACGCCGATGAGCGGGCCGATCCGACCTGGGCGGCCATTGTTAACGACGCCTGGTGGGGCGCCTACTTCCAGGCGCAATACGACATGGAGATGAACAACACCAACGGCCTCGTTGTCGGGCCGAAGAGCTGGAAAAGGGACAGGCGCCTCCTGTTCTGGGGCGTTCCGGGCGCATCCTGGAGAACGTCATCGACAGCATCGACAACAGCACTCCAAGGTTGGAGGCGCCATCCTCACCGCCACCGTCTCCCGCTCCGCGCACCGTCTCCCGCTCCACGCACCGATTGACGTCGTCCTCATCGCACCACTCCGCGTCCTACACCATCCCCAAGCGCGTGGTGAAGGAGGAGCCAGGGTTCGCGACGACGCCCGTCAATCTGAGGCGCGGCGGCAGCGGCAGCTAGCAGCAGCAAAGGCGTGGCGGCAACACCCTCCTCACCCCGAAGCCGGAGGTTAAGGAGGAGTAGGACGACGAGGCAGCGGCGAAGGCGGCGCTGCTAGCAGAGTACGAGCGGCAGCAGCGGCTCATCGCCATCAGCGACGACCCCGAGGACTGCCCAGGGCTACGCGCGGCGTGCTTGGCGTCGCTGAATGACAAGCCTGGAGGGGCGATCTCGACACAGCGATCGCCATGTCCATCCGCGACACCGGCAAGCCTCTCGTGGACCTCACCGACGACGGCGAGGCAGGACCAAGCGGCCTGGTGAAGGACGAGCCCGTCGACGAGCCCGACGAGCGCGTCAAGCAGGAGGTCATCACCGACGACATGTACAACTTCCACCAGTACTACGACGCCTCCGGCCACCGCAAGTACTTCTAGATTAGGGTTTAGTTTAAATTTAATCGAATTTCGTTCGAATCTATGTAATATATAGCAAGTTTGGATGAATTCGCTCAAGTTTTAAATTTCTGAAATTTTGTTTGGGGGACGCGGCTAGGGAGAGACGTCCCCCAAACGCGGCACGAATAAAACACGTACCCCAAACACTCGATCCGGCGCCGTTTGGAGGACGGTTTAGGGAACGCGACTGAAGATGCTCTAATATATAGTATATCGCAATTGATATTCCGACACAATGGCTAAATGCAACTCTACTCCCATCGTTCCCAATTGCCATGCATTTTACATTTAGTTAAAATCAAATTTTATAATAATTGACTAAATATTAAGAAAAAATATCAATATTTACAATGTAAAATCTATTGCGTTAGAGTTGTCACGAAGTATACTTCCAGGTTTGTGTCGAAAAAGTATACTTCCAGATTATATGCATTTGGTTTCGTAGATGTTGATATTCTCTTCTGTATATTTGATCAAAGTTTATAAAGTTTGACTTCAAATAAAGCTAAGAAAGAGGGTTAAACAAAAATGGAGGAAGTAGTTCTATTGGGCGGGGAGGAGGCATTTTGGCTCATAAAAGCATTTGCACTCATTATGGAAAATAATTAAAAATAATTTTAAAATGTTTTCGTGAAAAAATTGTGATATTTTATATTCGTACGCAAGTTTTCGTGAAAAACAATATTTTATGTAGCATGTATAAAAAGACAAAATCTTCTGTATGTAGTCGTGTTGTATTGTATCATCAATTTTTTTTCTTTTTTACAAGAGAATTTTTTATCGAAACTTGTGTATAATCATAAAATGTCTAGATGTACATGCAAAATTTTATTTCAAATTCTTTTAACACCTCAAAATATATTTTCGCACAAGAAGTTCATACGCTGCTATGAGCTAAAGTGGATTTCTCTACTGGGTGGTGGCCACAATGTTACACACGTAGAGCGATATTTGGACACATAATAGTTACTGTAGTTACTAGAAGTAGGAAAGAGCAAAGGCAAGTTTTGCACTATAAGTAGCACTAGATCTTTTTCTGCGAAGAAAATATCTAGTAGTAGCTGAGTGTGGAGCCATCACATCTTAGAGCGATATTTGGACACATAATAGTTACTGTAGTTACTAGAAGTAGGAAAGAGCAAAGGCAAGATTTGCACTATAAGTAGCACCAGATCTTGTTCTGCGAAGAAAATATCTAGTAGTAGCTGAGTGTGGAGCCATCACATCTTAGCGTATTTGTGGCTAAAACGAACAAAGAAATACAAGCCCTGTTGGCCATAGGATAGGATTCGTCGAGGCAGGACCAGACAGCGACGTACTGTACCAGTACGACCCCGCGCGTGGGAGTGCCGAGTGCGGCAGCTGCTTCCACACAAGTCACAGCGATCACAGTCGCCCATACGGGCACACCACTGAGTCACTGTGACGGTGTGAGTGTGACCACTTGAGTGAGTGAAACGAGTGACAGCTCGAACGCCTAGCGACATGGATTTCGATATGGAATCGAGAGAAAACAAGCCGACCTGGACCGGTCTCGGCCACATCTTGTGGATTACTAGATTCTTTTAGGGGATTATTAAATTAGTGTGCTTGGACCACCTCTGTCCGCACGAGCTTAGCGGAAAGTTCACCCGATATAGTCACCGCGCGTGAACGAATATCACCTATTTCTGGAACCAACTTTTTCTTTTTGCAAGTAGACATCGTCGTCGTCGACAGTCATAGTATATTCCTTTTTTCTAGTGCTTGATCAACGGAGAATTGAGTTAGTCCTAGATTAATTTTAGATCTTGAATTTGTATTGTGATTCGTAGATTTTTTTAAACGGAACAAAAAACTTTGCCTCATCTATTAATTATGTGGAAAGTGCTCAATTTTTAGAGAAAATTGTGCGAAAACCTACAACCATATGGTCAGCCCACACCCACGTCTAGAGATGTAAATGGTACGGATAATTTTCGCTCCGAATCCACGCCCGTATCGTTTTTGAGGATATGGTATGTTGAATGTAGATGGGCCGCAGCCCAATAAGGCAGCCCATATGATCTACAATTTCAAATCTCAAGGCCCATCACGTTGACAGCTTGGGACAGCCTTCGGACAAAGTTTAGTCCCACATCTAGTTGGGAGAGAGTTGGAGTGATATAAGGGCCCGTTCTACTCCTTCCAAGTGAGTGAGAATAGAAGGAGCCCTCGCGCACTCCTCCTCCTCCCGCCCCGCCTCGGCTCGGCACGGCACGGCACGTCACGTCACGTCACGTCACACACGTCGCGTTTCATGACTCGAGTTCGAGTTCGAGACACCCTCAAGGAAGCCTAATTTTTTTGCTTGGTGCACCAACTGTGTTGGGTACGTGTCGGCCTACATGTGCATGCTCGCCGCGTGTTCCTGGCTTCCTACGCGTGTCAACGCGGTCGGGTCGGCTTCCTCCCAGGTTATACAAGTAGACCGATCATATCTGGAGAATAGTGCTCTTAGATCTCTCTCACGAAGTTCCTTTTGTTGTGCTACTCTCTAGTCTTCCCCATCCCGGCGACTGCGTCCACAGCCGTCCGGGGGAGCAGGCCTCCGAAATTCCGTCCGTTGAGATCCTGCACGGGGAGACGGGCGATAAGATTTTTGGGGAGCGTCTCGGCGCGACTACTTGATGTCTACGCACGCTTCTATTCGTGTAGACAGTGTTGGCCTCCAAGAGCAGAGGTTTGTAAAATAGCAGCAAGTTTCCCTTAAGTGAATCACAAAAGGTTTATCGAACTCAGGGAGGTAGAGGTCAAAGATATCCTCTCAAGCAACCCTGCAATTAAGATACAAGAAGTCTCTTGTGTCCCCAACACACCTAATACACTTGTCAGATGTACATGTGCACTAGTTCGGCGAAGAGATAGTGAAATACAAGTAATATGGATGATTGTAAGTATTAACTGTAATCTAAAATAAAAATGGCAGCAAGCGAACATGTAGCGAAACTTGTTGGAAATGGTGTTTCAATGCTTAGAAACAAGGCCTAGGGATCATACTTTCACTAGTGGACACTCTCAACAATGATCACATAAATAAATAACTTCTCTTCACTTGTGCTACTTCAAACACTCTCTTGTTGGATAACAAACACCATTCATTGTGTAGGGCTATAAAAGCACACCTCAAGCCGGAGTAAACAAGCTCCACAACATCCGGAGTTCATATTAAAGTAACCTCTAGAGTGCATAATAGACCGTTGTAATTTAGACCGAGTACTAACATAGCATACACACTGTCAACAATACCTATGAAAGGGGAATAAATCACATCAATACTATCATAGTAATAGTTAACTTCATAATCTACAAGAGATTACAATCATAACCTACACCAAGTACTACATGATGCACACACTGTCAACTTTACATCATGGAGGAGGAATAGACTACTTTAATAACATCACTAGAGTAGCACATAGATTAATAGTGATACAAAGCTCATCATATGGATCTCAATCATGTAAGGCAGCTCATGAGATAATTGTATTGAAGTACATGGGAGAGAGATGAACCACATAGCTACCGGTAGAGCCCTTATCCTCGAGGGATAACTACTCCCTCCTCATCATGGGAGTCAGCAACGGCGATGAAGATGGCGATGGAGTCGATGGAGATGGATTCCGGGGGCGATTCCCCGTCCCCAAGGTGCCGAAGAGACTTCTCTCCCCGAAACGGAGTTTCGCGATGGCGGCGGCACCCTGGAGTCTTTCTTTCGGAGTTTCGTCGATTGGTGTAGGGTTTTCACGTCACGAGAGATTATATAGGGAAGAGGCGGCGCAGGGGGGCTCGGGGGCCCACCCCATAGGGCGGCGCGCCCTCCTAGGCCGCGCCCCAGTGGTGGGGGCCCCGGGCCTCCTCTCCGGCTCCTTCGTATTCTGGTCCGTCTCGGTGAAATAAGATGTTTGGCTTTCGTTTCGTCGAATTCCGAGAATATTGCCTGAACAGCTTTTCTGGAACCAAAAACAACAGAAAACAGGAACTGACACCTCGGCATCTTGTTAATAGGTTAGTTCCGGAAAATGCATAAAATCATTATAAAGTGTGAGCTAAACATGTAGGTATTGTCATAAAACTAGCATGGAACATCAGAAATTATAGATACGTTGGAGACGTATCAAGCATCCCAAGCTTAGTTCCTACTCGCCCTCGAGTAGGTAAACGATAACAAGGATAATTTCTGTAGTGACATGCTACTAACATAATCTTGATCATACATATTGTAAAGCATATGAGATGAATGAAGTGATTCAAGCAATGGTAAAGACAATGACTAAACAACCGAATCATATAGCAAAGACTTTTCATGAATAGTACTTTCAAGACAAGCATCAATAAAACTTGCATAGGAGTTAACCCATAAAGCAATAAATCCTTAGTAGAAGGTTTTGAAGTAATACAAAGGAAGGTATAAGTTTCAGCAGTTGCTTTCAACTTCAACATGTATATCTCATGGATAATTGTCAACACAAAGTAATATGATGAATGCAAATAAGCAAGTATGTAGGAATCAATGCACAGTTGACACAAGTGTTTGCTTCTAATAGAAAGAAGTAGGTAAACTGACTCAACATAAAGTAAAAGAAAGGCCCTTCGCAGAGGGAAGCATGGATTACTATTTTTGTGCTAGAGCTTTTATTTTGAAAACATAGAAACAATTTTGACAGCGGTAGTAGTAATTCATATGTGTTATGCATAAGACATCCTATAAGTTGCAAGCCTCGTGCATCGAATACCAATAGTGCTCGCACCTTGTCCTAATTAGCTTGGATTTCCATGGATTATCATTGCATTACATATGTTTCAACCAAGTGTCACAAAGGGTACCTCTATGCCGCCTGTACAAAGGTCCAAGGAGATAGATCGCATTTGATTTCTCGTTTTTGATAGATCTCAACTTGAGGACATCCATACCGGGACAACATAGAAAACAGATAATGGACTCCTCTTTAATGCATAAGCATTCAACAACAGATAATATTCTCATAAGAGATTGAGGATTAATGTCCAAACTGAAACTTCCACCATGATACATGGCTTTGGTTGGCGGCCCAAAGTTCTTCTCTAACAATATGCATACTCAAACCATTTAATCATGATAAATCACCCTTACTTCAGACAAGACGAACATGCATAGCAACTCACATGATATTCAACAAAGGTGTAATAGTTGATGGCGTCCCCAGAAACATGGTTACCGCTCAACAAGCAACTTATAAGAAATAAGATACATACGCTACACATTCTTCACCACAATAGTTTTTAAGGCTATTTTCCCATGAGCTATATATTGCAAAGACAAGGAATGAAATTTTAAAGGTAGCACGCAAGCAATTTACTTGGAATGGCAGAGAAATACCACATAGTAGGTAGTTATGGTGGACACAAATGGCATAGGTTTTGGCTCAAGGTTTTGGATGCACGAGAAGTATTCCTCTCAGTACAAGGCTTTGGCTAGCAAGGTTGTTTGAAGCAAACACAAGTATGAACCGGTACAACAAAACTTACATAAGAACATATTGCAAGCATTATAAGACTCTACACTGTCTTCCTTGTTGTTCAAACACTTTACCAGAAAATATCTAGACTTTTAGAGAGACCAATCATGCAAACCAAATTTCAACAAGCTCTACAGTAGTTCTCCACTAATAGGTGCAATCTACATGATGCAAGAGCTTAAACATGATCTATTTGAGAGCTCAAAACAATTGCCAAGTATCAAATTATTCAAGACCATATACCAATTACCACATGAAGCATTTTCTGTTTCCAACCAAATAGCAATAAATGCAGCAGCTTTCAACTTTTGACATGAACATTAAAAGTAAAACAAAGAACACAAGTGTTCAAATGAAAAAGCGGAGCGTGTCTCTCTCCCACACAAGCATGATAGGATCCAATTTATTCATAGAATGAAAATAACAAAACGAAAATAAAAGCACACAGACGCGTCAAGTAAAGCACATAAGATGTGACGGAATAAAAATATAGTTTCACTAGAGGTGACCTAATAAGTTGTTGATGAAGAAGGGCATGCCTTGGGCATCCCCAAGCTTAGATGCTTGAGTCTTCTTGAAATATGCAGGGATGAACCACGGGGCATCCCCAAGCTTAGACTTTTCACTCTTCTTGATCATATATCATCCTCCTTTCTTGACTCTTGAAAACTTACTTCACACCAAACTCAAAACAATCTCATTAGAGGGTTAGTGCATAATCAAAAATTCACATGTTCAGAGAGGACACAATCATTCCCAACACTTCTGGACATTACCCAAGGTTACTGAAAGTTAATGGAGCAAAGAAATCCACTCAACATAGTAAAAGAGGCAATGTGAAATAAAAGGCAGAATCTATCAAAACAGAACAGTCCGTAAAGACAAAAATTTTCGAGGCACTAAACATGCTCAGATGAAAAATCTCAAATTGAATGAAAGTTGCGTACATATCTGAGGATTACTCATGATTTTTCGCAGATTTATCTGAGTTTCCTACAGAGAGATCTACTCAAATTCATGACAGCTAGAAATCTGTTTCTGCGCAGAAATCCAAATCTAGTATCAACCTTCTATCAAAGACTTAACTTGGCACAACAATGCAATAAAATAAAGATAAGGGGAGGTTGCTACAGTAGTAACAACTTCCAAGACACAACAAAACAGTAGCAAAATAAAAATATGGGTTATCTCCCAAGAAGTGCTTTCTTTATAGCCATTAAGATGGGCTCAGTAATTTTAATGATGCTCTCGCAAGAAATAAGAGTTGAAGCAAAAGAGAGCATCAAAAGCAAATAAGAAACACTTTTAAGTCTAACCCACTTCCTATGAAAAGGAATCTTGTAAATAAACAAGTCATGTAAGCATAATGCAATAAGCATAGGAAAACAAGACAAGCGCAACTTCAAAATCTTCAGCAAAAAGAGAGGTGTTTTAGTAACATGGAAATCCCTACAACCATATTGTCCTCTCTCATAAAGATTTTCAGTAGCATCATGAACAAACTCAACAATATAACTATCACATGAAACATTCTTATCATGAGCTACATGCATAAAATTATTACTCTCCACATAAGCATAGTCATTACTATTAATTGTAGTGGGAGCAAATTCAATAAAATATCTATCATTATTATTCTCATCACCATAATCATCATATATAGGAGGCATATTGTAATCATAATTAATTTTCTCCTCAATAGTAGGTGGACTGAAAATATGATAGTCATCATTGTAATCATCATATATAGGAGGTAAAGTATCATCAAAGTAAATTTTCTCCTCCATGCTTGGGGGACTAAAAATATCATGCTCATCAAAACCAGCTTCCCCAAGCTTAGAATTTTCCATAGCATTAGCAACAATGGTGTTCAAAGCATTCATATTAATAACATTGCCATTAGCATGCATATAGAGTTCCATAGGTTTTTTAATTTTCGCATCAAACAATTCATGTCTTAACTCAGGAAATAGATTAAAAAGCTCACTGTTATTTTCCATTATGCCTAACTAGTGAAAAATAAAAACAAGAAACAAAAAGATGCAATTGCAGGATCTAAAGGAAATAGCTTCGAGCACTCACACACCGGCAACAGTGCTAGGAAATAGCTTAGTAGTCGGAGGATGTGAATACCTTTACCTTACCTCCCAACGGCGCCGAAAATAGCTTGATGTCTACGCACGCTTCTATTCCTGTACAGTGTTGGGCCTCCAAGAGCAGAGGTTTGTAGAACAGAGCAAGTTTCCCTTAAGTGAATCACCCAAGGTTTATCGAACTCAGGAGGTAGAGGTCAAAGATATCCCTCTCAAGCAACCCTGCAATTAAGATACAAGAAGTCTCTTGTGTCCCCAACACACCTAATACACTTGTCGATGTATAGGTGCACTAGTTCGGCGAAGAGATAGTGAAATACAAGTAATATGGATGATTGTAAGTAGTAATTGTAATCTGAAATAAAAATGGCAGCAAGCGAACATGTAGAACTTGTTGGAAACGGTGTTTCAATGCTTAGAAACAAGGCCTAGGGATCATACTTTCACTAGTGGACACTCTCAACAATGATCACATAAATAAATAACTTCTCTTCACTTGTGCTACTTCAAACACTCTCTTGTTGGATAACAAACACCATTCATTGTGTAGGACTACAAAAGCACACCTCAAGTCGGAGTAAACAAGCTCCACAACATCCGGAGTTCATATTAAAGTAACCTCTAGAGTGCATAATAGACCGTTGCAATTTAGACCGAGTACTAACATAGCATACACACTGTCAACAATAGCTATGAAAGGGGGAATAGATCACATCAATACTATCATAGTAATAGTTAACTTCATAATCTACAAGAGATTACAATCATAACCTACAGCAAGTACTACATGATGCACACACTATCAACTTTACATCATGGAGGAGGAATAGACTACTTTAATAACATCACTAGAGTAGCACATAGATTAATAGTGATACAAAGCTCATCATATGGATCTCAATCATGTAAGGCAGCTCATGAGATCATTGTATTGAAGTACATGGGAGAGAGATGAACCACATAGCTACCGGTAGAGCCCTTAGCCTCGAGGGAGAACTACTCCCTCCTCATCATGGGAGTCAGCAACGGCGATGAAGATGGCGATGGAGTCGATGGAGATGGATTCCGGGGGCAATTCCCCGTCCCTACAGGTGCCGAACAGAGACTTCTGTCCCCGAAACGGAGTTTCGCGATGGCGGCGCCCTGGAGTCTTTCTGGAGTTTCGTCGATTGGTGTAGGGTTTTCACGTCACGAGAGATTATATAGGCGAAGAGGCGGCGCAAGGGGGTGCATGGGGGGCCCACCCCATAGGGCGGCGCGCCCCCCTCCTAGGTCGCGCCCTAGTGTGGTGTGGGGGCCCTGGGCCTCCTCTCCGGCTCCCCTTCGGTGTTCTGGTCCGTCTCGGTGAAATAAGATGTTTGGCTTTCGTTTCATCGAATTCCGAGAATATTGCCCGAACAGCTTTTCTGGAACCAAAAACAACAGAAAACAGGAACTGGCACCTCGATATCTTGTTAATAGGTTAGTTCCGGAAAATGCATAAAATCATTATAAAGTGTGAGCAAAACATGTAGGTATTGTCATAAAACTAGCATGGAACATCTGAAATTATAGATACGTTGGAGACGTATCACTGCTCGCTGCTGTACGTGGTCTTCATCGACGGTTCGGCTGCTTCATCAACAGATCCGACTTCACCATGGGCGACATCAACAACTCCCATGGTGGTGCTGGTGCTGCTGCTGGTGCGACCTTCCCGGTCGCGATGTACGTGCTTTTCCTCTCCTACCTTGCACTGCTACTTGTTCCATGTTTAGATCTGATGCATGTGCTTAGTCTGATGTGTATGGTTAAGTATGCTTGTGCATCTGTAATGTTGCTTTCGGTAATTAAACTCACACGGAAATTGCCTAATAATCCAACAATCCAAAAACCTTATATGCTTAGGCAATTTTCACCGTCTGGTTTTGCTGCTGCGCTCAAACCGAGCCCGTTTACGGGTTCTCATTTCAAGAGATGGCAGAATAAAACCCTCTTGTGGCTCACTTCTATGGGCGTGCACCGAGTTGCGGAAGGTACTCCCAGAGGTCCGCTTACTCCTGACGAGGATAAAGCGTTCGGGGATGCCACCGTAATCTTTGTGGGTGCCGTCCTAAGTGTGCTTGGAGACAAGTTGGTTGATGCTTATCTGCACATTCGAAATGGGAAGGAACTGTGGGATGCACTGGACGCTAAGTTTGGTGCTGCCGATGCCGGAGGTGAACTGTATGCTATGGAGCAGTTCAATGACTACAGAATGGTTGAGAACCGATCTGTAGTAGAACAGGCTCATGAGATACAGATCATGGCAAAGGAACTTGAGCTCCTCAAGTGTGTGCTACCGGACAAGTTTGTCGTGGGATGCATTGTCGCTAAGCTTCCCCTTCATGGAGGAACTTTGCCACTTCCCTGAAACATCAGAGGCATGAGTTTTCTGTTGAGAATATCATGGGCTCTCTGGATGTTGAGGAGAAGGCGAGGGCAAAAGACAAACACACTGGAGGAACCGAGGGACGTTCTGCTGCCAATATGGTGCAGAAAAATGCCCACAAGTCCAAGGGAAAGAACAAGGGAGTCTCCCAGACTACCAACTTCAAGAAGAAGGGGAAAACGGAGAAGAAAGATCCTTGCTGGGTGTGTGGCGAGATAGGCCATTGGGCTAATCGTTGTCCACAACACAAAGGAAAGAAATGTCAAGATGGACAGAACTCAAATTCTGTCAGCATGGTCATTGGCAACACAGAGGAAGGAACTACAGGGTATGGTAATATATTACCTACTGTTCTTTCGGTGTTTCAGCCCACGGAATGGTGGGTTGATACAGGTGCCAATGTTCATGTGTGTGCTGACATCTCCATGTTTACCTCTTATCAGGCCCGAGGTTCCTCAGTAATGATGGGGAATGGGTTACATGCTACTGTTCGTGGTGTTGGCACGGTAGATCTGAAGTTTACTTCGGGAAAGATCGTGCAACTGAGGAACGTGCTGCATGTCCCTGCTAGCGTACAGTTGACGTGGCGTAGTAGCTTCCTTGTGACGGTAAAGCACTCGTCCGTTGGGAACCCCAAGAGGAAGGTATGATGTGTACAGCAGCAAGTTTTCCCTCAGTAAGTAACCAAGGTTTATCGAACCAGTAGGAGCCAAGAAGCACGTTGAAGGTTGATGGCGGCGGAGTGTAGTGCGGCGCAACACCAGGGATTCCGGCGCCAACGTGGAACCTGCACAACACAACCAAATTACTTTGCCCCAACGTGATAGTGAGGTTGTCAATCTCACCGGCTTGCTGTAATAAAGGATTAGATGTATAGTGTGGAAGATGATGTTTGCAGAAAACAGTATAAACAAGTATTGCAGTAGATTGTATTCGATGTAAAAGAATGGACCGGGGTCCACAGTTCACTAGAGGTGTCTCTCCCATAAGAATAAGCATATTGGGTGAACAAATTACAGTTGGGCAATTGACAAATAAAGATAGCATAACAATGCACATACATGTTATGATGAGTAGTGTGAGATTTAATTGGGCATTACGATAGAGTACATAGACCGCTATCCAGCATGCATCTATGCCTAAAAAGTCCACCTTCAGGTTATCATCCGAACCCCTTCTAGTATTAAGTTGCAAACAACAGACAATTGCATTAAGTATGGTGCGTAATGTAATCGACAAATACATCCTTAGATATAGAATTGATGTTTTATCCCTAGTGGCAACAGCACATCCACAACCTTAGAGGTTGCTGTCACTCTCCCAGATTTAATGGAGGCATGAACCCACTATCGAGCATAAGTACCCCTCTTGGAGTTACAAGTAATGACTTGGCCAGAGCCTCTACTAGCAACGGAGAGCATGCAAGATCATAAACAACACATAGATAGATTGATAATCAACATAGCATAGTATTCATTATTCATCGGATCCCAACAAACGCACATGTAGCTTTACAGATAGATGATCTTGATCATGTTAGGCAGCTCACAAGATCCGACAATGATAGCACAATGGGGAGAAGACAACCATCTAGCTACTGCTATGGATCCATAGTCTAGGGGTGAACTACTCACACATCAATCCGGAGGCGACCATGGCGGTGTAGAGTACTCCGGGAGATGATTCCCCTCCCCGGCAGGGTGCCAGAGGCGATCTCCTGAATCCCCCGAGATGGGATTGGCGGCGGCGGCGTCTCGGAAGGTTTTCCGTATCGTGGCTCTCGGACTGGAACTATCATCGACGAAGGCTTAAGTAGGCGGAAGGGTAGGTCAGGGTCACGGGGCCCCACACGCTAGGGCCGCGCGGCCCCTCTAGGCCGCGCCGCCCTAGTGTGGCGGTGCCCCGTGGCCCCACTTCGTCTCCCTCGGTCTTCTGGAAGCTTCGTGGAAAAATAGGACCCTGGGCGTTGATTTCGTCCAATTCCGAGAATATTTCCTTACTAGGATTTCGAAACCAAAAACAGGAAACAAGAATGGCTCATCGGCATCTCGTTAATAGGCTAGTGCCGGAAAATGCATAATAATGACATATAATGTGTACAAAACATGTGAGTATCATCATAAAAGTAGCATGGAACATAAGAAATTATAGATACGTTTGAGACGTATCAAGCATCCCCAAGCTTAGTTCCTACTCGTCCCGAGTAGGTAAACGATAACAAAGATAATTTCTTAAGTGACAATGCTACCATAATCTTGATCAATACTATTGTAAGCACATGTAATGAATGCAGCGATTCGAAACAATGGTAAATACAATGAGTAAACAATTGAATCATATAGCAAAGACTTATCATGAATATTACTTTCAAGACAAGCATCAATAAGTCTTGCATAAGAGTTAACTCATAAAGCAATAAATTCAAAGTAAAGGTATTGAAGCAACACAAAGGAAGATTAAGTTTTAGCAGTTGCTTTCAACTTGTAACATGTATATCTCATGTATATTATCAACATAAAGTAATATAACAAGTGCAATATGGAAGTATGTAGGAATCAATGCACAGTTAACACAAGTGTTTGCTTCTTGAGATAGAAGGAAATGGGTAAACTGACTCAACAATGAAAGTAGAAGAAAGGCCCTTCGCAGAGGGAAGCATTGATTGCTATATTTGTGCTAGAGCTTTTATTTTGAAAACAAGAAACAATTTTGTCAACGGTAGTAATAAAGCATATGAGTTATGTATATTATATCCTACAAGTTGCAAGCCTCATGCATAGTATACCAATAGTGCCCGCACCTCGTCCTAATTAGCTTGGATTTACATGGATTATCATTTCATAACATATGTTTCAACCAAGTGTCACAAAGGGGTACCTCTATGCCGCCTGTACAAAGGTCTAAGGAGAAAGCTCGCATTGGATTTTTCGCTTTTGATTATTCTCAACTTAGACATCCATACCGGGACAACATAGACAACAGATAATGGACTCCTCTTTAATGCATAAGCATTCAACAACAGATAATATTCTCATAAGAGATTGAGGTTTGTTGTCCAAACTGAAACTTCCACCATGGATCATGGCTTTAGTTAGCGGCCCAATGTTCTTCTCTAACAATATGCATACTCAAACCATTTGATCATGATAAATCACCCTTACTTCAGACAAGACGAACATGCATAGCAACTCACATGATATTCAACAAAGAAATAGTTGATGGCGTCCCCAGGAACATGGTTATCGCTCAACAAGCAACTTATAAGAGATAAGATGCATAAGTACATATTCAATACCACAATAGTTTTTAGGCTATTTGTCCCATGAGCTATATATTGCAAAGATAAAGAATAGAAATTTTAAAGGTAGCACTCAAGCAATTTACTTTGGAATGGTGGAGAAATACCATGTAGTAGGTAGGTATGGTGGACACAAGTGGCATAGTGTTTGGCTCAAGGATTTTGGATGCATGAGAAGTATTCCCTCTCGATACAAGGTTTAGGCTAGCAAGGTTGTTTAAAGCAAACACAAGTATGAACCGGTACAGCAAAACTCACATAAAAGACATATTGAAAGCATTATAAGACTCTATACCGTCTTCCTTGTTGTTCAAACCCTCACCAGAAAATATCTAGACTTAGAGAGACCAAACATGCAAACCAAATTTTAGCAAGCTCTATGTATTTCTTCACTAATAGGTGCAAAGTATATGATGCAAGAGCTTAAACATGAGCACAACAATTGCCAAGTATCACATTATTCAAGATATTATACCAATTACCACATGTAGCATTTCCCGTTTTCAACCATATAACAATTTAACAAAGCAGTTCAACCTTCGCCATGAATATTATGAGTAAAGCCTAAGAACATATTTGTCCATATGCAACAGCGGAGCGTGTCTCTCTCCCACACAATGAATGCTAGGATCCAACTTTATTCAAACAAAACAAGAAACAAAAACAAACAGACGCTCCAAGTAAAGTACATAAGATGTGATGGAATAAAAATATAGTTTCACTAGAGGAACTTGATAGTGTTGTCGATGAAGAAGGGGATGCCTTGGGCATCCCCAAGCTTAGATGCTTGAGTCTTCTTGAAATATGTAGGGATGAACCACGGGGGCATCTCCAAGCTTAGAGCTTTCACTCTCCTTGATCATATTGTATCATCCTCCTCTCTTGATCCTTGAAAACTTCCTCCACACCAAACTCGAAACAAACTCATTAGAGGGTTAGTGCATAATCAAAAAATCACATGTTCAGAGGTGACATAATCATTCTTAACACTTCTGGACATTGCACAAAGCTACTGAAAGTTAATGGAACAAAGAAATCCATCTAACATAGCAAAATAGGCAATGTGAAATAAAAGGCAGAATCTGTCAAAACAGAACAGTCCGTAAAGACGAATTTTTAGGGACACCATACTTGCTCAAATGAGAAAACTCAAAACTAATGAAAGTTGCGTACATATCTGAAGATCACGCACGTAAATTGGCATATTTTTCTGAGTTACCTACAGACGTAGTGACTCAATTACGTGACAGCAAGAAAACTGTTTCTGCGCAGTAATCCAAATCTAGTATGAACTTTATCATTAAAGACTTTACTTGGCACAACAATGCAATAAAACTAAGATAAGGAGAGGTTGCTACAGTAGTAAAAACTTCCAAGACTCAAATATAAAACAAAAGTTGCTGTAGTAAAATAAAAACATGGGTTATCTCCCAAGAAGTGCTTTCTTTATAGCCATTAAGATGGGCTCAGTAATTTTAATGATGCACTCCCAAGAAATAAGAGTTAAAGCAAAAGAGAGCATCAAAAAGCAAATTCAAAACACATTTAAGTCTAAACCACTTCCTATGAAAAGGAATCTTGTAAATAAACAAGTTCATGAAGCATAATGCAACAAGCATAGAAAGACTAGACAAGCGCAACTTCAAGATTTTCAGCAAAAAGAGAGGTGTTTTAGTAACATGAAAATTTCTACAACCATATTTTCCTCTCTCATAATAATATCCAGTAGCATCATGAGCAAACTCAACAATATAACTATCAAATGAAACATTCTTATCATGAGTCTCATGCATAAAATTATTACTCTCCACATAAGCATAATCAATTTTATTAGTTGTAGTGGGAGCAAATTCAACAAATTAGCTATCATTATTATTCTCATCAAGTGTAGGAGGCATAGTATAATCATAATAAAATTTACTCTCCATAGTAGGTGGCACCAAAAGACCACTATCATTATAATCATCATAAATAGAAGGCAAGGTATCATCAAAGAAAATTTTCTCCTCAATGCTTGGGGGACTAAAAATATCATGCTCATCAAAACCAGCTTCCCCAAGCTTAGATTCTTCCATAGCTTTAGAAATAATAGTGTTCATACTAATAACATTGCTACTAGCATGCAAATAAGGTTCAATAGGTTTTTTAATTTTCGCATCAAACAATCCATGTCTTAACTCAGGAAATAGCTTCAAAAGCTCACTGTTACTTTCCATTATGCTTAACTAGTGAAATAAAAACATGCATGATATTAAGTAAAGTAAAACAAGTAACTAATTTTTTTGTGTTTTTAATATAGCAAACAAGATAGTAAATAAATTAAAACTAGCAACTAATTTTTTTTGTGTTTTGTTTTAGTGCAGCAATGTAACATCCCAAAATTTTCAAAGTTCAAAAACATCTTGCATTCATTTCATCCATTCATTGAAAGTCAAATAAAAACAAACAAAACCCAAAATAGGTCAAAACCCTAATAAATCAACCCTAGTTGTTTTATGTTGCAAATAGCCTAAGTGCTAAAATTATTATTTTTTTATTTTCAAAATGAGTCTTTTTCTTGTATCTTTTAGTCCTAAAACAATCCTCTGGATTTTACAAATTTTTAGAAAAAGATTTGAGGTCATTCGGAGGTTTTAATCAAAAGTTATGAATTAAATAGAAAAAGAAAAAGAGAAAAGAACAAAAAAAGAAAACGGACCTAACCAGCCGAACTGGGCCAGCCCAGCCCGACCGGCGGCCCAAGCTGGCCAGAAGTGGCCCGCGCCGCACCACTCTCTCCTCCCCCCCTCGCTGACAGGCGGGACCCGCCTTGTCAGCGCGACCTCCTTCAACCTCCGGCTCTGGCCACGCCCCCACGTCTGAACCGTCCGCGCACCCGCCTCCCACTCGCCCTCACCCCACCCCCAAACTCGCCCCGAGCCCTCCACTACAAAGCCCTCTCCCCCTTCATTTTGCCCCGCTCACATCCGCGCACCGCTCTCGCCGGAGCACCTCGCCGCGCGGCACCCCGGCCCGCCCGCCAGCCACTCCACCTCGGCCCGCCTCGCCGCCGCCTCGGCGGCCGCACCCGTCGCACCTTCTCCGCCGGGAAGCGCCGCCGGGCACCACCGTCCGAGCTCCGCCGCCGCCGCGCCATTCCGGCCGAGCGCCCCCACTTCCTCTTATCCTCCTCTGTTCATCGTAGGATCTACATCCAGTAGAACATCGATAGGCCAACCACGTGGCGCCACGTGGCCGCACAGTCAGCGCCCCGGTCAAATTAGTCAAACTGAGTTTAATTTGAATTTAAATGTCAGAAATGTTCCAACTTGTAAAATCAATATAAAATCAACCGTAGGTCCAAATTTTACAAATTTCATATTGTTGGAAAGCTGACAACCTGTACAACACAACCATGCAACAATATTGTATAGGTTCTGTGATAATTTTTGCACCATAATTCAAAACAGAGAAACAACCCTTTGACACAAATAAAATTGTGTAAATTAATCCAGTGGGCCAAAATTAACAAATTTGTAGTCTCTGGAATCCTTAGAACACATAGATAATCTTGGAACCAGAGTTGACCAAAGTTGATACGTGCACAAACTTGCTTTTGCAAATATTCTCAAATTAGTAATCTGACAATAATTCAAAATCTACAAACTATTTTGGTATGGATCCAATTGCTATGGTCTTGCATTACTGTAACCTATCCAGAGATGTCAAGTTTAGATTTTTACAAAACATAAACACTACAATACCTATTTTAGTTGATGTATATGCATTGTTAATTGATTAATAGCGCTATAAATAAAACTCTAATAAAATAAATACAACCAGAGATCACTACCAACATTCTAAATACCAGAGGACACTTAATACAACATTTTCACATCATACCTATGTGTGAAATTAAACGATGCATATCATGCATGCATACATGTCTATGGTTGTGCATTCAGAATGTTGTGTTTATTTGGCTCCTGTTTGCTTTGTTTAGATTGTGAGGAGGACCAGGATCTTGCTTGTGATTGCTGTGATTGTTCAGGTTGATTTGAGCAAGGCAAGTGACACTCATCTTATCACCCAGTTTTAATTAATGCATTAGTGTTTTTCTAGTAGTATGCATGATAGGTTGTTCTTTGTTTTCAAAGTGAATGCAATGCTAGAATTCCTAGTAGTGGATAGCCACCCTGAACCCCCCTGTTAGGTAAATGCTTTGCCGTACCTGGCTACTATCAAAATTACCGCCGCTCTTGTATTTGTTTGGTGGTTTACAAAAGTTTACAAAACTTTGAAAACTAACAACCTTAATGCACACCTGGGTGGATTGGCTGATTGGTGGGCGGCTACTCAGGGCCACATTGTGGTTGTCTTCGCCTGAGGGTGCGCATTGTTGAGTGGCTACTCAGGGCCACATTGTGGTTGTCTTCGCCTGAGGGTGCGCATTGTTGCGTGGCTACTCAGGGCCACATTGTGGTTGTCTTCGCCTGAGGGTGCACTTGTGGATCGCCACCCAGGAACAAAGAGATTTGTAGGTCTTCACTGTTTTAGATAGCTTCCAGTGCAGCCTTATGGTATATGGCTCTGCCAAGATTCTTAAGTTGTGGAGGTTCATCCTGTTGTCGGATTAGAGGGTGGTTGCAGAAATGCAAGAGAAACGGGTCTGGCTAGTATGGGTGAACTTCTCTTCCCAAAGGTCTTGTCTCATCTTACTCTTGGGTAGGATGGGTCTTAAGGTGAAAGTGCACAACCTCTCGAGAGTTAAATCTAAGATCTTAGCCGTGTCCCCGGTCATGGACAATTTGAGCTGCTAGGCAGGGATTGTACTGAAGAGTCTCAACGCCCTTTTGTTTTCTAAAGTAAATTAAAATGCGCTAGAAACCCTTCATGGTGTGTCATGGTGAGCCCTCTGAACACCCATGATGGATTTCAAAGTTACCCTAATAAACTTCGTGGTGTGTCATGGTGCGCCCTCTGAACACCCACGATGAATTTCAAAGATTTCAAATGTTTTATCAAATATAGGACAAAACTGGCTTTATGCAAATAGCCTAGCTCCACCAGCCAAATTCATGTAGTTAGTCTTTTCAAAACTGCCACCAAATAAGTGTCATTTGCCAGTACATCATTGTACTGACCTCCATTCGTGGGGCTGCATATTCAAACGTGCAGGTCGCTCTGATGAAGATTATTGATAGGATCTCGAGTCTACATTCCAACATGTCTGCCTGTGGCGCATGATGAAGATGGAGGCTCCATGCTACTTTATTTCCGCTGTGTTAGATATTTGAACTTTATTTGAATGCTAGTCATTTGGACTATGCAAGTTGTATTTCCCTTATTTGTCGTACCGGATCATTACGTTGTAATGTTGATACTATTGCTATGAATGCTATATTTTGTACTGTGGTGCTATCAGTGATCCAGGGAGTAGCACTGAACACAGGTGTTCTACCTTTGTTAAAAGGTAGGACGTTACAAGCAAACAAAGTAGTAAATAAAAGTAAAGCAAGAAAAAAACAAAGTAAAGAGATTGGAGGTGGAGACTCCCCTTGCAGCGTGTCTTGATCTCAACGCCAAAATATGCTACTAGCATACAGTTGACGTGGCGTAGTAGCTTCCTTGTGACGGTAAAGCACTCGTCCGTTGGGAACCCCAAGAGGAAGGTATGATGTGTACAGCAGCAAGTTTTCCCTCAGTAAGAAACCAAGGTTTATCGAACCAGTAGAAGCCAAGAAGCACGTTGAAGGTTGATGGCGGCGGAGTGTAGTGCGGCGCAACACCAGGGATTCCGGCGCCAATGTGGAACCTGCACAACACAACCAAATTACTTTGCCCCAACGTGATGTGAGGTTGTCAATCTCACCGCTTGCTGTAACAAAGGATTAGATGTATAGTGTGGAAGATGATGTTTGCAAAAACAGTAAACAAGTATTGCAGTAGATTGTATTCGATGTAAAAGAATGGACCGGGGTCCACAGTTCACTAGAGGTGTCTCTCCCATAAGAATAAGCATATTGGGTGAACAAATTACAGTTGGGCAATTGACAAATAAAGAGAGCATAACAATGCACATACATATTATGATGAGTAGTGTGAGATTTAATTGGGCATTACGACAAAGTACATAGACCGCTATCCAACATGCATCTATGCCTAAAAAGTCCACCTTCAGGTTATCATCCGAACCCCTTCCGGTATTAAGTTGCAAACAACAGACAATTGCATTAAGTATGGTGCGTAATGTAATCAACAAATACATCCTTAGATATAGAATTGATGTTTTATCCCTAGTGGCAACATCACATCCACAATCTTAGAGGTTGCTGTCCCAGATTTAATGGAGGCATGAACCCACTATCGAGCATAAGTACCCCCTCTTGGAGTTACAAGTAATGACTTGGCCAGAGCCTCTACTAGCAACGAAGAGCATGCAAGATCATAAACAACACATAGATAGATTGATAATCAACATAGCATAGTATTCATTATTCATCGGATCCCAACAAACGCACATGTAGCTTTACAGATAGATGATCTTGATCATGTTAGGCAGCTCACAAGATCCGACAATGATAGCACAATGAGGAGAAGACAACCATCTAGCTACTGCTATGGACCCATAGTCCAGGGTGAACTACTCACACATCAATCCGGAGGCGACCATGGCGGTGTAGAGTCCTCCGGAGATGATTCCCCTCTCCGGCAGGGTGCCGGAGGCGATCTCCTGAATCCCCCGAGATGGGATTGGCGGCGGCGGCGTCTCTGGAAAGTTTTCCGTATCGTGGCTCTCGGTACTGGAACTATCATCGACGAAGGATTAAGTAGGCGGAAGGGTAGGGGCGCCACGGGGCCCCACACGCTAGGGCCGCACGGCCTCCTCAGGCCGCGCCGCCCTAGTGTGGCGGCGCCCGTGGCCCCACTTCGTCTCTCCCTCGGTCTTCTGGAAGCTTCGTGGAAAAATAGGACCCTGGGCGTTGATTTCGTCCAATTCCGAGAATATTTCCTTACTAGGATTTCTGAAACCAAAAACAGAAAACAACAACTGGCTCTTCGGCATCTCGTTAATAGGTTAGTGCCGGAAAATGCATAATAATGACATATAATGTGTATAAAACATGTGAGTATCATCATAAAAGTAGCATGGAACATAAGAAATTATAGATACGTTTGAGACGTATCAGTCCCTTCTATCAAGAAGAATCTCGTTAGTGGCTCCCGTCTTATGAAAGATGGGTTTAAGTTGGTGTTTGAGTCCAATAAAGTTGTACTATCTAAGTATGGAACTTTTGTTGGAAAGGGATATGAATGTGAGGGAATGTTTCGCTTCTCTCTAGAAGACTTCTGTGATAATGTTGTGAACCATGTAAGCACTAGTGTTAATGAAACTAATGTTTGGCATTCACGACTTTGTCATGTTAATTTCGGTTGTATGACGCGGCTTGCTGATATGAGTTTAATTCCGAAATTCACCTTTGTCAAAGGCTCTAAGTGCCATGCTTGTGTGCAAGCAAAGCAGCCTCGCAAGCCTCACAAGCCTGCGAAGGAAAGAAACTTGGCACCACTAGAGCTCATACATTCAGATCTATGTGAGATGAATGGTGAGTTGACAAGAGGTGGAAAGAAATATTTCATGACTTTGATTGATGATTCCACTAGGTACTGTTATGTGTATCTCCTGAAAACTAAAGATGAGGCTCTTGATTTCTTTAAAATCTATAAGGCTGAAGTTGAGAATCAACTTGAAAGAAAGATAAAAGGGATTTCTATTTTCGTGCCCTCGGTTCCTTAGTTGTGCTCAGTTTTCCCCAGCTCCTTAGTTTTTCCTCAGTTTTCCCCAAGACCTTGTCTGAAACCATCACAGGTTGCCCGACGGTTGACCGTTATCTTCTGACTAGTGGGGCCACGTAGAGCCCGCAAAGACACATCAGACCATCCATCTTTGTTTGACCGTAAGCATCGCTGTATCCCTGACCAAAACACGCACGAGTGGGGCTTCGGTATATCGAATGACAAGTGGGCCATGGCGCTGATACAAGGGACAATACACGGGTAGGAATAGATTTTTAAATGGAGCTCTACATCGATGGCACGGAGGAGGTGGCCTGCGGGGTGCCGAGATGAGATCGACGTCCACAAAGAACTGCATGAGGCGAGACCAGACGCATTAGATAGATATGAACTAGACGCGTTTAACCATGCAAAGAAGAGAAGAAATGGTCGACGACATCGACGACTACCTCAAAACTTTGACTGACCGTGTCCGACACGAACGCGAGCAATGTAAAGAAAACTAGTGTCTCTCCTTTCTGGCGTGTATAGATGGGTGCTAGAAGAGTGTGGTGGCGAAGGGAAAGACCTCGCGGTGGTCTGTGGCGTCCAGCATAGCGGGGCGGCGTGGCCGTGCCCACATCGGCGTGGATGCATGTTCGGCATTGGCATCAGCATGTACGTTCGGCATTGGCCTCGGCGGTATCTCTGGTGTGTCAGTGATCGAATGAGGGGACGGGATTGAGGGTGCATCCCGACGGTGACCTAGCAGTGGCGTCGAGCATAGCCGTTCTAACCATGCCGATATCGGCATCGGCAAAGTTTGGAGGCTGTGGTGCTCGAATCAAGGAGGGATTTGTTTCTTGTACGCCAAAAGTGATTTGAAACAAGTTTCGTGTTGAAGGTTAGGTAACGAAAGTTTGTAACTAAGCCCAAAATTATACTAGCGCCATGGTGAGGTTCTTTTTGATAGAGCTATACGGTTGGGCAAAATTTTTTGACACTTTTTAGATAGGGTTCCTTGTTGTTACACGTATGGCATCATGTATGGCAAATTTGGGATCATTTGGAGATGTTCGAAAAAATCACTTTGCTTAAACGCATGCCGTTTCGTCTCACTGAAACCAGCTTTTCTAACAAGGTGATTTATTCTACCTCCTCTAAATGACCTCAAATTTCATACAGCTGATCTTCTATACATAGATAGATAGATTGTTTCGTTTTTATATTTTTCGAACTTTTTATTTCCCTTTATAATATCCAATTGATTTTCAGGTCAAAACCTCGAAAAACAGCATCATGTATGGCATCATTTTCGCCATAAATTTCAAATTTTGTGAAACTTTCCCTTTTAGATATTCCTTGTTGTTATAGATATGGCATAATGTATGCCAAATTTGGTTAGGTCTCACTGAAACCAGCTTTTGTAACAAGTTAGGTTTTTTCGACCTTCTCAAAAGGGATTTTTTCTACCTTCTCTAAATGACCTCAAAAATCATACAGACGATCTTCTATACAAAGATAGGTAGATTGTTTCATTTTTACATTTTATGAACTTTTATTTCCCTTTATAATACCCATTTGTTTTCAGGTCAAAACCTCAAAAGTTAACATAACTAGATGGTGAACCCTTCCAAACTTCAAATACAGAGATAGATAGATTGGTTCGTTTATCATTTTTACCGTGAATAGTAATGGCTACAAGAAATCGGTGATGGTCTATCATTTTTTGCGTGAAAAGTAATGGATACAACAAATCGGTGATGGTTTATCATTTTTTGCATGAAAATTAATGGCTACAACAAATCGCTGATGGTTTATCATTTGGGATTTTCGTGAAAATTAATGGCTACAACAAATCGGTGACGGTTTATCATTTTTTGCGTGAAAATTTATGGCCACAACAAATCGGTGATGGTTTATCATTTTTTGCGTGAAAAGTAATGCCTAAAAGAGTTTATAATTTTTAGCGCGTGAAAATAAATACAGAAAACCGCCCTTTAGCATACTTAGAGAGTGGAAGGTAACCGCCGACAGAGAGAGAGAGGGGTTATCCTGCCCGTTAGATCATACGATCAACGGTCGGCGGGCACGATCCGCGTGACATGGGCTAGACCAATCAGGGCAATGTTGCACGTGTGAGAGAATTTGTGGAGGGAGAGGGCAAAACTGAGTAGTATCAAGAAACCAAGGGCACCTATGTAATAAACAGACTAAGGGATTCAAATATGAGATTTAAAAAATGGAAAATGCGTGTTTTGTACAATAAAACCCATCTTGGCCTATCTCAAACTATTTGCAATACAAATATACATGAGTGTGAGAATTGTGGCCTCATTTAGACAAAGTATGTTTTGGGGAAAGCTGTTTTGGGAAGGGCTTATTGTGGAAAACCATGCACCTTCATAGCTACTAGGTGATTTGAGAAGGCCTTTGAGAAGTGGCAATTTGTGGTAAAACTTGATTTATCTATGACTTATCTATGTTTTGAGAACTGGCAATTTGTGGTAAAGACTCCATGAGTATGTGCCACTATTTTTCGGAATTTTTGCACATTAAATGACTCATTTAACTAGTTAATCCCATTTGTTGACTGTCTGTTGACCAGCTACTTGAGGGTAAAACTGAGCATATTGCACTAGCCAGTATTAGCACTCAAGGGGAAAACTGAGCACACAAAAAATGCTAGTATAATGCTCGAGGTTATACCTGAGTATATCTAAATTTCCAGGGTTAGACTCGAGGACGCGTGTTGCGGTGCAGAAATGAAAGACGTGCAATTGTTGACGCGTAGACGCCGGTCGCGGTGCAGAAGTCGAAGACGTGCAATCGTGGACGCGTGGCGCATTGCAGAAGTCCAAGACGTGCAGACGTGCAGCGGTGGACGCGTAGGACGCGGGTCGCATTAACCACCCCTTGCCTTTATAGACGCCTCCTCCCACTATCTCTGTCACTCTCACTCGCCTACGCAACGCCGCCTCTCTCACGTCCCATCATCCTCTCCAAAGCAAAAAACCCTCTCCCTCTCCCTCTCCTCTGCCGGCGAGATGGACAAGGAGAATGCCAATCCCATCGTCCACGGCGCCGTTGGCTCCAAGCGCGACGCCTCCCTCTTCGCCGCCGTCCCCTCAACGTCGCCGCCGCCTCCGCCGGTGCATCGGAGGCTGCTGCCGCCGGTCGCGGTCAGATCCCGCCGGGATGGGACCCCTACGAGCCGGTGCCGTACGTCCCGCCCCCGAACCGCTACGACACCTCCATAGAGGACCCATGGAACGAGGTAACTACGGTTTGCTTCCTTTTTGTTCCCCATTCCTTTTTGAACCCTATTTGTGCTGGTGTAGATGGATCTGTGGATGGATGAGTATTGGGCTAATATTTGTGCCGATTTTATTCCATTTTGCTTTGATCCCTCCTTGATTTCGTTTAAGATTTGGGGTTCGGCCGTTCGGTTAATTTATGCAAGTAATAATGGGATCTCAATCGGTTAATTTATGCAAGTAATCATAGGATCTCAATCAGTTATTTTATGCACGAATCAAAAGATATCAACCGTTTAATTTTGCAAATAATCTGGAATGTGTTCAAGTTCAGATCTGGAATTTCTTTGCCTATGATGAATCGGTGGGCACAGATTTTTTAAGATTTGGGGTTCGGCCGTTTCATCGTTGCAACTCATTCACTAATAAATTCCCGTTTGATATGGATCAGCTGTCTGGCAGCAACGTCGGCAGCGACGACGAGCACCATGACGTCAAGACTCGCCAGTGCTGCGGAGGCTGCAGTCGGCCGACGTCTCCTACCTCGACGTCGCCAAGGGTGTCTACAGGTGCCCCTTCTGCACTAGGAGGCTCGGCGGCACTGACTTCAACTGCGTCCTCACGCATGCCGAGAACATCGGCCACACCAACCCCAAGGTCGGCGCGTCGGTGAACCCCAACTCCTTCCGCGCCAAGCACTTGGCGCTCGGCATGCACCTCCGCAGCATCCAGCGGGTGGAGATCTCCGGTGGGCGCATGCCTTCGCTCAAGCCCAAGGCTCCCAAGGGGAGCAACAAGTGGAGGCAGAGGCAGATGGGGTAGGCGGAGTCCTGGACGTGTGCTGCTGCTGCCTCCTCCATTTTGTTGTTGGGATCCCTTTGTTGTTAGCTAGGGATCCCTCGTTGTTATGTTGTTAGTATGATGGTGATGTACTGCTGTGAAGAACCTCGAACCCTACTATGTTTGGCTGCTGAATGCAGCTTATTACCTATATTATCTATCCCTATTCTACTATATGACCTTGTGAATTTATCATACATTCCCTGTAGATTTGCTTCTAGATTTAACTACATAATATGGACCAGATGGAGTACTAGATTGGGCTCCCTACTAGATTTGCTGCCATATTGGGCAAACAACGAGGGCCAAAAGGCACAAATAATAATTGAAGAAAGACAGAAATGCAAGCTTCTCTAGATTTGATACTAATTAGGTGAAAAAAGGCAGAGAGAAGGAGGCAGAAAAGGTACTCTTAAAAGGGAAATGCCAATGGCCGAGAGAGACAAAACCCATCTCCTGCTCACGTGCAACCAAACGCTATCTCGTCCTGTCCCACGCGGTCCCTTTCTACCAGCCCCACGCGACGCGGGCCCACACGACGTGGCCCCACACGTCAGCACGGAGCGGTCAACTTAACGGGAATCCTGCCGTCTGAGCTGCCTTCTGCGGGTTTCAAACAAGCACTTGGGGAAAACTGAGGAAAAACTAAGGAGCTGGGGAAAACTGAGCACAACTAAGGAACCGAGGGCACGAAAATAGAAATCCCAAGATAAAAAGGGTTCGGTCCGATCGTGGTGGAGAGTAATTTTCTAATGAGTTCAATTTATTCTGTGCGGAACATGGTATAATCCATGAGAGGACGCATCCCAATTCCCCACAATCCAATGGGATTGCGGAAAGGAAAAATCGTACTCTAACAGATTTGGTTAACGCCATGTTAGATGTTTCGGGTTTATCCAAGGAATGGTGGGGGAGGCTATATTGACTTCATGTCATGTCCTAAACCGTGTTCCAACCAAGAATAAAGAGATTACCCCTTATGAGGAATGGGAAAAGAAAAGACCAACACTCTCCTACCTACAAACTTGGGGTTGTTTGGCTAAAGTGAATTTGCCAATCACCAAAAAGCGAAAGCTTGGACCAAAAACCGTGGATTGTGTCTTTCTTGGCTATGCTGCCCATAGCATTGCTTATAGATTTCTTGTGGTGAAATCTGGAGTGGACGACATGAATGTTGGCACCATCTTTGAATCAAGAGATGCTACATTCTTTGAGGATATATTCCCTATGAGAGATATGCATGGCATGTCTAGTTGGGAATCTGATCCAATACATGAAACTCCTATGGAGTCTGATGAGGAATCTGATGATGAGAGTTCAGATTCTGATGAAGATGACAATGAAGCTCCCACAAGGAGTAAGAGACAAAGGACTGCAAAGTCTTTTGGTAATGATTTCATTGTGTATCTTGTGGATGATACTCCCACTACCATTTCAGAAGCTCTCGCATCTCCTGATGCAGACTACTGGAAGGAAGCGGTTCAAAGCGAGATGGATTCCATCTTGGCTAATGGAACGTGGGAGTTAACTGAGCGTCCTTATGGGTGCAAACCTGTAGGATGTAAATGGGTATTTAAGAAGAAGCTGATGGTTTTGTACTAGAAGGTCAAGAAAGAAAGGTGTGTAAATTAAAGAAATCTTTGTATGCTCTCAAAGAAGCTCCCAAACAATGGCATGAGAAGTTTGAAAGAACTTTGACATCTGCGGGCTTTGTTGTCAATGAAGCTGACAAATGTGTGTACTACCGCCATGGTGGGGGTGAGGGCGTTGTCCTATGCTTGTATGTGGATGACATACTAATTTTTGGGACAAGTCTCAAAGTGATTGAGGAGGTAAAAACCTTCTTATCTCAGTGTTTTGAGATGAATGATCTTGGAGAAGCTGATGTTATATTGAACATCAAGCTATTGAGAGATGGGAATAATGGGATTACACTTGTGCAATCTCATTATGTTGAGAAGGTGTTGAGCAGATTTGGCTATGCTGATTGCAAATCTTCTCTCACACCTTATGATCCTAGTGTCTTGCTTCGAAAGAATGAAAAGGCAACTAAAGATCAATTGAGATACTCTCAAATCATTGGTTCACTCATGTATTTAGCTTGCGCTACGAGGCCTGATATCTCGTTTGCTGTGTGCAAACTTAGCCGGTTTGTGGCCAACCCGGGAGATGATCATTGGCATGCTCTTGAGAGAGTGATGCGCTATCTAAAGGGAACCATGAGTTATGGAATTCATTATACCGGGTATCCAAGAGGACTTGAAGGGTATAGTGATTCCAATTGGATTTCTGATGCTAAGATGAAGGCCACAAGTGGATATGTTTTCACTCTTGGTGGTGGCGCTGTTTCCTGGAAGTCTTGCAAGCAGACCATCTTAACGAGGTCAACTATGGAAGCAGAACTCACATCATTAGATACAACTACTGTCGAAGCGGAATGGCTTCGTGAGCTCTTGATGGACTTGCCTATGGTTGAAAAACCAATACCGGCCATCCTTATGAACTGTGACAATCAAACTGTGATCATCGTGAAAAGTTCTAAGGATAACATGAAAAGTTCCAAACATATCAAGAGGAGACTGAAGTCTGTCAGAAAACTGAAAAACTCCGGAGTAATAGCATTGGATTATGTCCAAAGTGCTAAAAATCTGGCAGATCCTTTCACAAAAGGACTATCAAGAAACATGATAGACCTAGCATCGAGGGAGATGGGTTTGAGACCCACTTGAGTTGCCGAGGGGTAACCCAACCTATGTGATCGGAAATTCCGTGAACTAGGACCTGGGAAAACAAACCGGAGCAACTGAGTTGAGAGAAAATTTAATACTCCCACTCCGCTGCAGATGCAATTCTCTCATAGCTACTGTAAGGCAGGTTGACAATGTCTTAATGTGTTCTGAGCGGCTCTTGATGAGCGAAGACGCTGTCCTACAGGGCGATCTTTTGAAGAACACACCTATATGAGCGACACTACTGGTCATAGTGTGGGAGATTTGGGTGAATCTCTAGTAAGCTCATGAAAGGCCGAGGAGTATGACTTATAAGCTCCACCCGAGGGGAAGGCTATGGTAGCCTAGTACCGTGCCGGCATTGAGCGAAACTTGCTGCACAAAGACTGACAATTCAAGGCATAGTCCATTGTTCAGTTGTAGTCAAGCGTAGCACCTTGCCTAGGTGGAAGTTCAACTTAACAGTCTCCACTGAAGTGCAGGTATATTAAACAGTGAATGGAACTAATGTGTCATCTGATGTGCATATGAGATCTGGTGGGGGATTGTTGAATGTAGATGGGCTGCAGCCCAATAAGGCAGCCCATGTGGTCTACAATTCCTGAAATCTCAAGGCCCATCACGTTGACAGCATGGGACAGCCTTGGGGGACAAAGTTTAGTCCCACATTGCTAGTTGGGAGAGAGTTGGAGTGGTATATAAGGGCTGTTGTTCTACTCCTTCCAAGTGAGTGAGAATAGAAGGAGCCCTCGCGCACTCCTCCTCCGCCCGCCTCGGCTCGGCTCGGCACGGCACGTCACGCACGCACGTCGCGTTTCATGACTCGAGTTCGAGTTCGAGACACACTCAAGGAAGCCTAAATTTTTTCTTGGTGCACCAACTGTGTTGGGTACGTGTCGGCCTGCATGTGCATGCTCGCCGCGTGTCCCTGGCTTCCTACGCGTGTCAACGCGGTTGGGTCGGCTTCCTCCCAGGCTATACAAGGAGACTGATGTCTACGCGCGCTTCTTTTCTTTACAGTGTTGGGCCTCCAAGAGCAGAGGTTTGTAGAACAACAACAAGTTTCCCTTAAGTGAATCACCCAAGGTTTATCGAACTCAGGGAGGTAGAGGTCAAAGATATCCCTCTCAAGCAACCCTGCAATTAAGATGCAAGAAGTCTCTTGTGTCCCCAACACACCTAATACACTTGTCTGATGTATAGGTGCACTAGTTCGGCGAAGAGATAGTGAAATACAAGTAACATGGATGATTATAAGTAGTAATTGCAATCTGAAATAAAAATGGCAGCAAGCGAACATGTAGCAGAACTTGTTGGAAACGATGTTTCAATGCTTAGAAACAAGGCCTAGGGATCATACTTTCACTAGTGGACACTCTCAACAATGATCACATAATTGAACAATTAGATAACTTCTCTTCACTTGTGCTACTCTAATTTACTCTCCTATTAGAATCACTAATCATCACGTAGTGGCTACAAAAGCTCCACTCAAAGTTCATCAAGTACTTGACAAACACCACTCATAGGGATATCCTCATCAAATCATAATCCAAGATAATACCGTTGCAATTTAGACCTAGTACTAACATAGCATACACACTGTCAACAATATCTATGAAAGGGGGAATAGATCACATCAATACTATCATAGTAATAGTTAACTTCATAATCCACAAGAGATTACAATCATAACCTACGCCAAGTACTACATGATGCACACGCTGTCCACTTTACATCATGGAGGAGGAATAGACTACTTTAATAACATCACTAGAGTAGCACATAGATTAATAGTGATACAAAGCTCATGATCACATAAAGATCACACCGTGGAGAGAGAGATGAACCACATAGCTACCGGTAGAGCCCTCAGCCGGGGAGAACTACTCCCTCCTCATCATGCGAGACAACAACGGCGATGAAGATGGTGACATAGGCATCCCCAATGGGCCTGCCAAAGATAGTACCGGGGTTTACTGAAGGCCCACTACCCGAAGAATAAGAAGACTCGGAAGCCCAAGATATTATTAAGGAAAGCTAGAGTTGTAATAGGAAGTGTTATTTGCGGGATGAGTTAGAAACCTTCCCGGACTCTGTAACTTGTACAATACGAATCCCTCGGCTCCGCCTCATATATAAGGGGGAGTCGAGGGACGAGAAAGGCATCGAATCATTGTTGAGCAAACCCTAGTTTTATTTCGTCGAGTACTTTTCGGCTGAAAACTTCGAGATCTACTTGCCCTCTACATCCAACTAAACCCTAGTCTACTAATCGTAGGCATTGACAAGTCGATACCTTGTCAATTGGTGCCGTCTGTGGGATTTAGAGGCGACAAGGAGCTGATCTCGATGGCACGTTCAGGATCGTCGACTTCATCGGCAGCAAGCAACATCATGGACAAAGGTAAACAGATCGAAACTAGTCTCGTTGATTTTGTACCTCACCCGCCCTCCCGTTTGGATGCATATACGTATCTGGAGGAGCCCATGGAGATGACGTTCGGAAGGTTCCACTTTCGCGTCGGGAAGGAAGGAACGTATCGTCTCGAAATTCCGACCTTCTCGAGGTTTTCTGTGGAACACACTGAATCTTCAAGCTCGGCATCATCGGTCGAGTCAGGCGACGAAGGAACTTCTTCGCCACGCTTCATCAGCACTAAGGCAAGCGAAAAACTCGCCAAGATCTTCAGCGACATGTCTTTCGAGTCGTCTGCGGACTCCTATATAAGCAGCGATTCTGAGAGCATCGACAGCTTCGACTTCATCGACAAATCCATCACCATTGGAAAGGTCTTCACCAATCTATATGATGGTGTCACCGAATCCAGCAAGGCGCAGAATTCAAAATATCATCAAATCTACGTCATTGGAGAAGCAAGTCGTGATCAGGATGAAACGTCGGAGGCTTTCGACGATTTGGGAAATCCATACGTCGATCCCTCTGACCTGAGGCGAGGTTTATGCAACAAATACGTCGGGCCTACACCACGTATGAGAGTTCAACTGCCACAAGCAGCATGGGACAGAGCCGCAAGAACCAATGGCGACAACCGCCACGACTGAAGAATTGCAGGCATACCAATATAGACTCGCTCGAGCTGAAGGGAATTGGAAAAACAGACAGCTGATTTGAACAGAAGAAAGGAGGCAGCTTCCGCGTCAAGCAGGCGAAGGGCAGACCTCAGTCGACATTCAGGAACTTCGGGAGATAGCCACAGAGAAGCTCGGAACAGAGCAAGGTCAAGGTTGCAAAACATACCTGAGGCAGAAAGAGAGAATCTAGTTCAAAACCTCGACATGTCCTTTATGTCGATAGACACAAGAGGGAACATCATCCCCAAAACACCGAAACTGGGTATATGGTGACACAAGCCTTTATCCTCGCATCTAGGCCACCTCCTGGAGATCCAAGGGAAGCATTGTATAACATGGCCATGGCAGGTGTTGGAGCCATGGGAACAGCGTTCGCATCGACGCCTCCCGAAGGATCAGCAAGGCAAAATAGTCCACGACCTGCGGTTGCAGCAGCAGCTCCCGAAAGAACAGGCGAAGCAAGGGACGCAGAAACTCAGGCAAGGGTAGACAGGGCACGACAACATAGAAGGGAACATCGACACTCTCCAGACATAGCCGAAGAGGATATGTGTGGGCTACCATGTTTTACTAGAAGGGTCCGAAAAACTCGGGTGCCCTCAGGGTTTAAGCTACCCGATAATTTCAAGAAATTCGACGGATTGCAGGATCCTGAGGATTGGCTGGTAGATTACCTCGAGACAGTGAAATTAATTGGCGGAACAAGGGCAACGGCAATGCAAAGCATTCAGGTGCACTTGAGTGGAGCCGCAAGATCTTGGATAAAGAAGCTTCCTGTAGGTTCCATCGACAGCTGGACTGATTTTGAGGACATATTCATCAAGAATTTCCGGTCTACTTGCAAAAAGCCTGCGACACTCGAGGAGTTGAGATCATGTCGACAAAAACATGATGAATCAATGAGGAAGTACATCCAAAGGTGGAATATCATCAAAAACTCGGCAGAAAACATATCTGACGAGAGAGCCATAGATGCGTTTGTTGCAGGAGTCCGACGAGGAGATTTCGTGGAGGATTTGGGAAGAACTAACCCAAAAACAGTATCAGCGTTAATGGAGATAGCAAACAAATGGGCAGATGGCGAAGATGTTGTACACAACAAGCAACACAGGTCACCAGAGGAGGACCGCAGTCGAAATTATCAGGGCAGGCGACGATTCTCTCGATTTTCGAGTTATGATCCACCTGGCCAAATTTCGGCTGGGTTTCGAGCATGCGCTGGAGGAAGCAATAGAGATAACTATCAACGAAGCAACGAGCAGCGAGGTGACAACAGAGATGATTCGCGAAATAACAGGCCAAACAATGGACCTAGGTTTTAGAGGCCCTTCGTGTCCCCTGAGGATATGATGAACGGTCCATGTCAGATGCACTTCTTTGTCGACAGCAATGGGGTAAGGCAGTCAGGACATTTACAGAAAGATTGTCGGAATTTTCAAGCGATGATGAGGGTTGCCGCGCAAGCCCATGCTCAGGCAGCAAGTCGAAATCCCCAAGGACCTAGGAGTGAGATCCACCTACCACCTCCTCCCGCAATTACGGAAGAAAATCGACATCAGCTTAGAATAGCGGCAGCACCAGCACCACCACCATATGTCGATCCCAACTCCCATGGAGCGGTTTCGATGATTCGAAAGGCAGACCATCCAATAGAGAAAGTAATTTCGCGGCAGGTGTTCATGGCAGAAAAGATGCCTCCACCAACAGTTGAGTATCTCAATTGGTCGGGACAAGATATTGGTTTCACAATTGCGGATCACCCGCAGCAAGTTCCTCGACCAGGGCAATCAGCACTTATTTTGCCAGCAGTGATCACAGGATTCGATGTATCTAGAGTTCTCATCGACGGAGGAAGCGGTTTAAACCTTATGTATGCAGATACATTAAGGAAGATGAACATATCCTTGGCAAACCTCAAACCAACGGATACGCGTTTTCACGGCATCACACCAGAGAAGCCAAGTTACCCATTGGGGAAGATCAATCTCGACGTTCAGTTTGGCACCCGAGAGAATTACAGGATTGAAAGGCTGGAGTTTGAAGTCGTGGATTTCCCATCACAATACCACGCTCTGTTGGGGCACCCAGCATACGCTAGGTTTATGGCAGTACCACATTACACATACCTGTTGTGGAGGATGCCTGGACCTAAGGGGCAATCACAATCAAAGGATGTTTTGCGCTTGCCGATAAATGTGATAAGGATTTTCATCGGCTCTCGAAACCTTCGGGATGCAAGCAGATATGGAGTCAAAACTCACGACAGACTACGACGTACTACCAGATGTGGGGAGGCCTAGCAAGGAGTCAACCTTTAACACTGCAAAGGATTCCAAGGAAGTACAGATCCACCCGACAGATCCGAAGAAAACGACGTCCATCGCGACAAACATGGACCTCGCATAGGAAAGCGCGCTCGTCGAGTTCCTCCGTGAGCACTGGAAAATCTTCGCATGGTGTCCATCTGACATGCCAGGAGTACCCAGGGAACTTGCCGAGCACCACCTACACTTGGATCCAATCGCGAAACCAATCAAACAACCTTTGCGGCGTTTTTCGGAACCAAACCGCAAGGCTATGCTGTCGGAAATTAACAGACTCAGAGAAGCAGGTTTCATCAAAGAAATACATACAGAGGCCACATGGGTAGCTAACCCAGTGTTGGTGCCGAAGAAAAACACGAAAGTCCTTCGCATGTGCGTCAACTTCACGTGTCTCAACAAACATTGTCCAAAGGATCACTTTCCCCTCCCGAGGATCGATCAAATTATCGACTCCACGGCAGGATGCGAACGTCTTTCCTTCCTGGATGCTTACTCTGGTTATAACCAGATCAGATTAAAAGAAGAAGACGAGGTTAAAACAGCGTTCATCACACCTTACGGCGTGTTCTGCTATCGAACAATGCCCTTTGGTTTGAAAAACGCGGGAGCAACATATCGGATGATGCAAAAGTGCTTAGCAACACAGATCGGGAAAAATGTACAAGTATACATCGACGACGTCATCATAACATCAAAAAAGGGCGACACGCTAATTGAGGATTTGAAGGAAACTTTCGATAACCTCGATAAATTCTGTCTCAAGCTGAACCCGACAAAGTGCTCTTTTGGCATCCCTGCAGGAGAACTCCTCGGGTTCTTAGTTTCATCAAGAGGGATCGAAGCAAACCCCGAAAAAATACAGGCCATCGTAACGATGAGGAAGCCAACAAAGTTGAAAGAAGTACAGCAGTTAACCGGACGAGTCGCAGCTTTAAGCAGATTCTTCGCCAGGTTAGGAGAAAAGGCGTTACCATTTTACGCCTTGATTAAGCAGGGAGAGAAGTTCCAATGGAACGAAGAGGCGGACAGAGCCTTTGAGGACCTCAAGCGCAAAATTTCGACACCTCCAGTTTTGGTGGCGCCGAAAGAGAAGGAACCTCTGTTGCTATATATTGCGGCCACACCTCAGGTGGTAAGCACAGTACTTGTCGTTGAAAGAGAGGAAGAAGGAAAACTCCACGGAGTACAGAGGCCAGTATACTTCGTCAGCAAAGTTCTATCGCCTTCAAAACAGAGATATCCTCAGTATCAAAAGTTAGCATATGGAGTGTTCACAACAGCAAGGAAATTGCGGCACTATTTTTCGGCACACCCGATCATAGTGGTCAATGAAGCTCCCTTGTCGAATATACTCAACAATCCAGAAGCTACGGGCCGTGTCTCCCTTTGGGGAATAGAACTTTCCCCTCGGGACATCACGTATGAAAAAAGAAAAGCAATCAAGTCGCAGATTTTACCAGACTTCATCGCAGAATGGATGGAGCTGCAAAATACAGGACCACCGGATTTATCGAGAACTTGGACCATGAACTTCGACGGGTCCAAGAGATTAGAAGGAGCTGGCGCAGGCGTGATACTAATATCACCTGAAGGCGACAAATTGAAATACGTTGAGGATGACGTTCCCAAACGCGTCTAACAATGAGGCAGAATATGAAGCCCTCATACATGGGATGAAGATGGCGAAAGCCTGCGGTGCAACTCGACTAAAGATCTTTGGCAACTCGCAGTTGGTAGCACAGCAAGTCATGAACCAATGCGACGTAGTCAATGATAGTATGATAGCATACAAAGAAGTCTACAACGAGCTCGAAAAGTTGTTCGATGGATGCGAAGTAAATCACATCAGCAGATTGAGCAATGACTAAGCCGACGTTCTCGCAAATATCGGGTCGCAATGCCTCGCAGTTCCGCCAGGCGTATTCTGGGAAGAGATAGCAGAGAGATCCACAAAGTCGACAAAACCAAAAAAGAAGGAGAAAAAACCCTCGGGGGCTACCAAAGAAGTACTGGAGGACGAAGAAGAAGAAGAAGATCAGGACCTGGTCATGATGATACAGATACCATGGATGCAGGTGTACATATCATACATCCTGAAGAAGGAAATACCCGACAATCCAGTTGAAGCAAGGCGAGTTATTAGGAGATCGAAAGCTTTTACTGTGGTCAAAGGGGAGCTATACAAACGAAGCATTTCGGGAGTACTACAAAGGTGCGTCACACCCGAAGAAGGAAGGATGATCCTGAAAGATGTACACGAGGGAATTTGTGGTCACCACGCGAGCAGCCGAGCTATTGCTGCCAAAGTCTTTCGAGCTGGATTTTATTGGTTGACAGCAATAGAAGATGCAAAATAGATAGTACGAACATGTGATGCGTGCCAGAGGTTTGCCGCAAAACCTCACTCTCCGGCAGCAGAGCTGATGCCAATACCATTGTCTTGGCCCTTTGCTCAATGGGGCCTCGATATGGTGGGTAAACTACACAAATCCTGGCCAGGAGGAAAGGAGTATATGCTCGTAGCTGTCGACAAATTCACGAAGTGGATAGAAGCGAAGCCGATAAATTCACCGGATGGGGCATCCGCCGTCAAATTCACAAAAAGTATCGTCTTCAGATTTGGGGTGCCTCATAGCATCGTCACAGACAATGGCAGTAACTTCACATCCCATGAATTCAAAGATTATTGCAAAGAAGTGGGTATCAAGCTACACTTTGCGTCGGTCGCGCACCCGCAAACCAATGGTCAAGTCGAGAAAGCCAATGGCATCATCTGCAATGGCATCAAGAAACGCTTGCTAGCACCACTGGAGAAAGCTCGACACACCTGGCCAGAGGAGTTGCCCAGTGTGTTGTGGAGCATACGAACAACACCAAACACAGCGACACAAGAAACTCCGTTCTTCTTGGTCCATGGAGCGGAAGCAGTACTGCCAATTGAGATAGAACACGATTCTCCACGAGTCGTGGAATATGACGAAGAGGTGTCGAGAAAAGCATTAGAGGATGACGTCGACGCACTCGACGAGGCTAGAGATGAAGTACTCTCTCGAGTAGCCAAATATCAACAGGACTGAAGAATTACCATAGTCGACGTCTACGGCCAAGATCCTTTCAGGTGGGAGACTTAGTTCTTCGGCTCACGCAAAAAAGTCATGAAAAGCTCGAGTCACCATGGCTTGGACCTTACATCACGGAAGTAATTGGAGGAGGAGCATACAGATAAAGGACAAGAAGACAGGGGTGGAGGAGCAAAACCCCTGGAACGTGGCGCAACTCAGGCGATTCTACGCCTAGAGTCGAAATATAGTCCTTGAAAAAATACAATGTACTGAAACGCCCGCGAGCTTTCAGATGCACTCTTTTCCTTTTTCGGGGCACCGAGTGGGGCCGGGAAAGGTTTTTAATGAGGCGGGCTCGCGGTGCTGCAATATAGTAAAGATATTGACAATATAGCTCTTTTTCATCGACACGCTCAAGGGCTCAGGCCCGACGATTTTCAATATAGTTCCTCGAAAAAAGATAGTTTCGCCTTCGTATTAAATACCTCGCGAGTCAATAAAAATACAAAATAGTACTCGACAAAAAAGCTCGGGGGCTGATACTCGCCAAAACTACATATTGAATAAATGCCTTGGTTCAAAACCTCGCAAAACACAATACAGAAAACAGACACCGAAATACTCGGGGGCTAGACAAATATAGACATATGATGTTGTTTCACAATATAGTCACAATCGTGACTTACAAAGAAGAGCTCTCTACCAAAGAAAAATAGTTAGTCATGATTCAATATTTTATCAAGGGTAATTCTGCCTTCTTCGGGAGCAGCGCCAAGAAAGTCAGCATAATGACCGTCTGCAAAAAAGTCGGCATCCATCCGAAGAAGATCTTCAATCATTTCTTCGGCTACAGGCGAAACCTTCGTGTTAATCCTATCGACACCAACTCTTCGATGCTTTACCTTATCATGAACTTTTGCAACGACTTGGGTCAGGTCAAGCTTCGAATGGCAGATTTGAAGCATGATAAGGGCAAACCTGGCGCCAACTATTAGTTGAGCTTTTACAAAACCATGGATCTTGTGTGAATCCTTAAATTTCCCCATCAGCTTGGGAAGAGTTTTAGGCTGAACGTTCCGAGGAAACATGGAGTTGTAAATCATAGACAGGGTCCTGGTACAAAAGTCAAGGAAGTCGCGAATTTGAGAGGTGCAATCTTGAAATCTGACAATTTGTCGGGTCCGTTCCAGGGTAGCCCAGAACAGAGAACCATGGTCAAGGGAAAGGTTAACAAGGAGGTTCGTCCTAGTGTTTACCCTCTCTTCTTCGGCAGCAGCGTCAAGAAAGGGACCTATCAAGCAATGGTGCAAAAAAATTTAAGAGACGCAGCAAGAAGACAGAAGGTGTTTGGATGAAACAAGCATACCCGATATATCCGCGCTGGCTTCATTCATTAACTCGAGCATAAAATTTTCTCGGGTAGTCGCTTTTTCAGCTTCAGAAACGGCAGCGTCCTTGGCAGCTACGGCCTCTTTGGCTTGTTGGAGAGCAATTCTCTCTCTCTCAGACGCTTTTCGAGATTGATCCATCATCGCCAGAGTTTGCTTTTTCATGGATTGAAGTTGTTGTCGAAGTTCTTGCAAATCTTGTGACAAATGTTCTCTTGAAGAACCTTCGATGAGGTTTTCATTGACCAGTGCTCTTTTCGAGAATGAAGAAGCAGGCGAAGTTTCGGCAGAACAAGGATTGGTGGAGTAGTTATCAAATATTAACTGGAAAAGAAAGTCTCAGGATCAATGATGGTGCAAGGTAGAATTTCATTGATCTTCAAGAAATTTACATGGATATTATAGAAGGAGTTCTCCAAAAGGACTACTAAGGTAATTGTCACCAAAGCTAACATGGCGACAATAGCAAAAGAATAAAAAAACAAAAGAAGAGGCATTCAACTAGACCTCCGGCCTTGAGGAGCTAGGAGTTGAAGATGGCTTGATCCCGAGATAGGCCAGGATTTTCTTCGTGTTGGGCTTGGCTGCCTTGATCAAAGATCGCCATTTCGTTTGCTCTATCTGATCGGTGTCGCCAACTTTCATCCAGTCAACAGTTTGTTGGCTGTCCGCAACCAAGGCAACAGTGCTTTCGACAGCGACCTTCATGTTCTCCTGGCGCATCTTCAGTCCAAGGTCTTCTGGTGGATTGAAGTCTTTGGCAAGAGCAAGGAAAGTTTTAGGCTCCTCTTTCTTTGGGAAGAAGTAGGGGAATAGCCTTGATAATCCTGCATCAGCATTCTCCATGCCTTCGCGAACTTCGGTTCCATGAAACTCCAGGAAAGAGAGTGCGTCAAGGAGAGGATCATTGTCGGGATCTTCAAGCTCAAAATCTTGGTTTGTTTTACCTGCCGCAGAAAATATATGTTGGTCGACAGCAAGCAAGGAAAATCAAGTCCAAAAAAGATACAAGGGATTGATAAAATTACCAAGGAAGCGCCGATTCTGCGTGTTCAAGCGCTTGATGATCGCCTTTTCACGAGTAGCCTGTGCGGCCTGGTGTTCACGCAAAGCAGTTTCGGCGTCATCAAGTCTTTTTTGCAGATCTTCGACACCAGCAGCTTTTGCCGTGGCCTTCTCAGCCTCTGCTTTAGCTTGGCTAGCATCAAGTTCAGCCTTCTTGCGAGCCATTTCACTTTGCTCCAGTTTCTGAGCAAGAGTGTCGACAAGCTTGTTGGCTTCTGCAAGTTTCTCTGCCAAAATAGTAAAGAATCGTCAAAATTGCGACAAAACAGGAGCAAGAAGTTATAAACAAGGGTCATTAAAAAGTTATTACCTTCAGTTTTGCTGGCATATTCACGGTACCCAACAAATTGGGCACCGATACGAACAAGCTCTTTGATCATAGGCTGTCAAAGAAGGACAAAGAAGGAAAACGTCGGTATGGGAAAAATATGAAGGCATAAAGAAGCAAACAAGAGGAAATGTAGATAGCAACAAGCAAATTAAGAACTTACATCATCCAAGAGCGGATTGGAGGAGCTACCCAATTGGAGGGTAGGCTCCACGATCATTTCCACCCTTGTCCTTAGAGAGACCAAACATGCAAACCAAATTTTAGCAAGCTCTATGTATTTCTTCACTAATAGGTTCAAAGTATATGATGCAAGAGCTTAAACATGAGCACAACAATTGCCAAGTATCACATTATTCAAGATATTATACCAATTACCACATGTAGCATTTCCCGTTTTCAACCATATAACAATTTAACGAAGCAGTTCAACCTTCGCCATGAATATTATGAGTAAAGCCTAAGAACATATTTGTCCATATGCAACAGCGGAGCGTGTCTCTCTCCCACACAATGAATGCTAGGATCCAACTTTATTCAAACAAAACAAGAAACAAAAACAAACAGACGCTCCAAGTAAAGTACATAAGATGTGATGGAATAAAAATATAGTTTCACTAGAGGAACCTGATAGTGTTGTCGATGAAGAAGGGGATGCCTTGGGCATCCCCAAGCTTAGATGCTTGAGTCTTCTTGAAATATGTAGGGATGAACCACGGGGCATCTCCAAGCTTAGAGCTTTCACTCTCCTTGATCATATTGTATCATCCTCCTCTCTTGATCCTTGAAAACTTCCTCCACACCAAACTCGAAACAAACTCATTAGAGGGTTAGTGCATAATCAAAAAATCACATGTTCAGAGGTGACATAATCATTCTTAACACTTCTAGACATTGCACAAAGCTACTGAAAGTTAATGGAACAAAGAAATCCATCTAACATAGCAAAACAGGCAATGTGAAATAAAAGGCAGAATCTGTCAAAACAGAACAGTCCGTAAAGACGAATTTTTTAGGGACACCAGACTTGCTCAAATGAGAAAACTCAAAACTAATGAAAGTTGCGTACATATCTGAAGATCACGCACGTAAATTGGCATATTTTTCTGAGTTACCTACAGACATAGTGACTCAATTACGTTACAGCAAGAAAACTGTTTCTGCGCAGTAATCCAAATCTAGTATGAACTTTATCATTAAAGACTTTACTTGGCACAACAATGCAATAACACTAAGATAAGGAGAGGTTGCTACAGTAGTAACAACTTCCAAGACTCAAATATAAAACAAAAGTTGCTGTAGTAAAATAAAAACATGGGTTATCTCCCAAGAAGTGCTTTCTTTATAGCCATTAAGATGGGCTCAGTAATTTTAATGATGCACTCCCAAGAAATAAGAGTTAAAGCAAAAGAGAGCCTCAAAAAGCAAATTCAAAACACATTTAAGTCTAAACCACTTCCTATGAAAAGGAATCTTGTAAATAAACAAGTTCATGAAGCATAATGCAACAAGCATAGAAAGACTAAACAAGCGCAACTTCAAGATTTTCAGCAAAAAGAGAGGTGTTTTAGTAACATGAAAATTTCTACAACCATATTTTCCTCTCTCATAATAATATCCAGTAGCATCATGAGCAAACTCAACAATATAACTATCAAATGAAACATTCTTATCATGAGTCTCATGCATAAAATTATTACTCTCCACATAAGCATAATCAATTTTATTAGTTGTAGTGGGAGCAAATTCAACAAATTAGCTATCATTATTATTCTCATCAAGTGTAGGAGGCATAGTATAATCATAATAAAATTTACTCTCCATAGTAGGTGGCACCAAAAGACCACTATCATTATAATCATCATAAATAGAAGGCAAGGTATCATCAAAGAAAATTTTCTCCTCAATGCTTGGGGGACTAAAAATATCATGCTCATCAAAACCAGCTTCCCCAAGCTTAGATTCTTCCATAGCTTTAGAAATAATAGTGTTCATACTAATAACATTGCTACTAGCATGCAAATAAGGTTCAATAGGTTTTTTAATTTTCGCATCAAACAATCCATGTCTTAACTCAGGAAATAGCTTCAAAAGCTCACTGTTACTTTCCATTATGCTTAACTAGTGAAATAAAAACATGCATGATATTAAGTAAAGTAAAACAAGTAACTAATTTTTTTGTGTTTTTAATATAGCAAACAAGATAGTAAATAAAGTAAAACTAGCAACTAATTTTTTTTGTGTTTTGTTTTAGTGCAGCAAACAAAGTAGTAAATAAAAGTAAAGCAAGAAAAAAACAAAGTAAAGAGATTGGAGGTGGAGACTCCCCTTGCAGCGTGTCTTGATCTCCCCGGCAACGGCGCCAGAAAATATGCTACTAGCATACAGTTGACGTGGCGTAGTAGCTTCCTTGTGACGGTAAAGCACTCGTCCGTTGGGAACCCCAAGAGGAAGGTATGATGTGTACAGCAGCAAGTTTTCCCTCGCAAGAAACCAAGGTTTATCGAACCAGTAGAAGCCAAGAAGCACGTTGAAGGTTGATGGCGGCGGAGTGTAGTGCGGCGCAACACCAGAGATTCCGGCGCCAATGTGGAACCTGCACAACACAACCAAATTACTTTGCCCCAACGTGACAGTGAGGTTGTCAATCTCACCGGCTTGCTGTAACAAAGGATTAGATGTATAGTGTGGAAGATGATGTTTGCGAAAACAGTAGAAACAAGTATTGCAGTAGATTGTATTCGATGTAAAAGAATGGACCGGGGTCCACAGTTCACTAGAGGTGTCTCTCCCATAAGAATAAGCATATTGGGTGAACAAATTACAGTTGGGCAATTGACAAATAAAGAGAGCATAACAATGCACATACATATTATGATGAGTAGTGTGAGATTTAATTGGGCATTACGACAAAGTACATAGACCGCTATCCAGCATGCATCTATGCCTAAAAAGTCCACCTTCAGGTTATCATCCGAACCCCTTCCGGTATTAAGTTGCAAACAACAGACAATTGCATTAAGTATGGTGCGTAATGTAATCAACAAATACATCCTTAGATATAGAATTGATGTTTTATCCCTAGTGGCAACAGCACATCCACAATCTGTCACTGTCCCAGATTTAATGGAGGCATGAACCCACTATCGAGCATAAGTACCCCCTCTTGGAGTTACAAGTAATGACTTGGCCAGAGCCTCTACTAGCAATGGAGAGCATGCAAGATCATAAACAACACATAGATAGATTGATAATCAACATAGCATAGTATTCATTATTCATCGGATCCCAACAAACGCACATGTAGCTTTACAGATAGATGATCTTGATCATGTTAGGCAGCTCACAAGATCAGACAATGATAGCACAATGGGGAGAAGACAACCATCTAGCTACTGCTATGGACCCATAGTCCAGGGTGAACTACTCACACATCAATCCGGAGGCGACCATGGCGGTGTAGAGTCCTCCGGGAGATGATTCCCCTCTCCGGCAGGGTGCCGGCGATCTCCTGAATCCCCCGAGATGGGATTGGCGGCGGCGTCTCTGGAAAGTTTTCCGTATCGTGGCTCTCGGTACTGGAACTATCATCGACGAAGGATTAAGTAGGCGGAAGGGTAGGTCAGGGGGCGTCACAGGGGCCCCACACGCTAGGGCCGCACGGGCCCCCTCTAGGCCGCGCCGCCCTAGTGTGGCGGCGCCCCGTGGCCCCACTTTGTCTCTCCCTCGGTCTTCTGGAAGCTTCGTGGAAAAATAGGACCCTTGGCGTTGATTTCGTCCAATTCCGAGAATATTTCCTTACTAGGATTTCTGAAACCAAAAACAGCAGAAAACAACAAATGGCTCTTCGGCATCTCGTTAATAGGTTAGTGCCGGAAAATGCATAATAATGACATATAATGTGTATAAAACATGTGAGTATCATCATAAAAGTAGCATGGAACATAAGAAATTATAGATACGTTTGAGACGTATCAGTCCCTTCTATCAAGAAGAATCTCGTTAGTGGCTCCCGTCTTATGAAAGATGGGTTTAAGTTGGTGTTTGAGTCCAATAAAGTTGTACTATCTAAGTATGGAACTTTTGTTGGAAAGGGATATGAATGTGAGGGAATGTTTCGCTTCTCTCTAGAAGACTTCTGTGATAATGTTGTGAACCATGTAAGCACTAGTGTTAATGAAACTAATGTTTGGCATTCACGACTTTGTCATGTTAATTTCGGTTGTATGACGCGGCTTGCTGATATGAGTTTAATTCCGAAATTCACCTTTGTCAAAGGCTCTAAGTGCCATGCTTGTGTGCAAGCAAGCAGCCTCGCAAGCCTCACAAGCCTACGAAGGAAAGAAACTTGGCACCACTAGAGCTCATACATTCAGATCTATGTGAAATGAATGGTGAGTTGACAAGAGGTGGAAAAAATATTTCATGACTTTGATTGATGATTCCACTAGGTACTGTTATGTGTATCTCCTGAAAACTAAAGATGAGGCTCTTGATTTCTTTAAAATCTATAAGGCTGAAGTTGAGAATCAACTTGAAAGAAAGATAAAAGGGATTTCTATTTTCGTGCCCTCGGTTCCTTAGTTGTGCTCAGTTTTCCCCAGCTCCTTAGTTTTTCCTCAGTTTTCCCCAAGACCTTGTCTGAAACCATCACACGTGCTGTAACGGCCGGTTGCCCGACGGTTGACCGTTATCTTCTGACTAGTGGGGCCACGTAGAGCCCGCAAAGACACATCAGACCATCCATCTTTGTTTGACCGTAAGCATCGCTGTATCCCTGACCAAAACACGCACGAGTGGGGCTTCGGTATATCGAATGACAAGTGGGCCATGGCGCTGATACAAGGGACAATACACGGGTAGGAATAGATTTTTAAATGGAGCTCTACATCGATGGCACGGAGGAGGTGGCCTGCGGGGTGCCGAGATGAGATCGACGTCCACAAAGAACTGCATGAGGCGAGACCAGACTCATTAGATAGATATGAACTAGACGCGTTTAACCATGCAAAGAAGAGAAGAAATGGTCGACGACATCGACGACTACCTCAAAACTTTGACTGACCGTGTCCGACACGAACGCGAGCAATGTAAAGAAAACTAGTGTCTCTCCTTTCTGGCGTGTATAGATGGGTGCTAGAAGAGTGTGGTGGCGAAGGGAAAGACCTCGCGGTGGTCTGTGGCGTCCAGCATAGCGGGGCGGCGTGGCCGTGCCCACATCGGCGTGGATGCATGTTCGGCATTGGCATCAGCATGTACGTTCGGCATTGGCCTCGGCGGTATCTCTGGTGTGTCAGTGATCGAATGAGGGGACGGGATTGAGGGTGCATCCCGACGGTGACCTAGCAGTGGTGTCGAGCATAGCCGTTCTGACCATGCCGATATCGGCATCGGCAAAGTTTGGAGGCTGTGGTGCTCGAATCAAGGAGGGATTTGTTTCTTGTACGCCAAAAGTGATTTGAAACAAGTTTCGTGTTGAAGGTTAGGTAACGAAAGTTTGTAACTAAGCCCAAAATTATACTAGCGCCATGGTGAGGTTCTTTTTGATAGAGCTATACGGTTGGGAAAACTTTTTTGACACTTTTTAGATAGGGTTCCTTGTTGTTACACGTATGGCATCATGTATGGCAAATTTGGGATCATTTGGAGATGTTCGAAAAAATCACTTTGCTTAAACGCATGCCGTTTCGTCTCACTGAAACCAGCTTTTCTAACAAGGTGATTTATTCTACCTCCTCTAAATGACCTCAAATTTCATACAGCTGATCTTCTATACATAGATAGATAGATTGTTTCGTTTTTATATTTTTCGAACTTTTTATTTCCCTTTATAATATCCAATTGATTTTCAGGTCAAAACCTCGAAAAACAGCATCATGTATGGCATCATTTTCGCCATAAATTTCAAATTTTGTGAAACTTTCCCTTTTAGATATTCCTTGTTGTTATAGATATGGCATAATGTATGCCAAATTTGGTTAGGTCTCACTGAAACCAGCTTTTGTAACAAGTTAGGTTTTTTCGACCTTCTCAAAAGGGATTTTTTCTACCTTCTCTAAATGACCTCAAAAATCATACAGACGATCTTATATACAAAGATAGGTAGATTGTTTCATTTTTACATTTTATGAACTTTTATTTCCCTTTATAATACCCATTTGTTTTCAGGTCAAAACCTCAAAAGTTAACATAACTAGATGGTGAACCCTTCCAAACTTCAAATACAGAGATAGATAGATTGGTTCGTTTATCATTTTTACCGTGAATAGTAATGGCTACAAGAAATCGGTGATGGTCTATCATTTTTTGCGTGAAAAGTAATGGATACAACAAATCGGTGATGGTTTATCATTTTTTGCGTGAAAATTAATGGCTACAACAAATCGGTGATGGTTTATCATTTGGGATTTTCGTGAAAATTAATGGCTACAACAAATCGGTGACGGTTTATCATTTTTTGCGTGAAAATTTATGGCTACAACAAATCGGTGATGGTTTATCATTTTTTGCGTGAAAAGTAATGCCTAAAAGAGTTTATAATTTTTAGCGCGTGAAAATAAATACAGAAAACCGCCCTTTAGCATACTTAGAGAGTGGAAGGTAACCGCCGAGAGAGAGAGGGGTTATCCTGCCCGTTAGATCATACGATCAACGGTCGGCGGGCACGATCCGCGTGACATGGGCTAGACCAATCAGGGCAATGTTGCACGTGTGAGAGAATTTGTGGAGGGAGAGGGCAAAACTGAGTAGTATCAAGAAACCAAGGGCACCTATGTAATAAACAGACTAAGGGATTCAAATATGAGATTTAAAAAATGGAAAATGCGTGTTTTGTACAATAAAACCCATCTTGGCCTATCTCAAACTATTTGCAATACAAATATACATGAGTGTGAGAATTGTGGCCTCATTTAGACAAAGTATGTTTTGGGGAAAGCTGTTTTGGGAAGGGCTTATTGTGGAAAACCATGCACCTTCATAGCTACTAGGTGATTTGAGAAGGCCTTTGAGAAGTGGCAATTTGTGGTAAAACTTGATTTATCTATGACTTATCTATGTTTTGAGAACTGGCAATTTGTGGTAAAGACTCCATGAGTATGTGCCACTATTTTTCGGAATTTTTTGCACATTAAATGACTCATTTAACTAGTTAATCCCATTTGTTGACTCTCTGTTGACCAGCTACTTGAGGGTAAAAAGCATATTGCACTAGCCAGTATTAGCACTCAAGGGGAAAACTGAGCACACAAAAAATGCTAGTATAATGCTCGAGGTTATACCTGAGTATATCTAAATTTCCAGGGTTAGACTTGAGGACGCGTGTTGCGGTGCAGAAATGAAAGACGTGCAATTGTTGACGCGTAGACGCCGGTCGCGGTGCAGAAGTCGAAGACGTGCAATCGTGGATGCGTGGCGCATTGCAGAAGTCCAAGACGTGCAGACGTGCAGCGGTGGACGCGTAGGACACGGGTCGCATTAACCACCCCTTGCCTTTATAGACGTCTCCTCCCACTATCTCTGTCACTCTCACTCGCCTACGCAACGCCGCCTCTCTCACGTCCCATCATCCTCTCCAAAGCAAAAAACCCTCTCCCTCTCCCTCTCCTCTGCCGGCGAGATGGACAAGGAGAATGCCAATCCCATCGTCCACGGTGCCGTCGGCTCCAAGCGCGACGCCTCCCTCTTCGACGCCGTCCCCTCAACGGACGTCGCCGCCGCCTCCGCCGGTGCATCGGAGGCTGCTGCCGCCGGTCGGTCAGATCCCGCCGGGATGGGACCCCTACGAGCCGGTGCCGTACGTCCCGCCCCCGAACCGCTACGACACCTCCATAGAGGACCCATGGAACGAGGTAACTACGGTTTGCTTCCTTTTTTGTTCCCCATTCCTTTTTGAACCCTATTTGTGCTGGTGTAGATGGATCTGTGGATGGATGAGTATTGGGCTAATATTTGCGCCGATTTTATTCCATTTTGCTTTGATCCCTCCTTGATTTCGTTTAAGATTTGGGGTTCGGCCGTTCGGTTAATTTATGCAAGTAATAATGGGATCTCAATCAGTTAATTTATGCAAGTAATCATAGGATCTCAATCAGTTATTTTATGCACGAATCAAAAGATATCAACCGTTTAATTTTGCAAATAATCTGGAATGTGTTCAAGTTCAGATCTGGAATCTGTTTCTTTGCCTATGATGAATCGGTGGGCACAGATTTCGTTTAAGATTTGGGGTTCGGCCGTTCTTTGCCTATGATTGCAACTCATTCACTAATAAATTCCCGTTTGATATGGATCAGCTGTCTGGCAGCGACGTCGGCAGCGACGACGAGCACCATGACGTCAAGACTCGCGGTGTCTGCGGAGGCTGCGGGTCGGCCAGTACGTCTCCTCGACGTCGCAAGGGTGTCTACAGGTGCCCTTCGCACTAGGAGGCTCGGCGGCACGACTTCAACTGCGTCCTCACGCATGCCGAGAACATCACCAACCCCAAGGTCGGCGCGTCGGTGAACCCCACTCTTCCGCGCCAAGCACTGGGCGCTCGGCATGCACCTCCGCAGCATCCAGCGGGTGGAGATCTCCGGCGCATGCCTCCGCTCAAGCCCAAGGCTCCCAAGGGGAGCAACAAGTGGAGGCAGAGGCAGATGGGGTAGGCGGAGTCCTGGACGTGTGCTGCTGCTGCCTCCTCCATTTTGTTGTTGGGATCCCTTTGTTGTTAGCTAGGGATCCCTTGTTGTTATGTTGTTAGTATGATGGTGATGTACTGCTGTGAAGAACCTCGAACCCTACTATGTTTGGCTGCTGAATGCAGCTTATTACCTATATTATCTATCCCTATTCTACTATATGACCTTGTGAATTTATCATACATTCCCTGTAGATTTGCTTCTAGATTTAACTACATAATATGGACCAGATGGAGTACTAGATTGGGCTCCCTACTAGATTTGCTGCCATATTGGGCAAACAACGAGGGCCAAAAGGCACAAATAATAATTGAAGAAAGACAGAAATGCAAGCTTCTCTAGATTTGATACTAATTAGGTGAAAAAAGGCAGAGAGAAGGAGGCAGAAAAGGTACTCTTAAAAGGGAAATGCCAATGGCCGAGAGAGACAAAACCCATCTCCTGCTCACGTGCAACCAAACGCTATCTCGTCCTGTCCCACGCGGTCCCTTTCTACCAGCCCCACGCGATGCGGGCCCACACGACGCGGCCCCACACGTCAGCACGGAGCGGTCAACTTAACGGGAATCCTGCCGTCTGAGCTGCTTCTGCGGGTTTCAAACAAGCACTTGGGGAAAACTGAGGAAAAACTAAGGAGCTGGGGAAAACTGAGCACAACTAAGGGCTGAGGGCACGAAAATAGAAATCCCAAGATAAAAAGGGTTCGGTCCGATCGTGGTGGAGAGTAATTTTCTAATGAGTTCAATTTATTCTGTGCGGAACATGGTATAATCCATGAGAGGACGCATCCCAATTCCCCACAATCCAATGGGATTGCGGAAAGGAAAAATCGTACTCTAACAGATTTGGTTAACGCCATGTTAGATGTTTCGGGTTTATCCAAGGAATGGTGGGGGAGGCTATATTGACTTCATGTCATGTCCTAAACCGTGTTCCAACCAAGAATAAAGAGATTACCCCTTATGAGGAATGGGAAAAGAAAAGACCAACACTCTCCTACCTACAAACTTGGGGTTGTTTGGCTAAAGTGAATTTGCCAATCACCAAAAAGCGAAAGCTTGGACCAAAAACCGTGGATTGTGTCTTTCTTGGCTATGCTGCCCATAGCATTGCTTATAGATTTCTTGTGGTGAAATCTGGAGTGGACGACATGAATGTTGGCACCATCTTTGAATCAAGAGATGCTACATTCTTTGAGGATATATTCCCTATGAGAGATATGCATGGCATGTCTAGTTGGGAATCTGATCCAATACATGAAACTCCTATGGAGTCTGATGAGGAATCTGATGATGAGAGTTCAGATTCTGATGAAGATGACAATGAAGCTCCCACAAGGAGTAAGAGACAAAGGACTGCAAAGTCTTTTGGTAATGATTTCATTGTGTATCTTGTGGATGATACTCCCACTACCATTTCAGAAGCTCTCGCATCTCCTGATGCAGACTACTGGAAGGAAGCGGTTCAAAGCGAGATGGATTCCATCTTGGCTAATGGAACGTGGGAGTTAACTGAGCGTCCTTATGGGTGCAAACCTGTAGGATGTAAATGGGTATTTAAGAAGAAGCTTCGAGCTGATGGTACTATTGAGAAGTACAAAGCTCGGCTTGTAGCCAAAGGCTATACCCAAAAGGAAGGCGAAGATTTCTTCGATACCTACTCACCTGTGGCAAGATTGACCACCATTCGAGTACTACTGTCATTGGCTGCCTCACACGGTCTTCTCGTTCATCAAATGGACGTTAAGACGGCTTTCCTAAATGGAGAGTTGGACGAGGAAATTTACATGGAACAGCCTGATGGTTTTGTACTAGAAGGTCAAGAAAGAAAGGTGTGTAAATTAAAGAAATCTTTGTATGCTCTCAAAGAAGCTCCCAAACAATGGCATGAGAAGTTTGAAAGAACTTTGACATCTGTGGGCTTTGTTGTCAATGAAGCCGACAAATGTGTGTACTACCGCCATGGTGGGGGTGAGGGCGTTGTCCTATGCTTGTATGTGGATGGCATACTAATTTTTGGGACAAGTCTCAAAGTGATTGAGGAGGTAAAAACCTTCTTATCTCAGTGTTTTGAGATGAAAGATCTTGGAGAAGCTGATGTTATATTGAACATCAAGCTATTGAGAGATGGGAATAATGGGATTACACTTGTGCAATCTCATTATGTTGAGAAGGTGTTGAGCAGATTTGGCTATGCTGATTGCAAATCTTCTCTCACACCTTATGATCCTAGTGTCTTGCTTCGAAAGAATGAAAAGGCAACTAAAGATCAATTGAGATACTCTCAAATCATTGGTTCACTCATGTATTTAGCTTGCGCTACGAGGCCTGATATCTCGTTTGCTGTGTGCAAACTTAGCCGGTTTGTGGCCAACCCGGGAGATGATCATTGGCATGCTCTTGAGAGAGTGATGCGCTATCTAAAGGGAACCATGAGTTATGGAATTCATTATACCGGGTATCCAAGAGGACTTGAAGGGTATAGTGATTCCAATTGGATTTCTGATGCTAAGATGAAGGCCACAAGTGGATATGTTTTCACTCTTGGTGGTGGCGCTGTTTCCTGGAAGTCTTGCAAGCAGACCATCTTAACGAGGTCAACTATGGAAGCAGAACTCACATCATTAGATACAACTACTGTCGAAGCGGAATGGCTTCGTGAGCTCTTGATGGACTTGCCTATGGTTGAAAAACCAATACCGGCCATCCTCATGAACTGTGATAATCAAACTGTGATTATCAAAGTGAAAAGTTCTAAGGATAACATGAAAAGTTCCAAACATATCAAGAGGAGATTGAAGTCTGTCAGAAAACTGAAAAACTCCGGAGTAATAGCATTGGATTATGTCCAAAGTGCTAAAAATCTGGCAGATCCTTTCACAAAAGGACTATCAAGAAACATGATAGACCTTGCATCGAGGGAGATGGGTTTGAGACCCACTTGAGTTGCCGAGGGGGTAACCCAACCTATGTGATCGGAAATTCCGTGAACTAGGACCTGGGAAAACAAACCGGAGCAACTGAGTTGAGAGAAAATTTAATACTCCCACTCCGCTGCAGATGCAATTCTCTCATAGCTACTGTAAGGCAGGTTGACAATGTCTTAATGTGTTCTGAGCGGCTCTTGATGAGCGAAGACGCTGTCCTACAGGGCGATCTTTTGAAGAACACACCTATATGAGCGACACTACTGGTCATAGTGTGGGAGATTTGGGTGAATCTCTAGTAAGCTCATGAAAGGCCGAGGAGTATGACTTATAAGCTCCACCCGAGGGGAAGGCTATGGTAGCCTAGTACCGTGCCGAGCATTGAGCGAAACTTGCTGCACAAAGACTGACAATTCAAGGCATAGTCCATTGTTCGGTTGTAGTCAAGCGTAGCACCTTGCCTAGGTGGAAGTTCAACTTAACAGTCTCCACCGAAGTGCAGGTATATTAAACAGTGAATGGAACTAATGTGTCATCTGATGTGCATATGAGATCTGGTGGGGGATTGTTGAATGTAGATGGGCTGCAGCCCAATAAGGCAGCCCATGTGGTCTACAATTCCTGAAATCTCAAGGCCCATCACGTTGACAGCATGGGACAGCCTTGGGGGACAAAGTTTAGTCCCACATTGCTAGTTGGGAGAGAGTTGGAGTGGTATATAAGGGCTGTTGTTCTACTCCTTCCAAGTGAGTGAGAATAGAAGGAGCCCTCGCGCACTCCTCCTCCTCCGCCCGCCTCGGCTCGGCTCGGCACGGCACGTCACGCACGCACGTCGCGTTTCGTGACTCGAGTTCGAGTTCGAGACACACTCAAGGAAGCCTAAATTTTTGCTTGGTGCACCAACTGTGTTGGGTACGTGTCGGCCTGCATGTGCATGCTCGCCGCGTGTCCCTGGCTTCCTACGCGTGTCAACGCGGTTGGGTCGGCTTCCTCCCAGGCTATACAAGGAGACTGATGTCTACGCGCGCTTCTTTTCCTTTAGACAGTGTTGGCCTCCAAGAGCAGAGGTTTGTAGAACAACAACAAGTTTCCCTTAAGTGAATCACCCAAGGTTTATCGAACTCAGGGAGGTAGAGGTCAAAGATATCCCTCTCAAGCAACCCTGCAATTAAGATGCAAGAAGTCTCTTGTGTCCCCAACACACCTAATACACTTGTCAGATGTATAGGTGCACTAGTTCGGCGAAGAGATAGTGAAATACAAGTAACATGGATGATTATAAGTAGTAATTGCAATCTGAAATAAAAATGGCAGCAAGCGAGCATGTAGCAGAACTTGTTGGAAACGATGTTTCAATGCTTAGAAACAAGGCCTAGGGATCATACTTTCACTAGTGGACACTCTCAACAATGATCACATAATTGAACAATTAGATAACTTCTCTTCACTTGTGCTACTCTAATTTACTCTCCTATTAGAATCACTAATCATCACGTAGTGGCTACAAAAGCTCCACTCAAAGTTCATCAAGTACTTGACAAACACCACTCATAGGGATATCCTCATCAAATCATAATCCAAGATAATACCGTTGCAATTTAGACCTAGTACTAACATAGCATACACACTGTCAACAATATCTATGAAAGGGGGAATAGATCACATCAATACTATCATAGTAATAGTTAACTTCATAATCCACAAGAGATTACAATCATAACCTACGCCAAGTACTACATGATGCACACGCTGTCCACTTTACATCATGGAGGAGGAATAGACTACTTTAATAACATCACTAGAGTAGCACATAGATTAATAGTGATACAAAGCTCATGATCACATAAAGATCACACCGTGGGAGAGAGAGATGAACCACATAGCTACCGGTAGAGCCCTCAGCCGGGGGAGAACTACTCCCTCCTCATCATGCGAGACAACAACGGCGATGAAGATGGTGACATAGGCATCCCCAATGGGCCTGCCAAAGATAGTACCCGGGGTTTACTGAAGGCCCACTACCCGAAGAATAAGAAGACTCGGAAGCCCAAGATATTATTAAGGAAAGCTAGAGTTGTAATAGGAAGTGTTATTTGCGGGATGAGTTAGAAACCTTCCCGGACTCTGTAACAATACGAATCCCTCGGCTCCGCCTCATATATAAGGGGGAGTCGAGGGACGAAGGCATCGAATCATTGTTGAGCAAACCCTAGTTTTATTTCGTCGAGTACTTTTCGGCTGAAAACTTCGAGATCTACTTGCCCTCTACATCCAACTAAACCCTAGTCTACTAATCGTAGGCATTGACAAGTCGATACCTTGTCAATTGGTGCCGTCTGTGGGATTTAGAGGCGACAAGGAGCTGATCTCGATGGCACGTTCAGGATCGTCGACTTCATCGGCAGCAAGCAACATCATGGACAAAGGTAAACAGATCGAAACTAGTCTCGTTGATTTTGTACCTCACCTGCCCTCCCGTTTGGATGCATATACGTATCTGGAGGAGCCCATGGAGATGACGTTCGGAAGGTTCCACTTTCGCGTCGGGAAGGAAGGAACGTATCGTCTCGAAATTCCGACCTTCTCGAGGTTTTCTGTGGAACACACTGAATCTTCAAGCTCGGCATCATCGGTCGAGTCAGGCGACGAAGGAACTTCTTCGCCACGCTTCATCAGCACTAAGGCAAGCGAAAAACTCGCCAAGATCTTCAGCGACATGTCTTTCGAGTCGTCTGCGGACTCCTATATAAGCAGCGATTCTGAGAGCATCGACAGCTTCGACTTCATCGACAAATCCATCACCATTGGAAAGGTCTTCACCAATCTATATGATGGTGTCACCGAATCCAGCAAGGCGCAGAATTCAAAATATCATCAAATCTACGTCATTGGAGAAGCAAGTCGTGATCAGGATGAAACTCGGAGGCTTTCGACGATTTGGGAAATCCATACGTCGATCCCTCTGACTTAAGGCGAGGTTTAGGCAACAAATACGTCGGGCCTACACCACGTATGAGAGTTCAACTGCCACAAGCAGCATGGGACAGAGCCGCAAGAGCTATGGATGGTTCAGAACCTATGGCGACAACCGCCACGACTGAAGAATTGCAGGCATACCAATATAGACTCGCTCGAGCTGCAAGGCAATTGGAAAAACAGACAGCTGATTTGAACAGAAGAAAGGAGGCAGCTTCCGCGTCAAGCAGGCGAAGGGCAGACCTCAGTCGACATTCAGGAACTTCGGGAGATAGCCACAGAGAAGCTCGGAACAGAGCAAGGTCAAGGTTGCAAAACATACCTGAGGCAGAAAGAGAGAATCTAGTTCAAAACCTCGACATGTCCTTTATGTCGATAGACACAAGAGGGAACATCATCCCCAAAACACCGGAAGCTGGGTATATGGTGACACAAGCCTTTATCCTCGCATCTAGGCCACCTCCTGGAGATCCAAGGGAAGCATTGTATAACATGGCCATGGCAGGTGTTGGAGCCATGGGAACAGCGTTCGCATCGACGCCTCCCGAAGGATCAGCAAGGCAAAATAGTCCACGACCTGCGGTTGCAGCAGCAGCTCCCGAAAGAACAGGCGAAGCAAGGGACGCAGAAACTCAGGCAAGGGTAGACAGGGCACGACAACATAGAAGGGAACATCGACACTCTCCAGACATAGCCGAAGAGGATATGTGTGGGCTACCATGTTTACTAGAAGGGTCCGAAAAACTCGGGTGCCCTCAGGGTTTAAGCTACCCGATAATTTCAAGAAATTCGACGGATTGCAGGATCCTGAGGATTGGCTGGTAGATTACCTCGAGACAGTGAAATTAATTGGCGGAACAAGGGCAACGGCAATGCAAAGCATTCAGGTGCACTTGAGTGGAGCCGCAAGATCTTGGATAAAGAAGCTTCCTGTAGGTTCCATCGACAGCTGGACTGATTTTGAGGACATATTCATCAAGAATTTCCGGTCTACTTGCAAAAAGCCTGCGACACTCGAGGAGTTGAGATCATGTCGACAAAAACATGATGAATCAATGAGGAAGTACATCCAAAGGTGGAATATCATCAAAAACTCGGCAGAAAACATATCTGACGAGAGAGCCATAGATGCGTTTGTTGCAGGAGTCCGACGAGGAGATTTCGTGGAGGATTTGGGAAGAACTAACCCAAAAACAGTATCAGCGTTAATGGAGATAGCAAACAAATGGGCAGATGGCGAAGATGTTGTACACAACAAGCAACACAGGTCACCAGAGGAGGACCGCAGTCGAAATTATCAGGGCAGGCGACGATTCTCTCGATTTTCGAGTTATGATCCACCTGGCCAAATTTCGGCTGGGTTTCGAGCATGCGCTGGAGGAAGCAATAGAGATAACTATCAACGAAGCAACGAGCAGCGAGGTGACAACAGAGATGATTCACGAAATAACAGGCCAAACAATGGACCTAGGTTTCAGAGGCCCTTCGTGTCCCCTGAGGATATGATGAACGGTCCATGTCAGATGCACTTCTTTGTCGACAGCAATGGGGTAAGGCAGTCAGGACATTTACAGAAAGATTGTCGGAATTTTCAAGCGATGATGAGGGTTGCCGCGCAAGCCCATGCTCAGGCAGCAAGCCGAAATCCCCAAGGACCCAGGAGTGAGATCCACCTACCGCCACCTCCCGCAATTACGGAAGAAAATCGACATCAGCTTAGAATAGCGGCAGCACCAGCACCACCACCATATGTCGATCCCAACTCCCATGGAGCGGTTTCGATGATTCAGAAAGGCAGACCATCCAATAGAGCTCAGAAAGTAATTTCGCGGCAGGTGTTCATGGCAGAAAAGATGCCTCCACCAATAGTTGAGTATCTCAATTGGTCGGGACAAGATATTGGTTTCACAATTGCGGATCACCCGCAGCAAGTTCCTCGACCAGGGCAATCAGCACTTATTTTGCCAGCAGTGATCACAGGATTCGATGTATCTAGAGTTCTCATCGACGGAGGAAGCAGTTTAAACCTTATGTATGCAGATACATTAAGGAAGATGAACATACCCTTGGCAAACCTCAAACCAACGGATACGCGTTTTCACGGCATCACACCAGAGAAGCCAGATTACCCATTGGGGAAGATCAATCTCGACGTTCAGTTTGGCACCCGAGAGAATTACAGGATTGAAAGGCTGGAGTTTGAAGTCGTGGATTTCCCATCACAATACCACGCTCTGTTGGGGCGCCCAGCATACGCTAGGTTTATGGCAGTACCACATTACACATACCTGTTGTGGAGGATGCCTGGACCTAAGGGGCAATCACAATCAAAGGATGTTTTGCGCTTGCCGATAAATGTGATAAGGATTTTCATCGGCTCTCAGAAACCTTCGGGATGCAAGCAGAGTATATGGAGTCAAAACTCACGACAGACTACGACGTACTACCAGATGTGGGGAGGCCTAGCAAGGAGTCAACCTTTAACACTGCAAAGGATTCCAAGGAAGTACAGATCCACCCGACAGATCCGAAGAAAACGACGTCCATCGCGACAAACATGGACCTCGCATAGGAAAGCGCGCTCGTCGAGTTCCTCCGTGAGCACTGGAAAATCTTCGCATGGTGTCCATCTGACATGCCAGGAGTGGAACTTGCCGAGCACCACCTACACTTGGATCCAATCGCGAAACCAATCAAACAACCTTTGCGGCGTTTTTCGGAACCAAACCGCAAGGCTATGCTGTCGGAAATTAACAGACTCAGAGAAGCAGGTTTCATCAAAGAAATACATACAGAGGCCACATGGGTAGCTAACCCAGTGTTGGTGCCGAAGAAAAACACGAAAGTCCTTCGCATGTGCGTCGACTTCACGTGTCTCAACAAACATTGTCCAAAGGATCACTTTCCCCTCCCGAGGATCGATCAAATTATCGACTCCACGGCAGGATGCGAACGTCTTTCCTTCCTGGATGCTTACTCTGGTTATAACCAGATCAGATTAAAAGAAGAAGACGAGGTTAAAACAGCGTTCATCACACCTTACGGCGTGTTCTGCTATCGAACAATGCCCTTTGGTTTGAAAAACGCGGGAGCAACATATCAGCGGATGATGCAAAAGTGCTTAGCAACACAGATCGGGAAAAATGTACAAGTATACATCGACGACGTCATCATAACATCAAAAAAGGGCGACACGCTAATTGAGGATTTGAAGGAAACTTTCGATAACCTCGATAAATTCTGTCTCAAGCTGAACCCGACAAAGTGCTCTTTTGGCATCCCCAGGAGAACTCCTCGGGTTCTTAGTTTCATCAAGAGGGATCGAAGCAAACCCCAAAAAAATACAGGCCACCGTAACGATGAGGAAGCCAACAAAGTTGAAAGAAGTACAACAGTTAACCGGACGAGTCGCAGCTTTAAGCAGATTCTTCGCCAGGTTAGGAGAAAAGGCGTTACCATTTTACGCCTTGATTAAGCAGGGAGAGAAGTTCCAATGGAACGAAGAGGCGGACAGAGCCTTTGAGGACCTCAAGCGCAAAATTTCGACACCTCCAATCTTGGTGGCGCCGAAAGAGAAGGAACCTCTGTTGTTATATATTGCGGCCACACCTCAGGTGGTAAGCACTTGTCGTTGAAAGAGAGGAAGAAGGAAAACTCCACGAGTACAGACGGTATACTTCGTGAAGTTCTATCGCCTTCAAAACAGAGATATCCTCAGTATCAAAAGTTAGCATATGGAGTGTTCACAACAGCAAGGAAATTGCGGCACTATTTTTACCCGATCATAGTGGTCAATGAAGCTCCCTTGTCGAATATACTCAACAATCCAGAAGCTACGGGCGTGTCTCCTTTGGGGAATAGAACTTTCCTCGGGACATCACGTATGAAAAAAGAAAAGCAATCAAGTCGCAGATTTTACCAGACTTCATCGCAGAATGGATGGAGCTGCAAAATACAGGACCACCGGATTTATCGAGAACTTGGACCATGAACTTCGACGGGTCCAAGAGATTAGAAGGAGCTGGCGCAGGCGTGATACTAATATCACCTGAAGGCGACAAATTGAAATACGTTCTGAGGATAACGTTCCCAAACGCGTCTAACAATGAGGCAGAATATGAAGCCCTCATACATGGGATGAAGATGGCGAAAGCCTGCGGTGCAACTCGACTAAAGATCTTTGGCAACTCGCAGTTGGTAGCACAGCAAGTCATGAACCAATGCGACGTAGTCAATGATAGTATGATAGCATACAAAGAAGTCTACAACGAGCTCGAAAAGTTGTTCGATGGATGCGAAGTAAATCACATCAGCAGATTGAGCAATGACTAAGCCGACGTTCTCGCAAATATCGGGTCGCAATGCCTCGCAGTTCCGCCAGGCGTATTCTGGGAAGAGATAGCAGAGAGATCCACAAAGTCGACAAAACCAAAAAAGAAGGAGAAAAAACCCTCGGGGGCTACCAAAGAAGTACTGGAGGACGAAGAAGAAGAAGATCAGGACCTGGTCATGATGATACAGATACCATGGATGCAGGTGTACATATCATACATCCTGAAGAAGGAAATACCCGACAATCCAGTTGAAGCAAGGCGAGTTATTAGGAGATCGAAAGCTTTTACTGTGGTCAAAGGGGAGCTATACAAACGAAGCATTTCGGGAGTACTACAAAGGTGCGTCACACCCGAAGAAGGAAGGATGATCCTGAAAGATGTACACGAGGGAATTTGTGGTCACCACGCGAGCAGCCGAGCTATTGCTGCCAAAGTCTTTCGAGCTGGATTTTATTGGTTGACAGCAATAGAAGATGCAAAATAGATAGTACGAACATGTGATGCGTGCCAGAGGTTTGCCGCAAAACCTCACTCTCCGGCAGCAGAGCTGATGCCAATACCATTGTCTTGGCCCTTTGCTCAATGGGGCCTCGATATGGTGGGTAAACTACACAAATCCTGGCCAGGAGGAAAGGAGTATATGCTCGTAGCTGTCGACAAATTCACGAAGTGGATAGAAGCGAAGCCGATAAATTCACCGGATGGGGCATCCGCCGTCAAATTCACAAAAAGTATCGTCTTCAGATTTGGGGTGCCTCATAGCATCGTCACAGACAATGGCAGTAACTTCACATCCCATGAATTCAAAGATTATTGCAAAGAAGTGGGTATCAAGCTACACTTTACGTCGGTCGCGCACCCGCAAACCAATGGTCAAGTCGAGAAAGCCAATGGCATCATCTGCAATGGCATCAAGAAACGCTTGCTAGCACCACTGGAGAAAGCTCGACACACCTGGCCAGAGGAGTTGCCCAGTGTGTTGTGGAGCATACGAACAACACCAAACACAGCGACACAAGAAACTCCGTTCTTCTTGGTCCATGGAGCGGAAGCAGTACTGCCAATTGAGATAGAACATAATTCTCCACGAGTCGTGGAATATGACGAAGAGGTGTCGAGAAAAGCAGTAGAGGATGATGTCGACGCACTCGACGAGGCTAGAGATGAAGTACTCTCTCGAGTAGCCAAATATCAACAGGACCTGAAGAATTACCATAGTCGACGTCTACGGCCAAGATCCTTTCAGGTGGGAGACTTAGTTCTTCGGCTCACGCAAAAAAGTCATGAAAAGCTCGAGTCACCATGGCTTGGACCTTACATCGTCACAGAAGTAATTGGAGGAGGAGCATACAGGATAAAGGACAAGAAGACAGGGGTGGAGGAGCAAAACCCCTGGAACGTGGCGCAACTCAGGCGATTCTACGCCTAGAGTCGAAATATAGTCCTTGAAAAAATACAATGTACTGAAACGCCCGCGAGCTTTCAGATGCACTCTTTTCCTTTTCGGGGCACCGAGTGGGGCCGGAAAGGTTTTTAATGAGGCGGGCTCGCGGTGCTGCAATATAGTAAAGATATTGACAATATAGCTCTTTTTCATCGACACGCTCAAAGGCTCTGGCCCGACGAATTTCAATATAGTTCCTCGAAAAAAGAAAAGCCTTGCCTTGGTATTAAAATACCTCGCGAGTCAATAAAAATACAAAATAGTACTCGACAAAAAAGCTCGGGGGCTGATACTCGCCAAAACTACATATTGAATAAATGCCTTGGTTCAAAACCTCGCAAAACACAATACAGAAAATAGACACCGAAATACTCGGGGGCTAGACAAATATAGACATATGATGTTGTTTCACAATATAGTCACAATCGTGACTTACAAAGAAGAGCTCTCTACCAAAGAAAAATAGTTAGTCATGATTCAATATTTTATCAAGGGTAATTCTGCCTTCTTCGGGAGCAGCGCCAAGAAAGTCAGCATAATGACCGTCTGCAAAAAAGTCGGCATCCATCCGAAGAAGATCTTCAATCATTTCTTCGGCTACAGGCGAAACCTTCATGTTACTATCGACACCAACTCTTCGATGCTTTACCTTATCATGAACTTTTGCAACGACTTGGGTCAGGTCAAGCTTCGATTGGCAGATTTGAAGCATGATAAGGGCAAACCTGGCGCCAACTATTAGTTGAGCTTTTACAAAACCATGGATCTTGTGTGAATCCTTAAATTTCCCCATCAGCTCGGGAAGAGTTTTAGGCTGAACGTTCCGAGGAAACATGGAGTTGTAAATCATAGACAGGGTCCTGGTACAAAAGTCAAGGAAGTCGCGAATTTGAGAGGTGCGATCTTGAAATCTGACAATTTGTCGGGTCCGTTCCAGGGTAGCCCAGAACAGAGAACCATGGTCAAGGGAAAGGTTAACAAGGAGGTTCGTCCTAGTGTTTACCCTCTCTTCTTCGGCAGCAGCGTCAAGAAAGGGACCTATCAAGCAATGGTGCAGGAATTTAAAAAAAAATTTAAGAGACGCAGCAAGAAGATAGAAGGTGTCGTGGTCCTATAAAAAAATGCGACAAGCATACCCGATATATCCGCGCTGGCTTCATTCATTAACTCGAGCATAAAATTTTCTCGGGTAGTCGCTTTTTCAGCTTCAGAAACGGCAGCGTCCTTGGCAGCTACGGCCTCTTTGGCTTGTTGGAGAGCAATTCTCTCTCTCTCGGACGCTTTTCGAGATTGATCCATCATCGCCAGAGTTTGCTTTTTCATGGATTGAAGTTGTTGTCGAAGTTCTTGCAAATCTTGTGACAAATGTTCTCTTGAAGAACCTTCGATGAGGTTTTCATTGACCAGTGCTCTTTTCGAGAATGAAGAAGCAGGCGAAGTTTCGGCAGAACAAGGATTGATGGAGTAGTTATCAAATATTATCTGGAAAAGAAAGTCTCAGGATCAATGATGGTGCAAGGTAGAATTTCATTGATCTTCAAGAAATTTACATGGATATTACAGAAGGAGTTCTCCAAAAGGACTACTAAGGTAATTGTCACCAAAGCTAACATGGCGACAATAGCAAAAGAATAAAAAAACAAAAGAAGAGGCATTCAACTAGACCTCCGGCCTTGAGGAGCTAGGAGTTGAAGATGGCTTGATCCCGAGATAGGCCAGGATTTTCTTCGTGTTGGGCTTGGCTGCCTTGATCAAAGATCGCCATTTCGTTTGCTCTATCTGATCGGTGTCGCCAACTTTCATCCAGTCAACAGTTTGTTGGCTGTCCGCAACCAAGGCAACAGTGCTTTCGACAGCGACCTTCATGTTCTCCTGGCGCATCTTCAGTCCAAGATCTTCTGGTGGATTGAAGTCTTTGGCAAGAGCAAGGAAAGTTTTAGGCTCCTCTTTCTTTGGGAAGAAGTAGGGGAACAGCCTTGATAATCCTGCATCAGCATTCTCCATGCCTTCGCGAACTTCGGTTCCATGAAACTCCAGGAAAGAGAGTGCGTCAAGGAGAGGATCATTGTCGGGATCTTCAAGCTCAAAATCTTGGTTTGTTTTACCTGCCGCAGAAAATATATGTTGGTCGACATCGAGCAAGGAAAATCAAGTCCAAAAAAGATACAAGGGATTGATAAAATTACCAAGGAAGCGCCGATTCTGCGTGTTCAAGCGCTTGATGATCGCCTTTTCACGAGTAGCCTGGGCGGCCTTGTGTTCATGCAAAGCAGTTTCGGCGTCATCAAGTCTTTTTTGCAGATCTTCGACACCAGCAGCTTTTGCCGTGGCCTTCTCAGCCTCTGCTTTAGCTTGGCTAGCATCAAGTTCAGCCTTCTTGCGAGCCGTTTCACTTTGCTCCAGTTTCTGAGCAAGAGTGTCGACAAGCTTGTTGGCTTCTGCAAGTTTCTCTGCCAAAATAGTAAAGAATCGTCAAAATTGCGACAAAACAGGAGCAAGAAGTTATAAACAAGGGTCATTAAAAAGTTATTACCTTCAGTTTTGCTGGCATATTCACGGTACCCAACAAATTGGGCACCGATACGAACAAGCTCTTTGATCATAGGCTGTCAAAGAAGGACAAAGAAGGAAAACGTCGGTATGGGAAAAATATGAAGGCATAAAGAAGCAAACAAGAGGAAATGTAGATAGCAACAAGCAAATTAAGAACTTACATCATCCAAGAGCGGATTGGAGGAGCTACCCAATTGGAGGGTAGGCTCCACGATCATTTCCACCCTTGTCCTTTTTGGTGAAGGGACAAGAGGGCTTGAAGGTGGAGTGGGAGCGCCAACGATTAGTTGAGGAGGCGAGGATTCCTCTCCTTCAACTGGCGTCCCCGAAACAACTAAAGAATGTGACGTACTCGTTCGAGCAGCCACATCAAGAGTTGGTATTTCTTCCTCATCATCACTGCGATTAAAAGACGACAGCATAAAAAGCAAGATAGGCAAAAGTCTTCGAATATAAAAATAAAAGGAAATAAATGTGACTTACGAGCTGATGAGGGATCCAAGATATGGATCATAAGTTGCCTTTTGACGTGAAGGACCAACTTCTTCGGCTTTGGAGGTGCCGGAATCTTCGACACTATTCCTCTTCCTTTTGTTCCTTGGAGAAACAGCAGGAGGAGGAGATTGTGCCGATGTAGTGCCTTCGGAGGCAGCTTCCTTTTCAGAAGATCCCGCAGATTTTAGAGAATCCACGGGTTCATTCACAAAAGAGGGAGCATCTTGGTTGTCGTCGGTGAAGGGGAGGGAGCGAGACAAGATTTGGATGGTTCTATATAAAAAGCAGGGGAAGATGTTAAAGAGTAGGGAAATTAAAAAAAAAGATAGCAAAGCAATAGCAAATCAAGCGACAAAGTTTACCTTGGGAAGTGGATTGGTGGCGTTGAATGGTTTTACATGATAAGAAGAAGGGACAGGATCTTTTTTGCTGAGAGACGAAATTTTTCTGACAAGTTTTTCTAAATCCTTGACATCTAAATCCGCCGACAACCGATCTGCGTCCTTGTCGCCAGCATATTTCCAGAGAGGGTATTTGCGAGCCTGAAGTGGCTGCACTCTGGTTCTAAGAAAATATGCCGTGATTTGGATACCTGATAATTCTTTGCCGCGAGTATTTTGCAACTCATGGATGCGAGTCATCAGGGCTTCTGTCGATGTTTTTTCTTCTTCGGTAGCCTCTGCGTCCCAGGAGCGGCGGCGAAGAATTTTCTCGGCACCATCAAAAGGAGGGATGTTGTCTTCAGCACATCCATGGTTTTCCTCCTGAATGTACAACCACTTCTTGCGCCACCCTTGAACCGAGTCAGGGAGCTTGACGTCGAAGTAGTCGACGGTGGGGCGAACGAAAATTACAACGCCGGCTATATTATAGGCGACGTTGGGAGAGCCATTGCGGCGACAAAAGAAAATGCGCTTCCATAGCGCCCAGTTAGGCTGGACGCCAAGGAAGGCTTCGCAGAGGGTGATAAAAATAGAAATATGGAGCATGGAATTGGGCGTCAGGTGGTGAAGTTGCAGACCGTAAATGAAGAGCAGACCGCGGAGAAAAGGATGAATGGGGGCGGAAAGACCGCGGATGAGGTGGTCGACGAAACTTACCCGATACCCCATTGGAGGGGTTGGGTAGCTTTCTTCACTAGGGAAGCACAACGCTTCGGGCTTCTTATTGATCCCCAGCTTCTTGATTGTCCTGAGTGGAAATCCTGGACCTTTCCCACTCCGCGGTTCCCAGATCCACGTCAGCCATTGAGGATTCCGGCGTGTTGTGCCTGGTCAAACGACGCGGTGGCATCAACAATGGCGCAGGAGTGCAGCTTGGCAAATATGAGCTTAAGGAATTGTGGAGCGCATGAGGTTTTGCAGAGGAGAGCACAAGAACGGCGCGAGCGGAAGTGCTCGAGGAAGAAGAAGGAGATCTTATATAGAGGTGCGGCGAAACGGCGGACCGTTGGATGGAAAAAGTGTGAAGCAGATGATAGCCACATAGAAACAAGGGTAAAAAAGTATTTTTACATTGGAGGAGTTACGGTACGTGCGCCAGGAAAAGCGGAGGACGTGTGTCCCCCACTTGCACGACGTGTCAACGTGGTAGAAAAAAAAGGACCCACAAGGCAGAGAGAAATTAGTACTCAAGCTTTATGGACGCAAAAATTGCGACTATCGTTAGCAATGAAGTAACTTGGACCAAGGGAGGAAATTTCGACGAGAAAAATGAAAGAAGATTGGCGATAGGAGAAGTTTTTGAATACTTTGGGAGCCTTTGATCAAATACAAGTTTTTGCCCAAATGCTCGGGGGCTACTTTGAAAAAGTAAAATTCGAGTATGACAATATAGAATTTGCGGGAGCCTATGATCAAACGCAAGCTTTTGTTCATAGCCTCGGGGGCTACTCCATCGGGAGCGCTGTTCGCGCACCCGAGAGATAAAAAGAAGAAAATTTCGAGAAGGAATGACAATACAGTTACACGGTGCACTAAAATGATGAGCCTACAACCAAGCACAAGTCCTTAGCTGTAGCCTCGGGGGCTACTCCCATCGGGAACGCTGTTCGCGTGCCCGATGAAATTATAAAAAAAGAGAGAAAAGAAAAAGAAAAAGAAAAAAAAGGAAGAAGGAGAATATTTCGAGTTATAAAGATAACTCTACATATACTCCCATCGGGAAAGCAATATAAGTCATCTGGTTACTCGATAAAATGTGCTATTCCAACAGCCGAATAAGCACTCGACAATATATTCTCAGAACACCAAAAGTTGCGAATAAATTCTGAATGCCGCAAAACACTGCGAAGGTAAGACCCCAGATCCGTTCTGTGCGGCGTGGCACCGTCTTTGACGGTGGTTTGCTACTTTTATCCATATCAATAGATACGAAGAAAAATCCTAACGGACGCGTTAGGTACCCGATAAATTTGACTGGGACTCGACAGAATGGTAAGACCTTAAGCGGCACCTGTCGAAGTTTACACCAGTATCCCAAGATCATGTCCGGGGCGTGATCTTGAAGTAGGTTTTTGCGGATTGCCACTAGAGCAGTCAACTAGTACCTGATCCGTCAGATGAACTAGCCCCAACTACCATTATCCCTGTACAATATAGAAATTCATGTGAAGAAATATAGACAAGCTAAAGTTGTCGAGTAAAAATAAACAGTGGAGATTTTCCCTGACTCTACGATTCAAGCAAAATCTTGGGGGCTACTGACATAGGCATCCCCAATGGGCCTGCCAAAGATAGTACCCGGGGTTTACTGAAGGCCCACTACCCGAAGAATAAGAAGACTCGGAAGCCCAAGATATTATTAAGGAAAGCTAGAGTTGTAATAGGAAGTGTTATTTGCGGGATGAGTTAGAAACCTTCCCGGACTCTGTAACTTGTACAATACGAATCCCTCGGCTCCGCCTCATATATAAGGGGGAGTCGAGGGACGAAAAGGCATCGAATCATTGTTGAGCAAACCCTAGTTATATTTCGTCGAGTTTCGGCTGAAACCTCCGAGATCTACTTGCCCTCTACATCCAACTAAACCCTAGTCTACTAATCGTAGGCATTGACAAGTCGATACCTTGTCAGATGGCGATGGAGTCAATGGAGATGGATTCCGGGGGCACTTCCCCGTCCCGTCGGCGTGCCGGAACAGAGACTTCTGTCCCCCGGACTTGGCTTCGTGATGGCGGTGGCTACGTTACTTTTCGTGGAACATGACTTCTTGTTTTAAGGTTTTCGAAGACGGAGGAATATATAGGCGAAGAGGCAGCGTCGGGGAGCTAGGGGGCTCCCTCCCCACACTTGGGCGCGCCAGGAGGGTGGGCTGCGCCGCCCTATGAGGTGGCCCCCTGCTGGCCGTCTCCGACTCTTCTTCGATGTTCTGGAACCCTCCGTGGAAAATAGGGCCGTGGGCTTTTGTTTCGTCCAATTCCGAGAATATTTTCTGTAGGATCTGAAACCAAAAACAACAGAAAATAGGAACTGGCTCTTCGGCATCTTGTTAATAGGTTAGTACCGGAAAATGCATAAAAATGATATAAAGTGTATATAAAACATGTGAGTATTGTCATAAAACTAGCATGGAACTTAAGAAATTATAGATACGTTTGAGACGTATCAAGCATCCCCAAGCTTAGTTCCTACTCGCCCTCGAGTAGGTAAACGATAAAAAGGATAATTTCTGAAGTGACATGCTACCATCATAATCTTGATCAATACTATTGTAAAGCATATGAGATGAATGAAGTGATTCAAAGCAATGGTCTATAGTTTGTTAACAAATAGATAATGACTAAACAACTGGATCATATAGCAAAGACTTTTCATGAATAGTACTTTCAAGACGAGCATCAACAAGTCTTGCATAAGAGTTAACTCATAAAGAAATAGATTCTTAATAGAAGGTTTTGAAGCAACACAAAGGAAGATTTAAGTTTCAGCAGTTGCTTTGAACTTTCAACATGTATATCTCATGGATAATTGTCAACACAAAGTAATATGATGAGTGCAAATAAGCAAGTATGTAAGAATCAATGCACACAGTTGACACAAGTGTTTGCTTCTAAGATAGAAAGAAGTAGGTAAACTGACTCAACATAAAGTAAAAGAAAGACCCTTCGCAGAGGGAAGCAGGGGTTACTCATGTGCTAGAGCTTTTTATTTTGAAAACATGGAAACAATTTTGTCAACGGTAGTAATAATTCATATGTGTTATGCATAAAACTTCCTATAAGTTGCGAGCCTCATGCATCGAATACTAATAGTGCCCGCTCCTTGTCCTAATTAGCTCGGATTTCCATGGATTATCATTGCATTACATATGTTTCAACCAAGTGTCACAAAGGGGTACCTCTATGCCACCTGTACAAAGGTCCAAGGAGATAGATCGCATTTGATCTCTCAATTTTTATAGATCTCAACTTGAGGACATCCATACTGGGACAACATAGAAAACAGATAATGGACTCCTCTTTTATGCTTTAAGCATTCAACAATAGATAATATTCTCATAAGAGATTTGAGGATTAATGTCCAAGCTGAAACTTCCACCATGATACATGGCTTTGGTTGGCGGCCCAATGTTCTTCTCTAACAATATGCATACTCAAACCATTTAACTCATGGCAAATCTCCCTTACTTCAGACAAGACGAACATGCATAGCAACTCACATGATATTCAACAAAGGTGTGACAGGTTGATGGCGTCCCCAGAAACATGGTTACCGCTCAACATGCAACTTATAGGAAATAAGATACATATGCGACATATTCTTTACCACAATAGTTTTTAAGCTACTTTCCCATGAGCTATGTATTGCAAACACAAGGAATGAAAATTTTAAAGGTAGCACGCAAGCAATTTACTTTGGAATGGTAGAAAAATACCACAAAGTAGGTAGTTATGGTGGACACAAATGGCATAAGTTTTGGCTCAAGGTTTTGGATGCACGAGAAGCATTCCCTCTCAGTACAAGGCTTGGGCTAGCAAGGTTGTTTGAAGCAAACACAAGTATGAACCGGTACAACAAAACTTACATAAGAACATATTGCAAGCATTATAAGACTCTACACTATCTCCTTGTTGCTCAAACACTTTTACCAGAAAATATCTAGACTTTAGAGAGACCAATCATGCAAACCAAATTTCAACAAGCTCTACGGTAGTTCTCCACTAATAGGTTTAAACTACATGATGCAAGAGCTTAAACATGATCTACTTGAGAGCTCAAAACAATTGCCAAGTATCAAATTATTCAAGACAATATACCAACTACCACATGAAGCATTTTCTGTTTCCAACCAAATAGCAATAAGTGCAGCGGCTTTCAGCTTTTGCCATGAACATTAAAAATAAAACGAAGAACACAAGTGTTCAAATGAAAAAGCGGAGCGTGTATATCTCCCACACAAGCATGTTAGGATCCGATTTATTCAGAGAATGAAAATAACAAACGAGAATAAAAGCACACAGACGCTCCAAGTAAAGTATATAAGATGTGACGGAATTAAAATATAGTTTCACTAGAGGTGACCTGATAAGTTATTGATGAAGAAGGGGATGCCTTGGGCATCCCCAAGCTTAGATGCTTGAGTATTCTTGAAATATGCAGGGATGAACCACGGGAGCATCCCCAAGCTTATACTTTTCACTCTTCTTGATCATATTATATCATCCTCCTCTCTTGATCCTTGAAAACTTCCTTCACACCAGACTCAAAACAATCTTATTAGAGGGTTAGTGCATAATCAAAAATTCACATGTTCAGTAAGGACACAATCATTCCCAACACTTCTGGACATTACACAAGGTTACTGAAATTTAATGGAGCAAAGAAACCCACTCAAACACAGCAAAAGAGGCAATGCGAAATAAAAGGCAGAATCTGTCAAAAACAGAACAGTCCGTAAAGATGAATTTTTTAGAGGCACTTAACATGCTCAGATGAAGAAGCTAAAATTGAATGAAAGTTGTGTACATATCTGAGGATTACTCATGAATTTTTATAGAATTTTTAGATTCTCCTACAGAGGGAACAACTCAAATTCGTGACAGCTAAAAATCTGTTTCTGCGCAGAAATCCAAATCTAGTATCAACCTTCTATCAAAGACTTTACTTGGCACAACAACGAAATAAACATGATAAGGAGAGGTTGCTACAGTAGTAACAACTTCCAAGACACAACAAAACAGTAGCAAAATAAAAACATGGGTTATCTCCCAAGAAGTGCTTTCTTTATAGCCATTAAGATGGGCTCAGTAATTTTAATGATGCTCTCGTAAGGAATAAGAGTTGAAGCAGAGCATCAAAACCAAATAAGAAACACTTTTATATCTAACCCACTTCCTATGAAAAGTAATCTTGTAAATAAACAAGTCATGTAAGCATAATGCAACAAGCATAGAAAGGCAACACAAGCGCAACTTCAAGATTCTCAACATAAAGAGGGGAAACTTAATATTATTAAGATGCATATAACCATGTTTCCCTCTCTCATAATAACTTTTAGTAGCATCATTGATGAGATCCACAATATAACCATCACTTAAAACATTCTTATCATGAGCTACATGCATAAAATTATTACTCTCCACATAAGCATAGTCATTACTATTAATTATAGTGGGAGCAAATTCAATAAAATAGCTATCATTATTATTCTCATCACCATAACGAACTTGAATATAATAGACAAGCTGTATATTAGAGAGATGGTTTTGGGTAATCCCTCCATAACTATGACAAGTTTCATGAGGATGACTGTAATTATAACCTATGTCATAGTATTCTTTATAATAATTGTCAAAGATTGGAGGCATAGTGTCATCATAAGAAATAGAATAGTTATCTTCCAAAGTGTGTTCATCTGTAAACATACCATCATTGTTACTAGAAGGAGATGTATCAAACATATAATCATCAGTAGCAAAAGGATTTTCAAACACCTCATCCCCAAGCTTAGAGCTTTCTATATCATTATGGGAACAAACATGGATAATACTAATACTATGGCAATTATTAACATCATCATTTTCAGAATTAGTGTCCCAGAGATCTTCAATATCAAAAGTAGTGTGCTCTTCCAAATCATGATCACTAATGTAGGTAAAGGGCATAGGAAGATCATTGTACTCAGATTCATTATCATAATAATCATTAGGAGCAACATACTTACGGTTATCTATCGTTATCTCGTACACGCGGGGATATGCCGTTACCTCTTTCTTTTTATTCCCCCTCTTCTTCTTCTTCTTCTTTTCATCTTTAGGAGGGAGAGGCTTGAAAGGAAGCTTCTCCACATAACCTGGTTTATTGTTAGAAACAATAGAAGAAACTTGGGAGGATACCTCTCTTTCATTAATAAGAACAAAACACATATTAGTCCTGTCATATTTTGGTAAAGTCCCATCCTTTATAACACTTTGTATGTAGGTGTTGGCATGGAAATTATTAACACAATAGAGATAACATCCATGCAACACACTATTCATATCAAGATCACTCATATCTAACAAAGAAATTTTTCTTGATAACTCTTCACACCCCAAAAATAAAGTAAGTTCATCATGCTGATTAGGAGTAATTTCATCATCACAATACAAATTTGCAGCACTCATGAGGTTCGAATTATCATTGGAGGAGCATTGAAAATTAAAATGACCCACTCTATGGCAAAGTTCACAAATAAAAGGATAGAGGGCACAAACTTTTTCACCAAGATCATCTAGAGCCCTAGACCACTTTCTAGTTTTTTCATTCCTATGATGGATACAATATTCATCTTCGATTTGATTAATTCCACAAGGTCTATGCATTCCACAAAAATTAGCATGCTTATAAGAAATAGTATTTTCAGAAGTTTGGGCATGTTTATTGCAATCATTAACAACAATTTCATTTTCCATGCAAGTGTCTTTAAAAGGTTCATGATACATGTACCAATTTTATTTAGGAACATTAATATGAGAAGCAAAGGCTCTATAGCAATCGACCATAATTTGAGGATCAAGACCATATTTAGCACTAAGCTCTTGAAAATCAGCAGTTTGAGCGAAAGACTTAATGCAATCATACTCGTAGTTTATACCTGATTCTTTACCTTTGTCATTCTCCCAATCTTCAGTATTGCTTTGAATTCTTTCAAGAAGATCCCATCTAGCTTCAACCTCCTTGCTTGTGAAAGATCCCTCCAAACAGGCATCTAGATAGTCCTTGTGGTGTCCTGAAAGCCTTGCATAAAAATTATTAATAATAACATTACGGGGGAGCTCATGAATGGGACATTTGAGCATTAGTGACTTCAATCTCCCCCATGCTTGGGAAATACTCTCTCCATCACGAGGATAAAAGTTATAAATGTAATTCCTATCAACATGCACTTCATGAGGAGGATAAAATTTAGAATAAAAGAGAGGTACAATTTCCTCCCAACCAATAGATCGACCATTCTTCAGCATCTTATACCATTCCGCAGCTCTGCCCTTCAGAGATATAGAGAATAGCTTCCTCTTAACTTGGTCCTTTGAAATACCTGCACTCTCGAACAACTCGCATAATTCATGTATAAAGAGTAAATGATCACTAGGATGGACAGTCCCATCTCCAAAATAGCAATTGTTCATAGCAAGTTCAACAATTTTCATAGGTATCTTGAAAGGAATACTTTCAGTAGGTAGATTTAAAATATCACAAGCATCATTAGAGTTATCGCATATGGGAGATAAAATATTATCAGAGCAAATTTTCTCACCTAAAGATGGGAAGCTAAAAAGATCACAAAAACTAGCTTCCCCAAGCTTAGACTTTTCCATAGCATTAGCAGTAATTGCGTTCATACTAATAACATTGCTACTAGCATGCAAATAAGGTTCCATAGGTTTTTTAATTTTTGCATCAAACAATTCATGTCTTAACTCAGGAAAAAGATTAAAAAGCTCACTGTTGTTTTCCATTATGCCTAACTAGTGAAAAATAAAAACAAGAAACAAAAAGATGCAATTGCAAAATCTAAAGGAAATAACTTAGAGCACTCACACACCGGCAACAGTGCTAGGAAATATCTTAGTAGTCGGAGGATGTGAATACCTTTTACCTTACCTCCCCGGCAACGGCGCCAGAAAATAGCTTGATGTCTACGCACGCTTCTTTCCTGTAGACAGTGTTGGGCCTCCAAGAGCAGAGGTTGTAGAACAGCAGCAAGTTTCCCTTAAGTGAATCACCCAAGGTTTATCGAACTCAGGGAGGTAGAGGTCAAAGATATCCCTCTCAAGCAACCCTGCAATTAAGATGCAAGAAGTCTCTTGTGTCCCCAACACACCTAATACACTTGTCAGATGTATAGGTGCACTAGTTCGGCGAAGAGATAGTGAAATACAAGTAATATGGATGATTATAAATAGTAATTGCAATCTGAAATAAAAATGGCAGCAAGCGAACATGTAGCAGAACTTGTTGGAAACGATGTTTCAATGTTCAGAAACAAGGCCTAGGGATCATACTTTCTCTAGTGGACACTCTCAACAATGATCACATAATTGAACAATTAGATAACTTCTCTTCACTTGTGCTACTCTGAATTACTCTCCTATTGGAATCACTAATCATCACGTAGTGGCTACAAAAGCTCCACTCAAAGTTCATCAAGTACTTGACAAACACCACTCATAGGGATATCCTCATCAAATCATAATCCAAGATAATACCGTTGCAATTTAGACCTAGTACTAACATAGCATACACACTGTCAACAATAGCTATGAAAGGGGGAATAGATCACATCAATACTATCATAGTAATAGTTAACTTCATAATCCACAAGAGATTACAATCATAACCTACGCCAAGTACTACATGATGCACACGATGTCCACTTTACATAATGGAGGAGGAATAGAATACTTTAATAACATCACTAGAGTAGCACATAGATTAATAGTGATACAAAGCTCATGATCACATAAAGATCACACCATGGGAGAGAGAGATGAACCACATAGCTACCGGTAGAGCCCTCAGCCTCGGGGGAGAACTACTCCCTCCTCATCATGGGAGATAGCAACGGCGATGAAGATGGTGATGGAGTCGATGGAGATGGATTCCGGTGGCACTTCCCCGTCCCGGCGGCGTGCCGGAACAAAGACTTCTGTCCCCCGAACTTGGCTTCGCGATGGCGGCGGCTACGTAACTTTTCGTGGAATATGACTTCTTGTTTTAGGGTTTTCGAAGACGGAGGAATATATGCGAAGAGGCAGCGTCGGGGAGCCAGGGGGCTCCCTCCCCATACCTGGGCGCGCCAGGAGGGTGGGCCGCGCCGCCCTATGGGGTGGCCCCCCTGCTGGCCGTCTCCGACTCTTCTTTGATGTTGGAACCATCCGTGGAAAATAGGGCCGTGGGCTTTTGTTTCGTCCAATTCGAGAATATTTCTGTGTAGGATTTCTGAAACCAAAAAATGAGAAAATAGGAACGGCTCTTCGGCATCTTGTTAATAGGTTAGTACCGAAAATGCATAAAAATGATATAAAGTGTATATAAAACATGTGAGTATTGTCATAAAACTAGCATGGAACATAAGAAATTATAGATACGTTTGAGACGTATCAGAGACCGATCAGATCTGGAGAACAGTGCTCTCAGATCTCTCTCGCGAAGTTCCTTTTGATGTGCTACTCTCTAGTCTTTCCCATCCCGGCGACTGCGTGCACAGCCGTCTGGGAGAGCAGGCCTCCGAAACTCCGTCCGTTGAGATCCTGCACCAGGAGACGGGCGATAAGGTTTTTGGGAGCGTCTCGGCACGACTGCTCGCTGCTGTTCGTGGTCTTCATCGATGGTTCGGCTGCTTCATCAGCAGATCCGACTTGACCATGGGCGACATCAACAACTCCCATGGTGGTGCTGGTGCTGCTACTGGTGCGACCTTCCCGATCGTGATGTATGTGCTTTTCCTCTCCTACCTTGCACTGCTACTTGTTCCATGTTCAGATCTGATGCATGTGCTTAGTCTGATGTGTATGGTTAAGTATGCTTGTGGATCTGTAATGTTGCTTTCGGTAATTAAACTCACACGGAAATTGCCTAATAATCCAACATGGTATGCACTTTTAGAAATTCGCCGGATATAGATGTGGATGCGGATAGTGGTCAAGCAGATAGCCGATGGATACCGTAGAGGATATGGTATTGATACTTTCAGACGGATACGGATTATCAGCCATTTTTTGCGGATTATCCGAGCTCCTCAATGAGGATAATCCGAGAAAATTAAATATTTAGACAATATAGTTAGTTCATCGGCTAAAATATGTATGCTATTAGCACGCAATTTGCTTTGTTGTACAAACATGTGTGTACATTTAGCTATAGCCTATAATTACAAACATATTATACATAAAAAAGCATACTTCTATTTTTTATGTGTATATTTGCTTAATAATCCGATTCCGATCCGAGTCCGGTCCAAATTCGCTCCATATCCGTAATCCAATATAACAAGCATCCAATATAACCCGCATCCGAATCCGCATCTGACCATTATCCTGTCTGATCCGAATCCATCACAAAAATATGTGACAAGGGATTAACTTATCAATGTCTACAGATTGTAGACTAGGGTTTAGTTGGAAGTAGAGGACAAGTAGATCTCGAAGGTTTTAGCCGAAAAGTACTCGACGATTATGAAAACTAGGGTTTCATGAGACAATGAATCGATGCTTTCTTTGTCCCTCGACTCCCCCTTATATAGGAGGCGGAGCCGAGGGATTCGTAATACACAAGTTACAGAGTCCGGGAGGGTTTCTAACCCGTCCCGTAAGTTACAAGTCTATATTTCCTAATACAACTCTAGCTTTCCTTAATCATTATCTTGGGCTGCCGAACTGCATATTCTTCAAGTCATGGGCCTTCAGTAAACCCCGGGTACCATCTTTGGCAGGCCCATTGGGGATGCCTATGTCAGTAGCCCCCGAGATTTTGCTTGAATCGAAGAATCAGGGAAAATCTCCAACTTTATAAGCATTCAATATCTTTGCCAAGCTTATCACATATCTTTGGATATGCAATTCTATATTGTACAGGGATAATGGTAGTTGGGGCTAGTTCATCTGACGGATCAGGTACTAGTTAACTGCTCTAGTGGCAATCCGCAAAAACCTACTTCAAGATCACGTCCCTGGACATGATCTCAGGATACTGGTGTTAACTCGACAGGCGCCGCTTAAGGTCTTACCATTCTGTCGAGCCCCAGTCATATTTTATCGGGTACCTAATGCGTCCGTTAGGATTTTTCTTCGTATTTGTTGATACGGAAAAAAGTAGCGAACCGACGTCAGAGACGGTGCCACGCTGCTCAGAACGGATCTGGGGTCTTACCTTCGCAAAATTTTGCGGCATTCAGAGATTGTTCGCGACTTTTAGCGCTCTGAGAATATATTGTCGAGTGCTTTTTCGGCTGTTGGAATAGCACATTTTATTGAGTCAACGGATGACTTATCTTGCTTTCCCGATGGGAGTATATGTAGAGTTATTTGTATAACTCGAAATATGCTCACTTCTTCTTTTCTCTCTTTTTTTATAATTTCATCGGGCACACGAACAGCATTCCCGATGGGAGTAGCCCCCAAGTCTACAGCCAAGGACTTGTGCTTGGTTGTAGGCTCAACACCTTATGCCGCTATATTGTCATTCTTTCTTGAACTTTTCATATCTATCGGGTGCGCGAACAGCGCTCCCGATGGGAGTAGCCCCCGAGGCTATGAACAAATGCTTGCGTTTGATCATAGGCTCTTGATACGTCCAAAACATATCTACTTTCCTGAACACTTTTGCTATTGTTTCGCCTCTAATTTGTGTATTTTGGATACAACTAACACGGACTAACGTTGTTTTCAGCAGAACTGTTCTGGTGTCTCGTTTTTGTGCAGAAATCCAATTTTCGGGAAAATCCTCGAATTTATGCGAAGGCCCTATTTTCCCAGAATACTGACGGAGCTAGAAGGACAAGTCAGGTGGAGGCCCGAGGGCCCCACACCATAAGGCGGCGCGACCTAGGGGGGCCCGCACAGCCCTATGGTGTGGCCCCCTCGGCCGGCCTCCGATGCCCTCCTTCGGACTATTTATCGCCCTCGACCTAAAAACGCACGGGGAGAAGTTGAAGTCGCCAGAAAGCCTCCAGAACGCCGCCACATCACGAAACTCCGTCTCAGGAACCAGAAGTCTCCGTTCTGGCACTCCGCTGGGAAGGGGAATTGGTACTTTGATGATATTGTTGCAACTTGTTATGCTTAATGCTTGTCACTAGGGCCCGAGTGCCATGATCTCAGATCTGAACATGTTATTGTTTCATCATGATATTCATTGTTTATGATCTTACCTGCAAGTTGTATACACATGTCGCTGTCCGGAACCAATGGCCCCGAAGTGATAGGGACAACCGGAGGGGATGGTAGTGATGTGAGGATCACATGTGTTCACGGAGTGTTAATGCTTTGCTCCGGTACTCTATTAAAAGGAGTACCTTAATATCCAGTAGATTCCCTTGAGGCCCGGCTGCCACCGGCTGGTAGGACAAAAGATGTTGTGCAAGTTTCTCATTGCGAGCACGTACGACTATAATTGGAACACATGCCTATTGATTGCTTTGTACTTTGACACCGTTTTATTATCTGCAAATGCCCTGCTATGATTGTTACATGAGTTTCTCTCATCCATGCAACGCCCGTTATCCATCCCTGTGCCTACGTATTTTAATCCTGCTGTTTACTATAATTACTACTTTGTTTCTGCTACTCTTGTTATTTCACTACGCTACGCTATAAAATTGTTACTACTGACAAACTCTTGCGAGCAAGTCTGTTTCTAGGTGCAGCTGAATTGACAACTCCGCTGTTAAGGCTTCCAAGTATTCTTTGTCTCCCCTTGTGTCGAATCAATAAATTGGGTAATACTACCCGCGAAGACTGCTGCGATCCCCTATACTTGTGGGTTATCAAGACTGTTTTCTGGCGCCGTTGCCGGGGAGCATAGCTTTATTTGGAAGTTCACTTGGATTGATATTGTTCACTGCAAATTCTCCATCATGGGTAAAACTCGCGATCCTAAAGTCGCCATATTACCATCCACTACAAGAAAAGGTACGACTCTGAGTACCTCTGCTACACTTGATTCACCATCTGTGATAAGTCAACTTGTTTCACTGCCGCAAGCTTCACTTGCTGGTACTTCTGCTGAATCTGAAAACTCTCATAATATTGATAATGTTTCTGCTGTGTTTGATGATAGTGGTTCATTGGGATCTTTTCTAGATGCTACAATTGCTAGGTCTAGACAAATTGGAAATGCTGAAACTCCTAATGCTGCTACACCTGTTAATTCACCTGAACTTGATTATTCTAGTGATGATCCTGATGAGGATTATGTGGAGCTTAATGATGATTTTATTAATAGATGCAATGCTACTACTGATGCAAGAAAAATTAAAAAGTTTCTCGCACAATATACTGTTAGACATAAGTTATCTCCTGATCCTGAATTTGCCACATCTCCTATATGCATTAAGGATAAAGATTATGATTTTTCTCTTGATCTATCTCATATAGCTATTGTAGAGAAAACACCCTTTTGTGGTACTGAAAAAGAAATTGCTGTAGAACACATGATTGAACTTTCTTCTATGAGTAGTTTGTTTTCTGATGATGACAAGATGCGTACTTACTTTGTCGCTAAATTTTTTCCTTTCTCATTAAAGGATGATGCTAAAACTTGGTATAATAATTTGCCTCCTGGTTCTATTAAAAGTCCAACTGATTTGCGTGATGTTTTCTTTCGAAAATACTTTCCTGCTAGTGCTCAACATATTGCTTTACAGAAAATTTATAGGTTTGACCAGGGAGATGAAGAGAAATTGCCTGAGGCTTGGACAAGATTTTGTTCTCTTATCAGAGCTCGACCTGGACATGATTTAGAAAAGAATGATCTACTTGATATATTTTATAGTGGACTAACCATTGAATCTAGAGCATATTTGGATAGTTGTGCTGATTGTGTTTTCAGGAAAAGAACTCCAGACGAAGCTGAAGAATTATTGGCTAGAATAAGCCGGAATTATGATGATTGGACTACACCTGAACCAACTCCAACGCCAATATTGAAGAAGAGGGGTTTAATTGAATTGAATGATGAAGATATGAGGGAAGCTAAGAAGTCTCTCAAGGAGAAAGGTATTAAATCCGAAGATGTGAAGAATCTACCTCCCATAGAAGATATATGTGAGACAATTCCCCCTTCATCCATGATTGAGGTAAACTCCCTTCAACGCTTTACTAGGGAAGATATTCCGTATTCAAAACCTCCTGCTCAATGCTTAGATGAGTTTGATAATTATATTGTTAAGCAAGAAAATTTTAATATGAGAGTAGAGAATCATATAATGGAAAATTCTCAAGCTATTAGCAATTTGCATGATATTGTGGAGAGAACCTCCAATGATGTTAAGATGCTTGTTAAACATTTTCAAATGGTTCAAACTCAAATTGATCAACTCACTAAAGTGCAAAATGACTTGTTAAAAAATAATTCTAAAGAGAAACATGCTTATGAAGTAACAACTAGAGGCGGTGTCTCTACCCAGGATCCTCTATATCCTGAAGGGCATCCCAAAAGAATTGAACAAGATTCTCAACGAATTGAACCTAGTGCTCCTTCTAAGAAAAAGAAGAAGAAACATAAAAATGTTGTAGAATCCTCTGAACCTGTTAATGATCCTAATAGTATTTCTATTTCCGATGCTGAAACTGAAAGTGGTAATGAACATGATAATGGTAATGATAATGATAAGAATGACGCTTCTGATAAAGAAGAAGTTGAAGATGAACCTGAAAAGCATGCTAAAAATAAAAAGTATACTAAAGAAGATTTTATTGCTAAGAAACACGGTAATGAAAGAGAACCTTGGGTGCAAAAGCAAATGCCTTTTCCTGCTAAGAAACTAAAATCAAAGGAAGAAGAACACTATAATAAATTTTGTGATTGGATGAAACCTTTATTCTTGCAAATCCCTTTGACTGATGTTATTAAATTGCCTCCTTATTCAAAGTATATGAAAGATATTGTTACTAACAAAAGGAAAATCCCCAATGAGGAAATTTCCACCATGCTTGCTAATTACTCTTTCAATGGCAAAGTTCCAAAGAAGTTGGGCGACCCAGGTATACCTACTATTCCTTGTTCTATTAAGAATAATTATGTTAAAACTGCTCTATGTGACTTGGGAGCCGGTGTTAGTGTTATGCCTTTTTCTCTCTATAAGAGACTTTATTTAGATAAGTTGATACCTACTGATATATCTTTGCAAATGGCTGATAAATCTACTGCTATTCCTGTTGGTATATGTGAGGATGTTCCTGTTCAAGTTACTACTAACTGCTTGATATTAACTGATTTTGTTGTGTTGGAAATGCCTGAAGATGATAATATGATTATTCTTGGGAGAGCTTTTCTTAACACCGCAGGGGCTGTTATTGATTGCAACAAAGGGAAGGTTACTTTCAATGTTGATGATAAGGAACATACCGTTTATTTTCCTAAGAGGATTGAGAAAGCATGTGGAGTTAATACTATCTCTAATGTGAGAACTATCAAAGTTGGAACTATTGATTGTCCTATATATGAGCTTAAGGAAGAATATCAAACTCTTATGATTGGATCCATATCAATACAATACAAGGTAACATGATTGATTTGAGGTTTATTTCTTCATATGTTATGTAAAATTTATTTGGTGACAAGACTTGATCAACCTTGTTAACAAATACTTTTTATATGCATAGAGGGGGTAAACAACATCTTTTTCTTCCTCCACTTGTTTTACTTGCTGTAGCACTTTTTGATTTGAAAAGTTCTTTAGTTAATTAGAGATTTCAAAATTTTTCCTGGCCAGTAATAATAAACTTAATACCCAGAAATGTGCAATTTTCAAAGTTTTCAAAAATTCACAAAAATTATACCGTTGGTCCTATTTTTCGACGAGGCACCTGGGAGCACCTGGGATGACCAGTGGGGCACCCCAGGGGGCCACCCCACCAGCCGGCGCGGCCAAGGAGGGGGGTGCGCCACCCTGTGGTGTGGGCCCCTCCTTGCCCCACTTTGCCATCTCTTTCTCCCAGAATCTTCTCTCTCCCGAAAAAACTCGAACCAGCTTCCTCTCACTCGCATTTTTGCTCAAGAGCTCAGGATTTTTTGATCTCTTTGCTCAGCCCAGATTTCTGTCTGAAATTTGGCACATTTGCTCCTTGGTATGTGACTCCTCCAATGATCCAAGTAGAATTTTGTTTGGTTGAGTATATCTTGAATATTTTGCTGCTGTAGGTAACATGTTTAGTGAGCTTGCATGCTTGTTCTATGATGTAAAAACTAGTTTTGATGCATGATTAGTACTCTAGCAAGTTCCTATAGTAGTTCCCCTTGATTATATGTCACCAAATCAAATTTTATAATGATTGTTGAAAAATTTCAGAAAATGGAGTGGAATAGATATCAACTGAATCAACAAGAATTGGAGGTACAACAAGTCATGAGAGTGAACCGTGAAGAGGGAGTATACCCCTCTTATTACCCGTGCGCAGATTTCATGAGAAGCGCAGGAATATTGGAAGATGTTCAAAGTCTAATTTTTCGTGCAGGGTTGAGTGATTTTGTTGATGGAGAACCAAGCCAATATGCAAAATTAACTATGTCTGTTGTGCAGGACTTTAAGTTCAATTGGTCGCGATCTAACCCCACGGTTCAGTATAAGATTTATAATAAAGCTGTCAACTTGCCATTCAGTGATTTTTGTGCAGCAATTAGAGTACCGCAATGGGGATCGTGCGAGAAGATGAGGGGATCGCCGCAAGAGTTCTTGAATCTCTACAAGATGATTTGTCATGAAAGGAGCTTCTCAGAGGATAGTGGTAAAATTAGTAGTATTCAACTCCCAGCCATTCGTTACTTTGCTTATTTCATCACCAAGTGCGTTCTTGCCAGAAAGAATGGAAGTAAGTTATCTATCCCGGATTTAGCCTTCTTAGCTGCTGCATTACAAGGTGATAGGACTTATAACTTGGGTGCTTTGATAGCCTATAGACTTGCTACTAACCGTGAGAAGGGAGGAATTTGTGGAGGTCTCATCGCCTCTCGTTTATTAGCTATGCATGGTGTAGAACCTCACCATCTTGATATTCCGTTCTCCGTAGAGAAACTTGACATAGCCTCCATGATTAAACATGAATTTGTTTCTAATTCATCTAACTTGGGTAACCTGTTGTACAAGATGACTTTTTATAAGAAAACTTGGAGATTAACTAAGAAAACTGAAAAACTAGTAAAATTGCCTGCGCCTGTTCTATTTAACCTTGATTCCAGGAATGATTGGTCAGTCACAGAAGGTGCACTGAATGCACACATAGAAGGAGGAGGCCACCATGCAAGAGACAACACGGAGAGCGAGGAACACCTAGACTCGTCATCCGATGAAGCAAGCTCTTCACATCAACATTTTGAACATGTGGAGCCTCCACGCTTTTCTTCTGCACAGGGACCTTACTATGACTACACCATGTACGATCCACCGGCGTGGAACCCTGACCCTCGCTGGGGTTGATCTCCACTTAGGCCAAAAGCCTAAGCTTGGGGGAGGTATACCGGCATCACTTATTCTTTGCATATTATGGTTGCTGGATACTTGTACATACTTGTTTAGTTTGTTTGAGTGGTTTCCTAATGAGAGGGAGATGATATTTGGGGAAGTGCTGCCTGAAAACAGATTCTGGGCTGTCACCATAAAAATTCTCAAAAACAGCCAGAGTGTTATTTTGCGAAGCCAATTTTTGTGCATGTTCCCCAGATTGTTATCTAACTTTCATTAGTTGAACACTTTTCGATTTGAGCAGTGGAAGAATTTCGTAAAAATCAAGTACTGTACTGCTGTCAAGTTTGATGAATTTCTGCTGCTTTGTGTTTATGTGACTCTTCTAGTTTGCCATTTCTTGTTTTTGCTTTGTTTCTTTCCTAAAACACAAAAAGACCAAAAATATTTCTGTTGTTTCTCTTTACCATTTGTTTGTTTTGGTTTCTTGCATTTATCTTGCTTTATTTGCTATCGTTGGTTTGCTATAAGAAAACCCAAAAAGATTTTGCTTTGTTTGCTTGTTTCCTCTTGTTCTTGTTCCCAATTCGAAAACACCAAAAATATTTGCTGTTCTTCTTTGGTTTGTAAAGTTCATTTTGAGTTCAATGGTCTTCGGTGGCTGGAGCGTGGTTTTCATTTCATATTATCCAATCTACACAAGTGAAAGGCAATAATGACGATCTACGACAATTGGATTGTGGTGAGAGGCTGGTATGAACTCTATTTGTTTTCATTTTTGTAAATATACTCATCCATGTGAGCATGCTTAGTTGGTTCATGTGAGGCATATGTCATTTGAGAAAGTCTAGTAGTTCCTGATCTCTCATGTTTAGCTCCAATTTATTAATATGAGTAGCATGTCATGGATGTTTGCTTGCATTGTCTTATTCATAAGTAGGTATGGCATTGTGGTATCCTCCTCTGAATAATTCATTTATATCGACTTGGCACATGCTCACGCATGCATATTACTGAACAAAAGTCAATTAAGCCTCGATGATTTAATTTACTTCAGAGTTCTTGTATCACTTTTATGCCTCCGTTAATTTATTTTGCCGCAAGCATGATTATGACAGTTACTGCTCTCTTGATTTGTCGCTCCCTAGTCTATTGCTAGCCTTCACTTGTACTGAGCGGGAACGCTGCTCGTGCTTCCAAACACCTGAAAACCAAGTTGTTCCAAAGTGTCCACCATAAATACCTATGCATGGCATTTCAAACCATTCCAAGTAAATTCTCATGCGCTACCTTTAAAACCTTCAAAATGCTTCTCAATTTGTGTTAATGTTTCATAGCTCATGAGGAAGTATGTGGTGTTTAGCTTTCAACCTTGTCATTTACTTTTGACGGACTCTCATATGGACTAGTGGCACATCCGCTTATCCAATAATTTTGCAAAAAGAGCTGGCAATGGGATTCCCAGTCCCAAATTAATTAATCTAAATAGACACTCCTCCATGGTATGTGATTGTTGGACGGCACCCGAAGGATTCGGTTAGCCATGGCTTGTGTAAGCAAAGGTTGGGGGAGTGTTATCATAATAAAACTAAAATAAAAAGGCACTCCTTCATGGTATGAGATTGTTGGCAGGCACCCGAGGATTCGGTTAGCCATGGTTTGTGTAGGAAAGGTTGGAAGGAGTGCCACATAAACATGCAAATAATTCATGGGAGCCGCTCTTGAAAGTCCGGTTGGCGAGGTAGTTGGTGTACCCATTACCATTCGTTGACAATAACAAATACCTCTCAAAATAATTTTATTCCTGCTTTAAAAATGAAAAGCTCTAGCGCATGTTAATCCCTGCTTCCCTCTGCGAAGGGTCAATCTTTTACTTTTATGTTGTGTCTCCATTGTTTCTTTGAGCACTATCTTGAGAGCACAACTATCATTCTTAGTATAATATGCTTGTCTCAAAATATGATTGACTGTGGTGTAACTTTGATGCTTTTATCTTTGACAATCACTACTTCTAGTCTTTCTATGAACTCCAGAGGTGCCTGAGCATTTATGTTTTGCTATTCAAATACAGGCAAGCGAGATACCACTTTATCATACTCTCTTATGAACATTGCAATCCTGCTTATATACATGATTCATGATGCTTATTATTAATTGTTGGTACCTCTTCATGATTGACATAGCTGTTAGATGATCTTATTTGCATGTATCTTATTATGAACTGCTTAAGTATTAGCCATAGCATGAGAATATATACATCATATGAGCAAATGTGTTCGTGAAAGTTCTTTTATCGCTCAGTTGTTAACTGAATTGCTTGAGGACAAGCAATAAGCTAAGCTTGGGGGGAGTTGATACGTCCAAAACGTATCTACTTTCCGAACACTTTTGCTATTGTTTCGCCTCTAATTTGTGTATTTTGGATACAACTAACACGGACTAACGCTGTTTTCAGCAGAAATTCTGGTGTCTCGTTTTTGTGCAGAAATCCAATTTTTGGGAAAATCCTCGGAATTTATGCGAAGGCCCTATTTTCCCAGAATGACGGAGCCAGAAGGACAAGTCAGGTGGAGGCCCGAGGGCCCCACACCATAAGGCGGCGTGGCCTAGGGGGGGCCGCGCAGCCCTATGGTGTGGCCCCCTCGGCCGGCCTCCGACGCCCTCCTTCGGACTATTTATCGCCCTCGACCTAAAAACGCACGGGGAGAAGTCGAAGTCGCCAGAAAGCCTCCAGAACGCCGCCACATCGCGAAACTCCGTCTCAGGGACCAGAAGTCTCCGTTCTGGCACTCCGCCGGGACGGGGAATTGGAGGAGATCATCACCGCCATCACCACCGACAGCTCTCCATCAACCAGCAATGTTTCCCCCATCCATGTGTGAGTAATTCCACCGCTGTAGGCTGAAGGGGATGGTAGGGATTGGATGAGATTGGTCATGTAATAGCATTAGATTGTTAGGGCATAGTGACTAGTGTCCGTAATTGGTACTTTGATGGTATTGTTGCAACTTGTTATGCTTAATGCTTGTCACTAGGGCCCGAGTGCCATGATCTCAGATCTGAACATGTTATTGTTTCATCATGATATTCATTGTTTATGATCTTACCTGCAAGTTGTATACACATGTCGCTGTCCGGAACCAATGGCCCCGAAGTGACAGAAATCGGGACAACCGGAGGGGATGGTAGTGATGTGAGGATCACATGTGTTCACGGAGTGTTAATGCTTTGCTCCGGTACTCTATTAAAAGGAGTACCTTAATATCCAGTAGATTCCCTTGAGGCCCGGCTGCCACCGGCTGGTAGGACAAAAGATGTTGTGCAAGTTTCTCATTGCGAGCACGTACGACTATAATTGGAACACATGCCTATTGATTGCTTTGTACTTGGACACCGTTTTATTATTATCTGCAAATGCCCTGCTATGATTGTTACATGAGTTTCTCTCATCCATGCAACGCCCGTTATCCATCCCTGTGCCTACAGTATTTTAATCCTGCTGTTTACTATAATTACTACTGCTGTTTGTTACTCTGCTGCTGTTATTTCACTACTGCTACTGCTATAAAATTGTTACTACTGATAAACTCTTGCGAGCAAGTCTGTTTCTAGGTGCAGCTGAATTGACAACTCCGTTGTTAAGGCTTCCAAGTATTCTTTTTCTCCCCTTGTGTCGAATCAATAAATTGGGTAATACTACCCGCGAAGACTGCTGCGATCCCCTATACTTGTGGGTTATCAGCTCTCGCAATTTCTATTTTGTCATACTCGAATTTTTCTTTTTTCCAAAGTAGCCCCCGAGCATTTGGGCAAAAACTTGTATTTGATCAAAGGCTCTCGAAATAACCGATAATTTTTCCTGCCGCCAATTTTCGTAATCTTCACAGTCGAGATTTTTCCTTTAGTCAAAGTGACATCATTACTGACGATAGCCACGATCGCTGTATCAGGAAGACGCGAGTATTGCTCTCTCTGTCTTGTGGCCCCAAATTTCTCGTCATTTTGACACGTCGTGCAAGTGGGGGACACACGTCCTCCGCTTTTCCTGGCTGATGGCGTGTATTTCACACGTTCGTTGGGCAACCCCAAGAGGAAGGTATGATGCGCACAGCAGCAAGTTTTCCCTCAGAAAGAAACCAAGGTTTATCGAACCAGGAGGAGCCAAGAAGCACGTTGAAGGTTGATGGCGGCGGGATGTAGTGCGGCGCAACACCAGAGATTCCGGCGCCAACGTGGAACCTGCACAACACAACCAAAGTACTTTGCCCCAACGAAACAGTGAGGTTGTCAATCTCACCGGCTTGCTGTAACAAAGGATTAACCGTATTGTGTGGAAGATGATTGTTTGCAGAAAACAGTAGAACAGTATTTGTAGATTGTATTTCAGTAAAGAGAATTGGACCGGGGTCCACAGTTCACTAGAGGTGTCTCTCCCATAAGACGAACAGCATGTTGGGTGAACAAATTACAGTTGGGCAATTGACAAATAAAGAGAGCATGACCATGCACATACATATCATGATGAGTATAGTGAGATTTAATTGGGCATTACGACAAAGTACATAGACCGTCATCCAACTGCATCTATGCCTAAAAAGTCCACCTTCAGGTTATCATCCGAACCCCCTCCAGTATTAAGTTGCTAACAACAGACAATTGCATTAAGTATTGCGCGTAATGTAACTAGTGACTACATCCTTGAACATAGCACTAATGTTTTATCCCTAGTGGCAACAGCACATCCATAACCTTAGTGGTTCTTGTCACTCCTCCAGATTCACGGAGGCATGAACCCACTATCGAGCATAAATACTCCCTCTTGGAGTTACTAGCATCAACTTGGCCAGAGCATCTACTAATAACGGAGAGCATGCAAGATCATAAACAACACATAAGCATAGCTTTGATAATCAACATAACAAGTATTCTCTATTCATCGGATCCCAACAAACGCAACATATAGAATTACGATAGATGATCTTGATCATGTTAGGCAGCTCACAAGATCCGACAATGATAGCACAATGGGGAGAAGACAACCATCTAGCTACTGCTATGGACCCATAGTCCAGGGGTAGACTACTCACACATCACACCGGAGGCGACCATGGCGGCGTAGAGTCCTCCGGGAGATGATTCCCCTCTCCGGCGGGTGCCGGAGGCGATCTCCTGGATCCCCCGAGATGGGATCGGCGGCGGCGGCGTCTCTGGAAGGTTTTCCGTATCGTGGTTCTCGGTACTGGGGTTTTCGTCACGGAGACTTTTTATAGGCGAAAGGGCAGGTCAAGAGGCGGCACGGGGGCCCCACACCACAGGGCCGCGCGGCCAAGGGGGGGCCGCGCCGCCCTAGGGTGTGGCCCCTCCGTGGCCCCTCTTCGTCTCTCCTTCGGACTTCGGAAGCTTCGTGAGAAAATAGGCCCCCTGGGCTTTGATTTCGTCCAATTCGAGAATATTTCCTTACTAGGATTTCTGAAACCAAAAACAGCAGAAAAAGGCACTTCGGCATCTTGTTAATAGGTTAGTTCAGAAAATGCACGAATATGACATAAAGTGTGCATAAAACATGTAGATAACATCAATAATGTGGCATGGAACATAAGAAATTATCGATACGTCGGAGACGTATCAGCATCCCCAAGCTTAGTTCTGCTCGTCCCGAGCAGGTAAAACGATAACACAGATAATTTCTGGAGTGACATGCCATCATAATCTTGATCATACTATTTGTAAAGCATATGTAGTGAATGCAGCGATCAAAACAATGTATATGACATGAGTAAACAAGTGAATCATAAAGCAAAGACTTTTCATGAATAGCACTTCAAGACAAGCATCAATAAGTCTTGCATAAGAGTTAACTCATAAAGCAATAATTCAAAGTAAAGGTATTGAAGCAACACAAAAGAAGATTAAGTTTCAGCGGTTGCTTTCAACTTGTAACATGTATATCTCATGGATATTGTCAACATAGAGTAATATAATAAGTGCAATAAGCAAGTATGTAGGAATCAATGCATAGTTCACACAAGTGTTTGCTTCTTGAGGTGGAGAGAAATAGGTGAACTGACTCAACATTGAAAGTAAAAGAATGGTCCTCCATAGAGGAAAAGCATCGATTGCTATATTTGTGCTAGAGCTTTGATTTTGAAAACATGAAACAATTTTGTCAACGGTAGTAATAAAGCATATGTATCATGTAAATTATATCTTACAAGTTGCAAGCCTCATGCATAGTATACTAATAGTGCCCGCACCTTGTCCTAATTAGCTTGGACTACCGGATCATCACAATGCATTGTTTTTACCAAGTGTCACAAAGGGGTACCTCTATGCCGCCTGTACAAAGGTCTAAGGAGAAAGCTCGCATTGGATTTCTCGCTATTGATTATTCTTCAACTTAGACATCCATACCGGGACAACATAGACAACAGATAATGGACTCCTCTTTTATGCATAAGCATATAACAACAATTAATAATTTTCTCATTTGAGATTTGAGGATTGTTGTCCAAAACTGAAACTTCCACCATGGAACATGGCTTTAGTTAGCGGCCCAATGTTCTTCTCTAACATATGCATGCTTAACCCTATGGTGGTAGATCTCTCTTACTTCAGACAAGACGAACATGCATAGCAACTCACATGAAATTCAACAAAGAGTAGTTGATGGCGTCCCCAGTAAACATGGTTATCGCACAACAAGCAACTTAATAAGAGATAAAGTGCATAATTACATATTCAATACCACAATAGTTTAAAGCTATTTGTCCCATGAGCTATATATTGCAAAGGTGAATGATGGAATTTTAAAGGTAGCACTCAAGCAATTTACTTTGGAATGGCGGAAAATACCATGTAGTAGGTAGGTATGGTGGACACAAATGGCATAGTGGTTGGCTCAAGTATTTTGGATGCATGAGAAGTATTCCCTCTCGATACAAGGTTTAGGCTAGCAAGGCTTATTTGAAACAAACACAAGGATGAACCGGTGCAGCAAAACTCACATAAAAGACATATTGAAAACATTATAAGACTCTACACCGTCTTCCTTGTTGTTCAAACTCAATACTAGAAATTATCTAGACCTTAGAGAAACCAAATATGCAAACCAAATTTTAGCATGCTCTATGTATTTCTTCATTAATGGGTGCAAAGCATATGATGCAAGAGCTTAATCATGAGCACAACAATTGCCAAGTATCACATTACCCAAGACATTTATAGCAATTACTACATGTATCATTTTCCAATTCCAACCATATAACAATTTAACGAAGGAGAAACTTCGCCATGAATACTATGAGTAGAAACCAAGGACATACTTGTCCATATGCTACAGCGGAGCGTGTCTCTCTCCCATAAAGTGAATGCTAGGATCCATTTTATTCAAACAAAACAAAAACAAAAACAAACCGACGCTCCAAGAAAAAGCACATAAGATGTGATGGAATAAAAATATAGTTTCAGGGGAGGAACCTGATAATGTTGTCGATGAAGAAGGGGATGCCTTGGGCATCCCCAAGCTTAGACGCTTGAGTCTTCTTGATATATGCAGGGGTGAACCACCGGGTGCATCCCCAAGCTTAGAGCTTTCACTCTCCTTGATCATGTTGCATCATACTCCTCTCTTGATCCTTGAAAACTTCCTCCACACCAAACTCGAAACAACTCATTAGAGGGTTAGTGCACATTATAAATTGACATATTCAGAGGTGACACAATCATTCTTAACACTTCTGGACATTGCATAATGCTACTGGACATTAGTGGATCAAAAAAATTCATCCAACATAGCGAAAGAGGCAATGCGAAATAAAAGGCAGAATCTGTCAAAACAGAACAGTTCGTATTGACGAATTTTAAAATGGCACCAGACTTGCTCAAATGAAAATGCTCAAATTGAATGAAAGTTGCGTACATATCTGAGGATCATGCACGTAAATTGGCTTAATTTTCTGAGTTACCTACAGGGAGGTGGACCCAGATTCGTGACAGCAAAGAAATCTGGAACTGTGCAGTAATCCAAATCTAGTACTTACTTTTCTATCAACGGCTTAACTTGGCACAACAAAACTCAAAACTAAGATAAGGAGAGGTTGCTACAGTAGTAAACAACTTCCAAGACACAAAATAAAAACAAAGTACTGTAGGTAAAAACATGGGTTGTCTCCCATAAGCGCTTTTCTTTAACGCCTTTCAGCTAGGCGCAGAAAGTGTGTATCAAGTATTATCAAGAGATGAAGTGTCAACATCATAATTTGTTCTCATAATAGAATCAAAAGGTACCTTCATTCTCTTTCTAGGGAAGTGTTCCATACCTTTCTTGAGAGGAAATTGATATTTTATATTACCTTCCTTCATATCAATGATAGCACCAACAGTTCGAAGAAAAGGTCTTCCCAATATAATGGGGCAAGATGCATTGTATTCAATATCCAAGACAACAAAATCAACGGGAACCAGGTTATTGTTAATGGTAATGCGAACATTATCAACTTTACCCAAAGGTTTCTTTGTAGAATGATCAGCAAGATTAACATCCAAATAACAATTTTTCAGCGGTGGCAAGTCAAGCATATTATAAATTTTCTTAGGCATAACAGAGATACTTGCACCAAGATCACATAAAGCATTACAATCAAAATCTTTAATCTTCATCTTAATGATGGGCTCCCAACCATCCTCTAACTTTTTAGGAATAGAGGCTTCACGCTCTAGTTTCTCTTCTCTAGCTTTTATGAGAGCATTTGTAATATGATGCGTGAAAGCCAAATTTATAGCACTAGCATTAGGACTTTTAGCAAGTTTTTGCAAGAACTTTATAACTTCAGAGATGTGGCAATCATCAAAATTCAAACCATTATAATCTAAAGCAATGGGATCATCATCCCCAATGTTGGAAAAAATTTCAGCAGCTTTATCACAGGCAGTTTCAGCAGTTTTAGCAGTTTCAGGCAGTTTTTCGCGCTTTGCATTCGAAGTGGAAACATTGCTAACACCAATTCTTTTATTAGTATGAGTAGGAGGTGCAGCAACATGTGTAGCATTAGCATTACTAGTGGTGGTAATAGTCCAAACTTTAGCTATATTCTTCTCTTTAGCTAGTTTTTCATTTTCTTCTCTATCCCACCTAGCACGCAGTTCAGCCATTAATCTTATATTCTCATTAATTCTAACTTGAATGGCATTTGCTGTAGTAGTAATTTTATCATCTAAATCCTCAGGTTTAGCAGCCATTTTATTAATTAAAGAAGATTGTGATGCAGACATATATGAGATTCGGGTTTCAGCATTAGCAAGTTTAGTTTGCAACCCCGAGATCTCCCTATTCAAATTTTCAAGTTGATTCCCTATATTCTTCAACAAGGTAGATTGCTCATTCATAGTTTTAGTAAACAATTTATTTTGCTCATGTTGTGATTGCATAAAGCTCTTAGTGGATCTTTCAATTTCTAGCATCTTTTCTTCATTAGATGAAGCATATCTACCATAAGAATTACCATTAGCAGGGTATGGCCTAGAATCATTGTGATTGTTATTTTTAATGAAATTCACATCAACATATTCTTTTTGAGCAACTAATGACGCTAACGGAACATTATTAGAATTAACATTAGGCCTACCATTCACAAGCATAGACATAATAGCATCAATCTTATCACTCAAGGAAGAGGTTTCTTCGACAGAATTTACCTTCTTACCTTGTGGAGCTCTTTCCGTGTGCCATTCAGAGTAGTTGATCATCATATTATCAAGAAGCTTTGTTGCTTCACCAAGAGTGATGGACATAAAGGTACCTCCAGCAGCTGAATCCAATAAATTCCGTGAAGAAAAATTTAGTCCTGCATAGAAGGTTTGGATGATCATCCAAGTAGTCAGTCCATGGGTTGGGCAATTTTTAACCAGAGATTTCATTCTCTCCCAAGCTTGAGCAACATGTTCAGTATCTAATTGTTTAAAATTCATTATGCTACTCCTCAAAGATATAATTTTAGCAGGGGGATAATATCTACCAATAAAAGCATCCTTGCATTTAGTCCATGAATCGATACTATTCTTAGGCAGAGATAGCAACCAATCTTTAGCTCTTCCTCTTAATGAGAAAGGGAACAATTTTAATTTTATAATGTCACCATCTACATCTTTATACTTTTGCATTTCACATAGTTCAACAAAATTATTAAGATGGGCAGCATCATCAGAACTAACACCAGAAAATTGCTCTCGCATAACAAGATTCAGTAAAGCGGGTTTAATTTCAAAGAATTCTGCTGTAGTAGCAGGTGGAGCAATAGGTGTGCATAAGAAATCATTATTATTTGTGGTTGTGAAGTCACACAACTTAGTGTTTTCAGCGTTGGCCATTTTAGCAACAGTAAATAAAGCAAACTAGATAAAGTAAATGCAAGTAAACTAATTTTTTTGTGTTTTTGATATAGTAAACAAGATAGCAAGTAAAGTAAAACTAGCAACTAATTTTTTGTATTTTGATTTAGTGCAGCAAACAAAGTAGTAAATAAAACTAAGCAAGACAAAAACAAAGTAAAGAGATTGAGAAGTGGAGACTCCCCTTGCAGCGTGTCTTGATCTCCCCGGCAACGGCGCCAGAAAATATGCTTGATGGCGTGTATTTCACACGTTCGTTGGGCAACCCCAAGAGGAAGGTATGATGCGCACAGCAGCAAGTTTTCCCTCAGAAAGAAACCAAGGTTTATCGAACCAGGAGGAGCCAAGAAGCACGTTGAAGGTTGATGGTGGCGGGATGTAGTGCGGCGCAACACCAGGGATTCGGCGCCAACGTGGAACCTGCACAACACAACCAAAGTACTTTGCCCCAACGAAGCAGTGAGGTTGTCAATCTCAAACAAAGGATTAACCGTATTGTGTGGAAGATGATTGTTTGCAAGAAAACAGTAAAATTGCAGTAGATTGTATGATGTAAAGAGAATTGGACCGGGGTCCACAGTTCACTAGAGGTGTCTCTCCCATAAGACAAACAGCATGTTGGGTGAACAAATTACAGTTGGGCAATTGACAAATAAAGAGAGCATGACCATGCACATACATATCATGATGAGTATAGTGAGATTTAATTGGGCATTACGACAAAGTACATAGACCGTCATCCAACTGCATCTATGCCTAAAAAGTCCACCTTCAGGTTATCATCCGAACCCCCTCCACTATTAAGTTGCTAACAACAGACAATTGCATTAAGTATTGCGCGTAATGTAACTAGTGACTACATCCTTGAACATAGCACTAATGTTTTATCCCTAGTGGCAACAGCACATCCATAACCTTAGTGGTTCTTGTCACTCCTCCAGATTCACTAGAGGCATGAACCCACTATCGAGCATAAATACTCCCTCTTGGAGTTACTAGCATCAACTTGGCCAGAGCATCTACTAATAACGGAGAGCATGCAAGATCATAAACAACACATAAGCATAGCTTTGATAATCAACATAACAAGTATTCTCTATTCATCGGATCCCAACAAACGCAACATATAGAATTACAGGTAGATGATCTTGATCATGTTAGGCAGCTCACAAGATCCGACAATGATAGCACAATGGGGAGAAGACAACCATCTAGCTACTGCTATGGACCCATAGTCCAGGGGTAGACTACTCACACATCACACCGGAGGCGACCATGGCGGCGTAGAGTCCTCGGGAGATGATTCCCCTCTCCGGCAGGGTGCCGGAGGCGATCTCCTGGATCCCCCGAGATGGGATCGGCGGCGGCGGCGTCTCGGAAGGTTTTCCGTATCGTGGTTCTCGGTGCGGGGTTTCGTCACGGAGACTTTTTATAGGCGAAAGGGCAGGTCAAGAGGCGGCACGGGGCCCACACCACGGGCCGCGCGGCCAAAGGGGCCGCGCCACCTAGGGTGTGGCCCCTCCGTGGCCCCTCTTCGTCTCTCCTTCGGACTTCTGGAAGCTTCGTGAGAAAATAGGCCCCTGGGCTTTGATTTCGTCCAATTCCGAGAATATTTCCTTACTAGGATTTCTGAAACCAAAAGCAGAAAACAGCAACTGGCACTTCGGCATCTTGTTAATAGGTTAGTTCGAGAAAATGCACGAATATGACATAAAGTGTGCATAAAACATGTAGATAACATCAATAATGTGGCATGGAACATAAGAAATTATCGATACGTCGGAGACGTATCACGCACGTCTTGGCGCCCTGTCTTCTTCTTCGCTTCGCACCTCTGCTTCTCCTCACCTCCTCCATTGCGCCCAACACTTCCTGAGCTCAGCTACGCTCGCACTTCGCGCTTTCGCCTTTGTTGATGCCACCTCGCGCGCGGCTCACTCGCCACAGCACACCTGAATCGAAGATGGCGGCGGAAGATCTGGAGTGGGAGAGGTCCAAGATCTCCAACCAAGACCTCAACCTGATGAAGAAGCTCGGGTTGATGAAGAAAGAGGGCGCTCTGCGCTTTCCCAGCGAGGAAAGCTATCCATCGCCTCCGATCGAGTATCGGGTCAGTTTCGTCGACCACCTCATCTGCGGCCTTTCTACCCCCATTCACGATTTCCTCCGCGGTCTTCTCTTTGTCTATGGGGTGCAGCTGCATCAGCTGACTCCCAACTCCATCCTCCATGTCGCAATTTTCATTACCCTCTGTGAATGCTTCCTCGGAGTTTCTCCGATATTGGACTCGTGGGAAGCTCATTTCTATCTGCCTCCGCCGCTCCATGGACTAGAAAAAACGGAGTTTCCCGTGTCGCTGTATTTGGTGTTGTTCGAATACTCCATAACACACTGGGCAACTCCTCTGGCCAAGTGTGTCGAGCTTTTTCCAATGGTGCTAGCAGGCGCTTCTTGATACCATTGCAGATGATACCGTTGGCTTTCTCGACTTGGCCATTGGTCTGCGGGTGCGCAACCGACGCAAAGTGCAGTTTGATGCCTACTTCTGCACAATAGTCCTTGAATTTCTTGGATGTGAAATTGCTACCATTGTCTGTGACGATGCTATGAGGTACTCCAAACCTGAAGACGATACTTTTCACGAACTTAACCACAGATGCTCCGTCTGGTGAATTTATTGGCTTTGCTTCTATCCACTTTGTGAACTTGTCGATAGCGACGAGCATATACTCGTATCCTCCTGGCGAGGCTTTGTGTAATTTTCCCACCATATCAAGACCCCACTGAGCAAAGGGCCAAGATAATGGTATTGGCATAAGTTCTGCTGCCGGAGAATGAGGTTTTGCGGCAAATCTCTGGCACGCGTCACAAGTGCGAACTATTTCTTTCGCATCCTCAATTGCTGTTAGCCAATAAAATCTTGCTCTGAAAACCTTGGCTGATATAGCTCGACTGCTTGCGTGATTACCACTTATTCCTTCGTGTACATCCTTCAGGAGCATCCTTCCTTCTTCGGGTGTGACGCACCTTTGCAACACTCCCGAAATACTTCGTTTGTATAACGCTTCTCCGACATCTTACTTAGTTTCCCCCTCATCTTTTAGCAAAAAAGACTTGATCATGATCCATATCCAACCTTCTCCCATCTGCTTCTGTCTCTAAAGATTAGATCATGACGCATTCAACCAGTCTCATAAATCTTGCTTCAACTGGATCGTCGGGTATTTCTTTTCGTAAGATGTATGATATGTATGTTTGCATCCATGGAACTTGCACCATCATTACTAGGTCTGATTCCTCTTCTTCTTCCAGTGCTTCTTTTGTAGCCCCCGAGGGTTTCTTGTCCTTCTCCTTCTTTTTTGGTTTCTTCGACTTTGTAGATCTCTCAGCTATCTCCTCCCAAAATACGCCTGGTGGAATCGCGAGACACTGCGACCCAATGTTTGCAAGAACATCGGCTTCATCATTGCTCAGCCTGCTGATGTGATTTACCTCGCATCCATCAAACAACTTCTCTAACTCATTGTATACTTCTTTGTATGCTATCATACTATCATTGACTGCATCACATTGATTCATAACTTGCTGAGCCACCAATTGTGAGTTCCCGAAGATTTTTAGTCGAGTTGCACCACAAGCCTTTGCCATCTTCATCCCGTGTATGAGAGCTTCGTATTCTGCCTCATTGTTAGATGCGTTTGGAAACGTCATCCGCAAGACATACTTTAATTTGTCGCCTTCAGGTGATATTAGTATCACGCCTGCTCCAGCTCCCTCCAATCTCTTGGACCCGTCAAAGTTCATAGTCCAGGTTCTCGATAAATCCGGGGGTCCTGTGTTTTGTAACTCCATCCACTCTGCGATGAAGTCTGGTAGAATCTGCGACTTTATTGCTTTTCTTTTTTCATACGTGATGTCCCGAGGGGAAAGTTCTATTCCCCAAAGGGAGACACGACCCGTAGCTTCTGGATTGATTAGTATATTGGATAAAGGCACCTCATTGACCACTATTATCGGGTGTGCCGACAAATAGTGCCGCAATTTTCTTGCGGTTGTAAACACTCCATATGCTAGCTTCTGGTACTGCGGATATCGCTGTTTTGAAGACGATAGAACCTCACTGATGAAATATACTGGCCTCTGTACTCCATGGAGTTTTCCTTCTTCCTCTCTTTCGACTACGAGTGCCATGCTGACCACCTGAGGTGTGGCTGCAATGTATAACAACAGGGGTTCCTTCTCCTTAGGCTCCACCAAGATTGGTGGTGTCGAGATTGTACGCTTAAGATCCTCAAAAGCTCGGTCTGCCTCTTCGTTCCATTGAAACTTCTCTCCCTGCTTGATCAACGCATAGAACGGCAACGCCTTTTCTCCTAACCTGCGACAGATACGCCGCTGCGACTCGCCCAGTTAGTTGTTGTATTTCTTTCAACTTTGTCGGCTTCCTCATTGTTACGATAGCTTGAATTTTCTCCGGATTGACTTCAATCCCTCTTGCTGACACTAGGAACCCGAGAAGTTCTCCCGCAGGAACGCCAAAGGAGCACTTTGTCGGGTTCAGCTTGAGGCAGAATTTATCTAAGTTGTCGAAAGTTTCCTTTAGGTCCTCGATCAATGTTGATCCTTTCTTTGTTGTTATGACGACATCATCGATGTATACTTGTACGTTTTTTTCCAATCTGTGTTGCAAGGCACTTCTGCATCATCCACTGATATGTTGCTCCCGCGTTTTTCAAACCAAAGGGCATTGTTTTGTAGCAAAACACGCCATAAGGTGTTATGAACGCTGTCTTGACCTCATCTTCTTCTTTTAATCTGATCTGGTTATAACCAAAATATGCGTCCAGGAAGGAAAGACGTTCACATCCTGCCGTGGAGTCGATAATTTGATCGATCCTTGGGAGGGGAAAGTGATCCTTTGGACAATGTTTATTGAGACACGTGAAGTCGATGCACATGCGAAGGACTTTCGTGTTTTTCTTTGGCACCAACACTGGGTTAGCTACCCATGTGACCTATGTATGTAACTCTTTGATGAAACCAGCTTCTCTGAGTCGATCTATCTCCGATAGCATAGCTTTGCGGTTTGGTTCCGAAAAACGCCGCAAAGGTTGTTTAATTGGTCTCGCTATTGGATCCAAATTTAGGTGGTGCTCGGCAAGTTCCCTGGGTACTCCTGGCATGTCAGCTGGACACCATGCAAAGATTTTCCAGTGCTCACGGAGGAACTCGACGAGCGCGCTTTCCTATGCGAGGTCCATGTCTGTTGCAATGGACGTCGTTTTCTTTGGATCTGTCGGGTGAATCTGCACCTCCTTAGAATTCTTGGTAGTGTTAAAGGTTGGCTCCCTGAGTGGCCTTCCTACATCTGGTAACACATCATAGTCAGTTGTTAGCCTTGATGCCATATATTCTGCCTACATCCCGAAAGTTTCTGACAGTCGATGGAAATCCTTGTCGCATTTATCAGCTAACGCAAAACTTCCTTTGACTGTAATTGGTCCCTTAGGTCCAAGTAGCCTCCATAACAGGTACATGTAATGTGATACCGCCATAAACCTGGCATATGCTGGTTGCTGTCCACAAATGGCGCGTAGTTGACGTGGGAGGTTTGATGGCGGTTGACGGGCTTGATGGAGTGTCGTCCCCGGCAACGGTGCCAGAAAATAGCTTGCTGTCCACATTACATCATGCAGGAGGAATAGAGTACTTTAATAACATCACTAGAGTAGCACATAGATGAATTGTGATACAAAACTCATATGAATCTCAATCATGTAAGGCAGCTCATGAGATCATTGTATTGAAGTACATAGAGAGAGATTAACCACATAGCTACCGGTACAGCCCCGAGCCTCGATGGAGAACTACTCCCTCCTCATGGGAGCAGCAGCGTTGATGGAGATGGCGGTGATGTCGATGGAGAAGCCTTCCGGGGGCACTTCCCCGCTCCGGCAGCGTGCGGAACAGAGACTGTGAAGGAGATATGCCCTAGAGGCAATAATAAAGTGGTTATTATTTATATCTTTATGTTTATGATAAATGTTTATATATCATGCTATAATTGTATTAACCGAAACATTAGTACATGTGTGATATGTAGACAACAAGAAGTCCCTAGTATGCCTCTTAAACTAGCTTGTTGATTAATGGATGATTAGTTTCATAATCATGAACATTGGATGTTATTAATAACAAGGTTATATCATTATATGAATGATGTAATGGACACACCCAATTAAGCGTAGCATAAGATCTCGTCATTAAGTTATTTGCTATAAGCTTTCGATACATAGTTACCTAGTCCTTATGACCATGAGATCATGTAAATCACTTATACCGGAAAGGTACTTTGATTACACCAAACGCCACTGCGTAAATGGGTGGTTATAAAGGTGGGATTAAGTATCCGGAAAGTATGAGTTGAGGCATATGGATCAACAGTGGGATTTGTCCATCCCGATGACGGATAGATATACTCTGGGCCCTCTCGGTGGAATGTCGTCTAATGTCTTGCAAGCATATGAATAAGTTCATAAGAGACCACATACCACGGTACGAGTAAAGAGTACTTGTCAGGAGACGAGGTTGAACAAGGTATAGAGTGATACCGAAGATCAAACCTCGGACAAGTAAAATATCGCGTGACAAAGGGAATTGGTATCGTATGTGAATGGTTCATTCGATCAATAAAGTCATCGTTGAATATGTGGGAGCCATTATGGATCTCCAGATCCCGCTATTGGTTATTGGTCGGAGTGAGTACTCAACCATGTCCACATAGTTCACGAACCGTAGGGTGACACACTTAAAGTTGGATGTTGAAATGGTAGTACTTGAATATGGAATGGAGTTCGAATATTTGTTCGGAGTCCCGGATGAGATCCCGGACATCACGAGGAGTTCCGGAATGGTCCGGAGAATAAGATTCATATATAGGAAGTCATATTCCAAGTTTGGAAATGATCCGGTGCATTTATGGCAAGTTCTAGAAGGTTCTAGAAAAGTCCGGAAGAATGGCACTTTGGAAAGTGGAGTCCCGAAGAGACTCCACTTGCATGACCAGCCAACCCTAAAGGGGAGGAGTCCAAGGTGGACTCCCCTAGGGTGGCCGGCCAACCCACCTCAAGGAAAGGTGGGAGTCCCACCTTGGGTAGGACTCCCTCCTTGAGTAGGTTTCCCACATATGGGAGGTTTTAGTGTTGGGGTCTTATTCGAAGACTTGGACTAGAACTCTTGGGGCTTCCACCTATATAATGAGGGGCATAGAGAGGGGGCTGACCACTTCAAGCCTCAGCCTTGGCCGCACCCCTTAGAGGGCCGGCGCCCAACCCCCCTCTCCCCAAACCCTAGCGGTCTCTCTCCTCCACCACATCCCGCACGCTTAAGCGAAGCTCCGCCGGATTTCTCCACCACCACCGACACCACGCCGTCGTGCTGTCGGATTCAAGAGGAGCTACTACTTCCGCTGCCCGCTGGAACGGGGAGGTGGACGTCGTCTTCATCAACAACCGAACGTGTGACCGAGTACGGAGGTGCTGCCCGTTCGTGGCGCCGGAAGCGATCGTGATCAAGATCTTCTACGCGCTTTTGCAAGCGGCAAGTGAACGTCTACCGCAGCAACAAGAGCCTCATCTTGTAGGCTTTGGAATCTCTTCAAGGGTGAGACTCGATACCCCCTCGTTGCTACCGTCTTCTAGATTGCATCTTGGCTTGGATTGCGTGTTCGCGGTAGGAAAATTTTTGTTTTCTATGCAACGAATCCCTACAGTGGTATCAGAGCCGTATCTATGCATAGATGGTTGCACGAGTAGAACACAATGGTTTGTGGGCGTTGATGCTTATGTTATCTTTAGTTTGAGTACTTTGCATCTTTGTGGCATAGTGGGATGAAGCGGCTCGGGCTAACTTTACATGACCGCGTTCATGAGATTTGCTCCACGCTCGACATGCAACTTGTATTGCATAAGTGGCTTTGCGGGTGTCTGTCTCTCCTACTATAGTGAAGATTCAATTTACTCTTCTATTGACAACACTAGTATCACCGTTGTGGTTCATGTTCGTAGGTAGATTAGATCTCTCTCGAAAACCCTAAACCACGTAAAATATGCAAACCAAATTAGAGACGTCTAACTTGTTTTTGCAGGGTTTGGTGATGTGATATGGCCATGATGTGATGATGAATATGTATGAGATGATCATTATTGTATTGTGGCAACCGGCAGGAGCCTTATGGTTGTCTTTAAATTTCATGTTGAGTAGTATTTCAAAGTAGTTGTAATAGTTGCTACATGAGGTGAACAACCATGAAGACGGTGCCATGGACCTTGACGCTACGCCGACGATGATGGAGATCATGCCCGTTGATGATGGAGATCATGTCCGTGCTTTGGAGATGAAGATCAAAGGCGCAAAGACAAAAGGGCCATATCATATCACATATGAATTGCATGTGATGTTAATCCTTTATGCATCTTATTTTGCTTAGATCGCGACGGTAGCATTATAAGATGATCCCTCACATTAATATCAAGATAATAAAGTGTTCTCCCCTCGTATGCACCGTTGCCAAAGTTCGTCGTTTCAAAGCATCTCGTGATGATCGGATGTGATAGATTCAACGTTCATATACAACGGGTGTAAGCCATGTTGCACACGTGGAATACTTGGGTTTGCTTGACGAGCCTAGCATGTACAGACATGGCCTCGGGACAACGGAAACCGAAAGGTTGAACACGAGTCATATGGATGATATGATCAACATGTTGATGTTCACCATTGAAGCTACATCATCTCACGTGATGATCGGTTTTGGTGTAGTGGATTTGGATCGTGTACCACTTAACAACTATGAGGGATGTTGTATTAAGTGGGAGTTCATTAGTAATTAGATTAAAACATGAACTAATTATCATAAACATAGTCTGAGTAGTATTTTGAATTAATTTTGTAGTATTGGCATCCGTTTTTCTACCATGCGCTAGTCTTGTTATTGAGATAGAAATACTGTTAAAATCTGACAAGAAACTTTACGGACTGGTACCGTATTGTTAAAGAATCAAGAAGTGATTAAGTCCTATAGCAAACTTTTAGTAAACCTCATATTGTTGATTCAAAGAGCTATGGTTTCAATTAGTACATAAAGTTATCTTGTCTCCGTGAAACTTGAAGTTCAAATCTGTTTGAAAAGTAAGGAGCTGAAAATTTAGTTTTCAGAAATAATCAAGGTACGAGATATATGTGATATCTAAGACCTTATTGCAAGATGATAGAATATAATTTGGTGAGATTACATAAACTCATAAGTTTTATGGGAATGTACGAAGGTTGAAGACGCAAGGCGTCCCAATCCTCCAACTATTGGGGCACTAACAATATTCGCATATCCATGAAGTTATCATCCTTAGTATGCACCGTTGCTAAGACTCGTCGTATCGAAGCATCACGTGATGATCGGGTGTTATAGATTCTACGTGTGCATACAACGGGTGCAAGCCAGATTTGCACATGCGAATACCAAGGTTAAAACTTTATGAGCCTAGCATGTACAGACATGGTCTCAGAAAGTCATCATGATACAATGGATAAAATTATGAGTGAAATTGTTCATCATATTACAAGGTTACTAATAGTGAAATCCGGAACACTTGTCATATGATGATCAACTTCAAAGTAAGAATCTCAAGGTTATTGGTATTTGACCAACAAACCTAGAAGTTATTGATGTTGAAGTGTTTTTCTGAATAATGAGGAAAGCTAAAAGAGAAACTACAAAAGATTATTGGCAGAAAGAAAGAAAAGACTAGAAAGTCTAGCTCAGGTGTATATAAATGATATACATATTATGAATGTATTCTTTGTTTGGTCACACAATGAAATTCTTGGGTATTAGTACCATATTGGTTGGTATGAAGTGTCATACAAAACAACGCAATACAAGAATACAATGGCCTAAGTGACTGACAAGGAATATGATAGGAATGCACGTCTGGAACAAAAATAAAGTGTTATTATGTTCGTCGTTGGCATTCTATCTAGCCCTTAGAATTTATAATAAAGAACTTAATAATTGTTATTTTGCTCTGGTCAAATGAAAACAATGAGTTGTTCAAATTATGACATTACTCCATGTACGATGGATAAGTTATTATAAATCTTAATGGTGAAACACACATACATAAACACTGACGCTAAAATGCCATAAGGCAAATGATTTGAATTCCACTTATTTGTGGAACCGCCATTTAGGTCATGTTAGAAAGGAACGCATAAAGGAACTCCATGCAAATGGATTTTTGGAGTCATTTGATTTTTGAATCATTTGGCGCTTGCAAATCTTTTCTAAAGAGAATGATTAAAATACCGTTCATAGGCCAAAAGTTGAACGGGCAACTAACTTAGTGGAAAAATACATGATGATGTATGTGGTTCACTGGGCATAGTTGTGTGCGGGAGATTCTTCTACTTCATGAAAACTTTCAACAATGAATTGAGTATATATGTGGATATATTCAATAAGGAAGAAGTTTGAAACATTTGAATGGATTCAAATAAATTTCAGCATGAAGTGGAAATCATCGTAATAGAAAAGTCAAATATCTATGATTGGATCATGGTGGAAATATTTGAATTACGAGTTTTAGCGAACATCTAAGAGAGTTATGAAATTGTTCTACAACTCACATTTCTTGGAGTATCATAATGATGATATAGTATCCAAGATATGTATCCAAACCTTGTTGGATTAATGATGAGATAAAAATATTATGACGCCATTATATTTTTGTGGATTATGCTTTAGTGACTACCGCTTTTACACTAAATAGAGCATCATCATGATCCGTTGAAATGACACCATACGAGTTATGGCATAGGTAAGAAACCTGATAGTCTTTTCTTAAATTTTGGTATGCATAGCATAAGTAAATAAGTTTACAACCAAAATCGGATGAATGTCTTTGTTGGTTATCCCAGAGATTTGATTGGGAATTCTTCCCACGAGACAAAGACAAAAGTGTTTGTCAATGTTTCTTATTTCCGAGAAATTGTTTCTAGTGAAGTATTTGAGTGGGAGGACAATATAATTTGATAAGGTTTATGAACCTGAGCATAATGATCAGAGTAGCGCAGCATCGGAATTGGTTTCGGAAGCGGCCACAACGATCATGGCTCCCATGACTACAAAGTGTTTTAGTCATGGAGATCGAAGTACATATTGAACCTTGTAGGTATGGTTTACTTTGTGATCAAATAAATGATTTGTGGACAAAGGATTGATTTTGAACAATGATAAACCAACTACAAACAAAGAAGTTATGATGGGCCCTGACTCCGTTAAAATGGCCATGCGCCATGAAATCCATAATAGATGAATACTTTTTGAAAGTAAATGGATCTATAGACTTGGATGAAATATCCTTAAAGAAGCTCGACTTGTCGAAAAATTGTTTACGACAAAGTTCAAAGAGTTGACTACGATAAGATTAGATCTTCCGTAGCAATGCTTATAGTCTATGTGGATTATTCTAGTAATCACTACATATTTCTTTTATGAGATATGCTAGTAGGATGGCAAAATACACTACTTAACAGAAGTATGTATACAAGATACAACCAATTGTTTTGCTAGTCCGTAGAATACTAGATAGGTATACAAACTTCAATTTGATGAAGTGAGTATCGCGGAGTTGGAATCTTCACCAGATGAAATAATCAAAGAGTTTTTGATTTCATCAGAGATGATGAAGAGACTTGCATTTGCAAGAAATTAAGTGGGAGCGCTAAGACACATTTATAATACTTTATGTAGGTAACATATAGTTGGTTATAAATGATGTAATTATATACTTGATTAAAAGGTTTCATTGAGAAATTAATTTCAATGAAAGGATATGGACTGAAACATATCTAGTGTCAAGATCTATGAAGATAGATTGAAACACAAAATAAGTTTAAGTCAAAGTACATAGAATGGATATTGAAATAGTTCAATATAGAAATATTAAGAAAATGTTCTTGTCATGTTAAAGTTTTAACAAGACTTGAGTGTATCTGACACTCAATGAGTAAAAACACATGAGTGATTATAGATCACGAATAATATGTACACAATCAGATATCATGTGCTATAAAGTGTTATGAGCATATACCAGAATGATTCATATGATGATCATTGGACGACAGTAAGAATATCCTTGAGTACTTTAGAAGAACTAAGGATATATATATATATTTTTGTATGAAGAAATGACAAACAAATCGCTGTAAGGTGTTACACCGATATTGGTTTTGTCACATATAAAATATAATTTCAATCTCAAATTAGACTAAGTGTTGTTTAAAAAGTAGCACAATGAGCTAGAAGTTGTCTATGCTAGATTTAGAAGAGTTCTAAATATTGTGACGGATTCTACAAAAGAAGGCAGAGTATGTCATTGTTTTGACAATGACAAAGGATGTTAAGTCAAGAGGTTCTTTGAGAACTTGGTGTAGTTCCGACAGAGTCAGAACTTTGAAGCTATATTGTGTGTGACAATATTAGTGACATATTTCAGACCGCGGAATTAAGGTTCCACCAGAAGACCAAACATATTTAATGCCGACTCATTTGGAAATGAGTGATGCGTTGAGACGCAAATGAATTGCAAAATACATACGTTTCTGAGCATGTCAGATCCGTTGACTAAAACCTCTCCCATGAGCAAAACATGATAAAGCACCGGAAGGCCAAGGTGTTATATCTTTACAAATGTAAACTAGATTATTGACTCTAGTGCAAGTGGGAGACTGAAGGAGATATGCCCTAGAGGCAATAATAAAGTGGTTATTATTTATATCTTTATGTTTATGATAAATGTTTATATATCATGCTATAATTGTATTAACCGAAACATTAGTACATGTGTGATATGTAGACAACAAGAAGTCCCTAGTATGCCTCTTAAACTAGCTTGTTGATTAATGGATGATTAGTTTCATAATCATGAACATTGGATGTTATTAATAACAAGGTTATATCATTATATGAATGATGTAATGGACACACCCAATTAAGCGTAGCATAAGATCTCGTCATTAAGTTATTTGCTATAAGCTTTCGATACATAGTTACCTAGTCCTTATGACCATGAGATCATGTAAATCACTTATACCGGAAAGGTACTTTGATTACACCAAACGCCACTGCGTAAATGGGTGGTTATAAAGGTGGGATTAAGTATCGGAAAGTATGAGTTGAGGCATATGGATCAACAGTGGGATTTGTCCATCCCGATGACGGATAGATATACTCTGGGCCCTCTCGGTGGAATGTCGTCTAATGTCTTGCAAGCATATGAATAAGTTCATAAGAGACCACATACCACGGTACGAGTAAAGAGTACTTGTTAGGAGACGAGGTTGAACAAGGTATAGAGTGATACCGAAGATCAAACCTCGGACAAGTAAAATATCGCGTGACAAAGGGAATTGGTATCGTATGTGAATGGTTCATTCGATCACTAAAGTCATCGTTGAATATGTGGGAGCCATTATGGATCTCCAGATCCCGCTATTGGTTATTGGTCGGAGTGAGTACTCAACCATGTCCACATAGTTCACGAACCGTAGGGTGACACACTTAAAGTTGGATGTTGAAATGGTAGTACTTGAATATGGAATGGAGTTCGAATATTTGTTCGGAGTCCCGGATGAGATCCCGGACATCACGAGGAGTTCCGGAATGGTCCGGAGAATAAGATTCATATATAGGAAGTCATATTCCAAGTTTGGAAATGATCCGGTGCATTTATGGCAGGTTCTAGAAGGTTCTAGAAAAGTCCGGAAGAATGGCACTTTGGAAAGTGGAGTCCCGAAGAGACTCCACTTGCATGACCAGCCAACCCTAAAGGGGAGGAGTCCAAGGTGGACTCTCCTAGGGTGGCCGGCCAACCCACCTCAAGGAAAGGTGGGAGTCCCACCTTGGGTAGGACTCCCTCCTTGAGTAGGTTTCCCACATATGGGAGTTTTTAGTGTTGGGGTCTTATTCGAAGACTTGGACTAGAACTCTTGGGGCTTCCACCTATATAATGAGGGGCATAGAGAGGGGGCTGACCACTTCAAGCCTCAGCCTTGGCCGCACCCCTTAGAGGGCCGGCGCCCAACCCCCTCTCTCCCCAAACCCTAGCGGTCTCTCTCTCCACCACATCCCGCACGCTTAAGCGAAGCTCCGCCGGATTTCTCCACCACCACCGACACCACGCCGTCGTGCGGTCGGATTCAAGAGGAGCTACTACTTCCGCTGCCCGCTGGAACGGGGAGGTGGACGTCGTCTTCATCAACAACCGAACGTGTGACCGAGTACGGAGGTGCTGCCCGTTCGTGGCGCCGGAAGCGATCGTGATCAAGATCTTCTACGCGCTTTTGCAAGCGGCAAGTGAACGTCTACCGCAGCAACAAGAGCCTCATCTTGTAGGCTTTGGAATCTCTTCAAGGGTGAGACTCGATACCCCCTCGTTGCTACCGTCTTCTAGATTGCATCTTGGCTTGGATTGCGTGTTCGCGGTAGGAAAATTTTTGTTTTCTATGCAACGAATCCCTACATCCTGTCCCCCAGATCTTGGCTTCGCGATGGCGGCGGCTCTGGAAGGTCTCTGCGGGCTTCGTCGAACGTTTCAGGGTTTTCGCGACGGAGGCTTTAAATAGGCGGAAGGGCAAGGTCGGGTGGACTTCTGGGGGGCCCACACTATAGGGGGGCGCGGCCCCCCCTTGGCCGCGCCGGCCTATGGTTTGGTGGGCCTGTGCCCCCTCTCTGGCGGTTCTCGTGTGTTCTGGATGCTTCCGGGCAAAATAGGAACCTGGGCGTTGATTTCGTCCAATTCCGAGAATATTTCTTTACTAGGATTTCTGAAACCAAAAAGCAGAAAACAGGAACTGGCACTGCGGCATCTCGTCAATAGGTTAGTTCCGGAAAACGCATAAATATGACATAAAGTATGCATAAAACATGTAGATATCATCAATAATGTGGCATGTAACATAAGAAATTATCGATACGTCGGAGACGTATCAGCATCCCAAGCTTAGTTCTGCTCGTCCAGAGCGGAAACGATAACAAAGATAATTTGAGTGACATGCCATCATAACCTTGATCATACTATTGTAAGCATATGTAATGAATGCAGCGATCAAAACAATGTAAATGACATGAGTAAACAATTGAATCATAAAGCAAAGACTTTTCATGAATAGTACTTCAAGACAAGCATCAATAAGTCTTTCATAAGAGTTAACTCATAAAGCAATAATTCAAAGTAAAGGTATTGAAGCAACATAAAGGAAGATGAAGTTTCAGCGGTTGCTTTCAACTTGTAACATGTATATCTCATGGATAGTTGTCAATGCAAAGTAATATAACAAGTGCAATCTGCAAGTATGTAGGAATCAATGCAGTTCACACAAGTGTTTGCTTCTTAGGTGGAGAGAGATAGGTGAACTGACTCAACATAAAAGTAAAAGAAAGGCCCTTCGCAGAGGGAAGCAGGGATTAAATCATGTGCTAGAGCTTTTTAAGTTTTGAAATCATATGGAGAGCATAAAAATAAAATTTTGAGAGGTGTTTGTTGTTGTCAACGAATGGTAATGGGTACTCTAACTACCTTATCAACCAGACTTTCAAGAGCGGCTCCCATGAAGGACGTTATCTCTACCAGCAAGGTAGATCATCCTTCTTCTCTTTTGTTTACACATGTATTTTAGTTTCATTATTGATGACACTCCTCCCAACCTTTTGCTTACACAAGCCATGGCTAACCGAATCTCGGGTGCCTTCCAACATTCACATACCATGAAGGAGTGTCTATTTGCAAAATTAAGTTGCTTACTGATGAATCAGAGCAAAACATGTGAAGAGAATTATTAATGCAAGTTGTAATTAATTGGGGCTGGGAACCCCATTGCCAGCTCTTTTTGCAAAATTATTGGATAAGCGGATGAAGCCACTAGTCCATTGTGAAAGTCTGTCAAAAGTAAATGACAAGATCGAAAGATAGAACACCACATACTTCCTCATGAGCTATAAAACATTAACACAAATTGAGAAGCATTTTGAAGGTTTAAAGGTAGCACATGAAGTATTTACTTGGAATGGCAGAAAATACCATGTAGTAGGTAGGTATGGTGGACACAAATGGCATAGTGGTTGGCTCAAGATTTTGGATGCATGAGAAGTATTCCCTCTCGATACAAGGTTTAGGCTAGCAAGGTTATTTGAAACAAACACAAGGATGAACCGATGCAGCAAAACTCACATAAAAGACATATTGTAAACATTATAAGACTTTACACCGTCTTCCTTGTTGTTCAAACTCAATACTAGAAATTATCTAGACCTTAGAGAGACCAATTATGCAAACCAAATTTTAGCATGCTCTATGTATTTCTTCATTAATGGGTGCAAAGTATATGATGCAAGAGTTTAAACATGAGCACAACAATTGCCAAGTATCACATTATCCAAGATATTTTACCAATTACTACATGTAGCATTTTCCGATTCCAACCATATAATGATGAACGAAGCAATCAACCTTCGCCATGAACCCTAAAAGTAAAGCTAAGAACACATGTGTTCATATGCAATAGCGGAGCGTGTATCTCTCCCACACAAGCATGATGTAATCCAATTTATTCAAATACAAACAAAAATAAAAGCACACAGACGCTCCAAGTAAAGCACATAAGATGTGACCGAATAAAAATATAGTTTCAGGGGAGGAACCTGATAATGTTGTCGATGAAGAAGGGGATGCCCAAGGCATCCCCAAGCTTAGATGCTTGAGTCTTCTTGATATATGCAGGGGTGAACCACCGGGGCATCCTCAAGCTTAGACTTTTCACTCTTCTTGATCATAGTATATCATCCTCCTCTCTTGATCCTTGAAAACTTCCTTCACACCAAACTTCTCATAAACTTCATTAGAGGGGTTAGTACATAATCAAAAACTCACATGTTCAGAGGTGACACAATCATTCTTAACACTTCTGGACTCAAAGCTACTGGAAGGTAATGGAACAAAGAAATCCACCCAACACAGCGAAAGAAGCAATGCGAAATAAAAGGCAGAATCTGTCAAAACAGAACAGTCCGTAAAGACGAATTTTAATAAATGCACCGTTGCTCAAATCAGAAAACTCAAACCTAATGAAAGTTGCGTACATATCTGAGGACGCACGTAAATTGGCAGATTTTTTCTGAGTTACCTACAGATAAAACAGCCCAGATTCGTGTGGATAGAAATCTGTTTCTGCGCAGAAATCCAAATCTAGTATCAACCATCGATTAGAGGCTTCACTTGGCACAACAAATCACAAAACTAAGATAAGGAGAGGTTGCTACAGTAGTAAGCAACTTCCAAGACACAAATATAAAAAAAGTACTGTAGCAAAATAACACATGGGTTATCTCCAAGAAGTGCTTTCTTTATAGCCATTAAGATGGGCTCAGCAGTTTTAATGATGCACTCGCAAGAAATAGTATTTGAAGCAAAAAAGAGCATCAAGAGGCAAATTCAAAACAAATTTAAGCCTAACATGCTTCCTATGAAAAGGGATCTTGTAAATAAACAAGTTATGTAGGCATAATGCAACAAGCGTAGAAAGATAAAACAAGTGTAACTTCAAAAATTTCAGCATATAGAGAGGTGTTTTAGTAACATGAAAATTTCTACAACCATATTTTCCTCTCTCATAATAACTTTCAGTAGTATCATGAGCAAACTCAACAATATAACTATCACATACAGCATTCTTATCATGAGTCTCATGCATAAAATTATTACTCTCCTCATAAGCATAATCAATTTTATTAGTAATAGTGGGAGCAAATTCAACAAAGTAGCTATCAAATATAGGAGGCATATTGTAATCATAATCAAATTTATCCTCCATAGTAGGTGGCACCAAAAGGCTACTATCATTATAATCATCATAAATTGGAGGCAAAGTATCATCAAAGAAAATTTTCTCCTCAATGCTTGGGGACTAAAAATATCATGCTCATCAAAACCAACCTCCCCAAGCTTAGAATTTTCCATAGCATTAGCAACAATGGTGTTCAAAGCATTCATAGTAATAACATTCCCATTAGCATGCATATAAAGTTCCATGGGTTTTTTAATTCTCTCTTCAAACACATCATGTCCTAATTCAAGATAAAGTTCATAAAGATCTCTCATATTTTTGTTGTTTTCCATTATGCCTAACTAGTGTAAACAAGAAACAAAAAAGATGCAATTGCGGGATCTAAAGGAAATAGCTTCGAGCACTTACAACGGCGGGAAAATAACTTAGTAGCAGTCCGGAGTGTGAGTGCCTTTTACCTTTCCCCGGCAACGGCGCGAGAAAATAGATTGATGTCCACAACTGGCGCGTAGTTGACGTGGGAGGTTTGATGGCGGTTGACGGGCTTGATGGAGTGTCTTGATTTCGGCCCCGAAAATAGCTTGCTGTCACATTACATCATGCGGGAGGAATAGAGTACTTTAATAACATCACTAGAGTAGCACATAGATGAATTGTGATACAAAACTCATATGAATCTCAATCATGTAAGGCAGCTCATGAGATCATTGTATTGAAGTACATAGGAGAGAGATTAACCACATAGCTACCGGTACAGCCCGAGCCTCGATGGAGAACTACTCCCTCCTCATGGAGACAGCGAGCGTTGATGGAGATGGCGGTGATGTCGATGGAGAAGCCTTCCGAGGCACTTCCCGCTCCGGCGTGTGAGCAGAGCTCTGTCCCCGGATCTTGGCCCGCGATGGCGGAGGCTGCTGAAGGGCTGCGGGTTTCGTCGAACGTTTCGGGTTTTTGCGACGGAGGCTTTAAATAGGCGGAAGCGCAAGGTCGGTGGACTTCTGGGGAGCACTATGAGGGCGCGGGCCCCCCTTGGCGCCGGCCTATGGTTTGGTGGCCTTGTGCCCCCTCTCTGGCGGTTCTCGTGTGTTCTGGATGCTTCCGGGCAAAATAGGAACCGGCGTTGATTTCATTGGTCAGAATATTTCTTTACTAGATTCTGAAACCAAAAACAGAGAAAACAGGAACTGGCACTTTGCGGCATCTCGTCAATAGGTTAGTTCCGGAAAACGCATAAATATGACATAAAGTATGCATAAAACATGTAGATATCATCAATAATGTGGCATGTAACATAAGAAATTATCGATACGTCGGAGACGTATCACTGGTCGTCCCAACAAGGCGTGGTATTGCGACGGGAAATCCACAACTTCGAACTCCAGCCTTTCTATTCTGTAATTTTCTCGGGTTCCAAACTGAACGTCGAGATTGATCTTCCCCAGCGGATAACTTGGCTTCTCTGGTGTGATGCCGTGGAAACGTGTGTCCGTAGGCTTTAGGTTTGCCAGGGATATGTTCATCTTCCTTAGTGTATCTGCGTACATAAGGTTTAGACTGCTGCCTCCATCTATGAATACTCGAGATACGTCGAATCCTGCGATCACTGCTGGTAAGATAAGTGTTGACTGCCCTGGTGAGGAACTTCTGTGGGTGATGCGCTATTGTGAAGCCAATGTCTGTCCTGCCAATTTAGGTACTCAATCGTTGGTGGAGGCATCTTCTCTGCCATGAACACTTGTCAGCGAGATTACTTTACGAGCCATATTGGGCCTAGCTTTACGAATCATCGAAACCGCACCGTTGGAGTTGGGGTCAACATATGGAGGTGGGTGTGGTGCTGCCGCTATTCTGAGCTGGTGTCGATTTTCGTCCGTAATTGCAGGAGGAGGTGGTAGGTGGATCTCACACCTAGGTCCCTGAGGATTTCGACTTGCCACATGAGCATTGGCTTGCCTGCGAACCTCAACATTGCTGAAAGTTTCGACAAAATCTGCAAATGTCCTGACTGCCTCTTCCCATTATTGTCGAGATAGAAATGCATCTGACACGGCCCGTTCATCATATCCTCGGGAGATACATATGGTCTCTGGAACCTTGGTCCACTATTTTGCCTGTTATTTCGGGAATCATCTCTATTGTCGCCTTGCTGCTCGTTGCTTCTTTGATAGTCATCTCTATTGTTTCCTCCACTGTTTCCTCGAAAGCCAGCCGATATTTGACCGGGAGCATCATAACTCGAGAACTGCTGAGGAAAACGTCGTCTATTTTGAAAATTTCGACTACGGTCCTCCTCCGGTGACCTGTGCCGTTTATTGTGAACAACATCTTCTCCATCTGCCCACTTGTTTGCTATCTCCATTAATGCCGATATTGTCTTTGGGTTGGTTCTTCCCAAATCTTCGACGAAATCTCCACGTCGAATTCCTGCCACGAACGCATCTATTGCTCTCTCGTCAGATATATCTCTGCCGAGTTTTTAATGATGTTCCACCTCTGGATGTACTTTCTCATTGATTCATCATGCTTTTGTCGACACGACCTCAGCTCTTCTAGCGATGCGGGTTTTGCAGGTGGATCGGAAGTTCTGACGAATATATCCTCAAAAGCTGTCCCGGCTGTCGATGGAACCGGAGGAAGCTTCTTTATCCAAGATCGTGCAGCTCCACTTAGGTCTATGATACGTCTCAAACGTATCTATAATTTCTTATGTTCCATGCTACTTTTATGATGATACTCACATGTTTTATACACATTATATGTCATTATTATGCATTTTCCGGCACTAACCTATTAACAAGATGCCAAAGAGCCAGTTGCTGTTTTCTCTTTTTGGTTTCAGAAATCCTAGTAAGGAAATATTCTCGGAATTGGACGAAATCAAAGCCCGGGGTCCTATTTTGCACGAAGCTTCCGGAAGGAGGGGAAAGGAAGTGGGGCCACGAGGTGGCGACACACCGGGCGGCGCGGCCCGAGGCCTGGCGCGCCGCCTGTGGTGTGGGCCCTCGTGACCCCTTGACCTACCCTTCCGCCTACAAATAGCCTTCGTCGAGAAACCCAGTACCGAGAGCCACGATGCGAGAAAACCTTCCAGAGACGCCGCCGCCAATCCCATCTCGGGGGATTCAGGGGATCGCCTCCGGCACCCTGCCGGAGAGGGGAATCATCTCCGGAGGACTCTACACCGCCATGGTCGCCTCGGATTGATGTGTGAGTAGTTCACCCCTGGACTATGGGTCCATAGCGGTAGCTAGATGGTTGTCTTCTCCTCATTGTGCTATCATTGTAGATCTTGTGAGCTGCCTATCATGATCAAGATCATCTATCGTAAAGCTACATGTGCGTTTGTTGGGATCCGATGAATAGAGAATACTATGTTATGTTGATTATCAATCTATTACCTATGTGTTGTTTATGATCTTGCATGCTCTCCGTTGTTAGTAGAGGCTCTGGCCAAGTTTTTGCTTGTAACTCCAAGAGGGAGTATTTATGCTCGATAGTGGGTTCATGCCTCCATTGAATCTGGGACAGTGACAGAAAGTTCTAAGGTTGTGGATGTGCTGTTGCCACTAGGGATAAAACATTGATGCTATGTCCGGGATGTAGTTATTGATTACATTACGCACCATACTTAATGCAATTGTCTGTTGTTTACAACTTAATACTGGAAGGGGTTCGGATGATAACCTGAAAGTGGACTTTTTAGGCATAGATGCATGTTGGATAGCGGTCTATGTACTTTGTCGTAATGCCCAATTGAATCTCACAATACTCATCATGTCATGTATGTGCATTGTCATGCCCTCTCTATTTGTCAATTGCCCAACTGTAATTTGTTTACCCAATATGCTATATTTCTTATGGAGAGACACCTCTAGTGGTGTGGACCCCGGTCCATTCTTTTACATCGAATACAATCTCTTTTGCCAATACTTGTTCTACTGTTTACGCAAACAATCATCATCCACACTATACATATAATCCTTTGTTACAGCAAGCCGGTGAGATTGACAACCTCCTTTGTTTCGTTGGGGCAAAGTACTTTGGTTGTGTTGTGCAGGTTCACGTTGGCGCCGGAATCCCTGGTGTTGCGCTGCACTACATCTCGTTGCCATCAACCTTCAACGTGCTTCTTGGCTCCTACTGGTTCGATAAACCTTGGTTTCTTTCTGAGGGAAAACTTGCTACTGTGTGCAACATACCTTCCTCTTGGGGTTGGGTTCCCAACGAACGTGTGTGTTACACGCCATCAGTGTACTTGGATGCTCTGCATGGCTGTTGATCTGGTTCCGCCTATCAGTTTCACCGTCTCGAGATAATCAACCAACCAATCCTCGGGATCTTGTAGACCATCGAATTTCTTGAAGTTATCGGGTAACTTAAACCCTGAAGGAACTCGAGTTTTTCGGACCCTCCTTGTAAAGCATGGTAACCCGCACATATCCTCGTCAGCTATTTCTGGAGATTGCCGATGTTCCCTTCTATTTTGTCGTGCTCTGTCCACTCGTGCTTGTGCTGCTGTGTCTCTTGCTCCACTTGTCCTCTCTGGACGTGGTGCTGCTGCAGTAGGTCGTGGACTATTTTGCCTTGCTGATCCTTCGGGAGGCGAATTTATAAACGCCGTTCCCATGGCTCCAACTCCTGCCATAGCCATATTGTACAATGCTTCTCTTGGATCTCCGGGAGGTGGCTTGGATGCGAGGATGAAGGCTTGCGTCGCCATGTACCCAGCTTCTGGCGTCTTAGGGATAATGTTCCCCCTCGTGTCTATCGACATAAAGGACATGTCGAGGTTTTGAACTAGATTTTCCCTCTCAGCTTCAGGTATGTTGTTTAGTCGAGACCTTGCCCTGTTGCGAGCTTCTCTGTGACTGCTTCCCGAAGTTCCTGATTGTCGACTCAGCTCCGCTCTTCGCCTACTCGATGCCGAGGCGCTTCTTGCCTCTGTCCAACGCGATCTTCCGTTTCTCGAGTTCTCGTGCAAGCCTATATTGATACGCTTGTAACTCCTCAGGTGTCGTGTTGGATCATTGGCTATGTACCATTGATAGCCCTTTCGACTCGATCTCATACTGCCTGCGGAAATCGCACCATCTCTTGTGTCCCCGTGCCGATATATTTTGTTCCAAGACCTCGCGTGAGATCTGGGATCGACATACGGATTTCCCGCATCATCGAAATTCTCTGACGTCTCCTCTGTGGCGACTTGTTTCCATTGGCGTAGATCTGATGATATTTTGGACTCTGAACTTTGTCGGGTTTGGTGACACCATCATAGAGATTGGTGAAGACCTTTCCAACGGTGATGGATTGTCGATGAAGTTGAAGCTGTTGCTCGAATCATCGCTTATATCGGAGTCCGCGGATGACTCGAAGGACATGTCGCTGAAGATCTTGGCGAGTTTTTCACTTGCCCTGGTGCTGATGAAGCGTGGTGATGAAGTTTCCTGTCGCATGACTCGATTGACGATATTAAGCTCGAAAAATCGGGATCGAGTGATAATCCCGACGAGATCGGAATTTCGAGGACGATACGCTCCTTCCTTCTCGACGCGAAAGTGAAACCTTCGAACGTCATCTCCATGGGCTCCTCACGATACGCATATGCATCCAAACGGGAGGGCGGGTGAGGAACAAAATCGACTAGACAGTTTCGATCTGTTTACCTCTGTCCATCGCGTTGCTTGCGATTGATGAAGTCGACGATCTTGAACGTGCCATCGAGATCAGCTCCTTGACACCTCTAATCCCACAGACGGCGCCAATTGACAAGGGATTAACTTATCAGTGCCTACAGATTGTAGACTAGGGTTTAGTTGGAAGTAGAGGGCAAGTAGATCTCGAAGGTTTCAGCCGAAAAGTACTCGACGATTATGAAAACTAGGGTTTCGTGAGACAATGAATCGATGCTTTCTTTGTCTCTCGACTCCCCCTTATATAGGAGGCGGAGCCGAGGGATTCGTAATACACAAGTTACAGAGTCCGGGAGGGTTTCTAACTCGTCCCGTAAAGTTACAAGTCTATATTTCCTAATACAACTCTAGCTTTCCTCAATCATTATCTTGGGCTACCAAACTTCATATTCTTCGAGTCATGGGCCTTGATAAACCCGGGTACCATCTTTGGCAGGCCCATTGGGGATGCCTATGTCAATATGGTAAAGGATATGGTAATAGAAATATTCGATCCGACGGATCCGTTTATCTCCTACCCACATCCACCCACACCACCGCCATCAAGTTAACCTATGCCAACATGGCTCCACAAGAAAGTGGCAGCGACTCCGAAGCGAAGATAAGCCCTGGAGAGGAGATGCGCGAGACCCGCACAAATAGGATCTTCACCATCGGACAACCCCTCGGCGGTCATCGTGCAACTGCCAGAAGGCAACCGCATTCACATCAAGAGAAGAACAACACGAAGACACTCGGACAGCTCGAATGGAGCCGACTAACACATTCTTACCGCTACCAAATCTTACTCATCACCAATGTTGTTGCCTCGCAAACACTGCAGCAGGCAGGAGTCACCTCATCACCCAACACTCGGGGCCGCCGCCTCGACATGCGCTGCTCCCGCCACGCCTGCGCGTCAGCCGAGACAACCACCTTTCGGGGCAGCCGCATGGGCATGGCACCACTTGCTCTCGAGATGCAATGCCGCCGAACCAGCAACCTGTAACCCAAGCTACCCATAGCGACCGACCGCAGAGCACAAACATCACACCAATAAACCAGGGCCGCTCGGACATAAATTCCAGGCCCGTCCCTCTATGAGCGCATTAAGATGAGCAGACTACCATGCCTCCCTCATGACAAGGTCACCACCCAAGCCGTAACAAGCTGCATCCATGCAACATATAGTTGCAGCCCGCCGCCACCTACGGGCCACCACCTCGACTCTCCACGTCACGATCGAGACCGGCGCCTCGACATCCTCATAGCCCATCGGCTGCAAACCTTTGGACGACAAACAGACCACCGCTGCCCAACAAGGTCATGATCTCCAAGGCACGACGCCTCCAAGGAGACGACGGAGACCGACGCCATCGCAGCTCTAGCCAAGGCTAGAACTTGGGTTTTCACCGGAGAGGCGCGAAACCTTCATGGCAAGAGAGGCAGGAGCCCCACGACGATGCCTCAAAGAAGGGCATGGTGTCCTAGGACATCATCCAAGCGCCGAGCACCGACCCAAGTCGAAGCTGGGTTTTCAGTCAAGATACATATCTCAATACTAGTATAGTCGAGCTTCACATACCACCGGCATGTCCAAGCCGCCTAGTGCCACACCTCACCGTCCGCCGAGTCTGCCTCGCCGACCCGCTTGCCAACCACCTCCCTACACCGGCCTATGCTCCTGGTCTTCAGGGGCAGTCAGCCCTCAATTCCCAGATCGAGCATACACCATGTTATCCACCACCGTCCCCAGGTGGAGCTAAAACCTCACGAAACCTAGCACCAGATCGGGCCCAAGGGGAACCGGATCCGTGCGAGGCCACCTCCTCGCCGCCGCATGCCACCAAACCTACAACCGCCGCACGCGTGGCAGAAACCGTGTGCCCCATCCGTTGCCACCACGAGTAGCACATGCCGGCGCGGACAGACTACCCGCCGCGCACGGCCGCGACAACATGCCATGGCACCACCAACACCTGCGACCTGACCGCGACACGGCCTCCCGATTCTCTCCCACGCGAGCCACGGTGAGAAGTCCCATGTCCTACATTGGGGAAGTTCTAGCTATCACCGTAGTGATGGCGGTGGCAGCGACAACGAGGGTCGGCATGAGGGAGGGAACGTCTTGGTGGCGCTAGGGTTCGGTCCCAGTCGCCGGGTCGAGCGAATTGTACATGGCTATCTAATTGCATATTTTTAAAACTTACACATGAATTAATAGTGATAGAGAATTATGATTGTTCTAAATCATTCAGGAATTAGTTGTGTTCTAGTATAGTTACTATTAATTGGTCGATCGATTACAATTAGCTAGCTGCCACTTTTCCATGCTGCACCATATGTAACCGAGATTCGTGTTGGCCCTTGTAGTTTTACGGCGACCTTTGGGACATCTCCACCGGTTCAATCTAAACAGATCGACATGAATAAAGTGCAGATAAAATTTTAGTACAACGGCATGACACAAATGGATAAGCATATCTGCAACGATCCATTCGCGGGACAAATTTGAGTTGGAGTTGCGTTGCCGCGATCACGGTTGTGAGCGTGTCACCACACGTGTCCGCCCGTTTCCTCTTGCCCGTCTGGCAGCGGCACATGCCTAATTTGTCTTCTTGTCAGTGTCGTGCTAGCGGGTGCGCGGAGCTTCCAGACACTATCTTTTACCCATTTCAGTATCCCACTCCAAACATATCTAGACGGACACTTTTGATGTCGTAAATGATCGGATCGGTAGAGATGCCCTGACATCGTTTTTCTGGTAAGGGGTGTTGTTGTTAGCTACTTTCAGATAGTAGTATCACGTGCAGGGATTTTTTCTTCTTTCCTTTCTGTTTTGTTTGAAAGTTTTTAGCATAGATGCCTGCTCACCTCTTTCTAAAATTATAGACTATTATACTACTCCCCCGTTCTTAATTATAAGCCATATAGTTTCTGGCACGGAAATTAAGAATGCAAATTTCAGGAAAAATTACACCATGTTTGGAGGGGATTAACCCTAGGCAATTAACATGAGCTAATAGAAAACTTTGCATAAGATAAGAAAACGTAATCAAATTTCTAAAAATATTGTCTAGGAATGGAGGGAGTAGTATTTACGTGATCCCTAACATGTAAATCAGGAATTATGGTTTTGAAATCATGTGAACTATATTTTCTTGTGTTTTCATTTAAGTTTTCTAACTAGCAAATTATAATCCATTACAGTAGTAGTACTTATATGTTATGGGACATTTAATTTTGGGGTAAATGATACAGTAACTTTTTGTCCAAAATCGTGTAGCCTAGATTTTCCTTCTATTCTTTGTATAAGTCCCCCCTCTATCTATCACGTTACAGTCCATTACACTCCATTACACTAGTATTTAGATAATTAGAAACATGTAATTTAATTTTGGTCAGTGTATAATCAATGCTGCCCCTTTTTAGTTTAGTACTGCTAATAAATTGAACCAGTAGCCTGTTTACAAAGCTCGCTAATAATTTCATCTAGGGTTTGGAAGTTTTTTTTTCTCATGCCACATGTCACTTGGCAATAATTTATTTTTAACTCGACGAATTAAAAATCAATAGACTGTTTTAGGTGTTTTTTGTAATTGGGATAAATTAACTTACAACTAATTGAAAATCATTGGACCCAATAGCCACTCCCATTATTTGTTGCCCCGACAGTGACGTCAGTAGGTCCGTATTTCTCTTGTTCCTTTTTCTGTCTTTTTAGTGCTCTTGCTCGCATGTACTCTCTCTGTTGACATAAGAGCATCTCCGTTCGTCACTGGCGTCACGCCCGCCGGATTGGCGTTTGGGGACGTGTTTCGTTCGTCTTCGCGTTTGGGGCGTAAGCTACGATCGCGAAACCAAATTTCGCAAATTTTAAACTTAACTAGATTCGATTAGATTCGTCCAAACTTAGATTCGAACGAAATTTGACTAACTTTAAAACTAAACCTAATCTAGAACCACTTGCGGCGGCCGGAGGCGTCGTAGTACTGCTGGAAGTTGTACATCTCGTCGGTGACGACCTCCTGCTTGACGCGCTCCTCGACGGGCTCGTCGACGGGCTCGTCCTTCACCAAGCCGCTTGGTCCTGCCTCGCCGTCGTCGGTGAGGTCCACGAGCGGCTTGCCGGAGTCGCGGATGGACATGGCGATCGCCGCGTCCAGGTCGCCCCTCCAGGCGTCCTTGTCGTCCATGGACGCCAAGAACGCCGCCGCAGCCCTGGGCAGTCCTCGGGGTCGTCGCTGCGGCGATGAGCCGGCTGGCTGCCGCTCGTACTCCGCCAGCGGCGCCGCTGCGCGGCTTCCTCCGGCTCCTCCATCACCTCCGGCTTCGGGATGAGGAGGGGCGCCGCCGCGCCTCCCTTGCTGCCGCCCCGTGCCGCTACCGCCCGCCTCGTGTTGACGGGCGTCGCCGGCTCCCTCCTTGACCTCCGTTTGGGGACGGTGTCTGGCGCCGACCGGTATGACGAGGACGGGAGGTGAGGCGGCGCCGACGAGGAGGTTTGTGGCGGTGAGAAGCTGCGGGCGTCTTTAAACAGCGGCGGCGGCGGGTGTTTGCACGCAATTACGCGGCGCGGACGGCCACGCGACCATGCACGACGAGACGCGTCCCTGCGTCGCTGGGAAAACAGGGACGCCATTAACGTCGCTTGACCAAAGGTAGGCGACGGGGTTTTAGCCCCGTGCTGACGTAAGGCCCCGCGTCGGTTGCCTCGCTTCGTTGTGTCCGGCGTCCGGAGGCGTCCCCGTGGGACGGGGCGGGCTCGAGGCGCGGACACCGTATAGGTGGCCGGACAGAAAAAGAGCTTTGGGGGCGTTTGGGCGTTTTTTGTCCGGCGGCGCGATAAAGGGGAGACGGTTGGGGAGCGCGACTGGAGATGCTCTAAGGGTATTGTTTCACAGTTTGATTATGCTGCCGGCAACAGCTTCGATCCGCTCCAGTCCCATGGTTTCTCGTCGATGTCATCAGTAACTCCAGAGCGCGCCTTCCGGTCCTCCGTAATCGTAATCACCGTTCTCCCAGAACGCCTCCGTGCCTGCCGGCGACGGCGGGGCCAGGAGGAGGCCCTCCGCAAGGTCAGCGTAGTACGTGCCCAGGCCCATTTCGCCGGACATGTCCAGCTCGAACAGGTCGCTGCCCAGTGCAGCCGGAACCTGAAACATTCCATCGGCCGTAGCTCCGGACGACGTCGTCGACGAGCCGGCATTGCCCGCGGAAGACGGCGCTGACGCGCTGGAGGTGTCCTCCACGACGGTGCCAGCGGAAGCGGTTGGGGTGCCGTTCGCGGCATTCCTGCGCTGGAAATCCGCGACGGCGGCAAGGGCCGCGCGCCGGACATCGGCGAACTCGAACACCGCGGACGGCACGGCGAGCAGCGAGGCGGAGTCGGCGAAGTTGAGGCACGACGCGGCGGAGCTGCCGCGCATCGCGAGCATGGCGGCGTCGTGCGCGCGCGCCGCGGACTCGGCGGTGACGTGCGTACCGAGCCAGAGCCGCTCGCCGCGCCTGCCGGGGACGCGCCTCGCACCCACCGACCGGCGCTGCCGCGGCGCCGCACGCCGCGGTACACCGGGTGCCGCGTCTCCTTAAACTTGGTGCGCCCCGCCGGGCGCTTCGGCGGCGGTGACCACGGCGCCGTCGCGTGCTCGTGTGAGGACGTCGACGACGAAGGGGTGCTGATCCAGTTGTCGTGGCCCGCGTCCATTGCCGGTCGTAGATCGCTTGGTGCAGGTACGAGCTCGAGTATGGAGTGCGTTAGCTTGTTAGCGAGCTTGAGCTTCAGGTGTTCGATGAGTAACTCAGTGGCCTGCGTGGAGTGTGCCTACTTATAGTTTTGCGTGACGCGTCAGCGACGAGGGTACAGCTGGTCGCCACGCAAGCTGTGGGGACTAAAGCGTCCATTCCTGAAGCGCTCTGGGGTTGACGCGTGGTGGGTGGCTCTTCTGGGTAGACAAGTTTGGGATTTGCAGCGTTATTTCTAGGTAACAGCTATTATTGGGCAGCTATTATTGGGCTCCACTTGCTCGGCCCATGGAGGCCCGAAGAGACAGTTTATCTATTCTCATGCGCGTTTTATGCTCGTCGGCGAGAAGTAAATAGAGGTCAGCCTTAATTGGGCAGCGTTGGCGGTGGCCCACCAAGTGGCGCTTGGGCCCATTCAAGGTAAGCGGTGCCGGCTATGTCTAGATAATATACTCTCCTATAGCGTTCGTATCTACCCGCTGTCGTTCCGAGAACGCCCAGCTCAACGATCCAGCCAGCGCCGTGAGGAATAGCCAACACCCGACGGTAGCCATGCTGCTCGAGCTCGGACTCAAGGTGGCGGCGAGACGGGGATAACTCCCGCGTCACATGCTGATCCAACCATTACATGCACTTGATGCCGCGGGGGGATGCGCTGTCGATACGATCCAAGGGATGCGCCGTCGATGCGATGCAGCACGGTTGTAGGGGAGGGATGTCGCCGGGTTGAGCTGATTCGACGCGAGCTGCGGGGATCTGGCGCGAGTTCGTGCCACTCTGGCCGCCGGTGATGTGACCACATGAGTTGTGGAGGAGAGCGAGGGGCTCAAGGGAATGGCCTCGCGGAGCAGCTCCCCCACGGATCTTGCGGTGAACCTCGCCGGACGGGATAGAGCGGAGGGAGAAGAGAGAGAGAGAGAGAGGGAAATAGGGGCGGGGAAGCGAGGGTTGGGATGGAAACGTGAAGGAGGTTCCTCGGCCAAGTAAGCTGCGTCGCCAGCCATGGAAGCGAGTCTCGAGTCTCGATGCAGCGGTGCGGCGGCGGTAGCGGATGCGGCGTAACAGCCGTGAAGCGTTTACTTTTCCTCTGGGTGTCGACAAAGCGAATTAAGTGTGTTTGGGCTAGGACGTGGGCAGCCACATTCCTTGCGAGGCTTTGAATAAGGTGGTTGGTGTACCTTGGCCCGTTGTGATCCAATTTTTGATTTACAAGTCTTTCATTGACATTCTTGTTTTGGGTAATCAGTCATTTTGGGGCTACATGGATCTCTGTGATTCTTGATCATTTTATTGACGACTCGAAAAGAGTTCACTAGGATTCTTTGTGGCAAGCCATTGTACTAGTTGTGTTTAATTTGATAGATGTGAAACCATATTGGGGCCATGACCAGCAGCACCTTTAGCAATGCCAGCGACAACTCCCGGATCAAAGTGGGACATGGCGTTTCTCAGTCTATATCGTCGACATACGGTGATATTGCTTTGTCACCACGGCACGACGCTTTGTAAGAAAGGCTGGAAGGTATTCTTCGTATCTAGAAAGATTTTTTATGTTGCCAAGTTTTTTGTTCGCCAATCTGTGCTTCAGTGTACAAATCCTTTGTGTACTTGGGACCACTATTTTTCTTCGGGTATCTTTTACTGGTCTCTCAATACAAACCACCATATCGCCAAGGTACCAAAGTATTTTCTTTATTTCAAAACCACATATTGGTCACGGAGTGAATGGTTAACCTGGAGTCAAGCTACCACCATGCAGTTTTGACCATGAAATTCTCAATCATATTATTTCTTTTCATCGCATGCTCCGACATTTTTGCTGGGGCTATGTGTACTAACTTGACGGCCTTACTTGACATTGAACCGACCCTAGTCAAGTGACATGGCACTCTTGGCCGACTTGAAAGCAAATGTTGATGGGGGGATGTTGTGTGGGACGTCCGACGTGGAAAAGGGAGATCGACCTGTCGTTGCCTATTCAACGGTACCTCGGAGCACCTTTCGATGACGGGGTCTAGTCTCTGCTTGTCTGGAATTATCCGGGCGCTTTCGCGTTGTTACAATTAGTTGTGGTTGTATCTCTAGGGCTCCGGATCTGGCTTATATAGACGCACGGATCTAGGGTTTACATGGAGAGTCTAAGCTAGGATACAGATAGCCTAACTACGGTACAACATCTTGTCGTGCACGTCACGGATCGCCTCTGATACCAACTTGTCAACACACGGATTTTTAAGTCCGGATGCCTATTATGCCATTCATCGTAATCCCAGGAATATTGTTTTGCGAGACATAATAGATTGATATCCCCAGAACATCATTCATTACAACACCATAATAGTCTTACATCAAAAAGGATCACATGATCCAGTCTCATTACAACACTTGATCTAAGGATCAATACATAACACATAGCGGAAATACGTAGTAGAGGTCCATCTGTTCCACAGGCAACTATTGACGTCAGGAGTAGTCCTAGTTGTCGTAGACGTCCTGCTGTCCTTCATCCTGGTACTGGGGCTCATCTTCATAGTCTAGCCATTTGAATAGCTAGGGACAAAGCCATGAGTACTTTAAAGTACACTCGCAAACTAATACTAATGTAAGTACTATCAACTATGGTAAGGGGTGCTAAGCTCTAGGTTTATTTGCATAAAGCCAGTTTTATTTTATAATAAGCACTTTAGTAATAAAAGACTCTTTGATTGTGCAACCTAAGCATTGCAGTCAGAAACCACCGCCCAAGCAGCGAAACAGACAGCACGATAAATAGGGAACACTTGGGAGCACGAGGTGACCTTTGTCCCTCCCGAGCGACGGCCTCAAGCCTCTGGTACACACGTCACGATCTTGATGCAAGGGCGTGCCACACCCGACTTATACCTGGTCGGAAAAGGTGATGGAGATGCCTCGCTTATTTCCTACATGGCATACACGTAAACATTAAATACGAGCCTCGTCGGCTCTCGAGTTATCTGTGAATCGGCTCAGGTAGATCCACCCCTGATTCGTCCAAGGTGGCCGAATATATGGTGGTTCTGCTTGATCAAGATAAAGCTAATGCGATCTACGACGATTTAGGGTTTTCACAGCATAATCGGATCATCCTACTCACGATTGGGCCTCGCGGCCACGTACGGTGATGTAAACCGATCCTAGACAAGGCCTAAAAACCAACACGAGGTTGATCCCGGAAATCCTGTCTAGGACTAGCAAACGACACCCTACGTGCCGCTGGATCCTCCAACCCGTTTGCAAGGCCTAACCATATGGATATTAAACTAATCCTTGAAGAATCAAGGAACAACCGTAACGGATCGGATCTACTAAATAATGATCAAGCGGTGTGCCGCCCCTGCACCCATGATGAGGCCCAAGGACAAGGAGTTGCACTCGATAGCATATGATACGAAAGACAATGCTAACCCTAACATATCTATGATAACTACGTTGCTCGCCATCAAAAAGGCTTCGGTACGAGCAGCGCTGTGGACAACGAGCAGGCTCGTGCTGCCTAGAGCGCAAGATGCGATCTAGGCAGCATGATGCTTACCGATAGAAACCCTCGAGACGGAGGAGTTGGCGATGCGCCGAGATTGAGTTGTTGGTTGAACGTTGGTTGTTGTTTATTCCATAAACCCTAGATACATATTTATAGTCCGTAGACTTTCTAACGTGGGAATAGTCCCAACCGGGCACGGGCCCAACTCTAACTAATCGACTCGCATCCTACTATGTTACAGATACAAGGGCACACTAGCCCAAACTTTGCGTATAAGGCCGATTCACGTATATTCTTCCATATATAATCTTCAAGTCCATCTTGATCGCGGCCCACCTCTGACTCGGTAATTCTGGTGATAACACATGCCCCCCTGGTTTTGGAATTGATAATTCCAAAATCACTCTGCTCTTTCTTCGTCGGGTCATGTCATGGCAGAACCCGTCGCAGTATCTTTCATCATGATGCCTTGCCTAAACTTCTCTAGCGTGACTTGGCAAGTTTTTTTTTTTTTTAGACACCGCTTCCTCGGAAAGTGCTGTGGCATTGAATCTCCGCTATATCGCCCATATTTTTAATAGCATCCTGCGATTCACCTTTTCATCCTCCTTGCATTAGTTCTCCAAAAGCCCTCCTGACCTTACCATGTCTTCTTCCTCCCTCTGCTTCATCGGATCTTTCCACCCAGTCCTCTCCTTCCTGAGCCGACACGGAACCGGAACCCGGCGGAGGTCCATCGGTAACACCCGCCGTGCCATCGGGCCGGGGAGGAATCCAGCCATGATTTCTCCGTCGGTCAGAGGACGACAAGTCCTTGACCGACGGAAAGTGACCTCCGCTTCCTCGCAGATTGGGGAAGCGGAGGAGGAGAGCGATGACGATCGCTTCTCCTGCGACGACTTCACCTCTCCGAGGAGGAAGAGGAGGAGAAGGAGGAGAGAAGGAGGAGGAGGACGACACCTCTCCAGAGTGAGCCGGCGGCCAAACGGTTACGCCTGACGCGAACCTCGGCGACCGGCCAGCCGATAGCGGCGGCCGGCGGCCAGCGAGGAGGATGAGGACAATGAGGGCCCGACGAGCGGCCGCTGGGCATGGGCAGCGAGCCGCCGGGAGTAGTGCAGAAGCAGCCCAGCCGAAAGGCAGCGACAATGAGGGGCGACGACGGCCGTAGATAGGACCTTTAGCCTAGGATCGGTAGTAGATGGGAATGTATCCCTGGTACTTCCTTTGAGAGCAATCGGCTCTTCATGTAAGAGATTTGGCTATCGAAGAACTTTTCCCCAATTTGATTTGCCGATTTCCTTTGAGCTTAATTTAGCCGATTTCCCCTCGTACTGATTTTGCCGATTTGCCCCCTTAGCCAATGCGTAATGAACCGATAGCAACGCATCGGTCCTTTAAAATCCATCCTTCAATTCTCCACTGATGATCTTGAGATCTGGTGGATAATGTAGAGTCTTCAGGAAAGCCTTTGAATTCTTCCAACCAGACCCAATGGTCTTCTTCAAACACTCATCATTTTGTGAAGAAGGTTGCGACGAAGGATTAGCCGATGGTACCCCAATCGGCTCTTAAACAGAGCATCTACGGCCTGCTGCCCCCCGAGCCTTACTCAAGGCGAGAACGTCGACAGACGCACCAAAGCCGATCACCTTTCTTCCCTTGAACGCAGATATATCTCTTCGCGGCCAACTGTCGGGCTTTAGCACCAGAGTACAAATCCTCGATAAGAAGGATTCGGAGCACTAGAATTAGCTCAAGAGCGGTGAGGAAGTTCTCATCGTTTTACTCTCGAGACGAGAAGGCCCCACAGTGAAGCCCGGACTTGGTGAAGATTAGGTACTTTGAACCTGTGTGATAGATCTGCGTGGTTTCACTAGAGTCGATAGGCGTATCGGCTTTGTCTCTTAGATACGAAGTCGATGTCGCATCAATTTGTATATCATAATTTTTTCTTGTAGATTTTCCTACTCATTTGATATTTCTTTGCACACATGTTTCTTGTATAATTTTCATGCGATTGGGGTGCCAGAATGCGTGGGGGCTGAGGATATCGGCTCACGTAGTTAACCAAGGCTCTTGTATTTTGTGTCGCTCGGTAGGACTTGATGTCCGTTCTTCCTAACTCATCAGCAGACGTAAAACCACGGCCCGGTAGATCGATGTTGAACACCGTGAGAACATGTGGTGAGGATAAATTTTGGCAATTGCTGGAATCGGCCTCCATATTGATCGAAACGCTCAATGAAGGTCTTGTAATTTTCCCTCACAGATTATTGGGGGGGGGGGGCCGATCCCAGGGATCGGCCTCGCCACGTTTGCTCATCAGTTTGTTCTTGCTACCACGGTCGAGGCCGGTGGATAAGACCGACCCTAACCCCACCTTGAGTGCATCGTGTAATCCTGGAGCACTAAACTCTGTTGGAAGGATGAGCACCATGTTTGGCCAGCCGATGTTTCACCATCGGCTTTCCTTTGTTGGGCGCCCTCTTTCCTTTGTGGTCGACCTTCTTCATCCAGTTCGCTGAATTTCGCGGCCGGGTGGGCAGCGCCTTCCTTAGTAATGTGCAGTAACCTTTCGGCCCATCAGGACCACGTAGTCTACGAACCCTTACAGCTTTTGGGAGCAGGTTGGAGTCCATCGGGGCACCACCTTGGCCGGTGATATTTATCTCTTCTTCTGTCATTGTCTTCCCATTCCTCGAGATCTTCCTCTCGAGAGGACTCAGCTTGTTTGTGCGGTGGGAGAGGCCCTAGGCGCTTGAACACGGACACGTTAGCTGCATCCTTCTTCTACATTCTGGGCAGTTGCCGATTGTAGGCAATCGGCTCGTTCCTGAGTCCCAGCAATGTCTTGAAGAAGGGGCGGTCCGATGCTGTCAACGTCGTCTTGCTCTCTCGCCTCTTCCTCGGCGTGGCGCCTCGCTATCTCTCCTCGTGGCGTTCCTGCCGACGATGTCTCCTGACGTCCCTAGTCAGGTGATTCTTGTCATCATTGTCGCTGCATCGTCGGCGTTGGTCGTATTGACTCACATATTTGTTGAGGAGGTGATCAGAGAGGGGTCGCTGATATCTTATGTTCTTCACTTCTCCCTCTGTGACGTAGCGCTTGCCATCATGACGGGCCGATCGCATGGGCGGCCTCCTCCCCCTGTGTCCCTTGCTACGGGCGAAGTGCCCACCGTCTCCATCCTTGCCCCGAGTGGTGCCCGGAGTCCTACCATGTTGATGCGGCTTGAGGATCACGGGCGTGAGATAGTGCATTCCACCATGTTAACGGCGGGGAAAGGGTGAGTGTCGACCTTCGCCCCAGGCGTACTGGTTGAAAATCGAGGCGTCCTTGTTCTGCATGTTGGATCTGTGACGCCACACCTATGATCGTTGGTGGTATGGGAGAGCGAGTTATGCCATTTGCAATATGGCTTTCCATTCAGCTCTGCACCGTGGGGAATTTGAGACCTTCGGGTATCTTCAACTGCTTCTCCTTGAGTAAAAGGTCGAAGATTTGCTCAGTCTTAGTCACGTCAAAATCAAACCCTCTGGGCGGACCTACCCATTTGCAGGACACGGGGGTTGCCCCCCGAGTCCATTCGGCTACTTGCTACACCTCTTGATCTCCCACGAAACCGTCTTCCTGCGCGACCGGGACTACGCAGCAGATTTGTCACGGTACAAGTTCGAGTAGGCGGCCCCATTCCTTATGCGACGGTTTACGAACCATGTGCGCCGAGCGAAGGATGATCGCTTGGGAGGCCATGTCCTTGATTTGTGAGGCAAGGCCCGCCACTGCCAACTCGACGCCTCTTTTTCAGTCACACGAACCGAATAACATCGGTTCCTCAGATTCACAGAAGCGGCGGATGTGTTACGCACGGTTTCTCCACGCTTACGACGTACTTGTGCTCGTCGGCAAGGCCGGACAAGCAGCGTCGAGTGAAATCTTTGCATGTGGGCTGTTCTTCCAGCTTTGCTTCCAAGTGGGATCGAGTTTGGTGGCAACGAGTGTACCACCGAAAGCCGATCCGTGAGGACAGACTACCTCACGCGTAGTGGATCGAATACTTGAGACCGTTCAAGCTCGCCAAATATCGGCTTACATGCTCGATGGAGCTGGAGCCATCTGATGAATTTGGAGAAATCAGGGAGCCGATACTTGGGTGGTAGTGGGACCAATTCGTATTCATCGGGGAGTACGGCTTGGAATAGCCGGTGTCCTTCTTTTCGGCACCATGCCGAGCTGGTCCCTCGGATCGTGTTGATCGATCCGCGGTCTTTGGGCTGTAGAGTCGAACTACGAAGATTCGCGGAGTGACGTACTTAGCCCGACCATGCTTGCTTTCAGCTACGAATAGCCCCATGGGAGGCGTATACGGAGGTTCGTGGGGTGGCGTATTTAGTTAGCCACGTACGCTTCTCAAGATCCGTTGCGACGTTCCTCTGTTTCCAGAAGTCCACTGTCGCGGCCTGGTTTGTGGCGCCCGATTTACGCAATACGGCACATACGTGCACATGTACCCGTGAGGGATCTCCTTAGGCGCCTCCAACCAGAGCGGCAGTCACTAGGGCCACCACCGATCTTGTAGACGACGAATGCGGTGAGTTCGGCACTTACGGTGCGCGCCAGCATGAAGTAGCAGCGGTGGATGGGGCCGGGTGGCAGCTCTCCTTGATGCGTCCCGAGAGCTGGTCCTGGCGGAGAGTATGGTGCCTCATGATTTCCTGGATCACCCGAAGAGCGACACGCTCCAAAGTGTTCACCGGGCTCTCAGAATGGCGGTGCAGCGAGTGAGCCATGCAGTTGATCTCCTGCCGCAGGGACCTGGTGCGTTCTTCCGATGGGGCGGATAGGTCTATCCCATCGAGTGCACCATCAGGCGAGAACCCCTTCCACCTGATGCCATGTTCTGTGAAAAGAGCCGATGAGGTCGGCTTCGAGGATTGCTTTGACCTCGTCATACTTCTTCTTGAGCTCGTCGGTCAGATCCTCGTCATACTTGATCGGTTCGTCCGCCATCTCGGATGTAGATGGCGATGTGGTTGATGACGAAGCTTGTCCCACCTGCCAGAATGTGTTGCGGTCAAAACCCACCGGCCGAGCAGCACGGCCAGACAACCTGATAGAGCAGGGGAACAACTTAGAGCTGCGGCTGGCCACTGGTCCCTCACGGCGACGGCCCGCAAAGCCTGCGGTACACGTCCGTCTTGATGCAGGCGTGCCACTGACCTATACCTGGTCGGGGAAGGTGATGGAGATACTGGTTGTAGTTCTGCATGGCATACACGTAAACATTAAATGCAGAGCCTCGATCGGCTCTCGAGACATCCACAATGAATCGGCTCAGGGTAGATCCACCTTATGATGATACGAGGGTGCACGAATATATGGTGAGTGCTGCTTGATCAAGATAAAGCTAATGCAATCTACGATGATTTGGGTTTTCACCTGAAAATCGCGGATCATCCTACTCACGGTGTTAGACTGTGACCACATACGGATGAATGGCGATCCTAGACAAGGCCTAAAAACCAACGCTAGGTTGATCCAGAACATCCTGTCTAGGACTAGCAAACGACACCCTACGTGCCGCCGGATCCTCCAACCCTTTGTAAAAAGGCCTAACTATTGCGGATATTAAACTAATCAACCAGAGAATCAAGGAGCAATCATAACGGATCGGATCTACTAAATAATGATCAAGCGGGGTGCCTCCCCTACACCTAAGATAGGTGTAAGGGCGGCTAGATGTCTAAGGGTTGCACTACGATAGCATATGATACGAAGAACAATGCTAACCCTAACATATCTATGATAACTACGTTGCTCGCCATAAAAAGGCTTCAATACGAGCAACGCATGAACAACGAGCATAAGCTTGTGCTTTGCCCTAGATCGCAAGATGCGATCTAGCCAGCATGTTACCTGATAGAAACCCTCGAGACGAAGGAGTTGGCGATGCGCCGGGATTGGTTGGTTAGTTGGTTGTTGTTTATTCCATAAACCCTAGATACATATTTATAGTCCGTAGACTTTCTAACGTGGGAATAGTCCCAACCGGGCACGGGCCCAACTCTAACTAATCGACTCGCATCCTACTATGTTACAGATACAAGGGCACACTAGCCCAAACTTTGCGTATAAGGCTGATTCACGTATATTCTTCCATATATAATCTTCAAGTCCATCTTGATCGCGGCCCACCTCTGACTCGGTCAAATTGATAACACTAACTCAAGTGGGAATATTAGTGTCATTCCCACAACTCTGTTGCGATTCAAAGTCAAAGTCACCTTTCAAGTTCAATTCACAAGTCACCCGTCACATGACACCTTTTTGAAAAGTTCCGATGTGGAACGAGTATAACACTCCAAGCTGTCATGACAACGGACGCCACTATTCGAATAGGTTTACACTGTGCAGAGGTTGCACAATTGTGCCACAACATTTGATTACATCCGTCAGGGATAACCTTTGAATAATCATACTCAGTATGCGGATCATCAACCATAACCTTTCACTTACAAACTCTAGTATAGGCACCTCTCCCCATGAGTTTGGCCTCCCAGTGAAGACCAAATCTGCACAAGGCTTGGGTAGGACATTCACCTCATTTCACGTCATTTCACTTTCCACGGGGCAGCCTCGGCATAACCCCTATGACGCTTGTTCGGAGGAGGGAACCCATACTAAAGTGTATAAGTTTCTAGTTAAGCCTTACCCATAATCAGAGGTATTGTGGGGGTACTCAAGTGGAAGGGTATCGCATCCAGACAATCATCAGTTTTTATCAAAATCACCATGTCATTCAAGTCACATTCACCTTCAAAACTTTTCAATAGAATGACTCATCATTCCATGGTTTTCAGAATTCAAAAGTTTCACAAATCTAGAGTAGTCAATTTTAATTTAGCACTAGCAACTAAGCATGAGGGGTGCTAACTAGCTTGTAGCTTTCTAGGCTATCTTTGATACTCTTGTACTACTCCACATCTAGACTCAAGTTAACTATAAAGGTAAATTTGCAAAATCCAAGTAAAGCTTTGAGGGATAAAAACTGGGATTGGTAAAGTAAAACACAAGATAATAGGGTAATAGTGCCTTGCTCAAGGAGAGATTTGCACTAAGGTAGCTTGCAAGAATATTATCTTGCCTTGGTTGGTGTACTGATCAAAGTGGTCTTCTTCTTCCTGTAAGTAGACCTCCTCCTCCTGGTACTCCTCGGTACTAGCGTCTATTATCGAAATACGAGGAATACAATCACCAAACAAGTCTTAAGGCTATACTAAGCACACACATGGTTCACACAAGCTATTCTATCATCACAACACTAATCACAAAGGGCTTGGCTTGTGTGTTAAGAAAACTTGTGAGAGAGAAATATTTTCCTCTCATTGAATCTTCTTACAATTTAATTCCCTCAAATAATAATAAGGTATGAATTCATGTTAATCAAGGTCAACACTTCATATCTATTATTTGGGAAAAATGATTTAAATGAGGTACTAACCTCATACAATTTAAACCTTACTCTTACAACGATTTAATGTCTCTAAGTAATCCATTAAGGGATGATGTAGACTAAGTCAACACATCACTTTGAATTGCTTAGGACCATGTTTTAAATGAGAGGGAACCTCTCATATTAATTAAGAAATAATTTTGGATAATTTAAATGGACTAGAAATAGCCACATAGCCATTATTTTGCTCTAGTCCATGATCATACAAAGTAACCATGTGATATTTTTACATAAACATGTAGAGTATGTGAAATGTGATTTATGAGAGTTGGAATCAACTCAAAATCACTTAGGGTTGATTTTTAATAATTGTTTGAAGTTGCAAAAGTCCCTGCCTTGTTATTTTTTTCACATTAATTCTACAACGAAAATAGGGGTGAGACCAGTGGGGTTGGATAGAGCCTTTCATAAGCTTTCCAACAATACCAAATTCATCAAATTTGGCCAATTTGATTCTATTCAATTTTGAAAAATGGAACATTAAGCAAATTACTTATGTAGAAAAATTTGAATTTGAATACTTGGAGCTTAGGCGGAAACCTAAGCTGGGCTAAACAGCGAAAACCGAATGGGCCGGCCCAGCAGTTTGTCGATGCACATGCGGGCGCCGTACGCTTATTTTAGGACCACGCGTCGATCTCATGACCCAGCGGTAAGTTCTGTCTGCCCCGCACGATTAGAGCAGTCAACGGATCGAGTTCATCATGCGTCGACGGTGAGAGGGGAGTTACGCGCAGCGAGGAGGCAGGGTTGGCGGCTGCGGCAGCGCGGTGATCATCGAGCGTGTGCTGCGGTGGCCTTGGGGCCCGGCGGGCGAAGCTCACCGAACGAACGGCCGGCTCGGGGTGGCTCCTAGCTCCTCCTTCTTCCGCGCGGGGGCGCTACGGGATCGGTGGTGAAATTGGGCGACGGCCGAGTGAGCGAGTGAACGAGGAGGGTCAGAGAGGAGAGGGGAAGGTGCTGGTGTGGTGAGTTGAGCGAGGGGAGCCCTCCTTTTATAGCGGCTGGGCGAGGCCGAGGATCGGCGATGAAGTCATTGATGGCTACGTCGCTACAGGGGCGCAGAGGCACTGGCGCTGACGCAGGCGTTTCGGCGACGTCACGACGGTGACGCAGGGCTTGACGGCGGGGAAAATAAGGCGGGGACGAGGACGGGCGCGTGCTGTCTCCGTCGTGGGTACCGGCGGACGTTGTTGATGGCGTCGTTGTGTACGGGGTTCCCGCGGGCCAATGGGCGTGTCTACTGCGTTGCTGGTGGCGTGGCGGAGCTGGTGGCGCAGAGAGAGGGCACGGGGTGGCGTAGGTAAGTGGGGCAACGTCATGGCCGAGCGTGCTCTGGTGCGCGTCTGTGCACGCTCTGGCGTGCGCGTGCTTCACTGGACGCGCTCGTGCCGGTGCGTGCGGTGCACCAAATCGTCGACCAGCGTGTCTAGGGCGTGCAGGAGAGTGAGGGGAGAGTGAATGACATGGTCGTGCACGTTGGAACTGACCAGAGAGAGGAATGGCAAGTGTGTGCGCATGTCATGCCATGGCATGGATGATTTTGGTCAAAATGGTGACTGTTTAGTGTGCCACTTCTTGTCTATGGTGCTTGGCAGGGTGCAAGAGTTGTAGGAGGGTACTGGTGATGATTAAAGCAAGATGGTTTAGGCAAGAACACAAAGGATAAAAGCATGTCTATGGTTGGCAGCACATTGCACACAAGGTGCTCGATGGAATGGCCGCAAGAAAGATATTTTGGAAATTTTCAGTGAAATTTGGTGTAGTCCAAACATATAATACTTGAAGCATAGTGGTGGTGGTGGTCAAATTGGAGTTGATTGGCAAAAATTCAAATTGGGCCGAATCTTGAATCTGCTTCAATGTTGCTACTTTGCTTGATCATGTCTTTGAATCCAGAGAGATTTTGCAGGGGTGATCTTGAGCGAAGTTGTTCTCCTTGATGAGGTCTTGGAGTAGGTGCAAAGAGTGGTAAAAGTTTGGTTTAATAATCTCTTAAAACAGAGGCTCAAAGAGGGCATCATGTTAAAAATGTCACATGTGACCATTATCACATGTAACTAGGTTTTTGATTTTTCTTTGATTTGATTTTGGTTTCTTTGATGCAAAAGGGATCCTTTTGAGTTTAAAAGAGTTTCCAAACCATTGGCACAAATTTATATGGCCTAGGTTAAAGATTTTCAAAAATGGCCATAAGCCATATGTGAGGGTTTTTGCAATTTCTCAAATCTTTTTCTTTCTTTATCTTTGATCCAAAGGATCATGGTTTTGGGTTCAAATGAGGTTGGTTGGGTTTACTCATGGTTTCCAACCATTTGGGTAAGGTAAATAGGGCATAGGCCAATTATTGGAGAATTAGCCATTAGCCCACATATGCCTCACATTTTATTTTATTTTACTTTCTTGATTTCTCCTTGGTTTTGAAAAGGGGTAAGGTTTAGGGTTTTGGCACAATGTCAAAGATTGTAAACACACAACATGGCAATAACACAAAGATTAAGTATGAGCACTATGCATAGCATCATATGTAAGAAAAGTTTTTGTTGGTTCTCATTTTTGGAAAAAGAAAATTCATTTTCTTCTTTGTTTGAAAATTTGGGATGTTACAAACCCTTTCCCCTTAAACAAATCTCGTCCCGAGATTTTAAGAAAAGTTAGGTTCTAGAAATTAGTATTTGGATTAACGAGGAAAACATACTTGGCGATGGCACAGGGTGCTTCTGAGCTTAGTAAGCACTCATGTGGTAGAGACGGCCGTTGTGGTTGTTACGGTTCCTTACGGCTGCGACGCTTAATGATGGCCCAGGCAGAATGCGGTGGTATTAAGGAAGGCGATCTTAACTTAAGTTTGATTCTTGGGGCACTCAATGGAGTAATGCCCAGGTTCACATTCATAAGACAGATTACATTTATCCTTTGGGGTGTGAGGGACAACGTTGCTTCCGATCCTCGGGCCGGTATTGAGGTTGTTGTTGTTACCATTGTTGTTGTTGCTGTTGTGGTTGTTGTTGGGGTTGTGGCTGTTGTTGTTGTTGCCTCCAGGCTTTGGGGGTCCTCCATTGTTGTTGGTGTAGTTTGGGCGGTATGTCTGAGCAGTTGGCTTGTTGTGTCTTGGGGTAAATCCTCCAGATGAATTGTTGCGGTACTTCTGTGTATGGCTGGGTCCATTCTGGTGCATCATTATGCGCTTGCGGTTCTCATTTGCTTGATGCAGCTTCCCTTCCATCTGTATGGCTGAGTCCACAAGGGCTTCCAGGTCAGCGACCAGATGTTCACTAGCCACCGGTTGCATTTAAATCATGCGGTCCGTTCAGAAATAATATCTCCTTCCTTTTCTCGTTAGTGTCGGTCTCATCCGGGGCGTACCTTGGAGTGAGAAACCTGTCGCGATATTCCACCACGGACATCCTTCCTTGTTTGAGTTCGCGGAACTCGTCTCTCATCTTCTTGATCAGTCCTTGGGGTACATGGTATTTGCTGAACAGTTTGAAGTCTTCCCAAGTCATCATCGTCCCGCATTCATTGTACGGGCACTTGTCCACCAAGCTACGCCAGTCTGACAGCAGATGACCGATGTGGCAGATGCTGGCTTCTCCACGCCTTCCGGGTTGTTCTCCATGGTTTTGGAGCCGATCCTTGACATCTAGGGGCTCTTCTGTTTTGCTAAACATAGGTGGGTTGGTGTTCTGAAAGTTCTTCAACTTTGATCCCGGATGATCATGGTTTCCATGGCCTTGATTGTTCTGGGCTATCTACTGTAGTGCAGCAATATTGGCTTGTCGTTCAGCTCTCTCAGCTTCTCGGTCTGCCATCATCATCTGCAACATCTGCATCACTGCGTCTTGGTTGGTGCTGCGGGTTGGTGGGGCCATATGAACATTGAGGTAGATGATAAGATAAGAGGAAAATTTCTATGGTTGGTTTGGTTTAAATTTCAAAAAAAAGTTCAAAACTTGAAAACTTGAGGAGTGTTGAGGGGGTAAAAACCAACAACACTTTTTCATTCATACCAAACATCACACATTACAAAGCTAACACACACACCATTGGTTTTTGAAGAACCATTCATTAGTTCTACGATACAAGAGATCAATTCTCTTAACTCACCTACTCAAGTGCTTTAGTGATACTACTCTTCAGGGTGGATTCTTCGTCTTCACGGGTAATGTGCTTGGCGAAAGGCGCGGGCGTTGTCCAACTCCTTGCGGGTCTTGTACAGCATGAAGTCCAAGTATGCAACATAGTGGTTCATCTCCGGGTGCGGGGGCATGATTATTGGTCTTCCAATGGGGTCATGTCTTGGGTAGTAAATGAAGCGAGTGTTCTTGAGCTTGTTCACATTCTGTCCACACAGACGGGCAATTGCTTCTTGCATGGCTCTAGCTATTCCATCCTTCCAAGTGTTTCCCATTACAGAAAACCATATGGTTTCCCATATTGGGGCTCCAGACTTTCCTCTTAGATCTGCATGATGACTTCCCCGTAGAGGTTGTCCTCTGGCCGATTATTGGTGATGCTCAAGACTCGGGATAAGTATAAATATTCAACTGGTTGCTTCCGTCCTTCTCGAACATTGGGTTTCCTCGTGTGGTGATAGGACTCACGGTTGTACTCCATCCTTGAGCAATTAGGATGAGTAAGTTAGAGAAGTAGTCAAGTGTGCAAAATTTTATGTAGGATTACAAGGAAAAGTAGAGCATGATTTCTCATTTTGAAAAGATCTCAAAGGTAGAGTGAGAATAGGTTTTCATAAATATTCTCTTCATTGGTTTTTGAAACTAAGTTTTTCCAGACGTCCATTCTAACTAGGGTTTCCTAAGGTCAACAATAGCTCTGATACCAACTTGTCAACACCCAGATTTTTAAGTCATGCCTATTATGCCATTCATCGCAATCCCGAAATATTGTTTTTGCGAGACATAATAGATTGATATCAACGGAACATCATTCATTACAACACCATAATAGTCTTACATCAAAAGGATCACATGATCCGGTCTCATTACAACTTACTTGATCTAAGGATCAATACATAACACATAGCGGGAATACGTAGCAGAGGTCCATACGTTCCCACGGAGCAGGCGTGACGATCGGTAGTCCCTAGTTCATAAATGGGCATCCCGGCATCCTTCATCCTGATGCTTGGGGCTCATCTTCATAGTCGGCCATTTGAATAGCCAGGGACAAAGCCATGAGTACTTTAAAGTACTCGCAAACTAACACTAATAATATAAGTACTATCAACTATGGTAAGGGGTGCTAAGCTCTAGGTTTATTTGGGACAGAGCAGTTTCTTTAGTAATAATACTGAAAGTAAATAAAAAGACTCTTTGATTGTCCCTGGCACTAACTCAGACGGGAACATTAGTGTCATTACCACAACTCTGTTGATTCAAAGTCAAAGTCACCTTTCCAAGTTCAATTCACAAGTCACCGGAATCCACGTGTCACTGTTTGAAAGGATTCGATGGCCAGACCGGTATGGCCTTTCCAGCTTGTCCATGACCGCGGACGTGTCGAATAGGTTTACACTGCACAGAGGTTGCACACTTGTGCCACAACATTTGATTACATCCGTCGAGGTAACCCTGAATAATCATAACTCCTCGGTATGCGGATCATCAACCATAACCTTTCATTCCACCTCCTAGTATAGGCACCTCTCCCCATGAGTTTGGCCTCCCGGTGAAAGCAAACCGCCAACAGGAACTGCACAGGGCTTGGGTAGGACATTCACCTCATTTCATGTCATTTCACTTTCAACGGAGGCAGCCTCGGCATAACCCCTATGACGCTTGTTCGGAGGGAACCCATACTAAAGTGCATAAGTTTCTAGTTAAGCCTTACCCATAATCAGGTATTGTGGGGGTACTCAAGAAATTGGAAGGGTATCGCATCCGAACCCAATCATCAGTTTTCATCAAAAACAGCCTTTCATCCAAGTCACATTCACCTTCAAAACTTTCAATAGAATGACTCATCATTCCAAGGTTTTCAGAATTCAAAAGTTTCACAAGTTCCCAGCTAGAGTAGTCACTTTTAATTTAGCACTAGCAACTAAGCATGAGGGGTGCTAACTAGCTTGTAGCTTTCTAGGCTAACTTTGATACTCTTGTACTACTCCACATCTAGACTCAAGTTAACTATAAAGGTAAATTTGCAAAATCCAAGTAAAGCTTTGAGGGATAAAAACTGGGATTGGTAAAGTAAAACACAAGATAATAGGGTAATAGTGCCTTGCTCAAGGAGAGCTTTGCACTAAGGTAGCTTGCAAGGATATTAGCTTGCTGCTGCTGGCGTGTGACGGGTCTTCCAACGGCGCCAGGAAGTAGCTCCTTGTGACGGTAAAGCACGCGTCCGTTGGGAACCCCAAGAGGAAGGTATGATGCGTACAGCAGCAAGTTTTCCCTCAATAAGAAACCAAGGTTATCAAACCAGTAGGAGATGAAGGCCACGTGAAGGTTGTTGGTGAAGGAGTGTAGTGTGGCGCAACACCAGGATTCGGCGCCAACGTGGAACTGCACAACACAATCAAGATACTTTGCTCCAAACAGTGAGGTTGTCAATCTCAACGGCTTGATGTAAACAAAGGATTAAACGTATGGTGTGGAGAATGATGTTTGCTTGCAAAGAACAACATAGAACAATGATTGCAGTAGGTTGTATTTCAGATGTAAAAGAATGGACCGGGGTCCACGGTTCACTAGTGGTGTCTAAGAAAAGTTGCCATGGACGACGAAGTTGAAGTCGCGCCGTGGTTCTTTGAGTAGCTACCATAGCGACGATTTTGGGTTTGTCAGTTGTGCATGTCAAAGCATTTTCGTTTTTGAGGCCACCTGGCCCGACGAAAACGGCCAAAACATTGCGTATGGTGGCCGGGGACGTGGTGCATCTCGAATTCTCGGGTTCGGCGGCCGAGTCAACGCAAATCCGCGCCGCCGAGGGATGTAGGGCCCAGATGGCAGCCTCTTGTTTGTTTTCTCGATCGCGCCATCTCGTTCAACGCTCTCCGATCGGGCCGTTCCCGATGCGGGATCATGGGTCCGCATGTCATCCTCTATGAACCACTTTCTATTCTTGGATTTTTTGACCCCTATAATTTTGGCTACTTCCTTTTTCTTTTGATCACCTGCCGCCTTGGAAACGTTGAGGCTAGCTGCTTGCTAATTGGGACCCGCATGTCATCCTCTATGTACTATAAAACTTTCTTTTCTTGGATTTTTTTTGGCACCTCATATTTGGTCACTTGCCTTTTTCTTTTTCGATCCCTAGCCTCTCAAACGACAATCTGCATTTCTTGCTAAATGGGACCACTGTCATCCTCATAATCCTATAAAACTTTCTTTTCTTGGAGTTTTGGCACCTCAAATTTGGTCACTTGCCTTTTCTTTCGATCCCCTGCCGCCTCTCAAGCGGTGATACCGCTGCTGCTCGGTCCGACATGTCATCCTCTATGTACTATAAAACTTTCTTTTCTTGGATTTTTGGCACTCATATTTGGTGCCTTTTCTTTCGATCCCGTGTAGCCTCTCAAACGGTGATACATTCTAGCTGCTGCTAAATGGGACCGCATGTCATCCTCTATGTACTATAAAACTTTCTTTTGTTTGATTTTTTTGGCACCGCATATTTGGTCACTTGCCTTTTTCTTTGGATCCCATGCAGCCTCTCAAACGGTGATACACCGCTGTTGCTAAATGGGACCCGCATGTCATCCTCTTTTTGTACTATAAAACTTTCTTTTCTTGAATTATTTTTGGATCCGATATTTGGTCACTTGCCTTTTTTCTTTTGATCCGTGCAGCCTCTCAAACGGTGATACCGCTGCTGTTGCTTAATGGGACCATGTCATCCTCTATATGCAATTCAAGTTTCTTTTTCTTGAATTATTTTTGGATCTGATATTTGGTCACTTGCCTTTTCTTTCGATCTCATGCCACGTTTGAAACGTTTAGGAACCTGCTGGCTCATGGGACCGCATGTCATCCTCTATGTACTATAAAAGTTCATTTTCTTGGTTTTTTTCCCCTCCGATTTTTGGCTATTTCCTTTTTCTTTTGATCCCCTGCCGCCTTTGAAACGTTGAGTAAGCTGTTGGCTCATAGGTCCCACATGTCAGCCTGTATGAACGATAAAACTTTCCTTTCTTGGAGTTTTTACCCTAATTTCTGGCTACTTTCTTTTTTCTTTTGATCTCAAGCCACATTTGAAACGTGAGACCGTTGCTGCAAAATGGGACCCGCATGTCATTCTCTTCTATGTTCAATAAAGTTTCTTTTCTTGGATTATCTTTGTCTGATATTTTGTCACGTGCCTTTTTCTTTTCGATCTCATGCCGCCTTTGAAACGTTGACTAGGCTGTGAAATCACTGGGTCCCGCATGTCATCTCTACAGTTAATAAAGTTTCCTTTATTGGAGATATTTTTTGACCCCCTAATTTACGGCTATTTGCCTTTTTCTTTTGATCCCTTTGCCCCTTTGAAACGATGAGGAAACACTGTTGGCAGGTCGGTCCCATGTCATCCTCTATGAACAATAAAGTTTCCTTTGGTGGATTTATTTTGACCCCTAATAATTCTGGCTATTTCCTTTTTTTCTTTTGATCCCTGACGCCTTGGAATCGTTGAGGATGCTGCTGCCTCATGGGTCCTGTCATCCTCTCAGAACGGTAAATATTTCTTTACTTGGATTTTGTTTACCAACTACTGATTTTTGTCTTATTTTTCCTTTCGATCTCCTCCGCCTTTAAAACGTTGTCGAGAGGCTGCTGGCTCACGGGTCCCACATGTCAGCCTCTATAAACAATAAACGTTGAGGATCTTTGCCTCATGGGTCCCATGCCATCCTCTCGAACGATAAATGTTTTTCTTTTCTTCGATTTTTTACCAACAGATTTTTTTTTTCTTTCCATCCCCTGCCACCTTTAAAACGTTGACGCCGCGCTCATGGGTCCCCGATGTCAGCCTCACCGTACAAGAAACATGTGATATCTTGATTATTTTGCGAGATAATAAACATTGTATTTCGCTCGAGCTATTGCAAACGGATAAATTAAATATTTATTTTTTACATAAACAAACTTATATATTGATCTCCTTGTTTTGTGTTTTTGCGAAGCATAGGACTTTCTTGTTTTTTGAAAAATCCGAACTTTCTTGTTTTGGAGTGGGCTGAAATTGTACGAGTCAAAAGGCCGAGCAGGATAGTTCGAAAGCCCAGATGTCCAGATGCAGCCCAATTGAAATCTTTCTTCTTGGATTTTTTTCACCCCCTGGCTACTCATTTTTCTTTTGGTCTGTCGCCTTGGAAACGTTGAGGCCGCTGCTTGCAAAATGGGACCCGCATGTCATCCTCTATGTACAATAAAATTTCTTTTCTTGGATTATTTTTTGCTCGATGTTTGTCTTGCACTGCTGTCTGTGCAAGTTTGAAACGTTGGGGAACTCTAACGGCTCATGGGTCCGCTGTCATCCTCTATGAACAATAAAAAGTTTCCTTTGTTGGATTTATTTTTTACCTAATTTCCGGCTATTTGCCTTTTTCTTTTGATCCCTTTGCCGCCTTGGAAACGAGGACGCTGTTGGCAGGTTGGTCCCACATGTCATCCTCTATGAACAATAAAGGTAGTTTCCTTTGATAGATTTATTTTTGACCCTAATCTGGCTACTTCCTTTTTTATTTTGATCCCTGTGCCGCCTTGGAATAGTTGAGGATGCTGCTGCCTCATGGGTCCATGTCATCCTCTCAGAAAGGTAAATGTTTCATTTCTTGGATTTTGTTACCAACTGATTTTTGGCTTATTTTTTTGTTCGATCTCATGCCGCCTTTAAAACGTTGGCAGCGGCGTTTCTTGGCTCATGGGTCTGATATAGCCTCCCCGTACTGCAAATCCTCTTTCTGCAAAGGTTGTATTTCTAGCTAGATAGCTAAGGTGGATTCGAATCTGCCGTGGTTCATAGCTCAGGTAAGCCTTCTTGCACTGATTAATGGAACTAGTGTATAGCAAGGTCAAGACATGTGGCTCGGTGTAATGAATCTATTTGAATCATGTTGTGGATTCAATCTGATAGTTCTCTAACAGGTCAGCCAAAATAGAAATTAAGTTTTTTTCTAAAATGGAAATGCAAATTAAGATGAACACAAACATTAGTTATCATAATAGCTGATCATACATACATACTTGCTAAGAGCAAAAACTTGAGTTTTACCACCCATACAATTAATTAACAGTTCAGATAAGATAACCTTATATAAGTATAACTACAAATGCATTTGCTAAGGGCTCATGGGACAACAGAACTAGACAACCGCAAACTTTATGACCAGCATGTCACAGTGGCATCGAAAGATCTTGACCTTCAACTTTGATCAATGCGAAGTTTGCTTCAGCAAATGAACTTTCCACACGGAAATATGACAAGCGGCCATACGTAGGACGACGGAGTACCCGTCCCTCCACGAGTATTCTTCACTCTCTCGCAATGAGAAATCTTGCCTTAGTGTGATGAGATCTTGGAGATACTTTTGAGCAATTTCTGGATCAAATCAAGAGATACCACCAAAAATTAGTCAATAACAATATTACTAAAAGTGGACCATGTGAGACTTTGAGCAGAGAAGACATCAAGATAAGAACATTATGTTGTCATATACTCACGAACATAGCCTTCAGATGCGTCCTGGTCACCACACGGGTGGCCACAGCAAGAGACCTCGGTGATCTGGCGGGGGCAGGTGCATGAGCCTGGGCTGGTACACGGGCTGGTGCTGATGCAGGAGGCTGCTGGGCAGGTGCAATAAACGGTGCCTCTAGAGGAACCGGTCTTGATCTGAAGCATTGGGCAGGCAAGTGCGGTGCGATTAGAGACCGGTGCTAATGCGGGAACCTGGTAGGGCGAGTGTAGTATATGGGGCCTCTACGGAACAAATGTTGATCTTGCAGTTCTTGGTGTCAGATAGCAATTTGATACGAGGCAGTCTTGATACGGGAGAGTGGGAAGCCGGTGCGGTGGCGGGTGTGGGTGCCCTTTGTGACATCTGCTCCTGTTCCATCAGGGGATCTGCAGCTTTGACATGTTAAACCCAGCAAGCTAGAACAGAGAGAATGGTTTAGAACAACTGCTCGAGAATGCGATAATCAAAGGATATAGGTACAAAAAGTTATCATTCATATATTTGGAAGTGTCCAACTACGTAGCGATTCATTATATACGCAGTTTGAGTTTCGATCCTAAATCAGTCGCCCTTCTTGAGACCGTGGTGGGCAAACTTTCTCCAATCATGTCCATACAAATATGTGATGGCCTGTTAGACATACACCTCATAGACCGTGTAGGTGTTCATCAATTTGCCATTGCCATGCATAGTGAAAGACCCTTCATGTGGACACATCTGGTTAAGTTCACAAGGTACAGTCTACAGGTGAAAATTGATACTAATGTAAGAAGCGGAGGAAGACTAAAAACAAGACTTTAGTAATATATGCCAATTCATGCTAAACCCCTGAGAATACATACCTGTAACTCTGTGAAGGAGTTAGAAGGTGAATTAGGCCATAGGAGGTGTTATATCGGGTATGTACATGGGCCCACCATATTCCCGCAAGCTCGGCATCGGGATGGTGAAGGAAACATGGGAGGTGCGTAGCGCTGAATGTAAGTGGAAGAATTAGGTTGTGTAAAATGCATAGTTCAGAGCAATGCAAATGTTGACAAACGAGTGCATAACACTATGTTACAAACTGAACAAAAATTTAGTGTATGATGAATATAAGCATGCTAATTTGGCGTTTCCGAATTCCAAAAAGCATTAGACGGGTGATAATATCAGACATAAATCATGGCATGTATATGTGGCTTAAGAAAATATACCCGAACCCGTGGATGGTTACGGCCCGGTTGGTCCTTGGACTTGAGCTTATATAAGCATCCAGAAGGTGGGGCTGACAGTAACTTGGTGGCAGCCTCTGCAGATGCCTCATCAGCAGCAGTTGCAATCCTTTTAACCAATGAAGGCTTAGCAATTTCAGTCTGCATATGAAAATTGAAGAGCAACAGACATCAACAGTGATATATAAAATGAATCTATGAGACACTGATGCATATAGTGTTGGATGTAAGTGGAAGAATAGGGTTGTGTGTGTTTCTGAACTATTGGTAAGCATTAGACAAAGCCGGCAATAAACAGACAAATCAAATCATGTATGAGGATTAAGAAAATATATCTGCTTACTGAAAAGGGTACCACCCAGTGGCACGTGGCCTTGTGCTTGAGGAGGTTTTCAGAAGATGGTGGCGGCACCATCGTCTTCATAGCAGCCTCATCAGGATCATTTTTTATTCATTTGAGTAGAGGCACAGAAGCTTCATCCTGCATATGAATAGCAACAAAACTCATCATTGATATTTAATAAATCTATGAGATGGACTGATGCAAGTAGTGCGGGATGTAAGTGGAAGAATAGGGTTGTGCATAGACAACAGTTGACAACAATGCAAATGATTACAAAAGAAGCCAACGGAACTCAATAGTTTATATACTGGATGAGACAGACTGAAAAGTGAAAAATTAGTGTATGATGATTGTAAGCAAACGAAGTGTTTCTGAACCTTTGCTAAGCATTAGGCAAAGCCAACAGTAATTAAACAGATAATAATAAAATCATGTATGTGGATTAAGAAAATATACCATATTCATTAAAAGGTCACCTAGCTGGCCCATGGCCTCGTGCTTGTAGAGGTTTTCGGATGATGGTGCCGGCACCCTCGTCCTCACAGCAGCCTCATCAGCCTCATTTTGCATCCACTTGAGTAAAGGCGCGGCGATTTCAGCCTGCACAAGAATCGGAACATATCTCGTGATGATATTGAATGACTGCAAACTGGTGATGCATATGGTGCTGGATATGGAACCGTTCCGTGACAATTTTTTTGTCCAAACCAAACACAGGGATGGAACGGTTCCGTGCCAGTAGAATGGAATGGTTCCATTTCAGAGGAATGGAATGGTTACATTTTTCGGTTGGGGAAAAATGGGAGCAGAACAGGTCGAGGTTAAACTAATCATTTGTCTCAAAATTGTAATTAGCAATTGCAAATGACATTTTAATCTCTCAAAGTCGTAATTAACAGCGCCTAATGGTGCTCTTTTAATCTAAAAATCGTAATTAACATCATTTTTGTTGGGTTAGGGGAACTGGAGAGTAGATGAACATTATTGTATGATGATTGTAAGCAAGTGAATTTGGTGTTTGTAAACTTTTGGCTTCGAGATCTTATGGGTTTCAACTCTAGCCTACCCCAGCTTGTTTGGGACTGAAAGGCTTGGTTGTTGTTGTTGTTGTTGTAAACTTTTGGCAAGCATAGAAAAAACCGACAATAAACAGAGAAAAATCAAGACATGTTTTGTGGATTAAGAAAATATACCATATTCATTAAAAGATCATGGTGCGTGGCCTTGTGCTTGTAGAGGCATTTAGAAGATGGGGGCGGCATCAACATACTGGCAGCCTGATCAGCCGCAGTTTTGATCTTCCTTTTGAGTAAAGGCCCTAAAATTTGAGTCTGCATATGAATAGCCAAACAAAAGGCAGACCTCAGCAGTGATATTGAATTACTGTATGAGATAGACTGATGCATATAGTGGATGCTCTTAGCTTTTTGCACTGTACTAGCTATGGACAGACAAAAAAACTAGTTGACTCAACTTTGTCTAGATACACATGCATCTAGCTTATTTATTTTTGAGAAATCAAAACAAGTAAAGTTTGACCAAAATTTTAGAACATTATATCTATCAACAAATATAATATTGTGTAGATACCGTAGGAAAATATATTTCACAACCTATTTAATGATATTAATTTTGTATTGCATGTTAATGATTTTTGGTAAAAGCTTAGTCAAATATGGTATAGTTTGACTTTCTAAAAATGATATAAGCCCTAAGCTTTGGGATGGAGGTATTAGTATCTAGAGCTAAAACACGTCTAGATACATCCATATCTAGATTGTTGAGTCAATTAATTTGGATGCGAGGAGTATCCGATTCAGACTACATCATGGTAAGTTGGTTAAAAAATTTACCCTGGGCGGTCCACCTTGACTCGCGTGGCATTCTTCTTGTCTTGCGAGATACATTGTGGCACCTCTGCCGGCGGGTGAGGCGACACATCATTCCCCATAGCCTCAACACGGAACCTGGAGGTACACTTTGATACAAAGAATAAAGAGCATGGTGTCACAGAGGCTTTACGCCAAACAGTTGAAGACATGTGCTACTTTAAGCATTTTCCAGAACGGAATAGATTGAGGATGCAGACAGACAGAGTGGATAAGCAAACAGAGTACCTGCTAAGTTGGGGACGCGTCGAGCTCAACCAAGCGCCCACATGCGTGGTGGCCTTACGCTCCATTGCCCACCACCGAGGTCTTCCCTTTCCTGTACAAGCTGACAAAAGATACAGTGAGGATCAGCAAAAACTACAAAGGTTGCAAATGTCGACAAATAAAGGAAGAACACCCCAATCCAAGCAAAGGTAGCCCCCGCACCCCACCCCATCAATCACTCCCAGCGCGAGGGTGACCAGAAAGACACCCCTTCGCCCAGAATAGGAAATAGATGCGCAAGATATCGAGGTGAGGAAAAAAGAACCGATCTCGAGAAAGGAAAGAACATTACTAGTCCTACCTAATCCGCTTGGTCTAGATGCAGCTTGCCCCTCCAAGTTGGGATGCCTGGACGGTGGAGGCGGAAGGAGGGGATCGAGCTAGCGGCTTGCATCCGTCGGCAATCGGCACTCGATCGGGAGAGAAGGGGTGCTATAAAGGGAGAGGTAACATATTTTATTATACGATTGAACTAACGATGTGACTAGTCATTACATGTCTCACTGAAACTGGGGCCCATAGTGTGGCACCCCAAATTCACTTGAAGCTGCCCGGCGGGACGCATTGGCGCGTCAAGAAACCCCCGAGTTGTAGCGGGGAAATGAAACATTTCACAAAAATTCGAAATTCAAGCACACCGCCACGCGCCAAGCACGCGGCTGTTCCTTCCTCTTCCTCGGTTCCTCCTCCCCTATCCGAAAAAAACCCCAAATCCCAAGCTCAAACAACAAAAAAACCAAATCCCCTAGCCGCCATGCATGTCCTCGTTAACCCGGAGATCGTTCCGGACGAGGCGGCCCCACTCTGAGATCCCGAGCTCGTCGTTCCGTCCACCTCGAGGAGCCTTTGCGTGCTGTCTCGTGACGGCGAGAAAACGAAGCCGGCTAACGAAGGAAGTTAGCCAGGAAAGTTCTCATGGAAACCATGCAAGCTCACCGTAGTGTTGTATCCGGAGAGGAATGGTCAAAGCTTTGCTATTCGCAAAAAAAGCGGAGCCAGGATCTGGTCAACTTCGCGAGAGGCTTGGAGTCTAGAGTCAATAAACTAGCTGCTCGAGGACTTGGGCGGTTTACACCGATTCATATTAATTGACTCAAGTTTGTTAGTCTAGTTAACAAATGCATCTAGATACATCCATATCTAGACAGAATTGAGTGAACTAATATGAATCAGAGGGGAGTGCAGAAAGTGTTTCATGCTACCAATTAATGCGCTGGCAGGACTGGCTGTAGAAGTAATGCTACTACTCATACGATGAACTGATTGTGTGGGTGTCAAATTTTGCAACGCAATCATCCACTGAATGCTTAATTATAGTTCTAGCGCCAAAGGCGTACAAAACATAACATACTACAGCACCAGAACATAAGAGTACGAATCATAAAGTAGGTCAACATTTTGCATCAGGGCTGGGTGGTCCTGAGACTACCGGGACGCCCCTGATGATCTCCGAGTGCATCCACTTCAACGCAAAGCTGTGTACTCGGTCCACGGCCTCCTTCTGTAGGCTGGATAATCTCAGGTGCAGGACCTTCGTCTATGAAAGGCTCGTCATCAGTACCATCCCCAGGTGCATCAGGGCTGGGTGGTCTTGAGACTACCCGGACGCCCCTGATGATCTCCGGGCGTGCATCCACTTCAACGCAAAACTGTGTACTCGGTCCACGGCCTCCTTCTGTAGGCTGGATAATCTCAGGTGCAGGACCTTCGTCTATGAAAGGCTTGTCATCAGTACCATCCACAGGTGCATCAAACTGAGATTCATCTTCAAATCTCCCATCAAAATGAGAGACCTCTTCAACTCTATGCTTCTGCAATTAGTACATCAACAGATTAGACAAACATCTAAGGAATGCAACCTGAACAAATGCCGTTTTACATATTTACCTTCTCATCTGGCACAGCACATGTCCCAGGGCTGAAACCCGTTTCCTGAAGCAAGCGCTTTTTCTCTCCTTCCCGTCCATCCATCTGCAACAAGTTAAATTTGAGTACAGAACCTTGCACAGCAATGCAAACTATTGATCGAAACAGTGGCAGCATCAATTAACTACATATGCCAGCACACATACAGTGTGAGCAAGATCTGCTTCTCCTGCTGAAGGATCATTATATGGTTCACCATGATAAACCCACCTAACATATGTGCGGTCCATCCCAAAAATGTGCAAATGATCTTCCACTACATGGTGAGGCCTCTTCTCACCATTCATACATGTGCAGCGCGGGCATACACGTCCAGAGTTGTGACCATCATGAGCTCTAATAAACCCCATAAAGGGTTGAACACCATTTATATATGAAGGGAACATAAGTGTCCATGCAGTATCCAAGTCTGTCCATCTGTTTAATTATGAGATACAATGGTTGGTGATTAATTTAAGGTGAAGTAGGAAATGTATATCCATCAAGTACAAAACTATACTAGTACATGATTATGCATTTCAGCAATCATGTCGAGTACAAAACAAAAAATTGCCCATCGACATTTTAGCAAACAGATCGTGTACAAAACTCTGCCATGGCATTTCAGCAAATTAACGGATCGAGTGCAGAAATGACTCTATATGCCCACGCAAATGAACAAATTGATCGATGACAAATCGAGCGGAAAACTATAAAGTGCCAATTAGTTCGAGCATACTGACGATTTTTTAGCAGCATCAAGAAAATATAAATCGTTAGGCCGTCTTGCCCGATGCATGATTGAGCTAGAGATAGCAACCCTACCGTGGATCAACTTGACCGCTGGTGCGTCTCGAGAAGAACGACGGGGAGGGGAAGCTTCTTCTTCGCACGGACGGGACGGGGAGGGGAAGCTCTTAGCACGGACCAGGGGATAAGTTGTGCGATGGGTGCGAGTCATGCGGTAGGCGCCATTAGGTGGTGTTTAATGGGTTGCGTGTGTAATTTGTCGTGCACAAGGTTGAGGAATAGGCGGTTCCCTTTGCCGCGCGCACAATTCAAACTATCACGCCCATGTAGTTTAAATTCGCCCTATTTTCGTTAAATCGACATAAAGTCATGTGAGTGGGTGGAAATTAGCAAAGTTGCTTGAAAAATAGTAAAACTATGGAATTATCCTTTAAATATGCTCTACTTCGTGTGAAAATCGGGGTGTGGAGGCATGTTGAGCTGTTTTATTTGTACTTTCTTCATTAAAATTCCCATTTTATGCACTTTGGATGGAAAGAAATCATTTGTACATAAATTTTGACAACGCCATTTGCAAACATTAATTGTTTTACATGCCAAGATGCACCCATCCAAATATGGGGAAAAAGTTTATCACAATCTAGATATATATGTATAATTAGTGAGGGACCCCTTTTGATTTTGTGCAATTTCCACTAATTAGCTAGAGAGAAGGGGTCAATTAATTAGGCCATGCATGTTAGGGGCTATGTGTTTTAGATTAGGGTTGTGTGGATTCAAATACAACTTCTTTATTTGTGTTATCAGTACTTATATATATAATTAATTGAATTATCAGTACTTATTATATAATTAATGAATCCCAATAATGTCTATATATATATATGATCGATATAGGCCATATATATTAATTGGGGTTATATAATCTAGGGTTTACTAGCTATATATAGCAAGGTTTTATTAGATTGGGTTATTAATTAGCTTGGGGTTATGTGTTTTAACGAGGGTTTGATTATCTAATTAAGGTTAGTTTTCTATATATATACGATTTAGGGTTTAGGGTTAATGGCACATATATTTAATTAGAGGACCGCGAGGACCCCTGGCCTGCTTGATGCGCAATTAAGGGTCGTCGTTGGCCTATAGCTAGCTATATAGGGTTTTATGGTTTATTTAGAGGGTTTATGTGTTAGGGTTAATTATAACTTATTGTGAATTAAATTACAAACTTTTTATTAGTGTGCTACACAATTAATCAAAACTCTAGCTAGATCGATCGAGTGTGCACAGACATGCACTATTAGAGGCACCCGCCTTTGCGCGTAAAGTGCAAGCATAATGTGTGTCGTTGCGCTGGCCACACCAATCGATAAAGAGAGAGATAGAGATGAGAGATTATTGAAATCGCCAAGAATGTTCAAATATATATATATATATAAATATGCATGCATGGTAGGCCATGCATGCATGCACACTAATTATATATATATATATATATTGTGAGGCAACTTAATCAAATGTACGTGTTTTCATTGAAAACTTGTCAAAATTCAAGTTAATTGATTTATCACGATAATTCCCTGGCCTGCGTGATGCACAATTAAGTGTCGTTGGCCTATATATATGTAGGGTTTAATTAGGGTTTAGTGTTTAGTGTTTAGGGTGTTTAATTAGGGTGTACGTTTAGGGTTTAGGGTTTAGGGTGTTTAGGGATTAGGGATTAGGGTTTTAGGGTTGTATGGTTTAAGGTTTAGGGATCATCGATCGAGTGCACACACACATTATTATTAGAGGCACCCGCCTTTTCGCATAAAGTGCATGCGTATATAAGTGTGTATTTGTATAACGATATATAGATCGAGAGGAATGAACTATATATATCCCCAAGAATATATTCAAATATATATATTGAAATATATGCACAAATGATATGCAAGCTAGGTATGCCATGCGCGCATGCACACTAATTATATATATATTATGAGACAACTTAATCAAATGTGTTTTCATTCGAGATAACTTGTCAAAATTCCAGTTAATTAATTTATTAGCGCTAATTAGTTGGTCGCCTGCTTGATGCGCAATTAAGTGTCGTTGGCCTATATATGTAGGGTTTAATTATAGGGTTTAGTGTTTAGGGTGTAGCTAGTGTTTAGGGTTTAAGGTCTAGGGTTTAGGGTTTAGTGTTTACATTGTTTAGGTTGTACGTTTAGGGTATAATTAGGGATTAGGGTTTTAGGGTTTAAGGTTTAGGGATCATCGATCGAGTGCACACACATTATTAGAGGCACCCGCGCCTTTGCGCATAAAGTGCATGCGTATATATAAGTGTGTTTCTTGGCCACCAACGATATATAGATCGAGAGAGAGATTGAAATATATATATATATATCCCCAAGAATATGTTCAGATATATATTGAAATATATATATGCACGAATGATATGTGCAAGGTATGCCATGCGCGCATTCACACTAATTGTATATATATTATGAGGCAACTTGATCAAATGTGTTTTCATTCGAGATAACTTGTCAAATTCAAGTTAATTAATTTATCAAGCGCTAATTAGTTGGTCGCTTGCTTGATGCGCAA